>OX326969.1:26269032-27469032 GCA_946800305.1 Medicago arabica
ACTTTCCCTTGTTCGCCTGATCTCTTAGGAAATGGAACTTGGTTTCAATGTGCTTGCTCCTACCATGAGCCATTGGATGTTTTTCCAAGTCTATAGTTGACTTGCTATCAATCCTGACCTCCATCTTCTCATCCTTTACCAGTTGCAATTCCATCACTAACATGTTGATCCATTGAGCTTGGCATGCTGTCATGGAAGCTGTAATGTACTCTGCCACACAAGAAGACAATGCAACTACTGATTCTTTCTTAGAACTCCATGAAAAAGCTGCATTTCTAATCATGAACACATAGGTTGCAGTGCTTTTTCTGTCATCCTTATCTCCACTCCAATCAGAATCTAAGTAGTCTATCAGTTCACCACTTTGGTTCTTAGAATACTGAATGCCATAACTGCTGGTTCCCTTCACATATCTCAGAATCCTCTTGGCTGCAACTAAATGTGAAGTGGTAGGTTTCACCATGTATATGCTTATTAAACCTACACCATATGCAATGTCAGATCTTGTATGGCATAGATACCTCAATGAGCCCACAATTTGTTTGAATAAGGTTCGATTCACTTCTTTCTCATCATTTACCAAAGACAATTTTACTCGTGTGTCAACTGGAGTTGAAATTGGTTTGCAATTCAACATATTGAACCTCTTCAAAACATCTTGTGCATATTTCCTTTGATGAATCAGAATTCCTTGTGAATTCGTTTCAAACTCAATTCCCAGAAAATATGTGAGATTGCCCAAACCAGACATCTCAAACTCCTTTATCATATTCTTCTTAAAAGCCTTCATTTCTTCTTCATTGTTTCCAGTAACCATCATGTCATCCACATATAAGCATACAATAAGATTATTGGTAGTGTTTCTACAGTAAATTTCATGTTCATTTACACACTTCATGAAACCTTGCTGAACAAGAAAATTGTCTATCTTCTTATTCCAAGCTCTTGGAGCTTGCTTCAAACCATACAGAGTTTTATCAAGCTTATATACATACTTTTCCTTTCCCTTTATCTCAAATCCTAGTGGTTGATTCACATATACTTCTTCTTCCAACTCACCATTAAGAAATGCAGACTTTACATCTAACTGGTACATAGACCAATTATTTTTTACTGTTATAGCAACAATCAATCTGATTGTTTTTATCCTTGCTACTGGAGCATACACTTCATAATATTCTTGACCATACTTTTGTAGGAACCCTCTTGCAAGTAGCATGGCCTTGTATTTTGCAACTTGACCATCTGGCTTCAGTTTTATTTTGAAAACCCACGTAACATCGAATACATTTCTTATCAGTAGGTAGTTGAACTAATCTCCAAGTTTCATTCTTCGTTATGGAGTCCATTTCTTCAATCATTTCTTTCTTCCAATGATTTTGTTTGAGAGCTTCCTCAAAAGACACTGGTTTAGCTTCAACAAGCATTGGCAGTTGCACAAAATCACCTTCATTTGTGACTGCTTGATCAGGAAATATCTCATAGTCTCTCAACCTGCTTGGTGGTTGAGTATTCCTTGTTGGCCTACTTGAAATTCCTGCACCTTCTTCATCTATATCCTCAACAATTTCTTCTTGTTCTTCAGTCTCAATTTCTTGTCTCTGAATCAGATAGATAGAAGTGACTGTCAAACTCATTTGATGCCTTGTCTTTTCAGCTCCAACATTTTGTTTCATCAAACCTCACATCTTTGATGAACACTACTTTCTTCTTATTTGGATCATATAATTTGTAGGCACCAGTTTAGTGATATCCAACCATAATCATTACCTGAGATTTATCATCTAATTTCCTTCTCAGTTGATCAAGTACATGTCTAAAACACAATGAGCCAAAGATCTTCAAGTGTTGAACACTTGGTTTTACTCCACACCATGCTTTTTCTGGTGTTTTGTCATGCATCTTCTTTGTGGGGCTTCTATTGATGAGATATGTTGCAGTAGCACCTTCTCCCCACAAGTAATGAGGCATCTGATTTTGCTTCAACATGCTTCTTATCATATTCACTTGTGTTTTATTCTTCCTTTCCGAGATCCCATTGTGTTTAGGTGTGTATGGTGCAGTGACTTCATGATTTATGCCATTTGATGAGCAAAAATTATTAAACTCAGTGGAAGTATACTCACCTCCTCCATCTGTTCTTAGTCTGCTAATCATTTCACCATTTTCATTTTGAACTAGCAGTCTAAACTTCTTAAACACACCAAATACTTCATATTTCTTAGCCAACAAGTAAATCCATAATTTCCTAGTAAATTCATCTATGAATGTCATAAAGTATCTATTTCCTCCTACTGATTTCACTTCAAAGGGTCCACATACATCAGAGTGGATTACCTCAAGTTTTCTGGTTGCATTGAATAACACTATTGCATTGTATGAATTTCTGGCTTGCTTTCCCGTGGAACACATATCACACACTTCATTAGGCAGCTTTATCTTTGGCAACCCTTGCACCAATTTCTTCTCACTAAGCATATTCAAGTCCCTGAAATTGATATGCCCATATCTTTGATGCCATAGCCAGTTTCCACTTTTGGTTTCTGATAGCAAGCATTGATCTTCAATCACACTGATATTGATTTTGAAAGTTCTTTGCTTTGACAGAGGAGCTTTCAAAATCAATATATTCCTACTATCAAAAACCTTCATAGTCAATCTATGTTATTGTCTACAAATCTTATTTTTCTATTAACTGAATCATTTAATTCAGAGAACCAAGACTTCTTGCATGTCATATGATTTGAACATCCAGTGTCCAAGTACCATTCATCACTTCTTTCTTCTTCCTCCTTGACTGTTGCCATCAGGAGTAATTCTTCAGAGTCTGAATCCTCATCTTGAGCAAACTGAGCTTCATCCTTGCTCCTTGGAACCCTCTTTGATCTGCATTCAGATGCATAATGTCCCCACTTCTGACAGTTATAGCATTGAATATCTTTCTTATCTTTCTTCTTCTTCTGATCATGCTTTGCTTCTTCTTTCTTATTGCTTTCTTTACTAGAACCTTCACCATCTATGTTTGAGTAATCAATCCAGGGTTTCTTCCCCTTCTTGAATTTACCTTTCTTCACATGTTGAGCCTGTAATGCTTGATTAGAAGCTACACTTTTGCCTCTTTCTCTGTTCCTATCAATCAATCTCAGCTCATGTGCTTTATAACTTGCTTGCAATCCTTCTATCTTCATAAAATCTAAATCCTTAGATTCCTCTAAAGCCACCATAATGTGATAAAATCTTGAAGTCAAGGTTCTGAGAACCTTTTCCACCTTCATCACATCAGTGACAGTTTCACCATTCCTTGTCATCTAATTTGTAAGATTGATCACCTTATCAAAATATTGACTAACAGATTCATCTTCTTCCATTGTCAATACTTCATACTGCCTTCTCAAAGCTTGGAGCCTCGCTTTCTTCAACTTACCATCTCCAAAATACAGTTTCTCCCATGCATCTCATGTCTCCTTCGCACTTTCATAATGCATGATCTTCTCAAAGATCAAATTGCTTACACTCCGATGCATCAAGAACATAGCTTTCCCATCCTTTTTCTTAAATTCTTTATGAGATATTTGTTGTACATCTGTTGCATTCAATGTTAATGTTGTTACACCTTCATTCACAATTTCAAGTACATCCTGGAACCTGAAAATCACCTTCATCTTTACGCTCCATTGATCAAAATTCTTGCCTTCAAAAACTGCTAGATGCGCAGGAATATTGTCGTTATGAGTTGCCATTCTTCACGAATTATCTAACAACAATGAACAAACCAGGCTCTGCTATACCAATTTGATGGAACAATGAGTAAACCTTGAATGAATAGTAACAATAAAACTGTGCACAAATTGAAGAATCTTGGATTAGGGTTTCTAGAGTTTATTTGAGAGAGAGAGAGAGAGAGAGAGAGAGAGAGAGAGAGAGAGAGAGAGAGATATGTATGAGAAAGACTTGAGCAATTTTATTTATGGATTGAACTACTAAGTATTTACAAAGGCTATGGAGTATATATACATCAATTGATGTAACAAACAACCATAACAAACTTATTGCTTCACTTGCAAGTAACTTGAGTTAGTTACTTCTCATGCAAGTTTCTAAACAAACTTTTGAACAAAGATAAAACTAATTCTAACTAAAATAATTACAAATCTATTAAAATTTAGATCTTGCAAATCTTTAACTTGACACAATCTATTCTCACCATTATTTAGAGTAGTTGCAATCAGAATCTTATACATATAGACACATTTAAACGTTAGATAGTAAATTATATTTATTTTTCATGTTTTTGTTACTCATATCATTAAAACATTGGTTTGTCTACCCTATGTATTAGCTAGGTTAAGACAACTATTTATGGTAATTGTTTCATTGAAAACAACAATGATTTTATTGCAAAATTATGTGTTTAATATATACTAGTGTAAATTTTAAGATAAATTTACTATTTTTGACTTTCTTATACTATGTAAATTTGTAGATGACAAAAAAACTATCAAAACTTTATGTGTTTAATTTTTATTTTTATTTTGTCTTTTATCTTTATTGTGAGGTTCATATTGATTCATCAACAAAAAATAAAATGTGTATATTGATTCTTTAATTTGATTAAATGCTAGCAATTTAATCTTTTCCATCCATTTTGTTAAACAAATTCAATATTTACGACATGTGACATTGTGATGAATGTCACATCAATGCCATTTATTATAAATGCTGACTTTGACAACAAAAACTTGCTACCATTTAATCAAATTAAAGAACCTAAAGAACCAACATACACCACTTTTTGTCAGGGTATCAATATAAATGTTGCAATAAAGATAAGAGATAAAAAGGTGTTTAAAGTTTAAACATTATACGTCAAAGAGAGTAATGTAGAACCAACGTCTTGAATTTTAATGTGTACGAACAAGTTGGCCCATGACAACGCACCTTCCATAATGAGTTGCATTTTATTTATTATTACACTGAAATCGAGCTTTTAAATTATATGAAATGAAAGACTACCCAACAACAGTTAAAACAAATGGAAGACTACAATAATGCTGAGTTTCTGAAACATGTACTATCATTCAAGTGATACTCCTTGTTGTATAGTATAGTACTCAATGGCAGAAGATGGAAATAGAGAGACATGGGATGGCTTTGTTTCTTTTAACGAGACACAAAGATTGAAGAGATAAAAAATAAATATCAATAGTGTAAATGAGATATTAGGGTTTGAGATTAAAATGGGACCATTCTGATTTATACAATATGGTTTCTTTGGTTTAGAAAAGAAACAAGGACGAAAAAAAGGTAAAACAAAAACAAATGAGGTGAAAAAATGGGACCAATGTTCCCTCCATTTAATATTTTGCCGCATTCGACATATCTAAAGTTGTTAGATAAAGTTTAAGATAGTACAATATGCATTGGCGGAGCCACCACCCGGCGACCCCGGGCATTTGCCCGGGCTCAATCGTTACTTTTTTTATATTTCGCTCAACTCAATAGCCCATTAACCCATTTAAAAAATTATTTTTTGGGCAAACTCAATATTTTCACACGTGCGCGCACAAGAATTCTTACCTCTATAATTTTTGCCCAGGCTCTGTAAAATTCCTAGCTTCGCCACTGACAATATGTAAGTACTAATTCAATTGGCAAAATGTTGAAATTGTTAAGTCGGATGTCATGACCGGGGTTCGAACCCCGGTACCTCCACTTGTGTGTGAGTTTATAATAGCTTTGTCATTTCGTCTATCTACAAAAAAAAAAAAGATTAAGACGTACTTGGGAAATATCAGATTCGATTCTCAGGAGGAACAACGCTTGGTCACGAGCTGGATTAGTCGTTCATCTTTGGTGGGTCGGAAACCGATGCAAAAGCAACAAAAAAAACCACAAGATTTTTTTCTATTTTTAAACAAATTAAAACCTATATTAAAATTTAGACTGTTAAATCTTAATCCAATAATTGCGTGTGAGAATTAATTTGTTCTCTAAACTGAATATCAATGTTCATTATTTACACTTGAATAGAAGACAAGCGCGCAATAAGCTGTGTTGTCAGATTTTTTTTTATGGCAAAATCAATCATCGCAAACACAACATTCATGAATCTAGGAGATAGATTTTTGTTTGGTTTGGAATAAAATGAAAAGAAAGGGAGAGAAAACGGTATATCCATAAAATATGTAAAATAGAAACACCCTCCTATGAAATTAAATATTCATAAAGAAGAATAAAAAATGCTATATATTCACACTAAACCAATGCGCCTCTTTAGCATAAGGCGTACCAATACAACTAGAAAATAAAATAGAAAAACAATTTAATACTATTAAAATAGAAGAAAAATTGTAATTTATTCGTGAATTATCTCTTTATTGTTTGGAGAGAAACAATTATTATTTTTTTAACAAATTATAGCATTCATAGAATAACGAAAGAAAGTTACAATGAGCATTCCCCTTCCACACATTTCCCCTTTTTGTTTTATGCATGTTTCTAATATTACCTGAGAGTTATTAAAATGAGGGACCATTTTGATTTTAGAAGAAGCAATCTAGTTCGTGAACCTGGATTGTGACTCATCTAATCAATTCAGATAGAATTTTATTTGGATGAGAATGGATTCCATCCAGATGATATTTCAATGGAATATCTCACCACTTTTTTTGTCTCGAATTATTTCTTCTTTTTGAAAAATTTAAATCTCACTGTTAACTTTTTTTTTTTCCTTCATTTTTATATTTAAGACTTAAAAGGGACATTGTACCCCAAAGAAAAAAATAAAAACTTAAAAACGGACATGTAAATTTATTTACACCGACAATTAATAAGATTTCAAACTACACTTAAAGTACATGGGAAGATTTGAGAGAAAAGTGAACACTTACCGGATGACATTAGTATAGAATAAATTTGGTTTATTCAATCACTCGGTCCCTTAACTTAATTGATTGTCTCGATTTGGTTCTTTAACTATAATTTGTATCAATTTGGTCCTCTATGCTTTGCTCTGTTACTAGTTTTAGTCCTTTCTGTTAGTTTCTCTCAAAAAAACGTTAACAGAAAGGACTAAAACTAGTAACGGAGTAAAACATAGAGGACCAAATTGGTACATAAGTTAACGTTTTTTTAAGAGAAACTAACAGGAAGGACTAAAGCTAGTAACGCAGCAAAACATAAGGGACCAAATTGGTACAAATTATAGTTAGGGGACCAAATTGAAACAATCAATTAAGTTAAGGGACCGACCGATTGAATAAACCAACAAATTTATACGACGGTGTATGTCATTTATATTAAAGTTAAGAAGAACGCTAATAACACACATTTTAACACATATTTTTTAACATTATTTTTTATTGGTTCAAATTTACATTAGTCCCACTAAATTATGTGGGTCTTATATAAATTTAGTAGGTCTCGTGTCAATTTTAACCAATAAAAAAAATGCGTTGAAAAATATGTGTAAAATATTTATTGTACCAAAGTTTTACATTGCTAAAGTCAATTAGACTAAAACTTCAATGAAGTTTCTCATATTATTTGATGTCTATATGTTATTGGACAACCTCATTTCATGTGATTGCATTTGAGAGTTAGATCTGAACTAATTTAATATAATATTATGACGTTTTGATTATTTAACACGAATTAAGAAGTGTAATTAATGTTGTATGGAAAAGAGGAATTAAGTCATTTTACAAATGGGCTATGCTATCAAGTGTCCCTGAGGCATTAGTTAAAGAACTAAAAAAGAAAACATTAACGTGGAAGTTGTGTTCTACTTTTTGAAAGTTTAAAAAAAAGTTTTTTTCAATGCAAATTTTGTTATTTCTTTTTATATTTAATTCCTTAACTAGTGTCCCAGAGACAATGATTAAAATTCATTAATGATTTTTCAAAAATAAATTAAAAAAATTGAAAGAATGAAGAATAATAAATAGTTGAAAGTATAATAGAAAAGTAGCATTTAATGTTTTATTGTAATTGTAAAAAAAACAACTTATAATTTAGGACAAAATTTTCTCCAAAAGAAATTATAACTTGGGACGGAAGGAGTAATAATTATGTATCGAAATCACTTGTCATAGCGGAAAATCCCAAAATAACACTTGTAGTGTTGATAGGTTACCCCACCCTCTAAGCAACAACTGTAGTGTTTAAATGACTTTCTGGCGACATCTAGGGGTGTTTACAGATACGGGTTAACCCGTGAACTTATTCACTCAAACCAACCAATAAAATTTGGGTCCAACTTGAACCAACTCATTCAAACACATAGATGTTTGGTTCAGGTAACAAGTTTGATATTTTGAACCCATGAACTCGACTCGTTGATGATTTACTTGATTTAATTTGATTTTGGTGTTACAAGTACATGTAAAAAACTCAATCTAAAACAAAAATATAAATTGATCTAAAAGTACATCGATGTGAATAACCCTACCAATAAGGATTGTGATTCAATGACTTTAGAGCGGGAAAGTCACAGTATAATTTTGTGTTTCATGAAAGAGAAAGATGAAAAAGAAATACCCCCTTCACTCCTATTTATAAAAAGAAATTCAAACAATTTTTTTTTTCTATTTATAAGAAAAAGTCATGAGTTTTAAGGTATATTGTTTAAAAGATTTTTCAACCCTCGTTTAATGTTTGTTTTTTCAAAATTAGTGAATATATTCAATAATTCATAAATTTTTTTCCTCTTATTGGAGTGAATAAAACAAGATAAATAATGTAATATAAATGAGATAGACACAAAGTCACCTTCACATTCACGCTCTAAAATTATTGAATCTCAATCCTACCGGCAATGCCCTCCAACACCCTTTTCCTTTTTGGTGCACTCTTTTTGTGAAATATACTCCTATAGTCATCATCTTGCCCGGATTAAATTGAACACCACATTCAAGTGTCCCACTTGAGGCATATCTCCTAGAGTGCTTTGCCATTCATCCCACTATTTTACCTTTTATTTTGGCTATTTTTATTATGGTATACAAAACACCTAAATTGTGTACAACACATTGAGAAAATAAATACTTTTTACAAATTTGATTCCACTTGAAAGATGAAATGGAGCAGAATTATTCTTAAACATCCTTCAATGAACATGGGGTTACACATGGCTAAGTGAAATACTCTTATAATTGAGGGGACATCAAAAAAAGAAGAGACATATAAGGGTTAGATTAATCCCCCACTATATTCAAAGATGAACAATTAGTCACTTTTGGAATGACCCTATCTTGACTCAGCTTGATTGAACAACTTATGCTTTGTCTCCTAGTTTTTGCTACTTTCTAGAGCATTTGTGCTATATATATCCTTCTTTTCCCATAATTCTTATTTGGGTTTCTCCTGACCAGAAAAGATTGGTGGGATATTTGTGATTGATCTCAATTCAAGCTTTTCCCTCTAGCTCGTGCTTGTACTTGTTTGATTTTTATGTCTATGCATAATAACTTTATCTTTTTCCCTTGTAGTCTTTCCCTTTCAAAACATCTTTGTGGAAATTGATGATACTTTTATAAGAGATTTAAATAATTAGATTACTTCCTCCGATTCTATATATAAGAAAATGCCAAACAAAAAAAAATGGTCTTATTTATAAGAAAAATTCATAAATTTTAAGGTGTAGTTATTGTTTATAAGACTTTTCTACCCCTTATTTAATGTTTACCTTTTTAATATTTGTGGATGTATTTAATGTTTCACAATTTTTTATTAGGGTATATTTGTAAAAATATTCAAAAAGTTACATTAATTAATGAGTATATTTGTTTCGATGTTTTTTTGTTTTTCTTCTTATAATAAGGACCGAAGACAGTAATAGTTAGGATTGGAAAATAAGATGTCTCACTTACTCAGAAAAACCAAGATATTTGGATTATGAGTCTCCACAATTATGAACACAAATTAGTCCATTATTATGCCACACTTCAAACGACCTTGTGCAATAGTTCACCCAATGAGAAACACTATTTAGGGTTCACCGTACCGCCTACTCAACTTGAGGATTGAAAAACGCGGGTTATTAGATTCACGTCACTACTAGATTTAGTATCCACTCTCACGTCTAATGCGAGTTTTGGTCCAATTCTCACATTGTCATTAATAACACAACGCTTAAGTATAATTTAGGATTAAGTATAATTTAGGATGGAGAGAGTGTTTATTTTTCAGAACGTTTGAATATGTTTTAAATTTATGGATTTACAATCCACAATTTTAGTAGGAAACAATTATAATATTAAGATTTTATTTGAAACACTTAATGTGAATGTTTTGTAGTGTGAAAGTGACTTTCAATACAACCAATACAGTGTCACTAAGTCTAAGGACTTCTTATCAAAGCACATTTGTCCAGCTGTATCTTTTTATCTTAGTTAAAAAAGTTTTAATGTTTTTTTTGTATGATCTTGTTTCTCTGAAATATGTACAAAATGTGAGTCCTTTTTAGGATTTTGTTATTCTTTTGCATCTGAAAAAAAAAACAGCACACAAATTGTTCAAACCCATTGTTGTTCACAATTTGCATCTTAACACCTTTTTCAACATTTCTTATTTGCTTTATTACGAACTGTACCCATCTTATTCATTGGATCCACACAATTATGAAAGAAAGGGTTCCATTGGTTGTGTGTGTGTGTGTGTATTAGACCAATAATCTTTAAGAGTGAACATAACACTATTATAATCAAAAAATGATTTTCTAGTTTCCAAAGAAACCAGACCAAGTGATTCCTGAGATTATGAATCTTCGAAAACTTGAAATTGAATAATTGTAATTAAAGTTACATAACTTACATGTTACAGAAGCCAGATTACTTAGGCACTTAGCAATTATTTCATCTATAATACTACTTTTTTTTAGGGAAAAATCTATAATATTACTCAATCGTACAATTATAGCACCTTCTTATTTGCTTTCAAAATTTGGTTGACCCTAAAAAATGAACCAAGCCTATATCTCTATTATTGTCGCAAATATTTTTCCTAGATAAATTACTCCCCAAGAATATAGGACCGTATACTTCAACAAAGTCATCATTCAGGCGCCTTATTGCCCTTGTATGCGTTTACCAATTGGGTCTGTACATCGTGAGAAACGGGTGAATGTTCCTTATATTCCATTGTGAATTCACCCTTTCCCTGCAGTTATTAAAAGAGAAAAAAAACAGCGTGAAATCAAACACTAAATATAAGTTGCCATCAAAACATGAAATAGTTGTGGGTGGCAAGATATTCACCTGTGTCATCGAACGAAGAGCTGTGGAGTACCCAAACATATTATTAAGAGGGACCTGAAATGATTCACAGCAGCAACCAGATTAGTCATGTCAAATGTGCAAAAAAAATTAAGGATAAAAGCAAAACATACATCAATCGTAGAAATAAACAAGTGAGAATCACAATAAACCAGTAAATTTCAATCTTTCCCAATAACAATTTTCCACCACCATTATATTTCGCATAACTGCACCTCAACCCAATTCTGCCAAAAAACATACAACTAGTTGCCCGTTGGCATCCAGCTCAGCATCACATCAAAAACCTAAAGCCATTTCTTAATGCAGTGTTGTGTACAAAAGAGGGGAAGGGAATAACTCCTTGTTTGGTTCCACAAGGAGAGGGGAGGGAATTCAAAACCAATTTAGTTTTTCTACACCTAATTTTTTGTCTCAAATCTTAGATTTCGGACCAGCGGCAAATCAACCTTGAAAGCTAGCTCTAGGGATGCCCTACACTGAACACCTGAAGCATGGAACGATACGGGAGGCCCAATAACTAATAAAGGATGTATGTTAATTCTGTCTTAGAATTTGGGCTACGCCTAACTCAATTACATTAGACTAGCCGCAGAGAAGAGGATGGTATAACTCAACTACATAAACTAGTTCTAGAGATGAGGATTCCTTAAGCCTTACAAGAACTATTTTTGCCACATCTCTAGCCGATGTGAGATGTCAACACCCCTTGTCATACCCAACGCAATAAACGTTTTGTAGGCTGCAGTTGATAGAAGCACAAGGTGGGCCCACTATGAAGGTGACTAAGGCTTCCAACATTGCATTTTATTTAGGCATATTTTAGTCATTGCATCATCTCTCCTCCAAACGATATTGGAAGGGAGACAAAGTGGAGAGAAGTGATTTACACCCTTCCCCTCTAAAATGTTGAACCAAACATGTGTATCTATACTTCTTAAACAATATGTTAATTAGCCCAGGCTGAATGGTAACTGTACATTAGAGTCCAACACAGATGCACACATGTTTCAAACCATCATCAAATCATAACTAATATTCCCTCCGTCCCTTTTTATAGAACCTTATAACTAAAATCACGGGTATTAAGAAAAGTCATTGGAGTAATAAATGTGTCTCAAATGTATATGATCATTACTAAATTACCCTCTGTGTATAGATATATTTAAAGATAAATTGGTATTGATAAGGGGTAGAATTTTTTTTTAAAAAAGGTCTTGTAATTAGGAACAGAGGGAGTAATTTTATACAGCCAAAGACAAAAACCACGGGAACTAACTTCAATAATAGGTAAAATGTTTTAAGAGACCTGTTAGGTACTTACATGAGCTATAATGACAGAGTCATCTCCGTCCTGATCATTGCCAACAATCATACCCTTTCTCCTTTCATGTGTAATAAAAGTATGTCAGAAAATTCTAAAAATTTACCAGAAATAAATAATATCTAGAAAATAGGTAAAGAATCCTCACTTGTTGAGGTCACCAGCAACAGCTCCCTGAAATTCATTTGGTACTTTCAGCTCAACAAGCATAACAGGTTCTAATATAGTTGGTCTGGAAGCAGTGTAACACTGTTACAAAAGACAGCACAAATTGTCAAAGAATGAGGTCATATCTATGTGAAGGAATCAAATAGACGACTACAGTATGTACAATGCAATACATTAAATATAGATGGTGAAGGAAAACAATAACCTGTCTAAAAGCATAGATAGAAGCCATCTTAAAGGCAAGCTCACTGGAATCAACAGCATGAGCAGCACCATCTGTCAAGACAACTCGGAGATTTTCAACGGGATGTCCAATTAAGGAACCGCTGTGTGAAGAGCAATATCAGGTTACAGTTTGCCATACGAAAATAGAAGTTCAATCATACTTGCACACAAAAATTGAAAAAACAATTTTATATATATATAGCAAAATTAAGCAACTAGTAAATTTTCACTCACGAGTTGGCAGCTTCTATAAAACCTTTCTCAATTGCAGCGAAAAAATTTGATGGAATCGCTTGACCAACAAGCATGTTTTCAAATTCAAACTTAGTTTCTGACCCAGCAGGGAGTGGTTCAATATACCTGCGATCATGTTGAATAAAATATATGCCATCAAGAAATAGAAGATGTAGTATCACAACTAGTTTTTCTATCAAATGAATGGTAATAATAATTTACAGCACAAGATAACATATATGATGTTAGGAACGTTGTTAAGAAATCAAGAACCAGACCTCGGCAAATCTACCACAGGAAGAAGTTCAAAATTAAGGAGGAAAAATGGGAATTAGTTATGTAAGGTAATTTAGTTAGTTAGTTAGTTAGGTTGTTAGGGTAGTTTTCTATTTGGCATCCTTAGGCCTTTGTACAATCAGGAAGTCTAAAAAGATTTCTATTCATGCCTTGGGGTTTTTTTGCAAACTAATAGATTTGACTGGAAATCCAGTGTGAGGAGTATTCTCTCTTGGGTACCCTTTTTCTTTTGTAAATCAATAAACGATATGGATGAATAATTTATTTTTTTGCTAGTGTCAGCCCAAAGAATCCTAACATATGATAAATCTGAGAAAGCCAAATTTGTATGTTCAAGAATATAGCTGATTTCCAAAAGTAAGTTCTCATTTGTATAAAAACACGGAAAGAGACTTTACAAGATAAGAAATTGATCCTATCAGATAATTAAATATTTCAAGATATTATAAGATATTTGTCATCTTCTAAAATCTTATATACTCATTTTATCTCAAACTCCTTTTAATGTTTCCATCATTGTGTATAATTTTTTCAGGAAAACACTTCCTATCAGCAAGACTGTGGACACTTCCATTGAATTTTTGTGAAATTGATCACTAGAATTAAACACTAAATTTTATACTAATAAAATAAGAATGACTAATCTATACATACCCAATGACCCGTCCATATTGTCCTTGCCCTCCGGATTGCTTCTTATGTAAATAATCAAAATCAGCACGTTGAGTAACAGTTTCTCTGAAGTTTACACGGGGCTTTCCAACTGTAGCATCAACCTTAACAGGTAAAGATATAAAAATTTGTTAAGACACTGTATCATACAAAATACAATACAATAGGACAGGATAAAAAATAACTTAACAGTTATTGTAGCAGTTATGTTTTATTATTAATTGTCAATTATGGTGTGTTTATGTTTAGAATTAAATAGGTAAAGGCAAGGGAAGAGTCAAGGGGGAAATTATTGATTGGTTATTGGGAGGGAGGGAGATGATATTGAATGTGTGGTTGAGATGTAACAATTGAGAAAAATGGAGAAAAATACACTTAAGAGAATCCGTTCCCCTAATTCTTGGAAGGGAGAGACCAAGAGGCTCGCATTTCTTGGAAGGACATAAATTTATTACTTCACTATCTTTGTCTCTTCAGACTTTCATTTATGTTCTGGTGTGTGATTGCTATAATAAATCTATATCTATTTTAAAACAATTCTGCAGAGGAATTATCCAATAAATTCTGCTCTTATCCTACTTTATTCAAATATTGATACCAGTTCTAACAGAATGAAACTTCGGAGGTAAACATTTGTCATGAATCAACAACATAGGAGAAAAAAAAATACATGTTGAGTAAAAAGGGTACCTTGTACTCCCTTCTAATGCGTTCAACATAGATATCTAAGTGCAGTTCTCCCATTCCAGAAATAATTGTCTACACTCAAAAGGATGCTAATGTCATTATAAGAACAATAACATTGTCAATTAAATGAGGAAGATATTAACGGAAAAAGTACAACCTGCCCACTCTCTGGGTCTAAGCCAACACGGAAAGTAGGATCCTCTCTTTGGAAGCGATTCAAAGCTTTTGAAAACTATAAGCAACACATGGAGAAAATCAATTGAGTTGTACAATATACAAATTTTGAAGCCGGGACAGCAGGGTTGGCATGTACACAAAAAGAGATTACTCACTTGCCCTCCAGAATCTTTTGAGACTGGCTGTACAGCTAATGACATCACGGGCTCAGGAACACTCATTGAAGTCATTGTGTATTTAACAGACCCATCAGTAAAAGTATCTCCTGATGACCAAAAAAAATAATATTATAGCCAGTATAGTATTAGAACAAAAATATGAACAGAGCAAGAAATAAAAATGAAACAGATAGATTGTCTCAACAACAAATGTTTGTCATATACTCTCTTTGTCCCTAATTATAAAAACCCTTTCTGACATTTTTGTTTGTCCCATGATATAAGACCCTTTACAAACTTCCACCTACATTGAGAATTTCTTTACAAAAATACCCCTGCTTAATTTACAATTGGGAAACCAAATTTGTTTTCTCTCTCTCTTATGATATCATTAATTGTAGGGGTAATTATTAAATATAATAAATGTTTTTAAAAATTTATTGCTATAAATTGTATTCTTGAATCATAGTAGTCAATCCCACATAGCGGTGCGCAGCAGCCGACCCCAAAAGTGAGATAGCGGGATAGCGTATAGCCGTATGAAAAATAGCAGTCACCGATATTTGATCATTTTTTGGACAAATTACAAGAATAAAACTATAAAGTATAAACAAACTAATATATTTTTCAAAGAAAAAAACTTATATTTAATATAAAATTAAATATAACAATCAAATCTCATGAAACATTCATAAATCAAAACACCAAAAAACAAGAGACAGAGGAACAAATAAAGAAAGAACAGAGGAAGAGAGCAAAATGAAGTTGAACAGTGTGGAAGAGAGGAAGAGATCTTGTGAGAGAAAAAGAAAGACTTGAAAAATGTTAGGGTTTACAAAATGCTCTAAAAAAGGTTTTAAAAATAGGGTCAATTTGGAAATTTCCTACTAAAATGAAATAGCGGATGAAGCGGCCGCTATAGCAGCTGAAGCGACCGCTATTTGGTTCTGTGCCGCTACGCTACGCGCGGCTGCTATAGCTCCGCTATCGGCCGCTATTGACTACTACGCTGTTGATGTCCGTGAAATTTGTGAGTGAGTCAATAATAAACGACAGAGGCAGTATAAACTATAACCCAGAAAGAACAACACAGAACTTATATTACTAGTACTACTAATGAATGTGTTAATCATCCTAAATACTACTCCCTCCGTCTCACAATTATTGTCTCTTTAACATTTTTTCTTTTTCTCAAAATAATTGTCACTTTACAATACCAATGCAACATTTATTATTTTTTTCCAGTAGTATACCCTTATTTATTGAATTTCATCCAACTTAACTACTCCACTAACTGCAATTAATAAGGGTGTTTTGGTAAAATGCTATTAATTTTACCATTAAAATCAACACAATTAATCATTTCCTTAATAATCGTGCACAAACCTTAAATGACTAATATTGTGAGACGGAGGGAGTAAACTTTAGTGCCAGACAATTTTGAAATATTTATTTTTATGAAATTTGATTGTCCTTCAATTTGACTTACTTGTGTTAGGCTCTTTGTTGAGCACACATTTTTGATAGATCTCTAAATTAAAAGCTGTCAATTAAGGTAGTGCTAATTAGGGACAAGTTATATCTAACTATATATACCCTGTAACCAATAAAAGTTGACAGAGAATACAGTTGCAAATTCAGTTCCAAAGTATTCTCTCTCCCCAATATTCTCATTGCATAAGAGAACAGTGACGCAGATGTCCACAGTAAGAATAAGAGAACTTCGTTTCAGTATGCAGTTTATAGGGTTCTCTTGCATATTTGTTGGAGAGGAATGCCTATATTTTAAGGACATTCTTCCTTTACATGTCGCATGAGTTAAATTGTGTTTATGACTTTATACTTATAGGCCTTCAGTACTGGAGCTCTGCTTACAGTTGTTAAAGGCAATGTGAATGATTATTTCTGACAAGCAGAAGAGTCATAAGTATTATTGTATTCATAACCTGCCTTGGTCTTTAGTATTTGGAGTACAACCAAGATTGAATTGTCACATGAGATTGAATTTCTTTTTTTGAAGAAACATGAGATTGAAATTAATTGCATTTATGACTTTGAATTGAAATGCCAAGAACATCTTTCATTTACATGTCACATGAGATTTAACCGTGTTTGTGACTATATGGGAATTCAGGACTGCAACAGAGCAGTTAAAGGAAATGTGAATTCATAACATGCTTTGCTCTTTATTTTTTGAAGTACAGCTGTTGTATTTTTTCGGTTTTCTTTTTCAACCCCTTAATTTAAATTTATCCTCTAAGAATGCCACATTTAAAAAAACTCTAAACCACCACCAAAAGATTCTAGGCCAACATCTAATCAGCCAAAAAATATGACAGAGAAATATAGAATTTTAGAAATGCAAATGCCCAAGCAATGTGAAAAGAATAACCTGATGCACAATCAACACCAAATACAGCAACTATTTGGCCAGCATGAGCCTCTTCAATTTCCTATAGAGGAAAAATGTTCAATTAGAAGTTTTACAGAAATGGCTGAGAATAGCTGAATATTAAAAATCTTCAGAATGAATTTAGAAGAGAGACAAAACCCTACAAGTTTTCACTTGGCCGAAAATAACATCCTATGACCTACTTATAACTTTAATTCCCTTATTAAAAATATTTGCAGTTTCCAGAGGCATTCATTTTTATAGGAAAATCATCATTATAGAGTCTAAACACAAACCTCCATCTCATTAGAATGCATCCGACCCAAGCGAGGAACCTGCATTGGCAAAACAAAAGCTTCAACTGCAAATTATTAATCTCTAAATGGCATGCAAAAAGACGGGACATGGCAATGTTCTTACTTGGGAATAGCACTGCATTTAGTTGTTTATATATTATGTAGCAAGCTTCACATCGAACTAATTAAAACTAAAACTAGTTCCAGTATTTGCTGTACTGTTTTAAATTTTCATGTTCTCTTGCCTTCAGATAAACAAAAAAAGTTCAAGACGAAGAAGAAAAGGTACAAAATGACAACCCAAAAAACATCCTCATATGAGACTATGAGTACATGCAGGAGGATATGTCTAGTTAAAGATAGCATTTATGTAGGATGATAAGCTTCTAAATCTAAAAGGTCATCCATAGTGCTATTAGCACAGTGGCTTGTAAGAATTTGTTAGGACATAAAGGTAAAACACCCCCATTGTGCTAGTGTCCATTTGTTTAGAAGAAAAAGGGAAAACAAATAAAATTGCTCGATATATCCCCAATTTTATCGATTTGTATCAAGATTCCCTCAAGAAGGTTTCTGAATCATAGGTTGTTTAAATTTTTCCTGTGTTAGATCATCCTCTATCACTTTGTAGGTTGAACCAAATAATTGGGTGACCCTTCATACTCAAACTAGCCAACTTGATATTCCCCCGATGTAGATATGTTTCAAATGTCCCCATTTTATCTTCAGATTTCATTCAGGAGCAGAAAATTCATTTTCTTTATATTTCATATTATTCTTCAATTCTTGTATGTGGGTTCATAACAGAACTTGAATCCATTCACTTAAACTTGAAGATTTGAATCCATGATGAACTAGTAGAAATTTCATGAATATGGGACTAAATTATTGTAGAAAAACAAACTGTAAAGTTGGATCAAACGTTATTATAGATGGTTCTTGACAATAAAAAAACTCGAAAATAAATCAGTAATTGAATTATAGCTCTATCCTGTAAAGGAAATACATACATACGAACTAGAATAATGCAATCAAACTTAAGCACTGAAAGAACTTAAACTTACCTTGTTCTTCTTGCCAGTGTTAACATTTATAATAAAATCACCCTTCCGAATGACGCCCTCGTAAATTCTTCAACCAAATAATCAATCCATTAGCTTATGTGCAATGTACTGAAAGATTACCACAAATTTGAAATATCTATATACATACGATAAATGGAATTAACCATCTCCAAAGGTGAGAAGTACCTTAAATATGTTAGTTGACCAAACTTACTTTCCTCCAACTTGAAAGCCAATGCTACAAGGGGCCCATCAGGATTTCCAGGCAGCTCAACCTAGACAAGTAAAGATTATTACAATAACCAGTAACTTAATTTTTGTTTGTATAAAAAACAAATATATAGCAAGGCAACAAAAGTATCTGAAACACATGCATATCACAATTTATTACGAGTGTAATCTCTCTAGATCATGAGTATGCAGCATACAACCCAAGAAAATTTCCATAATCATATGATTTTGTTGCAGAAATTGTCTCCCAAGAAAAAATAATCATCTAGCCTAAAGCCCAGGTGGGTTCTGTCAACGTGAGATTCTGAATGCAAGACTTACTTTATACTTGGTATTTTCCCGTTTTTAAAAGCAATGGCAAGGGCAGCTGAGAAACTTGTTGATATTTATTGATTAAATAAATAGTAAATATTATATTTACATTGTAAATATATATTTTCCTTACTCTCTAAGTAAATTAGGATAGAATATTACGTAGAATATTTATTCTGTAAATATATCATAGCTTGGTCTCCAAGCTACTTAACTCTATGTAATAGACATTCCGTAGTGCTATTCAGTCACACGGTATTTCAGAATATGTTTCTCTTTTCTCTCTTATTCAACAAAACTCATCCCAAGCTTGTATAATGGTAGCCACCTTGTTGCCTTAACATTGAATATAAAATATCCTCAAATCATAAACCTTAATTTTCTATTTGAAAAATAATTTTATTAGGAAGATGGGTCCTAAACCTTTCAGAATTAACATTTTGTTTAATATGAAGTGATTAACTATTACCAAAATTTAAATCTTGATTATATTGAATGTTAATTTGAACTTTAGGGTTTCATTGCTTTTGTGGCAAAGTGACATACAATACCGCCTAGATGCATTATAATGTTTACTACTGGTATTTTTATTTCTGAAGAACACACATTCAAAACAATTTGTATAATTTTAATAGAGAATCCTATAATTCATGATTCAAAAATTTTGCCTTAAAATTCAGTTCGAAGTTTACAATAATCACAAAAGCAAACCAATATCAACGTAAAACAGGGACAAACTTTCTATGAATCAGGTACCTTCTCCTCCTTATTAGATTGGTCAAGGGCATAATTATTAACTTCAATTGGACATGGCAAATAACTAAGTACACCATCCAGAAGTGGTTGTATCCCCTGTAACAGTAGAGGAAGATTATATATATTAGAGAAGTAGTAATTCACACAATTGAACAGTATGCATGGTATCTAGAATGTGCAAGTTTGGATGATACAGAAAAATGTGGTTGGGAATGCCGATGTGTATATGCATGCATGTGAAATAATATTAGGGGGAGGGGAATGAAACTTCAGTTTAGAATCTAGATGAAATGATGATGAAAAGATTCATAATTAACAGAGTTGACAGAATCAGATTAAGAAGGCAAGAAGAATTTTCAGACAATACAAACAATATCATATAAGAAAATGAAATGAACCAAACAATAATCCATTAGATAATTTCTGAAACATAGGAAAAATGTGTCCAACTTTCAAAAGAGAGATAGATCAGGGATCAAAGAAGAGGTGAAAAAGGAAAGACAAGCACGTTGTTCATGGACGCATACGCATAGCCACTGATGTATCACAGAAATATTGCGCATAAGAATGTTACAAATGGAACCAATTTCAAACCCGGACTATATTGCATCATAATCACACCACCATATCATTAAGTCAAAATTAATGGAATACTATGCATACTTTGCCAAATGGGAGGAACAAAGGCAGCACTATGCAGCATGAATGTATATGTGAAGTTACGAACAGAAGGTGAGTTCAATGACTACCTTGTTTTTGAAAGCACTACCCATGAATACCGGTATAAATTTCCTCGCCACGGTAGCCCTACGAATGGCTCCCTACACAAACATAATAACCAGAAATTATATACTATCATGCCTACCATACCACTAGCTCTGCCTCTAGTGCACTTTCTATGTCAGTTTGACCATTATGTCCTTGATCACATGTAAAAAATTGGTAAGTGCAGCCACTTACTCCTTTTGGCATGCTGCTGTAGAGTCGTGGTTTGAAATGTAAGCAGGGACAGAGCCAGAAAAAATCATTAAGCGTGGCAAAAATATAACACATGATAAATAACTAACTTTTACCATTTTTAATAATTTTTTTATATATTATGATAATAAAAATGGAGGAACAAAAATAATATTTTATTAAAATTTACTAAAAATATGAGGGTCTACCGTTGAATCGGATCCATATTAGCTTTCCCCATTTTTACTATTAAGAATTGTATAAAATTCTCAAAAAAAATCGTATAAAATATAGTTTATTGAAAGAAAAAGCCATACAACAAAAAGCCAACAAATACGTACTCTAATATTTTTGTTGTGACTGTTTTATAATTTTTTTGACAAAACTACATATTGATTGAATATCTTGAGCTCTTGTGGTTTGTCAGCAAGTCGGTTAGTGCAAGTAGAATTGTTTACGAGGCGAACACTATTTTTTTCTTATTGATACAGGGGCGACACTGCATATATATTTAGGAGTACTAGTGTATATATGTTAGGGGTGGCGACCACCCCATTTCCATTATACATAGCTCCGTCCCTGAATGTAAGGAGGACCATAATGATCACACCTCATCAAACAAGCAAGCCAAGCATATTCCTACCAGGGACCAGGATAGGCGGAAAGCACCTGATGCTTTCTGTTACATGCCCTTTTTTGGTCAAAATTACACAACATCGACTTATGTGTCGTTCTTAAAATTTTCAGACGAAACCATGCACATGAGCAGTTTCCTTTGTAGATTAGTGAATCAATGGAAAATACGAACTGTGTGAATAGATTTTCTGTTAAAATAATGAGACCGTTACAATCTGACACTGTGACACGCCTATAACATTTTTTCTATGCACAGCTAGAGTGCTCAAACCATAAGGTCCACAGCACATTCAGAGAATGGCCAAAAAACTAATTGTTAGAAGTAGGATAGTATGATGCATTTCCCATAAAACAAATAATTGGCATACAAAACTCAGGACAAAAAGACTGCTACCCACTCACCTCAAGATCAACATCTGAAACAGGCTCATCACTAAGAAACGCTTCTGCAAGTATATCATCAACCTCTGACACAGTTTCTATTAGTTCATGTCTTTTTTCTGCCACCAAGGCTTCCATATCTGAAGGCACTTCTTCAATGGTAAGTTTTTCTCTGCAATAAGAAACACTTGAGTAAGCTGAAGAAATATAACAAAGAAGTAATCTTCGGAGAAAATAATGTAGAATTTTGAAAACAGACCCATTGACACCATCAAAATAATAGGCCTTTAACTTCACAAGATCAACAAGTCCCTTAAAATTTTCTTCCAAACCTATTGGAATTTGAATTGCAGCACTATGGTGCCGAAGCTTAGATCTAGCCTGAAAAACAAAAAAAAAATTGGTCTCAAAATGGAAAACTTTCAATTCAAAAAAAAGGACGAGAAAGAATTTTTAAAAACAACAAAGTTAATCATTACTATCTTCCTAAATATAGAACCCTCTTCAGTTTTTTTCTTGCCCCTCTATATAAGACCACTTTCAAATTTCCAACTGCACTTATCATTTATTACCAATATAGCCCTAATTATATTACATCCTTTTATGCAATCTATAATAAATACCCTGATTCCTTCAACAACAAAAAATTACTCTAATGAAAACATTATCTAATTCACTCCCGCGAAGGTTAAATTTGTAAGACAATACAAATTGTCAACAAATTGAATACCACAACTAACTTTTTTAATCAACACAATTTACTCAAAGGGGTCCTATATTTAGGCATGGAAATCGTAATAAACAAACAAATAAATAAATAAATAGAAGTTGTCATGTCATAAAACAAATTTTATAGCTGACCTCCATAAATGCCAATGGACATCTCTTTTCGAGCTAACAAAATTTGTGTAAATGGGAATATAACTATAAAACCTATTAACTTAGCTGACCCCCATAAATCTCATACACACCTGATTTAAAACTTTCCATGGATCTGCTCCCATTCGATCAAGCTTGTTGATAAATGCAAGTCTTGGAACCTCGTATCTTTTCATTTGCCGATCAACAGTAATGGACTGACTTTGCACCCCACCAACACTACAAAAAACAAGAATGGCACCATCAAGGACACGCAAAGCCCTCTCGACCTCAATGGTGAAATCAACGTGACCAGGTGTGTCAATTATGTTGATCTGCAACGAAACATTTTACAGAAGTTTCAATGTAAATAACCAAAAGGAAAAGACATTATCAGAAGCAGTTTGAAGAAATACATCAATGTAAGTTGTAACTTCCAGTATTGATAACAAAAGTTGTAACTTCCAGTGGATACTGCAAACAGGAAAAATAAGTAGTCTTTATATAATTTCCCAATTTCAATTATGCATAACTAAAACTAAAAACAGAAAATATCTTCAATGGCTATCCTTCCTCTATGACGACGATTAGTCACCAAAATTAACAAACACAGACTAAGATAACAGTACAGCACTCCAATCTCAAATTCCTCCCTAAAACAAGGGAAAATTAATTACTCGACATTCAATTCTCAATCCCTACTACCCTAAATTTTGAAAGACGGATGGTAAAATTTCGAAGAGCTTAATAGTCCTATCTTGTGAAGTAAGAGTACTTTTGGGTGTTTGGGAAGAGCTGATAAAATAGATATGTCCATAAAATATTTTCAGCTTATTTCATAATCTCCTATAAGATAAGTGTTAGTTGATATGTACCTGTTCGATTGTAGAAATAGCTTATTTATGATCTCCTATAAGATAAATGCTTATTGTGTAAGCACTTAATTAAGCCGTTTATCCAAATCCATGCTCCGAAAAGATAAGTGTTAATTGATATGTGTCTCTTCGATTGTTGAAATAGCTTATTTATAATCTCCTATAAGACAAATGCTTATTGTGCAAGCAATAATTAAGTCGTTTATCCAAATCCATGCTCCGAAGAGACTCGTTACTACTTAATCAGTTTAGTCCTTTTTTTTTCTTTACAATTATCATTTATATTGACAATAGCAGTTTAGTCCTTTTTTTTCTTTACAATTATCATTTATATTGACAATAGTAACAGTAATAATGATAGTAGTAACAAAAGAGCACTCATATACCCCGTCTTTGTAGTCTCAAGTTCAATTCATATCTAAAAATGCAGAAGCATAAAACTTCAAATTATTGAGGGAGAGTAAGTCACTCATATGGCTCTTGCAGTGATTAGACACCACAATTGCGTACAAGTTTTCAAAATTTACTCACTCTACTTCACTTAGATTCACCTAGAATTGATTAAACTATCACATCTCTCCAATCTAGTCCCTAAACTATATAAATATAGGAAAAAAGCCATTTTGGTCCCCAAATGTGTGAGGCTCTATCACTATAGTCCCTAAATGTATCGCAATTGCAAAAATACCTCTAGTTCCTCTTTCGATAGTGATATTTTGGACTAAATTGACTACCAAAATAACATTAGGGTCCAAAATTACAAATAAAAGAGAAAATGTGCAGCGAGTTACACTTCTTGGGACAAAAATGTTGTTTTCCCATACATATAACCCTTAAAGCATATGAAATTCATCAATTTAGTCCCTAAAGTATTTGAAATTTCAACAATCCAGTCTCTAACATCTTTAAAATAAGGATCAAATTGACGGATTTTGTATACTTTAGGGACTCTACTTGTTATATTTAGATAGTTTAAGTACTAAGTGTATGTTTGGTTCCACTTTGGAGGAGCCAAAATTGATTCTAGAAGTGAAGAATTGATTTTGACCTGTTTGGTTACTCTCATGTATAATTGATTTTGCTTGTAGAATTGATTTAATCTTGAAGCTAGAAATTAGAGCTTTCTATTCTAAAATTGATTTTTACATTGAAATGTTTGGTTCAACCCACTTTTATGGAAATATATCCAAACATAAATTACTTTACCTTCAAATCATTTTTAGCTAGAATCAATTAACTCAAAATCAAAAAAATTCACCACTTAACCAAACACACTAAATTCGTGAGAGAAAGATAGTTTTACCAACATAAGATAATTACGGTTTATTCACTAGAATTCAGCAAAACAAACATAAGATAATTAGTTACAAAGCAAGTATGAACAAAGTACAAAAAGAAGATAGGGTATTTTTTAAAATAATTTAAATAAGCTAGTTCAACTGCTAATTTAACCAACACTACAAATTCAATCAGCTAGCTTATCAGTTATGCACTATAAACTAGATTATAAGTTATCCTCTATTATTAACAAACCCGGGCCTAAATCAAAGGATCCTAAGGGTCTATTTGGCAAGCCACATGTATGAGCTTATAGCTTATTTCTTATAACTTATGTTAAGAGTCCCACATCGAATAGAAGTTGGTCTGACAATGTGTTTATAAGTGGGGGCAATCCTCAACTCACAAGCCGGTTTTGTAGGGTTGTGTTAGGGCCCAACCACCATTTCTAAGAACTTATAAGCTCATTAGACTATAAAAGATCCGTTTGGTAACCCCCTTACTTTCTCACGAGCTTAAAACAGTGTTTTACTAGCTTATAGCGTCTTTTGATGAGCTAATTCAAGTAGCTTATAGCTTATCGTTTTTCATCTCAATTTTACCCTTTAGCCTTAATTGGAAAAAAGTATTTAAATATTAATTAAACAAACACTAAATATAATCAGCTATCCGCTGAAAGTTAGCTTATCAACTATTAGCTATTCTTTACCAAACAGAGTCTAAATCCCGTTCAAAATTCACACACGCACTATAATTGACTTGACATCAATAATCAATTAAATAAACTAGAATTCATGAAAACAAACACAAACTAGTTAATCACAAAGCAAGAATGAAATGAACGCAGTAAGTACCGTGTAATCCTTCCAATTACAACAAGTAGCAGCAGATTTAATAGTAATCCCTTTCTCTCTCTCCAAATCCATAGAATCCATCTTCGCACCAACTCCATCTTTCCCTCTAACCTCATGAATCTCATGAATCCTTCCGGTATAAAACAAAACCCGCTCCGTTAACGTCGTCTTACCGGAATCAATATGCGCTGAGATCCCTATGTTACGGATCATTTCCATTGATTCCTTCCACCATGGTTCTTTGTCTGTTGTGGCTGCTTTTGCTCGCGCAAGGTTGCCGGATGAGAAGTGGCGGAGGTGAGAAGTGGCGCCGAGGAGGGATGGAGCACCGGCGGTGGTTGTGGTGGTAGAGGTAAGGGCGTAGAGGAGGCGCTGAGCGGAGGATTTGGAGAAGCGTGTCATGGTGGTCGTGAAGTTTCGGGGTTTTGGTGAATTGGAAGGTTAAACCCTTAACACAGGGAAACAATGAAATGTTAAAACATGGGTCGGGTTTAAACACATGGGTCGGATTCGTGTCGGTTTTATTCAATTTTTTATATTAAATTATGCGGATAGTGTTTAATAATCAACATCTAGTGGTTCAAGTCGTTCGTTGACGACGGTGTTTCAGACATCCATATTAATCGATTGGATTATACGTAGTCATGCATTTCTTTCAATTGTCATAATTGTCGCCGTCAAAGAACGAATTTAGATGTTTAAACTATGATCAAATAGATCATACTCTTGATGTCACGTGTTGATCGATATGCGTATATAAAGTGAATCAAGAATGAGTGAATAGATTCTCTCTTAATTTTTTGTATCGAAAGCGAGTTTCTCAAGAGTGAATTTGACTATTGGAATATACACAATTAGTTTAATAAAACTAAGCTAGCAATGATAATAACTCAGTTCAACTTTGAACAAGTGCCTTATCAAACTCCTTTGAAATTGGATGATCCCAAGGTCTTCGAACATCAACCTAGCATGCAATCCTTTGATCTTGTAATTTAAAAAATCGTTTTTGCTATGACCTTGTTTGGATCCCCTTGAACTTAGATTGTTTGAGAAACAACCCCCACAATGTAAGTCAAGACTTCTAGCCGCAGAAGAAGACAAATGTGACGTGGCTTTTGGGTCCGTCAGGGTCTTATATTCTTCAGAGTCTAAAGGTCTTTAGAGTCTGATTGTCATCTAAGTCTGATGCAGATCTTCAGCGTCTGAGTGACTTCCTTTCTTCTTATCTAAGATGTGATTTTGATGCTTTTATACATTTTCAGACATTGTTAAATTTTAATTTATGGTCTTGCACACTTGACCATATATTAACATATCTAATTGTTCTTCAATACTTTATTATTATCAAAACTTAAGAGAATTGTACAAATTCAATTTTGTTCCAACATGATCTATTAAAAAAAAGTTAAATTTAACTAATTTATCAATAACAAACAATTGTCTTACAATGCAACTATATTCTTTAGTAAATCATTTAGAGAAAAACAACATGCAAAAATTACTTATTCTCTTTTTTGTTACAAATATATAAATATAAACTTATTTTAAGAAATTCATTGATGTACACATTTATCACATGAATAATTTTTTTACAATAAATTATAATCAGTATATTTTAATCAGTCTCATTCTTATTTGATATATAAAAATCAACTTATTGATTAGTGACAAACAATTGTATGGGGTTAGGCGTCGGTTGTTGGCGTGGGAGGAGGAGTTAGTGGGGGAAGTTAAGCTTTTACTTGCTAACATGTCTTTGTTGGATCCTTCTAGTCCGGATGTTTGGATTTGGCGCCCGAATGCAGGAGATGGTTATACAGCTCGTGGTGTGTATCAAATGCTCATGAGGCAGGAGATTCACGACCATGACGCCGTTTCGAAAGCGGTGTGGCATAAAAATGTTTCGGAAGCGGTTCTTGGCGACTTTTCCACAACATATGGCCTACAAAGGATAATTTATTGCGTCGTGATGTTAACCCCATTGATTCTCAATTGTGTGTTTGAGGATGTGGCCAAAATGAAACATCAGAATATCTTATTATTCATTGTTCTACTTTTGGTTCTCTTTGGCAACTGGTAAAGACTTGGATATGTGTGTATTTTGTGGAACCTCAACATGTCATGGAGCATTTTAATCAATTCATATATTCTTCAGGAGGGTACACTTCTCGCCGTTCATTCTTACACATGATTTGACTCTGTTGTATTTGGATTCTTTGGAAAGAACGAACTAATAGGTTGTTCTCTAATAATGTTAAATCAGTCATGCAACTTATGGAAAAGGTAAAATCCACTTCTCTAGCGTGGTTGAAAGCTATAAATGTAAGTTTTCCATTTGGTCACCATATGTGGTGGCAGCAACCTCTTGTTTGTTTAGGGATTGGCTGACCGTTGTTTTTCTCTATTCTGAACTTTAAGGATTGGATGTTGTGATTTTGTTTTGCTTCTTTACGCACTTCTTGTGCTAGGGAGTAAATTTTTTTGTTAATAGATCTCATTTTGACTTGTTAAAAAAAAAGTGACAAACAATTGTCCCTTATAAAAATTATACGCCTCAATATTACTCTTTAACAACTCATTTACTGAAAAAATGTGAAAATAATCAAAGGTAAAAAAATTATAATTAGTGCATAATTGTTTTTTTTTTCTTTTTTAATGCAGAAGATATTATCAGAATATTATTTTTTTAGTAATTTTCTAATGATGTACATTTGTTTTGTGTATAATTTTTAGCGAAATGTTAACCAGTGTCTCCGAGGCACTAGTTAAAGAGTCTAATATTGAAATTTTATATTAGGAATTGATGAAAAGTAGAATATTTCACTTTATGAAAGTCAAAAAGTTGTTGTTTTGATAGAAAATTTCTATTTTTAACTATCTTAACTGTGCCCGCGGCACTAGTTAACATCACCCTAATTTTTTTTTGACAAACATGACCCTAATTTTTAAAACAATTATAATTGGTATGTGTTTTATAAATATTATCATTTTTATTAGCGACAAATAACTATCTCGTTATATCTTTCACGACACTATTTAGTGATACATTCACATAAGATAATAAGTAAAGTGACATAAAAAGAAGACAAAGTTGACAAATTAATTTTTTGAGAATGAATCATAATCACTTATTTATTTTTTAAAAGAAAGTTATCTTTTCTTAAAAAAAAAATGACGCATGCCAACATTTTATAGTTGAAAGATGATTTTGTAATTTTGGTAGCAAATTGTTCTCTTAAGTCTATAGTAGATTTAGTCATCTTGAGTTTATCTTAGTTAATAGAGATAATGAATAATATATTTAAAGGTTGGGGTTCAAACTCCGGACGTCCCACTTATTCACCTTAAAAAATAGTGAATTTCTACCGACAAACTATTTGACCAAAAAATAAAAAAATCTATAGTGGTCTAGTGGATGGACGGACTTCCTTTTCTTTTTTTTACTCATGAAACCTAATTGTCGCGTCATTTTTCGGAGATCAAGGCTATTTGATTAGCGTTTGACTCACTAATTATTTCACGACTGAACATTTAATTTTTAAAAGAAAGTGGAAAAAAAGTTCAAATACCACTTTAAGAGATTTAGGGTTCGGGGGTTAGTTACATGAAGGGAAGGTATTAGCACCCTTCATGTCCGTAGTACTCTACGGGAACCTCTTGGTTTTATTTAATTTACTGTGCTATAACTTACTTAATATGAAAAAGAGGGAATTAAAAATGATTGAGAGACCTAATTATCTACATTTTTTATTGATTTGAGAGGACGAGTGTCCTTTGCCTACGTACCCGTGAGGGATCAAAACCTCGTAGTTCGGGGTAAAAATTGACGTTTGATTGGTTGTGTATTTTTTAGTTTTCGAAAATATTTTAAAATAAAAAGCCAAGTGGCAAAAATAAATTTGTTTGTGTTTTTTGATATTTAAAAAAAGAAACTACTTGAAATAAAGTTAAATCGTTTAGACATTTGACTAAGAAAACAAAAATAAAAAGAGGATCACTTGATCTTGGATCAAGGTTTATTATGAAAATATTTTTGTGATTTTTGTGATTATTTGCAAGTTTTTGTTTGTTTTTTTTTTTGAATAAGTAAACGAGAATTAAATCTAACGGAGCAAGAAAGTAAAACGTAGGTTTTTGTGATGACGTTGGATCACCACGAAAACCTTTAACCTAAAACTAAGAACGATAAAGATAAATCATGCACCCACACACGCACACATGCACCTAAGCTATTACAAAAAGCCTAATAATACATTCTACGGTCTGCGATATAATAAATAAAAATACATCCAAACCTAAATATACATTCTACGGTCTGCGATAAAAATAAATAACATGAAAGTAAATAAACTTACATAATGGCTTAAATTACGTTCTAATGTCTTGCAAAAATAAATAACATAGAAATAAATATATGAGTGCACGCAAGGGGGAATTTAAAATGCATGAAAATAGTAAAAATAAAAAAATAAGATGCTGGGAGGTACAAGCAGTAAAAAAGGGGTGTAAAAAGTGAAATTGGGCCTAAAGGACAGGCTGAAGGCGCTGGGCTTAAGGGGTTGGATCAGGGCCGTCTGATCAAGATCAGACAGCCTAGATCTGATCTCCAGTGAGGCATCCAGAGCCACAAGATCAGAATCGAACGAATGGGCAGTGTGGGTGTACCGTAGCGCGTAGGTTTGCGCACACTGGAGCGGGGCGGTTTATATAAAGGCTGTAGCCTTTGTTTTTTTCTCATTTTCCCAACTCTTTTCTCTCTCTTCTCTTTCTCACTCCCATATTCTCTCTTCTCTCTCATCTTTTCTTCTTCTTCTCCGATGGAGGAGTGGGTGGCCGGAAAGAATTCCGGCGCGGTGGTTAGCCGTCCGGCGTGACGGCGCCACCGCCCCATGGGGTAAAACAGTCTGTTTTTTTTTGTTTTTTTGCTCTTTCTTCTTCTTTTCTTCTCTCCTACCCATTTTTGACCTCAAAATTCCCAAACAAAACCCCTAAAACCCTAGATCTAAAGTTTTTTTAAAAGAAAAATTATACCTTTTTGATGATTCTTTGCAGATCTGGTTCGGATGCGAGTTCTGAGCAGCGACGGTTCTGTTTATTGAACGGTGATAGTGGCCGTTTTCAGTCTATTTGTTACTTTGGGTCGGTTTTAGATCGATGGTGTTGTGTATGGCTCTGGATTTTGGTTGCGTTTATATGATTCTCTGTATTGTTGTACGTGGCTATTGAACAGTTGTGGACTTAGTTGTATTGTTTCCTATTGATTTGTTTTTTTTGCAGGTTCTATGTGTTAGTGATTCACGATGGTTCTGTGTTCTTTTTATGAAAATTTGCGGCTGCCGTGAATGTTTTTTTGTTTTTTTTTTGGATCCTCCCTTTTCTGTTGTGACTGCTGAGTTCTATTTATAGTGTGAGGACTGGGACCTAGGGTTTGTTGGAATCGCAGAAAAATGTGGTCTTTTGATTGGGATGAAGGCGTATTGTTCCTGGATTTTTGACCTGCGCGTGTAACTTTGAAAATGCTCATGTGACAGCTATTTTTTGGGTCAGATTGGGACCATGGACATTATTTGGACAAAATAGAAATAAAAAATGAAATAATAATAAAAAAAACAAGATGAGGACTAGTTAGGGTTTAAACATTAAAAGTAAAATAAAGTTAAGATTAATTGATTAAAGAATAACAAAAGATGAAATTTTAAACTAAAAAAAGAATGGAAAAAGAATGTGAGAAGAGGGCCCGACTCGGAACCAAAAAAATGAGGTATTTTAAAATACCTCTCTGCCGAAATTTTTACCGAAAAGTCAGCGATGGATCATGATCGAACGGCGCACGGGTGTGTGGTCAAATGACACGTGTCGGTGTATGAATGTACGATCTTAGGTCAAAAATTGGGGTATGACAGATGCCCCTATTTAAGTTTCTTCGTCCGAAGATTTGAAGATGGAAATTTTTGATTTGGGGGATCGAAGGGACTTAAATACAAAGTACACCTATTTTTGACCTTAAGATGCTATGTGAATGCGTGTGATGTAATTATGAATGCAAGACGGTATGGATGACTCGATTGGGACGAGTAATAACGACGGGATGCTCGAACTCTTTATAAAAAGGGATCTGACTCTGTTGGAGGAATGTAGTTTCACTGGGAAATGATTGTCTATTATTGTGTTAGTTTGGAAACATAGTTTAATGAAGACAGAACTTTTGATGACATCTCTGGACCAGACGCGCTGGGGATGGCACTTAAGGGAATGACGGATAGACGTGGAGTGTCCGTTGTTTAGGACAAAGCAAACAGTAAACTTAAATGGTCTGTTGTTTAGGACCGTTGGCTTGAAAATAGTAAAAATGTAAAGGGTCCGTTTTGTGGAACTATTAGTTTGAAAGCAGATAAAGTGTAAGCGGTCCGTTGTGTAGGACTGTTGGCTTGAAAGCGGTAAAGTGTAAGCGGTCCTTTCTGTAGGACTGTCGGCTTGAAAGCGGTAAAATGTAAGCGGTCCTTTGTGTAGGACTGTCGGCTTGACAGCAGTAAAGTGTAAGCGGTCCGTTGTGTAGGACTGTCGGCTTGAAAGCAGTAAAGTGTAAGCGGTCCTTTGTGTAGGACTGTCGGCTTGAAAGCAGTAAAGTGTAAGCGGTCCGTTGTGTAGGACTGTCGGCTTGAAAGCAGTAAAGTGTAAGATGTAAGCGGTCCCTTGTGTAGGACTGTCGACTTGAAAGCAGTAAAGTGTAAGATGTAAGCGGTCCCTTGTGTAGGACTGTCGGCTTGAAAGCAGATAAAGTGTAAGCGGTCCGTTGTGTAGGACTGTCGGCTTTAAACGGTCGAGGACTTGAAATGACAGGATGTGGCCAAAACAAGATTTCGGGTGACCGATGCAACCACTTGTGAATGATGTTGTGTATGTGTTGTGTGTGAGTGAAAGTAATAATGCATGAATGTATGACCGTGTGAATGAATGCATGAGTGTGTAGACTGGATTGTAATAGGTAAATTCGACGGAAAAAGATAAAGCAGGTAGGATGGGGAGACTGGCTGACATCGCAACACCCACACTCGGCAAACTTCCTTGAAGATAACACTGTTGTGAACTAATCGAACAATTTTCATGGCGAAACCTAGCACAAGATAGCAGTTCTCAATGTTTCCTGGGGAGGGAGCCCGCTATCGACCAGAACTTTGGGTAAAAGTCGCCATTTCGCATAGAGTGCCAATCCATTGGTATGACAGATGCCCCAGCAGTCACGCTCCTTTTTGTTTTTGTTTGTTTGTTTTCTCTTAAAATCCCTAACTTTTGTCTGGACCGCCCTTTCGGGTTTTCAGTCCACCGGGAGTATATTTCCTTTTTTATGCCCCTAATTTTTGCCTGGACCGCCCTTTCGGGCTTTCAGTCCACCGGGACGCTCTCTATTGCCTAAGCCGCCTTTTCAGGTTTTCGACTTAGCGAGCTCTCTTTTTGTATTTTTGTTTCCTTTTGTAAAACTTCCCACATTTTCTAGCCATGCTTATTTAGTAGGGTCCGAACGTTCCTGGAGGAGAATGTCGACGTACGCTCCATTTTACTCGTGAGTCTTAAGGAGCACTTATTTGTTTATGCTTTTGAGAGACGTGAAAAAGTTTTAAGAATTTGCTTCGCAATATTACCATCAAAAACAGAAGAAAGTGCGAAAAATAGAATAAATGAGAATTTCAAATAAAGGGGAAATGGCTCAAATTTTATTGATTGAACAGTGGTCAGCCGATGGCATGACTCCATAGATCTTTACAAAATTTTAAAGAAAATGGTAATTTATTTGTGGAGGGGTACATTGAACTTCACGACCCTATTTTCCCTAACAACTTTGAGTTCTGCTGTTCTGATGCTTCAGATCGGAGGTTCTTTTGTAGCAGGTATGCCCCACATCAGTGGCGTCTGACCGGATGCAGTTACTTTGTCTTTTTCTTTATCCTTAATTTTTGCATAGACCGCCCTTTCGGGTTTTCAGCCTATCAGGATAATCTCTGTTTAATGTCTCTAATTTTTGCCTGGACCGCCCTTTCGGGTTTTCAGTCCACCGAGACGCTCATTTTTGCCTAAGCCGCCCTTTCGGGTTTTCGACTTACCGAGCTGTTCTTATATTTTTTAGACAAAATATTTCTTGACTGCATCCGTGTTTACAGTACGCGGAAGTTCTTCACCATCCATAGTTTGAAGAGTCATGGCACCACCGGAGAAGACTCTTTTGACGACGTATGGGCCCTCATAGTTAGGAGTCCACTTGCCCCTGGAGTCGAGCTGGAAGGACAAAATCTTTTTTAGCACAAGATCACCCTCTTTGAATTCACGGGGACGAACTTTCTTGTCGAAAGCCAGCTTCATCCTCTTTTGATATAATTGTCCATGACATAGAGCATCCATGCGTTTCTCCTCGATTAAGTTCAACTGATCATACCTACTTTGAGTCCATTCAGCTTCTGATAACTCAGCTTCCATTAAAACTCTCATTGAAGGGACCTCAACTTCTACGGGAAGTACTGCCTCCATACCATATACCAGAGAGAAAGGGGTTGCCCCTGTCGATGTGCGTACGGAAGTACGGTATCCATGTAATGCGAATGGAAGCATCTCATGCCAGTCTTTGTAACTTACCACCATTTTCTGGACAATCTTCTTTATATTCTTGTTTGCGGCTTCGACAGCACCATTCATCTGAGGCCTATAAGGAGAGGAGTTATGATGCTCGATCTTGAAATCATCACACAGTTCTTTCATCATATTGTTGTTCAGATTCGTCCCATTGTCTGTAATGATTCTGCTAGGGATGCCATAGCGGCAGATGATTTGATTCTTGATGAACTTGACCACCACTTGCTTGGTCACATTAGCATAAGATGCGGCTTCAACCCACTTGGTGAAATAGTCAATGGCCACTAGGATGAAACGGTGCCCGTTTGAAGCTTTGGGTTCGATCCTACCAATCATGTCGATGCCCCACATGGAGAATGGCCACGGGGAAGAGAGAACGTTGAGTGCGGTTGGCGGAACATGAATCTTATCAGCATAGATTTGGCACTTATGACACCTCCTGGCATGCTTGTAGCAATCTGCTTCCATCGTCATCCAGTAATACCCTGCCCTTAATATCTTCTTGGTCATTGCATGCCCACTTGAGTGAGTACCGAAAGATCCTTCGTGTATTTCATGCATCAATAAATCCGCTTCGCGGGCGTCCACACATCTAAGCAACACCATGTCAAAGTTCCTTTTATACAAAATGTTTCCGTTCAGGAAGAAGTTGCCAGATAGTCTTTTTAAAGTTTTCTTGTCTTTGTTGCATGCTCCGGGTGGATACTCTTGACTTTGAAGGAAACACTTGATATCATGGTACCATGGTTTGTCGTCAACCACTTCTTCAGTTGCAAATACATGAGCAGGTCTTTCAAGACACCTGATACTGATTAATGGTACTTCATTTCGACGGTTTACTTGGTACATTGAGGATAAGGTAGCTAGAGCATCTGCCATTTGGTTCTCATCACGGGGGATGTGGTGCAATTCGACCTTGTTGAAGAAGGTCAGTAACCGTCTCGCGTAGTCTTTGTATGGAATCAAGCCGGGGTGGCGAGTTTCCCATTCTCCTTTGATCTGATTGACTACGAGAGCTGAATCACCATAGATGTCAAGGTTCTTGATTCTTAGGTCGATGGCTTCTTCAATACCCATAATGCATGCTTCGTACTCCGCCATGTTGTTTGTGCAGTCGAAGGTCAATCTGGCAGAGAAAGGGATGTGGGTACCTTTAGGAGTAATAATGACTACTCCAATGCCGCTACCATAAACATTAACAGCTCCGTCAAATATCAAACCCCATCTTGATTCAGGGTCTGGGCCTTCCCCGAACAACGGCTCGTCACAATCTTTCATTTTCAAATACATGATCTCTTCGTCGGGGAAATCGAACTTTATAGGCTGATAATCTTCGATCGGTTGGTGAGCCAGGTGATCGGCAAGGATGCTACCTTTGATTGCTTTCTGGGAACGGTACTCAATATCATACTCGGATAACAACATCTGCCACCGGGCGATTCTTCTTGTTAAAGCTGGCTTCTCGAAGATGTACTTGATCGGATCCATTTTAGATATCAACCAAGTGGTATGATTAACCATGTAATGACGGAGGCGTTTGGCGGCCCAGGCTAAAGCACAACAAGTCTTCTCGAGCATGGAATAACGAGACTCACAATCAGTAAACTTCCTGCTTAGATAATAAATAGCGTGCTCCTTTCTTCCGGTCTCATCTTGTTGCCCGAGCACACAACCCATAGAAGCATCTAATACAGTTAGGTACATAATCAACGGTCTTCCTTCAACTGGAGGGATAAGAATGGGCGGTTCTAGTAAGTACTCTTTGATGCTGTCGAAGGCTTTCTGGCAATCTTCTGTCCACACAATCCCTTGATCCTTGCGGAGTAACTTGAATATCGGTCCACATGTCGCAGTCATATGAGAAATGAATCTGGAGATGTAATTTAAACGCCCGAGGAATCCTCTTACTTGTTTTTCTGTTTTTGGAGCAGGCATTTCTCTGATGGCTTTGACTTTGTCTGGATCTACTTCGATACCTTTCTGACTAACAATGAAACCCAGAAGCTTCCCGGATCTGACACCAAAAGTGCACTTATTGGGGTTCAGACGGAGTTGGTATTTTCTCAGTCGTTGGAACATCTTTAGCAAGTACTCGACATGTTCTTCTTCAGTGCTTGATTTGACGATCATATCATCCACATAAACCTCAATTTCTTTGTGCATCATGTCATGAAAAAGGGTAGTCATACCTCTCTGATAAGTAGCTCCTGCGTTTATCAAACCAAACGACATTACTTTGTAACAGAAAGTGTCCCAAGGGGTGATGAAGGATGTTTTTTCTTTATCTTCAGGTGCCATCTTAATTTGATTGTAACCGGAGAAACCGTCCATGAAGGAGAAAACTTTGGATTTTGCAGTACTGTCAACTAACACATCAATATGAGGCAATGGGAAGTCATCTTTGGGACTAGCTTTGTTCAAGTCACGATAATCAACACACATTCTGACCTTACCATCTTTCTTCGGAACGGGCACTATGTTGGCTAACCATTGAGGGTATTCTGACGTAACGAGGAATCCTGCGTCAATCTGTTTTTGTACTTTCTCTTTGATCTTGAGAGCCATATCAGGGTGAGTTCTTCTCAATTTCTGTTTGACCAGTGGACATTCAGGCTTCAAAGGCAAACGGTGTACCACAATATCAGTATCCAGCCCCGGCATATCCTTATACGACCAAGCAAACACATCGACATATTCTTTGAGAAGTTCTATCACTTGTTTCTTGACATTCGCTTCAAGTGACGCCCCGATCCTTATCTCTTTCTTGTCTTCTTCAGAGCCTAGATTGATTACTTCTAATGCTTCCCCATAAGGCTGAATAGCTCTTCTTTCTTGTTCAAGTAAACGAGAAATCTCATCGGGAATCTCTTCAACGTCTTCTTCTTCTGCTTCGTATACAGGGAACTCAAAGTTGGGAGAGATCATAGAGTCACGTTGTTCAACGGGTTTATTGGTAATTAATCTGCACATATGTTTAATGATTGATTTTAGAAGAAATGTGTAAATGCAGACCTTTTTGAAGTGATCATGTTTTTTTTGGTTTTTTGTATTACCATTTTTCCTTTAAAAGCACAAAATAAAACAAAAGTCGGAAACAAAACGACATTTTATTGATGATTGTAATTTTTGAAGCAAAAAGCCCTAGATAAATTCACTTTCGCTTGGGGCAGGACGAAAGGATTTTTTTTTAAAAGCATACAGACAAACAAGTGCATTACTTGGACAAATGAGCAATGAAAGGAACGTCGACAGCAACCCAGTTATGGTTAGACCCTCCTTGCGTCACAAAGTGGCATGGAATTTCTTCGGGGTTGTCTTCAATGACTGCGTTGGTTTCTGGTGGAGAATGAATGAATCCAGCACTGCGAAAAATTCCTCTCTGTGGCTCAATGACGAACCCTGCCTCGGGGATTCCAGCTGATGAAGAGAAGCCGAGACCTTCTCGATGCTTGTTCTCTGGTAAGCTTAACACTTGCCCCCAGCCTGTAGACACACCACCTTGGACTACCCTTTGAGCGTCCTTGAAAGATGAAATAGATGTCCCACTCTTCTTCAAATTCTCTTCTTCTAAAGAAAGTCCTTGAAATAAAGATCCCTCGGTATTGTCGGCACCAATGAAAGAGAAAGCCGACAAGTGGCTTACTAACAAAGCCTCTTCTTCATTCACAGTTACCAGTTTCCCATTCTTCACAAACTTCACTTTCTGATGTAAGGTTGACGTCACTGCCCCAGCTCCATGAATCCAAGGTCGGCCCAATAGACAACTGTATGATGCTTGTATATCCATTACTTGAAAAGTAACTTGGAAAACATGTGGCCCGATTGTAATGGGCAAGTCCACCTCTCCGAGAACAGTCTTCCTCGAACCATCAAAAGCCTTCACCATTACTCCACTTCGTCTTAACGGTGTGCCTTGGTAGGAAAGTTGGCTGTAAGTTGCTTTAGCCATCACATTTAGAGTTGACCCGGTGTCTAACAACACATTTGACAAATCATCTGTCTTGCAATTCACTGATATGTGTAACGCCCGGTTATGATTCCTTCCTTCTTCTGGGAGTTCTTCATCACTGAAACTCAAGTTGTTGCATGCAGTGATATTCCCCACTATTCCACCGAACTGACCAACAGTCACATCATGGTCTACAAATGCTTGCTCTAAAACGCTCATTAAAGCTCCCCTATGAGCCTCTGAATTCAGCAGTAAAGACATTATCGATATTTTTGACGGAGTCTGCATCAGTTGATCAATTATCTTATAATCGCTCTTCTTGATTAGCTTGAGCACCTCATCGAAATCAGAACTCGTACCGGCCCCACTAGACTGGCCTACATCTTGGAGTGCATTAGAATCTTTAGCTTGAACCTCTTCAATTAACGGGGCGTTAACCCTCTTTGGAAACACTGCAGGGATAACACGCCCATTCCTCAGTATTCTACTATCTTCAGCAATATTACCCACAGACGGCAAAGATGGTATAGGAACCTTGTGACCTCCTTCTATCATAGTGGCATTGTACTTGTATGGTATGGCCTTTTCAGAGACATAAGGCATTGGTCCTGGTAAGCAAATCACTAAAGGAGCAGCTGACTTCCGACTGTCAAAGAATATTTCCAAAGGCTCAGGAGTCATGACACACACATCGTCACATTTTCTTTCAACAATTAATTCTCCCCGATTCAGTAGTCCTTGGATATCATCCTTTACCTCTTGGCAACCCCACGGATCTAGACGGCACACCTCACAGGCGGTGTGGTCATGTTTGAAAAAAGATGCTTCGCATAACCTGACATGTAATGGAACCAATGGTGTTCGGATATGTTGCACTTTAAGAACAAGGCAAGTCTCTTGGCAGTCTTCGACCATGTTGACAGCTGGAGCACCATGATTTGGTAAAGGGTTGGTTTGAATATTTGGGTTTGAGTCGGTGAAGGTTATTCTCTTTTCATTGATTAGCCTCTGGACTGCATTCTTCAAACAATAGCAATTCTCAATGTTGTGGCCTGGGGCCCCTTGGTGAAAAGCACAAGTCTGGTCTGGTCTGTACCCTGGTGATGGTTTTTCTGGCACTGGAGGAGGTGGTCTAGTTTGGATCATATTCTGTTTGAGTAACCCTGGAAGCAGTTCTGCATAGGTAATTGGAATTGGGTCAATTTGTAATCTTTGAGCTTGTGGTCGTGGTTGTTGTTGTCGATATGGCTGTTGGGGATATTGTTGGTGTGGTTGTTGTTGGTATGGGCGTTGTTGATATGGTTGTTGGGGATATTGTTGAGGATATTGGGGAAGATATTGCTGAGGAAATTGGGGAAATTGATAATTTAGTGGTTGAGTAGTGTTGGCGGTAGGTGTGATGGCAGTAATATGGTTATAGGCTGGATAATTTGGTTGGTGGGCCACCATGTTGATCTCTTGTTCTTTCTTCTTGGAAAAACTACTTCCGAACTTTCTTGTACTGCCGGTGGATGTATTTTCTTTCACTAACCGTCCTTCTCGGACCCCTTCTTCCAACTGCACCCCCATGTTGACCATCTCTGTGAAGTCTCTGGGCGCACTTCCAACCATCCTCTCATAATAGAACTGACCTAGAGTTTTCAAGAACAGTTTGGTCATCTCCTTTTCTTCTATACCTGGGCTAACCTGGGCAGCAACATCCCTCCATCGCTGGGCATACTCTTTGAATGTTTCTCTATCTTTCTGAGTCATGGCTTGGAGATCACTTCGGTCTGGAGCCATGTCCACATTGAACTTGTACTGCTGCACAAAAGCTTCACACAGACTATTGAAAGTTCGGACCTCTGTACAGTCCAAATTTATGTACCACTTCAGTGCGGCACCAGTTAAACTGTCTTGAAAGTAATGAACGAGGACCTGGTCGTCACGTACATACGTGGACATCTTCCTCATATACATCCTTAGATGCTCTTTAGGACAGGACGTTCCTTTGTATTTCTCAAAGTCTGGGAGCTTGAACTTGTGGGGTATCTGGACATTTGGTACCAAGCAGAGATCATAAGCATCTTTCCCGAATATTTCCCTTCCACGGAGGGCTTGCATTTCCCGATTCATCATCTCAAACTTCTCCTGTAAGTCGATCACCTTATCATGGGCCCCTGTACTCCCTGAGGGAATGATAGGGTCTCCTCTTTGTGGCATAGTGTGAACCAGCGGTATTGAGTAGGTTGCAGTCGGAGTGGAAAATGCACTGTGAACGGTAGACACTAGAGTTTCTGAGCCATGAGGACGGAGTACTTCACCAAAGCTAAAAGGCATGCTCCAAGGACGACCTTCTGATGTCACTTGCTGTGAGGTAACAAAAAAGGGACCTGCCTTAGCCTGAGTACTGCCAGGGGGAGGAGGTGGTGGTGGCAGCTGATCTTGCGCGGCCGTTAATGTCTTTACCAATTCAGTCAGTTCGTCCATCTTGGCCTGCATGGCCTCATTTGCTTCTCGGAGTACTCGGTTTTCTTGTTCGAGAAAGTCCATTCTTTTCTTTACAGTTGCACGAGTGTAGTGAGTGCGAGTAGATTTGTGGAGAATGCGCCGGGCCACTTTTCAAACGGGCTGACCTTTAAGAATAAAGAATTTGTGTGAGACTTGGGATTTGAAACTATGAATGCAGAATGATGCATGGTATGTTTATGCAAAAGACACATTTTTATCGAAGGCCTTATAAAAACATTTCTGTAAACATCGTAGTTGAAAGTTTCATTGAATAATAATTTAAAATACCACAAGATAATTCCCTTTCTAATAAACTGAGTCAAGGGATGGACTCCAAATTATATTACAAAAAGTTAATAAAAAAGACTGTAAAACTTTCCAACTCCTGAGGCGGTCTACTCTTCAAAATCTGGATGTGTGCCGGCAAAAAAGTCCATACGCCTCTTCTTACTCCCGGGAACCCGGTCAAGTATGGCATCTTTTTCCTTGATACGGTCTTTCAATTCAGCAATTTCCTGGTCTTTCTTGTGGTTTTTCCAATTTTCTTGTTCTAGCAGGTTCATTATGGCATCCTTCTCACGCTCAGCTATTCGATACTTTCCTTCCCAAACAGCACTTTCACGGCGAGACTCTTGCAACCGTTCCTGGTACTCTTTCTCGGTATCGAAGGTCATAGGTAAAGGTGGTGCTGGAGTAATAGCAGATATGAACCTTGGTAGTTCATAAGGCATCCCGTATTGGGTAGCCCTGTCAATAACCCACTGAGTATAGGATTCGTGAACGGCACTTGTCTTCCTTCCTAACTGGTCTTTATCCCTTCTTCGAATGGTGTTCCATGCTTGCACAATCTTCTTTCTCATGCCTTTACTGTCTTCTTGGTTATGGTAAAACACATTCTCTAGATAGATGTAGCGAGGCTTCCCTTCCATGGGATACCCGAACTGGCGTCTGGCAAGAGTGGGGTTGTAGCTAATTCCTCCGCGTATACCGAGGAGAGGTACGTTATTGAATTCTCCACAACTGTCAATGATGGTTCCTTTATCGTAAGCTCGGTCATACCACACTACATCAGCAGGGGTAAGGGACATGATTCTTTTGGACCAAAGGAGATTTTCCGGATTGGTTGTAAAGCGAGGGGTTTGGGGTAGATGAGATGTGATCCATCTCTGTAACAGAGGTGCGCAACAAAGGACAGTTCCGCGGCCCGCCAGGGTACGTTCATGGATAGAATGGTACGTGTCGGCCAACAGGGTAGGGACCGGGTTTCTTGATAGGAAGATCTTAATGGCATTGATGTCAACAAAGTCGTTGATGTTTGGGAAAAGCACAAGGCCATATATGAGTAGGGCAAGGATAGAGTGAAAGGCGTCGACGCTGGCTGCTTCGGCGACAATGGTAGCTTGTTTATAGAGGAATTTGGTAGGAAGGCCCAAAAGATTCCCTTTGAGGATGAGGTTTGCCTTCACTTCGGCTGTTTCAAGGTGGAGAGCTGCAGCAATGGTTGAATGTTTGGGTGTTCTCTCAAGGCCGCTGAAAGGTGGTTCGTCAAGTACTGGTAAATTTATCCAATGAGAATATTCTTCAAGGGTGGGAACAAGCTGGTAATCTGGGAAGGTGAAGCAGTGATTGAGAGGATCGTAGAACTGAACCCAAGTATTGAGAAGTCCTTCATCAATATCTGTTTTGACAATACCCAGCAAAGCTCCATGTCGTTCCCGAAAGTAATCCCGGTCAGTCACCTCTTTTGCTAGCTTCCTTAAACTTGAAAGGTCCGGTCTCCTGAAACTATACTGTTTAAGGTTCCTTCTTGGGAAATTCATCTACGATGTTTGCAAAAAAGTTTCGATGAGTCCTTCGATCTTGATAGAAAAAAATGTTCATGAATGAATGCATGTATGCATGAATATGTTAAAGAACATAGAAAACATGGGGTCAGGTTCAATATGATGGAGTCAAGGGTAAGCGCGCCACATGGTGAGGACTATGGTTTCTCATGTACCTGTATCACGGGTTCTATTGGATCTCAAAAATCACTGACCACTTTCGAACATTGTCGATCAACGGGAGAACTCCCGGTCCGATAACGTTCGTAGTAATGTCTCATTTTGAGTGTAGTATCGCGTATCGACTATTTCAAGAGTACTCCTGATTAGTCACCGCACTACGCCCTAAAAGGCCAAGATGGGTTAAAGGTAACTAAAGGTTCTCAACTTCGACGGTCACTTGAAAGCAATATGTCAAACATGAGTACTCACGTTGACAACGTATGCATCCAAGATCCCTCCGTTGAGTGGGGTTGTATCACATGCGCCAAAACCGAAGAGTACTCTTGGCCTGGGACTATGATTATACCACCGTCCTATCTTATGTTTCTCTCAAGTCCGGGTTAGGACTTATCTCACCACACACGTTAAGAAAGGAGAAAGAAGGAGGAGGAACATGTATACACGTATTTCTATTTTTGTTTTTGTTTTTTAAGCAAGTTATAGCACATAATTCGAATAAAACCAAGTTAGGCTTAACCCTCTTAGAGGTTCCCCAGTGAAGTCGCCATTTCTGTCGCGTCATTTTTCGGAGATCAAGGCTATTTGATTAGCGTTTGACTCACTAATTATTTCACGACTGAACATTTAATTTTTAAAAGAAAGTGGAAAAAAAGTTCAAATACCACTTTAAGAGATTTAGGGTTCGGGGGTTAGTTACATGAAGGGAAGGTATTAGCACCCTTCATGTCCGTAGTACTCTACGGGAACCTCTTGGTTTTATTTAATTTACTGTGCTATAACTTACTTAATATGAAAAAGAGGGAATTAAAAATGATTGAGAGACCTAATTATCTACATTTTTTATTGATTTGAGAGGACGAGTGTCCTTTGCCTACGTACCCGTGAGGGATCAAAACCTCGTAGTTCGGGGTAAAAATTGACGTTTGATTGGTTGTGTATTTTTTAGTTTTCGAAAATATTTTAAAATAAAAAGCCAAGTGGCAAAAATAAATTTGTTTGTGTTTTTTGATATTTAAAAAAAGAAACTACTTGAAATAAAGTTAAATCGTTTAGACATTTGACTAAGAAAACAAAAATAAAAAGAGGATCACTTGATCTTGGATCAAGGTTTATTATGAAAATATTTTTGTGATTTTTGTGATTATTTGCAAGTTTTTGTTTGTTTTTTTTTAATAATTAAACGAGAATTAAATCTAACGGAGCAAGAAAGTAAAACGTAGGTTTTTGTGATGACGTTGGATCACCACGAAAACCTTTAACCTAAAACTAAGAACGATAAAGATAAATCATGCACCCACACACGCACACATGCACCTAAGCTATTACAAAAAGCCTAATAATACATTCTACGGTCTGCGATATAATAAATAAAAATACATCCAAACCTAAATATACATTCTACGGTCTGCGATAAAAATAAATAACATGAAAGTAAATAAACTTACATAATGGCTTAAATTACGTTCTAATGTCTTGCAAAAATAAATAACATAGAAATAAATATATGAATGCACGCAAGGGGGAATTTAAAATGCATGAAAATAGTAAAAATAAAAAAATAAGATGCTGGGAGGTACAAGCAGTAAAAAAGGGGGTGTAAAAAGTGAAATTGGGCCTAAAGGACAGGCTGAAGGCGCTGGGCTTAAAGGGTTGGATCAGGGCCGTCTGATCAAGATCAGACAGCCTAGATCTGATCTCCAGTGAGGCATCCAGAGCCACAAGATCAGAATCGAACGAATGGGCAGTGTGGGTGTACCGTAGCGCGTAGGCTTGCGCACACTGGAGCGGGGCGGTTTATATAAAGGCTGTAGCCTTTGTTTTTTTTCTCATTTTCCCAACTCTTTTCTCTCTCTTCTCTTTCTCACTCCCATATTCTCTCTTCTCTCTCATCTTTTCTTCTTCTTCTCCGATGGAGGAGTGGGTGGCCGGAAAGAATTCCGGCGCGGTGGTTAGCCGTCCGGCGTGACGGCGCCACCGCCCCATGGTGTAAAACAGTCTGTTTTTTTTATTTTTTTGCTCTTTCTTCTTCTTTTCTTCTCTCCTACCCATTTTTGACCTCAAAATTCCCAAACAAAACCCCTAAAACCCTAGATCTAAAGTTTTTTTAAAAGAAGAATTATACCTTTTTGATGATTCTTTGCAGATCTGGTTCGGATGCGAGTTCTGAGCAGCGACGGTTCTGTTTATTGAACGGTGATAGTGGCCGTTTTCAGTCTATTTGTTACTTTGGGTCGGTTTTAGATCGATGGTGTTGTGTATGGCTCTGGATTTTGGTTGCGTTTATATGATTCTCCGTATTGTTGTACGTGGCTATTGAACAGTTGTGGACTTAGTTGTATTGTTTCCTATTGATTTGTTTTTTTTGCAGGTTCTATGTGTTAGTGATTCACGATGGTTCTGTGTTCTTTTTATGAAAATTTGCGGCTGCCGTGAATGTTTTTTGTTTTTTTTTGGATCCTCCCTTTTCTGTTGTGACTGCTGAGTTCTATTTATAGTGTGAGGACTGGGACCTAGGGTTTGTTGGAATCGCAGAAAAATGTGGTCTTTTGATTGGGATGAAGGCGTATTGTTCCTGGATTTTTGACCTGCGCGTGTAACTTTGAAAATGCTCATGTGACAGCTATTTTTTGGGTCAGATTGGGACCATGGACATTATTTGGACAAAATAGAAATAAAAAATGAAATAATAATAAAAAAAAACAAGATGAGGACTAGTTAGGGTTTAAACATTAAAAGTAAAATAAAGTTAAGATTAATTGATTAAAGAATAACAAAAGATGAAATTTTAAACTAAAAAAAGAATGGAAAAAGAATGTGAGAAGAGGGCCCGACTCGGAACCAAAAAAATGAGGTATTTTAAAATACCTCTCTGCCGAAATTTTTACCGAAAAGTCAGCGATGGATCATGATCGAACGGCGCACGGGTGTGTGGTCAAATGACACGTGTCGGTGTATGAATGTACGATCTTAGGTCAAAAATTGGGGTATGACACTAATGAAAACATAAACTTATTCACTTCAGAAATTAAATCCAACCAGGATATGCATGCACTTTAGGCTTCAAAACACAACAATAGGATAACCTGAGAAATATCAACAAAAATATATTTGTTTTAACTCTTAATTTCAACGATTGAGTCTGGCAAAGACAACATCATAGAGTTCTGTAATACATAAACTAAGACTACAATTTTGTTTTTGTAAAAGTAGAATAAAAAGTAAAAACTAATGGAAAAGATTGAACTTTTGAACAGATTTCGTGACAATGTCTCAAATATATGGCAAAACAATGTGATACTCGCGCGACAGAAGATACTAGTAGAGACATCATGTCAAGGGTTAGAACGTTTTGCATGAGGAACTAATTTGCTACATCTTTTCGTCATTCGCGTTGGCGGCGACCTTGCTGCTCTTTCCGACGCGAGACTTCAAGCAATTCATGAATATATATGTCTTACTTAGCATCTTCTCATCCTCCACCTCTAGCCTCGTCTTAACCGTTCATCACTCGAATAGAGAAATATTAGCCTGACCTGATCATTGTATTAACTGTCATATGAGACAAACACTTCTCAGTATAATATACCAACTCTAAACAATAACACTGAAAAGGGACTGGTATATGAAAATAATAAGCTGTAGAAGACATAATCATAGCCAAGCACTTGTTAATAGTTCTTTTTATCTTAGTATTATAATCATGAACAACACTAAAAGTTGCTTGACTATAACAATAAACAAGACCAGGTTTATCAAGGTAAAACAAGACACTCCTCTAACTTTCCAATTTTGTGGCAATCACAGAAAATGAGCATAACAGATTCTTTGAACTAGAGAAAACAGGACCCTCTCTCAAACAGGTTTATTTAGATTTCTTAGGATCTTGGAACACTAAGAATTTCGAAGGGCTGCTGCTGCTGTGCCTCAATATACAAGATTTCTTTACATCATATATAAGCAATATCCTTTTACCATGCAATGAAGTTAAATCGTAAATTCAAGTTTTCATGTATATCTATTTTTTTTTTTGACGGGAAGAAAGATTCATTCAATTAGAAGAAAGAGAATCCTTACAAACAATGGCTGGAATTTGATCAGGGGTACAACCCACCCATGATCTAGAGCCTAAATTAACAGCAACTTTAACCGAGCCATGAGCAGCTTTGTTCTTGGTTCTACTAATAAAAGCAACAATTACATTTGGTAGTAAAGAAAGAAAATGGATACAATCAGAGATAACAAGATCTAATTCTGCTACATTCAGCTTTCCCTGCAGACATTTGACAGTAGATTTAGAGTCTGTTTCAATAATAACAAAACCAGGATGGTTGGAGGAGATCATCCAATCAAGACAACATCTTAGAGCAAGAGTTTCAGCGTTCTAATATTTTCTGAATGAGTTGCAGCAAATTTAACATCACCCTTATGATCCTTTTCTATTAGTCCCAAAGCCGTGGCACCATTTTCAAAACATCCAGCATCAATATTGATAAAGTTATATAGATCTGCATCAGAAACCAAGACATTTGATTAAGTCTCCAGATATTAAAACTGAGTTTATTTTCAAAGAAATTATCTTAAACTTATGCAGAAAATATCATGTTGCTAGATCCTAGAAATCCCCTGATTGTAAGGACTAAAACTATTTTCTGACTATTCAAGCAGTTAGATCTGGCTGTTTCAGGTGAGGTCATTTGGTTGTAAGTTAAATCTTCAACCTTGTGGTACACGGTTTGAGATTTGACATCGAGAAGGACTTATATCTTGAATTCACAAGTGTGGCATGTAATAGATTGATTGAATAAAAGTTAGATGCTGAAAAGTTGATTAGTATTGAAACCACTTTTCAAATAAATATGTGAACAATGAAAAGAATTATTACATTAGCACAAAAGACTAACTTCCAATCTTTCTCACACGTTCAGACAAACTGGAACCGCAAAAAAAAGAAATATAAAAAACATAAAAACGAACAACAGTGATGCTATTTATAGCGATAAAATTCACCCCGAAGGATTCCCGAAGATTTGGCCACCGTTGGATTTGTTTTCTTTATAGGAATACATGGGTTATTGAAAAAAAGAAGGTGGTGCCCACATGGTTATTTTGCACTATCGTGATAATCTCGTGAGAATTGTTTTCGGGAAATCTAGCATTTTCCAACAAACAGAGAAATAAAAAGTAATTTTTTTCTTTCTATTTTGATATCAAATTATATGTATGATTATTAACAATAACCAAACATAAAAAGGTTGAACTTATATTTCCAGGAAAAATATACAAATGCAGTAATTATTAGGCAAAACATATTACCAGTATTTAATTAGCCATGGTCCCAGGAAGCAACAGAAGAGTCCATATTGAATTGCCCATTAGGCATAGCGCAATATGCATTGACTCAGTCAGATCCTATTTTCAGCAGATTATGAATCCCTAACTTCTTTTTATGCCACTTTAGCCTCTTAATATGTTGATGTATCATACACGTTAGTATACACGTCAAACTAATATATTCTCCTCTACTAAATGAAATAGGAATATTAACTTTGAATAATCAAAATGGAAAAGCTCAAAACAGACGAGTGAAAAAGCAGTGAATGTGACTTACATTATATTAGTCCTCGACATCTTAGAGCTATTATTTCGTTCAGATCTGTCCAAGTGCTCAGGTCTTGGTATTCTCTTTGATATAAATGCAGCCTCCTCTGTTCTTCCCTCTGTCTCTAGAGCAGCTACCAGATCATTTAGGCATTTCAAGTCATGAAGTAAACCCTTCTCCACCAATTCATAGGATAAACGAAATGCTTCTGAAGCCTTGTTCAGTTTACAAAGATCGAGAATAACAATATTACACAAATCAATGTCGATATTCTCATTATTTTTCAAACTAAAAATCAACAGTTTGCATACTTCCGATGTCCTTCTTTTGTTGCAAAGAAATTGAACAACCTCATCCATTTTAACACAGAATCCATTCTTATAAATCAACTCGGTAATTTTGAATGCTTTATCTTGTAGTCCACGGTCAAAAAGTAGTTGTAAACACTTGGTTGAAAAGTTTATATTTTGTCTGATATTTCTCTCCAACATCATGACAATAACACCTGCAGACTCATGAACACAACCCTTTTCCAAAAGTCTATTGAGTATAGAATGCCAGGTAGATGTTTCTGGTTTATATGAGCTCTTTAGCATTTTCTCTAGTGTCTCTTTTGCAAGGAGAGGCTTATCCTTCCGAAGAAAACCATCGATCAAATAGACATAAATATCAATGTCAGGAAGAAAATCCCTTCTCAGCATCCAAACCAAAAGCCCGAATCCATTTTCGTATGCACCTTCTTTACAATGCCCCAAAATCACTATCTGGTATGATAGGGGATCTTGTGTGCCCCTTTTCATTAGCTGTCTCAGTACCCTTTCTGCTTTCTTTGTTTTCCCATTTTCACACAAATACTGAAAAATACGCTTATAAGAAGCAGCCAGCGGCTTAGGGCCATAACTACTTAACAAAATTTCCTTCTCAAATAACTCATCAAAAAGCATCTCTGCCTTATCATAGTCCCCTTTCTGACATAAACTCCGTATAAGAACACTGTATGAGGCTGAATCTGCTGAGACCTCTAATTTTTTCATGTTTTCAAAAACATTGAAAGCTTCAACAAGGTTTCCTGCACAACAATGTGAATTAATCAATGTATTGAAGGTGCACGCATCCGGAATAGATCCACCATCGCCTTTCATTTGTTCCAAAATCTCTTTCATTTTATCCCACTTTTGTACCTCACAAAGTCCTTTTATTATAGTATTATACGTAACTATATTCGGCTTAAGCCCTCTACCATTCATCTCTTCAAGAATATCCAAAGCCTTGTCGACTTCTTGTTTCATACAATACCCTCGAATCAAAGTCGTATAAGTAACAACATCAGGACTCAAATCCTTACATTTCTTACTCATACCATTTACCAAATTATGTGCTTTCTCGATCTTCCCCGCTCTACACAAACCATCAACAAGCGTGTTATACGTAACAATATCCGGATCACAATCAAAACTTGTCATCTCTTTAAAAAAATAAAACCCTTCATCAACCATTGAATTCTTACAAAACCCTCGAATCAAAATATTATACGTATACGTATCCGGCCTAATACCATACGTCTTAAGCATCTCATCATAAACCTCTTTCGCCATATTAGTCCTACCCCGTCTTAGCAAAACCAACAAAACACTATTAAACGTAACCACCGACGGCGAAACACCAATCATCTTCATATTCTCAAAAATCTTCAGAGACTCTTTAAACAATCCAGCTTCACCATAACTCCTAATCAAGCTATTAAAAAACCTATCTTCAAGCTTAACTTTACCATTAGACCTTTTCTCAATAGAATAAAGAAAATTCCTAGCTATATTAAGATTCTTCTCACGACCCAGAATTTCTAACATTATAAAATAGGTTCGAGGATTATGAGAGAAACCCTTTTCATGTATCCAGTTGAAAAACAAAAAGGCTTTTGTTGGTACCTTAATATGTCGAAGTGTTTGAAAAACAGTGGTTTTTGAGAGTGATGTTGTGAAGGATGATAATAACTCATTTGACCAAGGTTTGTAGTTTACGAGATATGCTATTGTTTTTGCTGTTTTGCTGTTGTTTCTTTCAGGCTGCTCAACCTAGACAAGTAAAGATATTTATTACAATAACCAATAACTTCTTTTTTGTTTGTATAAAAGAATATATAGCAAGGCAACAACAGTATCTGAAACACTTGCATATCACAATTTATTACGATTGTAATCTCTCTAGATCATGAGTAGGCAACATACAACCCAAGACAATTTCCATAATCATATGATTTTATTGCAGAAATTGTCTCCAAGAAAAAATAATCAGCTCGCAAACGTGAAATTGTGAATGCAAGACTTACTTTATACTTGGTATTTTTCCCCATTTTTAAAAGCAATAGCAAGGGCAGCTGAGAAACTAAATATTTTTACTAGCTTATAGCGTATTTTGAAGGTAATTCAAGTAGTTTATAGCTTATCGTTTTTTATCGATTCCTAATATGCGTCGTAACAACTGGACCGAAACCCCAAATAACTATACTACCCTAGTTTTTTTGCTACATTTCCTTACAATGTCAATCAAGGTTAGCTTATATTACACATTACATGAGTTCCAACCTATGAAGCACGGACACTCCTTGGATTAGGCGTGTCCTGGTGTCGGACACGTGTCGTGTCTAACATCGACACGACCCCGACACTTGTAGTTACACTGAGTTATATGATTTTTTTCAAGTTATTAGTTGTGTCGGCGTGCCAGTGTCGGTGTCCGTATCCGTAGTTCATAGGTTCCAACTTAATGGCAACTAAGGAAAAGACAGGAATGAAATCAACATAAAAACAAGAGTTCAATATTTTCTAGTCCATATAATAATAATCTTAAATTTTGTTTTTAGTCCCTGCATCCATATTTTTTGTCCCTATAATAATTATCTTAAAAACAAGGGTTCAATTTCAATATTTTTCTGTCCTACAAATTACTTGAACCACATGCTTTCAGTACTCTATAAAGTTGAATAAAAAGTATTATAATAATTACTTACATTGTTATTGGTGTTACTGGAGCAAAGCCTTGTATGAAGAGTGAGGAACAAATTGGTATTACATTTTGTCTTTGAGAAGCAATTGAAGCGTTGTAACAGAAAGTTGAGACATACCCAGATAACAAAAATTGGAAAAGATTATAAATTTGCGATGTAATGAAAGAAAAGAGTGAAAATTGAAGAAAAAAGTGAGATTGGGAATACCTGATGAGAGAGGGGTATGGAATTGAAATGGAGTTGAAGTTTAGCAGAAAGAGACATTGATGGATAGATAAAGGTTAAGAGGGTGATATTGGTAGCAATGGAGAGTGAAGAAATTCAAGGAATTGAATGTGTAGAGAGAGAATTGATGGAATTGGAGAGAGAGATTGGTTTCTCTTGTTCACTCTGTTTTTCATGGGATTTCATAGTAAACCTAGTTATTTTTTATGTTTTTTTATATAGGGTATACTCCGTGCGGAGGGACTAATCCCTCGAGCATTATGTGACGACCCAATTAGGCGGCAAGTTCTTCGTAAGAGGTTTAACGATGATGATGCATGCCTAAGATTATATTCGAACTCAGAACCTTGGTTAAGTTATAAGACATCTGTTCCATCTTAGTTACAAAGCAAGTATGAACAAAGTACAAAAAGAAGATAGGGTATTTTTTAAAATAATTTATATAAGCTAGTTCAACTGCTAATTTTACCAACACTACAGATTCAATCAGCTAGCTTATCAGTTATGCACTATAAACTACTAAGGGTCTATTTGGCAAGCCACGTGTATAAGCTTTATAGCTTATGTCTTATAAGCTCGTTAGACTAAAAAAGATCCGTTTGGTAACCCTTACTTTCTCACGAGCTTAAAACAGTTTTTTTACTAGCTTATAGTGTCTTTTGATGAGCTAATTCATTTTATAGCTTATAGTGTTTTTTGATGAGCTAATTCAAGTAGCTTATAGCTTATCGTTTTTTCATCTCAATTTTACCCTTTAGCCTTAATTAGAAAAAGTATTAGAATATTAATTAAACATATGTTTTTATGTCATTTCATATTCTTTCTATCACAGTTTAACATCTAATTTTATCAAACACTAAATATAATCAGCTATCCGCTGAAAGCTAGCTTATCAACTATTAGCTATTCTTTGCCAAACAGAGTCTAAATCCCGTTCAAAATTCACACACGCAGTATAATTGACTTGACATCAATAATCAATTAAATAAACTAGAATTCATGAAAACAAACACAAACTAGTTAATCACAAAGCAAGAATGAAATGAACGCAGTAAGTACCGTGTAATCCTTCCAATTACAACAAGTAGCAGCAGATTTAATAGTAATCCCTTTCTCTCTCTCCAAATCCATAGAATCCATCTTCGCACCAACTCCATCTTTCCCTCTAACCTCATGAATCTCATGAATCCTTCCGGTATAAAACAAAACCCGCTCCGTTAACGTCGTCTTACCGGAATCAATATGCGCTGTTGTGGCTGCTTTTGCTCGCGCAAGGTTGCCGGATGAGAAGTGGCGGAGGTGAGAAGTGGCGCCGAGGAGGGATGGAGCACCGACGGTGGTTGTGGTGGTAGAGGTAAGGGCGTAGAGGAGGCGCTGAGCGGAGGATTTGGAGAAGCGTGTCATGGTGGTCGTGAAGTTTCGGGGTTTTGGTGAATTGGAAGGTTAAACCCTTAACACAGGGAAACAATGAAATGTTAAAACATGGGTCGGGTTTAAACACATGGGTCGGCTTCGTGTCGGGTTTATTCACTTTTTTATATTAAATTATGCGGATAGTGTTTAATAATCGACATATATTTGCGGTTCAAGTTGTTCGTTGACGACGGTGTCTCAGACATCCATATCAATCGATTGGATATGCGTAGTCGTGCATTTCTTTCAATTGTCATAATTGTTGTCGTCAAAGAGCGTATTTAGATGTTTAAACTATGATCAAATAGATCATACCCTTGATGTCACTTGTTGATCGATATGACGTATGGGTCTTATGTTCTTTAGAGTCTAAAGGTCTTTAGAGTCTGATTGTCTTCTAAGTCTGATGCAGATCTTCAACGTCTGAGTGACTTCCTTTCTTCTTATCCAAGGTGTGATTTTGATGCTCTTATACATTTTCAGACATTGTTAAATTTTAATTTATGATCTTGCACACTTGACCATACATTAACATATCCAATTGTTCTTCAATACTTTATTATTATCAAAACTTAAGAGGAATCGTACAAATTCAATTTTGTTCTAACATGATCTATTAAAAAAAAAGTTAAATTTAACTAATTTATCAATAACAAACAATTGTGTCGCATTTGAATTGTACAATCCAACTATACTCTTTACTAAATCATTTAGAGAAAAACAACATTTAAACATTACTTATTCTCTTTTTTGTTACAAATATATAAATATAAACTTATTTTAAGAAATTCATTGATGTACACATTTTTCACATGAATAACTTTTTTAGAATAAATTATAATTAGTATATTTTAATCAGTCTCGTTCTTATTTGAGATGTAAAAATCAACTTATTGATCAGTGACAAACAACTGTATGGGGTGGAGGCGTCGGTTGTTGGCGTGGGAGGAGGAGTTAGTGGGGGAAGTTAAACTTTTACTTGCTAACGTGTCTTTGTTGGATCCTTCTAGTCCGGATGTTTGGATTTGGCGCCCGAATGCAGGAGATAGTTATACAGTTCGTGGTGTGTATCAAATGCTCATGAGGCATGAGATTCACGGCCATGATGCCGTTTCGAAAGCGGTGTGGCATAATAAATATTTTGGAAGCGGTGCTTGGCGATTTTTCCGCAACAAAGTTTAGTTAAATAATAGTATGTTGTAGGCAATTTTTTTTTTTTTTTTAAATAAGTAGATACAAAATTACGACATTGCATTCAATAATTGAATGATGGGTACATACCAAACCAGATTTCAAAGATACTATTGTGTTCACATTAATTTTTATGCATTGGTGGTGTAATTTTTTTTAGTTTAATTGTGGTAGATCGACAGTCCAAAACTGTTTTTTGCACGCACAATCAATCAAAACATTTAGAATCGCCACATTAATTAATGTTTTTAATTTAAGTGGACCAGGAAAAATATACAAATGAAATAATTATTAGGTAAAACATATTACCAGTATTTAATTAGCCATGGTCCCAGGAAGCAACAGAAGAGTCCATATTGAATTGCCTATCAGGCATAACACAATATGCATTGACTCAGTCAGATCCTATTTGCAGCGGTTAATGAACCCCTAACTTCTTTTCATGCCATTTTAGCCTCTTAATCTGTTTATGTATCACACACACACACACACATTGATGAGATAGCTTTTCATTTAACTAAAAATTATATATCTCCAAACTCTGTACACATGCATGATGATATTGGTTATTATTATTGTTGTCAAAAGAGTACAGAACAATCAATTTCTTGAGGGAACTATGCAGCAAATGTTAACAAACATCTGTATTATGAAAGTTGAGAAACATACATTCACATGATCAATATATTGGTGAGAGACATGGATAAGTAGATAGAACAAGATAAATGATGCCAAGAAAGAAAATGAAACCTCCTGTAACACCCCAAATTTCCAAGTTAAAAATTTCATTCAAGTAGACAGAGTATATCACAATAAATCAGGATGTCACATTTCATAAAATCTTAAAAATCAAATTGAATAATAATTTATTCTTAAACAATAATCAAACATAGCAGCGAAATTCATAAATTTCTCAAAATCTTAAATAAATAAGTCTCGGCACAAAAGCCTCATAAAACATCTCAAATCAAGTTACGTCGCAGACATCATAATTAATCAACATGATACATAAAAGGAATAGAAATAATAATAATAATCCCCATCCCGTTACGTATCAGAGCTCCTAAGACTCCACAAGAACCTCTCACATCGACGAACCTAAGCTTGGTCACCTGCACTTGCCCACAAGGCGGCAATTCCAACAGAAGGGGTGAGATTCACAACAATTATATTAGCATATAATTCAAATAATTATGCTTAACAACAACAACAATAATAATCGTCACATATAACTGAAAAACATCTCAGACATTTGCGTATAATAAAATCATTTAGAACATCTTCACATAACAACGTCTCATAACATCTCAGAAACAGGACTCGACTGAATGCAACTCTAACATCTTAACATCATGCATGTGGTACCAATATTTTAGCTTTAATAAGCTTCACCGTCGCTTTGAGCAAATGCTCCACCGTCGCTTTGAGCATAAGCTCCACCGTCTCAAAATATGCAAATGCATGAACTCGACTCTTTAATACTTAAACAAGATATCACAACGTCTTAACATCAAATACGACTCTTTATCGACACATGCAATTATACAATACATGGCAGCAGCTCAGCACACTTAACATATATATTTACAGCACATAGTTATCATCACAAACATCATTTATACTTCGTTCATAAACCTCACTTAATAATCATTTAATCATAGATTAATGCCAACGTCTTAAAATCATCTTACAGCGTCATTACAGGTTCTAATTTAGGTCTTAAACATCTCTAATACTATCCAAAGGTCTACCCTCAAAGCCTCGCTCAAAACAGAGTTCTAAAACTCAAGTTATAATGGTCTGAGACCACATTGCTTGCTGTGGCGAGTGGGACTGCTCGCCACGGCGAGCTACTTAAATTGCATTCTGCCACTTGCTCGCTACGGCGAGTGAAGTAACTCGCCTCGCGCGCACTAAAGGGGTTGCTCGCCACGGCGAGCTCAGCTGCTCGCCTCGCGAGTATATACCTAACTGCTCGCCACGGCGAGTGATGTTGCTCGCCTCGCGAGTTAAACTGTTCTGCTCGCCACGGCGAGTAGGTCTGCTCGCCACGGCGAGCGGTCGCAGAACAGGCTGCGGGTTCGCTCATAACCTCGCTAAAACTCGTCCAATCCTTCGTTTTATGCTTCTAATCTATCAGAATTATAGTCCTAGTGGTTAATCTAGGTTCTGTAACAGGTTTCTACATCAATTTACATCATTCTAACATCAATTCATCCAAAAATCCCCTAAACCCTAGTTTATGAAATCTCTCAAAATTACCTCTTAATTCCTTTATTAAGCATAACAGATGAATTACAGTCAACACAATTGAAGTTAGGCTCACCCTTACCTGGTAATATTGCAGAATTGGGGTTCCCTCTTCTCTAGCCACTTTTCTCCCTTCTTGACAAAAGTCTGTAACGTACTGACTGTTTCTTTCTAACCCTAACTCCCTTATATAATTCTTTCTATTTTTACTTATCCCCACAACTCTATCTTATTTATGAAACAACCCCATCTCTCAAAATATTTGTTATTATATCACATCTTAATTTTAATATAAATATATACATATTATCATCACATATTTTATTTTATTAAACAATAAAATAAACGTCACACCACAACATCATCTCATACGTCACAAACATCATTAAAATCATATAATTTATAATAATATACTATATACTCTAATAAAATAATTAAATAAATAAAGTGGGCGTTACAACTCTCCCCCACTTAAAGGATTTTCGTCCTCGAAAATCTTACCTCGATTAAACAACTCTGGATATGACTCCAGCATCTTACTTTCAAGCTCCCAAGTTAAGCTTTCACCAGTCGCTCCACTCCAAACCACTCTCACTAGAGGTATCTCTTTGCCTCTCAACAACTTCACCTTGTGATCATCGATCCTCAAGGGTAGAGTTTCAACCGTAAGGTTGTCTCTCACTTGTACATCGTCACTTTGGATCACATGAGACGGATCCGGAACGTACTTCCTCAATTGCGACACGTGTAAAACATCGTGCAAATTCGATAAATGCGGTGGTAATCCAACACGATAAGCCACCGTCCCAATCCTCTCTGATATCTGATACGGACCAATAAACTTTGGAGTCAACTTCTTCGACTTCAAGGCACGACCTACACCGGTCATTGGAGTAACTCGCAAAAACACATGATCTCCTTCTTGGAACTCAAGGTCCTTCCTACGCTTGTCATGATAACTCTTTTGTCGACTCTGCGACGCTTTCATCTTCTCTTGGATCATTCTTACCTTCTTAGTGGTTTGTTGCACAATCTCCGGTCCTAAAACCACACTTTCACCCGACTCAAACCAACACAACGGGGTTCTACATCTTCTCCCATACAAAGCCTCGAAAGGTGCCATTCCAATACTAGAATGGTAACTGTTATTGTAAGTGAATTCTATCAACGGAAGGTGATTATCCCAAGCTCCTCCTTGTTCGAGTACACACACCCTCAACAAATCTTCCAACGATTGAATCGTCCTCTCGGATTGACCATCTGTCTGTGGATGATACGCCGAGCTCAGCTTCAACTGAGACCCTAAAGCTTTTTGCAAACTTTTCCAAAATCTAGAAGTAAATCTTGGATCTCTATCTGACACAATGCTCGAAGGAACACCATGTAATCTTACTATCTTCTGAATGTAAATCTCTGCTAACCGAACCATAGGAAAAGTGATATTGATCGGTAGAAAATGAACTGACTTGGTTAACCTATCAACAATCACCCAAATAGCATCGTTCCCTCATGGGGTAGTTGGCAAACTCGTCACAAAATCCATGGATATACTATCCCATTTCCACTCTGGCACATCTAACGGTACCATCATTCCAGCAGGTTTCTGATGTTCTATCTTCGATTTCTGACAAATTAGGCAAGAATACACAAAATGTGCCGCATCACGTTTCAATCCAGACCACCAAAACAACTTCCTCAAATCATGATACATCTTCGTAGCTCCTGGGTGAATACTCAAGCTACTTCTATGGCTCTCTTCAAGGATTGCTTTCTTCATCTCATTGTTGTCCGGAATGCAGATTCTACCTCGGAACCTCAACACACCGTGATCATCTACTCTAAAGTCACCATCTGCAGTCTGGTTACTCGCAACAAGCAAATCTACAAACTTAACATCTTCCTTCTGCGCTTCTTTAATATTATTCAGAAAATCATTGTCAATCTTCAACATCCCTAGCTTTCCACTCTGATGTGATCTTTCACAAACCAAACTCAAATCTCTGAATTGTTCCAATAATTCGAACTCTTCCGCCATCATAGCAGACATATGCAACGTTTTCCTACTCAAGGCATCAACAACTACGTTAGCCTTACCCGGATGGTAATTCAAATCAAAATCATAGTCCTTCAATAACTCGAGCCATCTCCTCTGTCTCATATTTAATTCCTTCTGATCAAACAGGTACTTCAAGCTCTTGTGATCACTAAACACTTCAAACCTCGAACCATACAAATAGTGTCTCCAAATTTTCAACACAAACACCACTGCAAGCCAACTCAAGATCGTGGGTAGGATAATTTCGTTCATGAATCCTCAACTGCCTGGACGCATAAGCAACCACTTTACCGTCTTGCATCAGTACACCACCTAAACCCAACTTAGACGCATCACAATACACCACAAAAGGTACTTCAGGCTTTGGCAAAATTAAAACTGGAGCTGTCGTCAACCGCTTCTTCAACTCATTGAAGCTACTCTCACATTGAGCATCCCACACAAAGGCTTTACCTTTACACGTCAACTGCGTTAACGGAAGTGCCAACTTAGAAAATCCTTCTATAAATCTTCTATAGTAACCAGCCAATCCCAAAAAGCTCCTAATTTCAGTAACCGACCTCGGAGTCTCCCATTGTGACACTGCTTCAACTTTAGACGGATCAACTGCTATTCCATCACCAGAAATAATGTGGCCAAGAAAACTAACTTCCTTCAACCAGAACTCACACTTAGACAATTTAGCATACAACTTCTTTTCTTTTAATACTTGCAAGACAGTATTCAAATGTTCAGCATGTTCTTCCTCGGATTTAGAATATATCAAAATGTCGTCAATAAACACCACCACAAAACGATCCAAAAATGCTTGGAAGGTCCGATTCATATACTCCATAAATACTCCTGGCGCGTTTGTAACACCGAAAGGCATCACTTTATACTCATAATGACCATATCGAGTTCTAAAGGCCGTCTTCTGCATATCTTCATCATTCACTTTTATCTGATGATAACCCGACCTTAAGTCAATCTTGCTAAACACACGTGCACCCACTAACTGATCCATCAAATCGTCAATTCTCGGAAGTGGATACCTATTCTTTATAGTTACTTTGTTCAACTGCCGATAGTCAATACACAACCTCATGCTCCCATCTTTCTTCTTTACTAGCAACACAGGCGCTCCCCAAGGCGAAACACTTGGCCTTATAAACTTCTTCTCAAGCAGATCCTCCAATTGCTTCTTTAACCCAACTAACTCAGAAGCTGACATACGGTAAGGTGTCATAGACACAGGCTTCGTTCCAGGAACAAGATCAATCGCAAATTCAACTTCTCTTTCAGGAGGCACATCAGGAATCTCATTAGGAAATACTTCAGGAAACTCGCACACCACTTGTAATTCGTCAATCTTCTCCTGATTCTCAATAGATAAGGATGCCATCAGAGAAAACATCAAAATTCCATCTCGTTCTAATTGTTTCAGCTGCTTGGTAGATAAAAATTCTGCTCCACTTTCTTCCTCTTCAGACAAGAAATACATCGTCTTGCGAAAACAGTTGATAAGCACACGGTTGTACTCTAACCAATTCATCCCGAGAATTACATCCATACCCGTCAAAGGTAGGCAGACTAAATCCATCTCAAAATTACGATCAAACATAGACAACGGACAACTTAAACACACACGAGAAGTAGTCACCGAACCCTTAGCTGGAGTTTCGACAACCATATCTCCATTCATATCAGACATAACAAGACCCAACTTAACAGCACAATCATAAGCAACAAAACAATGCGTAGCGCCAGTATCAATAATAGCAACCAAAGGTATATCATTAATATAGCAAGTACCTCTGATCAAGCGATCCTCGTTCTCAGTCTGAGTGCCGGTCAACGCGAAAACCCTTCCAGTAGTCCTAACTTTCTTTGGCTTCTTGCACTGCGAGCCAATATGTCCTTGCTCATCACAGTTGAAACACACAACATCATCAAACTTGCAATCTGGGGTAATATGCCCTTTCTGTCCGCATCGGTAACACCTCTTCACATCAACAGGACACGCATTACTCTTGTGGCCTTTTTGCCCGCAATTATAACAGGTAATCTCAGCAGGAGCATCCTTCTTCTGTGGTCGCCTCTCATCATTCACTCTTTGCTTACCCTTATCTTTAGGAGCATCATAAGGTTTGGGACGACTCTGCTGACCCTTCGCTTTTCTATCATTCACTACCTTGTAGTGAGCCTTGGTATCCTCCTCATAAATCCTGCAACTACTCACCAGCTCAGAGAAATTTCGAATCTTCTGGTAACCAATTGCCCTCTTAATCTCAGGACGCAAGCCATTCTCAAACTTGATGCACTTGGAAAACTCAGCATTCTCAGCTGTATAATGGGGGTAGAACTTTGCCAGTTCCACAAACTTCGACGCATACTCAGTCACGGACATATTTCCTTGCTTCAACTCAAGGAACTCGATCTCCTTCTTTCCCCGGACATCCTCAGGAAAGTAACGGTTCAGGAATTCCCTCCTAAACATCGCCCAAGTCACAGCAGCACCTCCTTCTTCAAGGATAGGTTGAATACCAACCCACCAGTCATCATCCTCCTCCGCCAACATATGGGTACCGAACCGTACCATCTGACCATCTTCGCACTGCATCACCCTAAAGATCCGCTCAACTTCCTTGAGCCACGTCTGAGCCCCGTCAGGATCATATCGCCCTTTGAAAGTAGGCGGGTGGTTCCTCAGAAAAGTTTCCAACATCCTCGTCCCATCGTTTCCACCAGCGTTGTTCTGATTTCCCACAGCTTGGGCCATTGCTTGCAAAGCAGCAGCAAGAGCAGCATCATTTCTTCCAGCCATCTTATTCCTCTACAAAGCAAACATAAGTTAGAATAATATAACTATAATATTCTAACTCTAAGACATCGTCACTCGACTCTCTAATTGGCCGGACGGACCGACCTGCTCTGATACCAATTGTAACACCCCAAATTTCCAAGTTAAAAATTTCATTCAAGTAGTCAGAGTATATCACAATAAATCAGGATGTCACATTTCATAAAATCTTAAAAATCAAATTGAATAATAATTTATTCTTAAACAATAATCAAACATAGCAGCGAAATTCATAAATTTCTCAAAATCTTAAATAAATAAGTCTCGGCACAAAAGCCTCATAAAACATCTCAAATCAAGTTACGTCGCAGACATCATAATTAATCAACATGATACATAAAAGGAATAGAAATAATAATAATCCCCATCCCGTTACGTATCAGAGCTCCTAAGACTCCACAAGAACCTCTCACATCGACGAACCTAAGCTTGGTCACCTGCACTTGCCCACAAGGCGGCAATTCCAACAGAAGGGGTGAGATTCACAACAATTATATTAGCATATAATTCAAATAATTATGCTTAACAACAACAACAATAATAATCGTCACATATAACTGAAAAACATCTCAGACATTTGCGTATAATAAAATCATTTAGAACATCTTCACATAACAACGTCTCATAACATCTCAGAAACAGGACTCGACTGAATGCAAATCTAACATCTTAACATCATGCATGTGGTACCAATATTTTAGCTTTAATAAGCTTCACCGTCGCTTTGAGCAAATGCTCCACCGTCGCTTTGAGCATAAGCTCCACCGTCTCAAAATATGCAAATGCATGAACTCGACTCTTTAATACTTAAACAAGATATCACAACGTCTTAACATCAAATACGACTCTTTATCGACACATGCAATTATACAATACATGGCAGCAGCTCAGCACACTTAACATATATATTTACAGCACATAGTTATCATCACAAACATCATTTATACTTCGTTCATAAACCTCACTTAATAATCATTTAATCATAGATTAATGCCAACGTCTTAAAATCATCTTACAGCGTCATTACAGGTTCTAATTTAGGTCTTAAACATCTCTAATACTATCCAATGGTCTACCCTCAAAGCCTCGCTCAAAACAGAGTTCTAAAACTCAAGTTATAATGGTCTGAGACCACATTGCTTGTTGTGGCGAGTGGGACTGCTCGCCACGGCGAGCTACTTAAATTGCATTCTGCCACTTGCTCGCTACGGCGAGTGAAGTTGCTCGCCTCGCGCGCACTAAAGGGGTTGCTCGCCACGGCGAGCTCAGCTGCTCGCCTCACGAGTATATACCTAACTGCTCGCCACGACGAGTGATGTTGCTCGCCTCGCGAGTTAAACTGTTCTGCTCGCCACGGCGAGTAGGTCTGCTCGCCACGGCGAGCGGTCGCAGAACAGGCTGCGGGTTCGCTCATAACCTCGCTAAAACTCGTCCAATCCTTCGTTGTATGCTTCTAATCTATCAGAATTATAGTCCTAGTGGTTAATCTAGGTTCTGTAATAGGTTTCTACATCAATTTACATCATTCTAACATCAATTCATCCAAAAATCCCCTAAACCCTAGTTTATGAAATCTCTCAAAATTACCTCTTAATTCCTTTATTAAGCATAACAGATGAATTACAGTCAACACAATTGAAGTTAGGCTCACCCTTACCTGGTAATATTGCAGAATTGGGGATCCCTCTTCTCTAGCCACTTTTCTCCCTTCTTAACAAAAGTCTGTAACGTACTGACTGTTTCTTTCTAACCCTAACTCCCTTATATAATTCTTTCTATTCTCACTTATCCCCACAACTCTATCTTATTTATGAAACAACCCCATCTCTCAAAATATTTGTTATTATATCACATCTTAATTTTAATATAAATATATACATATTATCATCACATATTTTATTTTATTAAACAATAAAATAAACGTCACACGACAACATCATCTCATACGTCACAAACATCATTAAAATCATATAATATATAATAATATACTATATACTCTAATAAAATAATTAAATAAATAAAGTGGGCGTTACACCTCCGGTGGGAGGGAGTTCCATTGGTCCTTTACCAGATTTCATTCGGTCCAGATTGGTTAATTCCATTTCTTTCTATTTCCACAATATACATGAAGATGCAAAAAAGGGGGAAATCTGGAAGGCTTTTGGTGGGTGTGGTAAGGTGAAAGATGTTTTCATACCTTCTAAAAGGAATAAGGATGGAAATAGATTTGGCTTTGTGAGGTTTGCAGATGAAGGGCAAGGGGAAAAGTTCTTGCTTAAACTCCAAAAGGTGTCAGTTCGTTCTACTGTTCTCAAGGTCAATGTCTCTAGGTTTGCTAGGGAGTTGGTGGCTGCAACCCTAGTGGCAGAGGTGCGTCCGGCGAGAACTCCGCTTAACTCCGGTGAGTCTTCAAGCTAAAGGGTTGTGGATGGTGTGTCTTTTGCTTCAGCAGTGGCGTCTCAATAATCAAGAATTCCGGTGATGGCTGAGTTGGTTTGTGATGTTTTGGTTGGTTTATTGGAGGATCTCTCCTACTCGGTCGTGTGTCTCTTACAACCGCATTGAGTGTTTCCTCTGTCCGGGAGCTGTTAACCATTGCCGGAATCCCAAATATTACGGTGACCTCCTTGGGTGGGAACCAAGCTTTGATTAGCTCAACAATCAATGGTTTTCTTAAAGAATCCTTACTGATTAAAAGAGATTGGTGGCTTTTATGGTTTAAGGGTTTTACTAGGTGGTCTGAAGATCTACCTCCGTCGGGCCAAGATGTATGGTTACGCTGCTCAGGCTTGCCAGTTCACCTTTGTAATGAGTCGGTGGTTAGGCAGATAGGTGCTGTTTTTGGTGAAGTGCTTAAGGTGGATGATAAGATTTTTCAGCAGGTGGGATTTGAATATAGCAGTGTTAAGGTGTTGGTTCCAGGGTTATTTCCAATTGCGGCACCGGTTGCAGTGGCGGCCAATGGGAGGAGGTTCGTTGTGTCGGTGAAGGAAGAGTGTCCGTCAGTTTTGGTGGCTCGTCAAGACAGGTCAGCGGTAGCCAGTATGTCTGCGATGGCGGCGGCCGGTGGGTCCTTCGCCGGAGAAGAAGGCGGTTCTGATGAGGAAGGGTGGGCGGAGGATGTTGGGATGAGCTCTGCCTACTCTTCAAATTCAAATCTGTCTAGGAGCAAGGGTTTGGTTTGCAGCAGCCTTGGACAGGGTGAAGGGGACAATACTTTTGACAAAAATTCCCTTTTGGAGCTAACATCCAATCCAAGTAATTTGTGTCAGCATAATCCTCTCTCAATATCCTCTCCTTTGATCAAATCTGGTTTTGAAGAAGAGAATGATAGTGACATGATGTGTTGGGAAATGTTTTAAAGAGTGGGGCCATGCAGAAGTCAACTGTTAATGAGATAGATTTTTGTTCCCCTTTGGAACACGTGAGTCAACCGCCTCCTCCTAAGCTGGTGGGCCACGCGCTGTCTCTTTCTACCTCCTCTTTGGATGCGCGCGTGCAGGCGCGTCAGGCTCCCATTGATGATGTTTTTTCACCCCCTTTTCCAATGGGGGGGACCACCTACGAAGGTGACATGTGGGGGTGGGCAGTTTGGCTTTTTGGGCTATTCTACTAGGGGGCCTCAGTTTTCTTCTAGTTTGGAGTTGGTTAAAAGATTCGACACCCCACATTTTTCCTCTTCACCACCGAAGTTGGATTCCCCGCCACTTGCTTCTCGCCTTATCGTTGGTTCGGTCAGTTTGGGTTCCTTTGAGCAGCAACCGGTTATATTGTCTCATGAGTGTGTCCCGACAGCGGTTAGGTGCTTGGACGTGGGGGTGCGTAAGGATGGTGTGTCATATTCTATTTCATCCCCTATTTAGGGTTCTCCTACCCAGCCATTGTTGTTCTCTAGAGATGCCCCTCAGAAGAGAAAAAGGGGTAGGCCGAGGAAGAAGGTCAGAGGCAGGCAGAAGAAGGCTAGTGTTGCTACCAAGGTTGGTGGTGATGGTGTTTCGCGGCAGTTGTTTAGGGATGAAGAACACTTGAATAGCTCGAGGGATGCGCTAGGTAGGTTTGGAGCGGTGATCCCCCATTTGACTCCGTTGGTGGCTCCAGGTTTTTCTTCCCCTTTGCACTCTACTATTTTTAGTCACCGTGAGAGGGACCCGACGCCCATTCCAGTGGGAGTAGGGACTTTCCAGGGCTCTTGCCATACCACACAGCTTGTGGGTATACCGTCTCCGTTTTCTTCTCTTTTAGTGGCCCCAGAGGTTTGTCTATGTGGGAGCCCAGGTGGTCTGTGTAACAGCTTTATTGCCAAACAGATTCTTAGTTCGGGTAAATTGATGGGGATGTCTTTTTGGGTTGATGATGTGGCTGAGGAGGCTAGGTTAGTGGCCCTTGAGGTCAGAGATGGTGCGGCTAGGGCCGCCTTGGGTGTTGATAGGAGTGCTCCATGATTATAGGGTCCTTCAATGTTAGAGAGCTAGGGGGTAGGATCAAGAAAAGAAAGGTTAGAGATTTCATATCTGCGAACCGTCTGGACTGTGTGTTGATTCAGGAGACCAAATTGGCGTATGTGTCGGCTTCTCTTTGCCACTACCTTTGGGGTAACTCTTTCTGCGACTGGAGCTTTATGCCAACAGTTGGTCATAGTGGTAGGATTTTGTCTATCTGGTGCACTTCTAAAGGGAATGCTGTGTTTTTGTTCACCGGCCCTGGTTTTGTTGGGGTGTGCCTAGATTGGGGGGTTCTGTGCCATAGGTGCTTCGTTGTTAATGTCTAATCCAAGTGTAATTTGGCGGATAAGCGCATTATGTGGGAGAAGTTGCTGGAGCGTAAAAGCTCTCTGAGGGGGGATAATTGGTGTGTGGCGGGGGATTTTAACTCGGTTCTTCATAATTCTGAGAGAAGGGGTTCCCCCTTAGGTGGTGGTAATATGATGGGTAGCGAGATTCGCCTTTTTTCTGCCTTCGTTGATAGGATGGGGTTGTCCGACTTCCCCCTCCTAGGTAGGTGCTTCACCTGGTGTCAACCTAATGGGGGTGCGATGAGTCGCCTAGATCGCTTTCTGCTCTCGGATGGGTGGTGTAATCTTTGGAGAGAGGTGAGCCAGTGGGCGCTTCCTAGAGATGTTTCGGATCATTGCCCGTTGGTGTTAAGGTACTCCGATCAGAGTTGGGGTCCTAAACCTTTTAGATTCAATAATTTCTGGTTAGCCCATCATCAATTGCAGGAGGTGGTTAACCTCAGTTGGTCCCGTTCCAGACCTGTGGAGTGGATGATCGTAAGACTTTCGGCCAAACTCAAGACTCTGAAAGCCGATCTTAAAGGGTGGCATGCCCAGGTTTTTGGTAGGTTTGACTGTCCCCTTTGGGGAGAAAGAGAGTCGAGAGGTGGTTTTAGCTTTAGATGGATCCAAATGTCCAGGTCCGGATGGTTATAATTTTGCTTTCTACAAGAGATTCTGGGACCTGTTGAAGGAGGAAGTCAATTTGATGTTTAGTCAATTCTATCACTCGGCGAATCACCCATGTAGCATCTCTTCTTACTTTGTTACTCTTATCCCGAAGGTGCACTCCCCGATTAGTTTAGGGGATTTCCGGCCTATATCTCTGTTGGGCTCCCTCTATAAGTTGGTGGCTAAGGTGTTGGCGGTTAGGCTTGTCCCTATTATGGATAAACTCATCTCCTCCAACCAATATGCTTTTATTAAGGGCCGTCAACTTGTAGATGGGGTGGTTGCGGTTAATGAGATCATCGATTTTGCCAGGAAGGCGAGGAAAGATTGCCTTATTTTCAAAGTGGATTTCGAAAAGGCTTATGATTTCGTCAGCTGGAGTTTCCAGGAGTATATGCTTAGGAGATTAGGTTTTAGTGATAGGTGGATCCGGGCTTGTGTTTGTTGTGGTAACCTTTCGGTGCTTGTGAATGGGTGTCCGACGGAGGAGGTTAATATCCACAGAGGTCTGAAACAGGGGGATCCTCTGGCTCCCTTTCTTTTTTTTGTTGGTGGTTGAGGGCCTTTGTGGTCTGGTTCGATCGGCCGAAGCGTGTGGGTTGTATAAAGGTTTTAAGGTGGGAAACTCGGGTCTCTCGATATCTCATCTTCAGTATGCGGATGATACCTTATTCCTGGGGGAAGCCTCCATGGAAAATTTGTGGGCTCTTAAAACTATCCTTAGGTGTTTTGAGCTCGCCTCGGGTCTTAAGGTTAATTTTTCTAAGAGCTTCATCATGGGGGTGAATGTAGGTGTTGAGTTCCTTGGTATGGCCGAGCGTTTTCTTTACTGTAGGGTTGGTAGTGTTCCGTTTACCTATTTAGGTTTACCGGTTGGTGCCAACCCGCGTCTGGAAAAGACCTGGCAACCGCTCCTTCAGCTGCTTACTAGTAGGTTGGGTTCCTGGGGTAATAAATATGTTAGCCTTGGTGGTAGAGTGGTGCTCCTTAACTCCGTCCTTAATGCTATTCCTATCTTCTACATGTCTGTCATGAAGATGCCGGTCAAGGTGTGGAAGAAGATTGTTGGTCTTCAGAGAACATTCCTCTGGGGTGGGGTCAAGAGGAGTAGAAGTATCTCGTGGGTTTCTTGGGCGGTGGTTTGCAAGCCTAAACGTGAGGGAGGGCTGGGGGTGCGCGATCTCCGTCAGGTTAACCTTGCGCTTTTGGCTAAGTGGCAGTGGCGGTGGCGGTACCTGTTAGAGGATGGTGGTCTCTGGCGTGATATTCTTATCGCCCGTTATGGGGTGTGCTATCTCTTCTCTCATCTTGGTGGTATGTCGTTAGGTCTCCGTGGGGTGTCCTCGTGGTGGTCTGCTATTTCGCTCTTGGGCGGGGTTAAAGAGGCTACGAGGGACTGGTTTTCAGGTGGGGTGGTGAGGGTGATTGGGGATGGTCTCACTACTCATTTTTGGCATGATCCGTGGTGTGGAACGATTACTCTCCGTGTGAGATTCAGGCGGCTTTTTCATCTCTCTCTTCAGATGGACTGGAAAGTGGGGGAGTTAGGTCATTGGGATAGGGGGAGGGTCTGGGTGTGGGACTTTAGTTGGAGGAGACCCCTGTTCGTTTGGGAGTTGGATATTCTTGCTGATCTTCTTGAGGTTGCAAGTAGGTCTCCGAGAGATAGGCGTGAGGATGTGTGGTCCTGGGTTAACAGCCCTGATTGTAGATATTCCGTCAAGTCAGCTTATTCTTATCAGATAAAGGATCTTCCGGCTACGGGTTTCCCTGAAGGGGAGGCCTTGCTGGCGGTCTCTAGGATTTGGAAGTCCTGGGCCCCGTCTAAAGTGATTGTCTTTTCGTGGCAGCTTCTCTTGAATAGGATTCCTACGCGGAGCAATCTTATCATGTGTGGTGTTCCACTTCCTGTTGATGGGGTGGGGTGTGTTTTCTGCGATAGCCCGGTAGAATCTGTTGTCCATTTATTTCTCTATTGCCCTAAGTTCTCTCCGGTTTGGTACCATGTGTCTAGGTGGTTGGGTTGGGAGTTTGTGATGCCTCTGGGGCTAGCCCAGCAGTTCCAGGCCTTTATAGGACTAGGTAGGGGGAGGAGAGTTAGGTTAGCGTTGCTTCTTGTTTGGCATGCTGTTATATGGACCATTTGGGCGTCTCGTAACGACCTTATCTTTGCTGGTGGCCTTCTCCAAGAGGAGTCTGTGGTGGACAGAGTTAAACTCTTAGCTTGGAAGTGGTTCCTGGCTAAGTGCCCTGCTAGTTCTTGCTCGCTCTATGAGTGGGAGGTGCAGCCCGCCCTGTGTTTGAAGCGGTAGGGTTTTGGGGGTTTGGCTTTCCTGGGGCTGCTTGCTGGGCTGGGTGGGGTCGTATCTCCCCTTCCTTCCCGGTTTGGCCTTCTTGCTAGGTCGTGTTGCTTTGTTTTTCCTACAGGTGTCTGCTGAGGGTGCTGTTGCTGTCTCTTCAGTGTTTTGGTGCTTTCTTTTGTTTTCATCTTTTTGGCTGCTTTTTGAAGTCTCTTGGGTGTGCACACATAGTCCCGATTGTGGGGTTTTGTGGTTTCTCCTTAGTGTTGGTGTGTCGCTTGGCGTCTTTTGGTCTATTTTGTTCTGTTTGTACTTCTGTAATTTCCTCCTTTATATATATATATATATATATATATATATATATATATATATATATATATATATATATTTTGCCATTCAAAAAAAAAAAATCTGTTTATGTATCATGCCATGTTAGTATACACGTCAAACTAATATATTCTACTCTACTTAATGAAATAGGAATATTAACTTTGAATAATCAAAATGGAAAAGCTCAAAACAGACGAGTGAAAAAGCAGTGAATGTGACTTACATTTTATTAGTCCTCGACATCTTAGAGTTTCGTTCAGATCTTTCCAAGTGCTCAGGTCTTGGTATTTCCTTTGATATAAATGCAGCCTCCTCTGTTCTTTCCTCTGTCTCTAGAGCAGCTACCAGATCATTTAGGCATATCAAGTCCTGATGTAAACCCTTCTCCACCAATTCATAAATTAAACGAAATCCTTCTGAAGCCTTGTTCAATTTACAAAGATCGAGAATGACAATATTACACAAATCAATGTCGATATTCTCATTATTTTCCAAACTAAAAATCAACAGTTTGCATGCTTTCGACGTCCTTCTTTAGTTGCAAAGAAATTGAACAACCTCGTCCATTTTAACACGGAATCCATTCTTATAAATCAACTCGGTAATTTTGAATGCTTTATCTTGTAGTCCACGGTCAAAAAGTAGATGTAAACACTTGGTTGAAAAGTTTATATTTTGTCTGATATTTCTCTCCAACATCATGACAATAACAACTACAGACTCATGAACACAACCCTTTTCCAAAAGTCTATTGAGTATAGAATGGCAGGTAGATGTTTCTGGTTTATATGAGCTCTTTAGCATTTTCTCTGGTGTCTCTTTTGCAAGGAGAGGCTTATCCTTCCGAAGAAAACCATTGATCAAGTAGACATAAATATCAATGTCAGGAAGAAAATCCCTTCTCAGCATCCAAACCAAAAGATCGTATCCGTTTTCGTATGCACCTTCTTTACAATGCCCCAAAATCACAATCTGGTATGATAGGGGATCTTGTGTGCCCCTTTTCATTAGTTGTCTTAATACCCTTTTTGCTTTCTTTGTTTTCCCATTTTCACACAAATACTGAAAAATACGCTTATAAGAAGCAGCCAGCGGCTTAGGGCCATAACTACTTAACAAAATTTCCTTCTCAAATAACTCATCAAAAAGCATCTCTGCCTTATCATAGTCCCCTTTCTGACATAATCTCCGTATAAGAACACTGTATGAGGCTGAATCTGCTGTGACCTCTAATTTTTTCATGTTTTCAAAAACATTGAAAGCATCAACAAGGTTTCCTGCACAACAATGTAAATTAATCAATGTATTGAAGGTACATGCATCCGGAATAGCTCCACCATCGCCTTTCATTTGTTCCAAAATCTCTTTCATTTTATCCCACTTTTGTACCTCACAAAGTCTTTTAATTATAGTATTATACGTAACTATATTTGGCTTAAGCCCTCTACCATTCATCTCTTCAACAATATCCAAAGCCTTGTCGACTTCTTGTTTCATACAATACCCTCGAATCAAAGTCGTATAAGTAACAACATCAAGACTCAAATCCTTACATTTCTTACTCATACCATTTACCAAATTATGTGCTTTCTCAATCTTCCCCGCTCTACACAAACCATCAACAAGCTTGTTATATGTAACAATATCCGGATCACAATCAAAACTTGTCATCTCTTTAAAAAAATAAAACCCTTCATCAACCATTGAATTCTTATAAAACCCTCGAATCAAAATATTATATGTATACGTATCCGGCCTAACACCATACGTCTTAAGCATCTCATCATAAACCTCTTTCGCCATATTAGTCCTACCCCGTCTTAACAAAACCAACAAAACACTATTAAACGTAACCACCGACGGTGAGACACCAATCATCTTCATATTCTCAAAAATCTTCACAGACTCTTTAAACAATCCAGCTTCACCATAACTCCTAATCAAGCTATTAAAAAACCTATCTTCAAGCTTAACTTCACCATTAGACCTTTTCTCAATAGAATAAAGAAAATTCCTAGCTATATTAAGATTCTTCTCACGACCCATAATTTCTAACATCATAAAATAGGTTCGAGGATTATGAGAGAAACCCTTTTCATGTTTCCAGTTGAAAAACAAAAAGGCTTTTGTTGGTACCTTAATATGTCGAAGTGTTTGAAAAACAGTGGTTTTTGAGAGTGATGTTGTGAAGGATGATAATAACTCATTTGACCAAGGTTTGTAGTTTACGAGATATGCTATTGTTTTTGCTGTTTTGCTGTTGTTTCTTCCAGGCAGCTCAACCTAGACAAGTTAAGATGTTATTACAATAACCGGTAACTTCTTTTTTGTTTGTATAAAAGAATATTTGGCAAGGCAACACCAGTATCTGAAACACATGCATATCACAATTTATTACGATTGTAATCTCTCTAGATCATGAGTATATGCAGCATACAACCCAAGACTATTTCCATAATCATATGATTTTATTGCAGATATACAACCCAAGACTATTTCCATAATCATATGATTTTATTGCGGAAATTTTGTGGGTTCTGTCAACGACTCAACGTGAAATTGTGAATGCAAGACTTACTTTATACTTGGTATTTTCCCATTTTTAAAAGTAATAGCAAGGACACCTGAGAAACTACATATTTTTACTAGCTTATAGCGTCTTTTGAAGGTAATTCAAGTATGTCGAAACTTGGGGCGTAACTCATCCTTACAATACCGGCTTGTAAGGTGGGGACTGTCTCTTCTTTATAAACTCTTATCAAGCGTCCTATCTAACTGGTGTGGGACTAAATCCACCCCCTCAAAGACAACCAACACAAGGCAACTAGGGGCAGATCGTAATTAAGGTGGGATTACCAACACCCCCCTCACGCTCGGGGCGGGATTTCCATCAAATTAGCTTATAGCTTATCGTTTTTTTATCGATTCCTAATATATGTCGTACACCGGCGGAATGTCAATCAAGGGTTCAGTAACAACTGAACCGAAACCCCAAATAACTATAATACCCTAGTTATTTTGCTACATTTCCTTACAATGTCAATCAAGGTTAGCTTACATTACACCTTACATGAGTTCCAACTTATTATTACAAATATGAGGAGAAAATAACTAACAAAAGACACATTCAAATACCAAAATGATGAACTAAAAAGACTGTTTGCAATTTCGATACATTCCGAGATGATAATGGCATCGTCTCGCACACATTTAGGGACCAAAATCACTGTTTACTCTATTTATAATAATTACTTACATTGTGATTGGTGATACTGGAGCAAAACCTTGTATGAAGAGTAAGGAACAAATTGTGATTGTGCATGAAAAGGGTTGTCTTTGAGAAGCAATTGAAGCGTTGTAACAAAAACTTGAGACATACCCAGATAACAAAAATTGGAAAAAAATATAAATTTGTGATGGAATGAAAGAAAATAATGAAAATTGAAGGTATAAAAAGTGGGATTGAGAATACCTGATGAGAGAGGGGTGTGGAATTGAAATGAGGTTGAAGTTTAGCAGAAGGAGACATTGATGGAAGGATGGATAAATGTTAAGAGGATGATATTGGTAGCAGCAATGGAGAGTGAATTAATTCAAGAAATTGCATATGTGTAGAGAGAGAATTGATGGAATTGGAGAGAGAGATTAATTTCTCTTGTTCACTCTGTTTTTTATGGGATTTCATAATAAACCTAAGGCAAATGCTTATTCTCACGACACATATTTCACGAAATGTTCACGACTGGCAATAAAGGCAAGTGTTTTTACTTAAAATGCTGCGTTTTGGTTTAGTGTGCCAAAGGGTTATTAGTGATGACTTTTATTATTTTAATAAAGAATAAAAACACAGTTATAAGAAGAAAAAAAAATTAACTTTTGATAAATTCTTACGTAACCTAAAGTTTAGTTAAATAATAGTATGTTGTAGGCAAAATTTTTTTTTTTTTAAATAAGTAAATACAAAATTACGACATTGCATTCAATAATTGAATGATGGGTACATACCAAACCAGATTTCAAAGATACTATTGTGTTCACATTAATTTTTATGTATTGATGGTGTAATTTTTTTTAGTTTAATTGTGGTAGATCGACAGTCCAAAACTGTTTTTTGCACGCACAATGAATCAAAACATTTAGAATCGCCACATTAATTAATGTTTTTAATTTAAGTGGACCAGGAAAAATATACAAATGCAGTAATTATTAGGTAAAACATATTACCAGTATTTAATTTGCCATGGTCCCAGGAAGCAACAGAAGAGTCCATATTGAATTGCCTATCAGGCATAACACAATATGCATTGACTCAGTCAGATCCTATTTTCAGCGGTTAATGAATCCCTAACTTCTTTTCATGCCACTTTAGCCTCTTAATCTGTTTATGTATCACACACACACACACACATTGATGAGATAACTTTTCATTTAACTAAAAATTATATATCTCCAAACTCAGTATATTGGTTATTATTATTGTTGTCAAAAGAGTACAGACAATCCTTGGGTGGGAACCAAGCTTTGATTAGCTCAACAATCAATGGTTTTCTTAAAGAATCCTTACCGATTAAAAGAGATTGGTGGCTTTTATGTGTTAAGGGTTTTACTAGGTAGTCTGAAGATCTACCTCCGCCGGGCCGAGTTGTGTGGTTACGCTGCTCAGGCTTGCCGGTTCACCTTTGTAATGAGACGGTGGTTAGGCAGATAGGTGCTGTATTTGGTGAAGTGCTTAAGGTGGATGACAAGATTTTTCAGCAGGTGGGATTTGAATATAGCAGAGTTAAGGTGTTGGTTCCAGGGTTATTTCCAATTGCGGCACCGGTTGCAGTGGCGGCCAATGGGAGGAGGTTCATTGTGTCGGTGAAGGAAGAGTGTCCGTTAGTTTTGGTGGCTCGTCAAGACGAGTCAGTGATAGCCGGTATGTCTGCGACGGCGGCGGCCGGTGGGTCCTTCGCCGGAGAAGAAGGCGGTTCTGATGAGGAAGGGTGGGCAGAGGATGTTGGGATGAGATCTGCCTACTCTTCAGTATCAAATCTGTCTAGGGGCAAGGGTTTGGTTTGCAGCAGCCTTGGACAGGGTTAAGGGGACAATACTTTTCACAAAAATCCCCTTTTGGAGCTAACATCCAATCCTAGTAATTTGTGTCAGCATAATCCTCTCTCAGTATCCTCTCCTTTGATCAAATCTGCTTTTGAAGAAGAGAATGATATTGACAGGATGAGTTGGGAAATGTTTTAAAGAGTGGGGCCATGCAGAAGTCAACTATTATTGAGAGAGATTTTTGTTCCCCCTTGGAACACGTGAGTCAACCGCCTCCTCCTAAGCTGGTGGGCCACGCGCTGTCTCTTTCTACCTCCTCTTTGGATGCGCGCGTGCAGGCATGTCAGGCTCCCATTGATGATGTTCTTTCACCCCCTTTTCCAATGGCGGGGACCACCTGCGAAGGTGACATGTGGGGGTGGGCAGTTTGGCTTTTTTGGTTGTTCTACTAGTGGGCCTCAGTTTTCTTCTAGTTTGGAGTTGGTTAAAAGATTCGGCACCCCACATTTTTCCTCTTCACCACCGAAGTTGGATTCCCCACCACTTGTTTCTCGCCTTATCGTTGGTTCGGTCAGCTTGGGTTCCTTTGAGCAGAAACCGGTTATATTGTCTCATGAGTGTGTCCCGACAGCGGTTAGGTGCTTGGACGTGGGAGTGCGTAAGGATGGTGTGTCATCTTCTCTTTCATCCCCTATTTCGGGTTCTTCTACCCAGCCATTGTTGTTCTCTAGAGATCCCCCTCAAAAGAGAAAAAAGGGTAGGCCGAAAAAGAAGGTCAGGGCAGGCAGAAGAAGGCTAGTGTTGCTACCAAAGTTGGTGGTCATGGTGTTTCGCGGCAGTTGGTTAGGGATGGAGAGCACTTGGATAGCTCGAGGGATGCGCTAGGTAGGTTTGGAGCGGTGATCCCCCATTTGACTCCGTTGGTGGCTCCAGGTTTCCTTCCCCTTTGCACTCTACTGTTTTTACTCACGGTGAGGGGGACCCGACACCCATTCCAGTGGGAGTAGGGACTTCCCAGGGCTCTTGCCATACCACACATCTTGTGGGTATACTGTCTCCGTTTTCTTCTCTTTTAGTGGCCCCAGAGGTTGGTCTACCTGGGAGCCCATGTGGTCTGTGTAACAACGTTATTGACAAACAGGTTCTTAGTTCAGGTAAATTGATAGGGATGTCTATTTGGGTTGATGATGTGGCTGAGGAGGCTAGGTTAGTGGCCCTTGAGGTCAGAGATGGTGCGGCTAGGGCCGCCTTGGGTGTTGATAGGAGTGCTCCATGATTATAGGGTCCTTCAATGTTAGAGAGCTAGGGGGTAGGATCAAGATAAGAAAGGTTAGAGATTTCATATCTGCGAACCGTCTGGACTGTGTGTTGATTCAGGAGACCAAATTGGGGTATGTATCGGCTTCTCTTTGCCACTACCTTTATGGTAACCCTTTCTGCGACTGGAGCTTTATCCCAGCAGTTGGTCATAGTGGTGGGATTTTGTCTATCTGGTGCACTTCAAAAGGGAATGTTGTGTTTTCGTTCACCGGCCCTGGTTTTGTTGGAGTGTGCCTAGATTGGAGAGTTCTGTGCCATAGGTGCTTCGTTGTTAATGTCTAATCCAAGTGTAATTTGGCGGATAAGCGCATTATGTGGGAGAAGTTGCTAGAGTGTAAAAGCTCGCTGATGGGGGATAATTGGTGTGTGGCGGGGGATTTTAACTCGGTTTTTCATAATTCTGAGAGAATGGGTTCCCCCTTAGGTGGTGGTAATGTGATGGGTAGCGAGATTCGCCTTTTTTCTGCCTTCGTTGATAGGATGAGGTTGTCCGACTTCCCCCTCTTGGGTAGGTGCTTCACTAGGTGTCAACCTAATAGGGGTGCGATGAGTCGCCTAGATCGCTTTCTGCTCTCGGATGGGTGGTGTAATTTTTGGGGAGAGGCGACCCAGTGGGCGCTTCCTGTAACACCCCAAATTCCCAACATAAAAATTCATACATAATTATCAGAGTATAACACAAATGGGATGTCATACATCATAAAAATCCTTAAAATAAAAAGAATAATAATTCTTCATCATAGAAATATTCAAATTTAGCAGCGGAATCATAATTCAAAACTCCTTAAAAAGATTAGTTCTTGGCACAAGGCCTCATAATTCATAGATACATCGTAAACATCATAATTAGTTCAACATGATACATAAAGGAATAGAATTCAATAAAACCTTATCCCGTTACATATCAGAGCATTTCCTACGACACCACAAGGACCTCTCACATCGTCGAACCTATGCTTGGTCACCTGCACTTACCCACAAGGCGGCAATTCCAACAGAAGGGGTGAGATTCACAACAATTATATTAACATATAATTCAAACATTTATGCTTAACAACAACAATCATCACATAACGGAAACATCTCAAACATCTACATATAACGAATCATCTTAAAACATCTTCACATAACAAATCATCTCATAACGTCTTATACACAAGACTCGACAAATGCAACTCTAACATCTTAAACATCATGCATGTGGTACCAATATTTAAGCTTGAATAAGCTTCACCGTCGCTTTGAGCAAATGCTCCACCGTCGCTTTGAGCAAAAGCTCCACCGTCTCAAATTATGCAAATGCATGAACTCGACTCTTTATACTTAAACAAGTTAACACAACATCTTAACATCATTTACGACTCTTGACCGACACATGCAATTATAACAATACATGGCAGCAGCTCAGCACATTTAACACATATTCACAACACATAATCATCGTCGCAAATATCATTTAAACATCATTCATATAACTCACTTAATATGCATATAAATCATAGATTAATGCCAACAATTAAAATCATCTTAAAACATCATTACAGATTGTTATTTAGGTCATAAAACATCTCTAACACTATACATAGGTCTACCCTCAAAGCCTCGCTCAAAACAGAAATATAAAACTCAAGTTATAGTGGTCTGAGACCACATTGCTCGCTATGGCGAGTGGTTCTGCTCGCCTCGCGAGTCACTACCTAGCATTCTGTTACTACTCGCTGCGGCGAGTGGTTCTACTCGCCTCGCGCGCATTATAGGGCACTTTCCACGACGAGCTGAGTTGCTCGCCTCGCGAGTGCTACATGGTATTTTGTCACTCGTTGTGGCGAGTGGTTTTGCTCGCCTCGCGAGCGATGCCGTTCTGCTCGCCACGGCGAGTAGGTTTGCTCGCCTCGGCGAACTATCGCAGAACAGGGTACGGGTTCGCTCAATCTCTCGCCAAAACTCATCCAATCCCTCATGTTATGCCTCTAATCTTTCAGAATTATGATCCTAGTGATTAACCTAGGTTCTGTAACATGTTTTCACAGCAAATTACATCACTCTCACATCAATCCATCAAAAATCCCAAAAAACCCTAACTTAAGAACTCTCTCTAAACTCTTCCCAATCCCTTAGTTAATCATAGATAATTGAATTACAATATAATATAATCGAAGCTAGGCTCACCCTTACCTGGTAATATTGCAGAATCGCGGGTCTCTCTTCTCTAGCCACTTTTCTCCCTTTTTCTCCAAAACTCTGACAACGTTTACTATGTTTTTCTTAACCTAATTCCCTCTTTATATAACTTTTCCCCACTTGTCTTATTTTTCCACTAAATCCTCAACTTCTCTAAAATTACATAACAACTCCTCCTAATAAAATATCCTATTTTATTTTACTTCACTAAACTCTCTTATAATAATATTACTACGTACCTCTCTTAAATATATATATATAGATATATATATATATATACACACACACACACACACACGCAACTAAGCCAAATAATACTTATGCTAAAAATAATAAATCAAATAAATATCAAATATATTCTTAAACAAAATAACAAATATTTCTATAACAAATAACAAACATATTTATAACAAATATTTCTATAACAAATATATTTCTAAACAAAATAACAAACATATTATCACTTATCAAATATAAAATCATGTAAAAGTATTCAAAGATTAACTAAAAATAATTAAATAAAACGGGGGCGTTACACTTCCTAGAGATGTTTCAGATCATTCCCCGTTGGTGTTAAGGTACTCCGATCAGAGTTGGGGTCCTAAACCTTTTAGATTCAATAATTTCTGGTAAGCCCATCATCAATTGCAGGAGGTGGTTAACCTCAGTTGGTCCCGTTCCAGACCTGTGGAGTGGATGGCAGTAAGACTTTCGGCCAAACTCAAGACTCTGAAAGCCGATCTTAAAGGGTGGCATGCCCAGGATTTTGGTAGGTTGGATGATCGTATTCAGGCCCATGTTGATGCCTTGAAGACCCTTGATATTAAGGCAGAGTCGGTTGTGTTGACTTCTACCGAGGCAGAGGCCCGCTCCAAAAGGTTTCATGACCTTTGGGATCTTTTGCGAGCTAAAGAGTCTCAAATTTTTCAGCAATCTAGGACTAAGTGGCTTCGTGAGGGGGATGTTAATTCGGCCTTTTTTCATGCTCGTATCAAGACGAGGAGGCGGAGAAATTCTATTCTTGCTCTCCGAGTGGGTGATAGATGGGTGGAGAGTGTCCATGAGATCCGTGCTGAGGTGGTGGAGTATTTCAGGAATCATTTTTCTGACCCGGATATGAATCGGCTGACCCTTGACGGTGTGCTGTTGCATAGTATCTCTGTTGGAGAGGCAGCAGGTTTGACTGTCCCCTTTGGGGAGGAAGAGATTAGAGAGGTGGTTTTAACATCAGATGGATCCAAATGTCCGGGTCCGGATGGTAATAATTTTGCTTTCTATAAGAGATTCTGGGACCTATTGAAGGAGGAAGTCAATTTGATGTTTAGTCAATTCTATCCCTCGACGAATCTCCCACGTAACATCTCTTCTTACTTTGTTACTCTTATCCCGAAGGTGCACTCCCCGACTAGTATAGGTGATTTCCGGCCTATATCTTTGTTGGGGTCCCTCTATAAGTTGGTGGCTAAGGTGTTGGCGGTTAGGCTTGTCCCTATTATGGATAAACTCATCTCCTCCAACCAATATGCTTTTATTAAGGGCCGTCAACTTGTAGATGGGGTGGTTGCGGTTAATGAGATCATCAATTTTGCTAGGAAGGCGAGGAAAGATTGCCTTATTTTCAAAGTGGATTTCGAAAAGGCTTATGATTTCGTCAGCTGGAGTTTCCTGGAGTATATGCTTATGAGATTAGGTTTTAGTGATAGGTGGATTCGGGCTTGTGTTTGTTGTGGTAACCTTTCGGTGCTTGTGAATGGGTTTCCGACAGAGGAGGTTAATATCCACAGAGGTCTAAAACAAGTGGATCCTCTGGCTCCTTTTCTTTTTTTGTTGGTGGTTGAGGGCCTTAGTGGTCTGGTTCGATCGGCCGAAGCGTGTGGGTTGTATAAAGGTTTTAAGGTGGGAAATTCGGGTCTCTCGATATCTCGTCTTCAGTATGCGGATGATACATTATTCCTGGGGGAAACCTCCATGGAAAATTTGTGGGCTCTTAAAACTATCCTTAGGTGTTTTGAGCTCGCCTCGGGCCTTAAGGTTAATTTTTCTAATAGCTTCATCATGGGGGTGAATGTAGGTGTTGAGTTCCTTGGTATGGCCGACCGTTTCCTTTACTGTAGGGTTGGTAGTGTTCCGTTTACCTATTTAAGTTTACCGGTTGGTGCCAACCCGCGTCTGGAAAAGACCTTGCAACCGCTCCTTCAGCTGCTTACTAGTAGGTTGGGTTCCTGGGGTAATAAATATGTTAGCCTTGGTGGTAGAGTGGTGCTTCTTAACTCCGTCCTTAATGCTATTCCTATCTTCTACATGTCTGTCATGAAGATGCCGGTCAAGGTGTGGAAGAAGATTGTTGGTCTTCAGAGAACATTCCTCTGGGGTGGGGTCAAGAGGAGTAGAAGTATCTCGTGGGTTTCTTGGGCGGTGGTTTGCAAGCCTAAACGTGAGGGAGGGTTGGGGGTGCGCGATCTCCATCAGGTTAACCTTGCGCTTTTGGCTAAGTGGCAGTGGCGGTGGCGGTACCTGTTAGAGGATGGTGGTCTCTGGCGTGATATTCTTATCGCCCGTTATGGGGTGTTAGGTCACTGGGAGGGGGGAGGGGGTCTGGGTGTGGGACTTTAGTTTGAGGAGACCCCTATTCGTTTGGGAGTTGGATATTCTTGCTGATCTTCTTGAGGTTGCAAGTAGGTCTCTGAGAGATGGGCGTGAGGATGTGTGGTCCTGGGTTAACAGCCCTGATGGTAGATATTCTGTCAAGTCAGCTTATTCTTATCTGATAAAGGATCTTCCGGCTATGGGTTCCCCTGAAGGGGAGGCCTTGCTGGCGGTCTCTAGGATTTGGAAGTCCTGAGCCCCGTCTAAAGTGATTGTCTTTTCGTGGCAGCTTCTCTTGAACAGGATTCCTACGCGGAGCAATCTTATCATGCGTGGTGTTCCACTTCCTGTGGATGGGGTGGGGTGTGTTTTCTGCGATGGCCTGGTAGAGTCTGTTGTCCATTTATTTCTCTATTGCCCTAAATTCTCTCCGGTTTGGTACCATGTGTCTAGGTGGTTGGGTTGGGAGTTTGTGATGCCTCTGGGGCTAGCCCAGCAGTTCCAGGCCTTTATAGGACTGGGTAGGGGGAGGAGAGTTAGGTTAGGGTTGCTTCTTGTTTGGCATGCTGTTATATGGACCATTTGGGCGTCTCGTAACGATCTTATCTTTGCTGGTGTCCTTCTCCAAAAGGAGTCTGTGGTGGACAGAGTTAAACTCTTAGATTGGAAGTGGTTCCTGGCTAAGTTCCCTGCTAGTTCTTGCTCGCCCTATGAGTGGGAGGTGCAGCCCGTCCTGTGTTTGAAGCGGTAGGGTTTTGGGGGTTTCGCTTTCCTGGGGCTGCTTGCTGGGCTGGGTGGGGTCGTATCTCCCCTTCCTTCCCGATTTGGCCTTCTTGCTAGGTCGTGTTGCTTTGTTTTTCCTACAGGTGTCTGCTGAGGCTGCTGTTGCTGTCTCTTCAGTGTTTTGGTGCTTTCTTTTGTTTTCATCTTTTTGGCTGCTTTTTGGGGTCTCTTGGGTGTGCACTCACAGCCCCGGTTGTGGGGTTTTGTGGTTTCTCCTTAGTGTTGGTGTGTCACTTGGCGTCTTTTGGTGTATTTTGTTCTGTTTGTACTTCTGGATTTTTCTCCTTTATATATATATATATATATATATATATATATATATATATATATATTGCCATTCAAAAAAAATAAAATTTGTTTATGTATCATACCATGTTAGTATACACGTCAAACTAATATATTCTACTCTACTTAGTGAAATAGGAATATTAACTTTGAATAATCGAAATGGAAAAGCTCAAAACAGACGAGTGAAAAAGCAGTTAATGTGACTTACATTTTATTAGTCCTCGACATCTTAGAGTTTCGTTCATATCTGTCCAAGTGCTAAGGTCTTGGTATTCTCTTTGATGTAAATGCAGCCTCCTCTGTTCTTCCCTCTGTCTCTAGAGCAACTACCAGATCATTTAGGCATATCAAGTCCTGATGTAAACCCTTCTCCACCAATTCATAGAATAAACGAAATCCTTCTGAAGCCTTGTTCAGTTTACAAAGATCGAGAATGACAATATTACACAAATCAATGTCGATATTCTCATTATTTTCCAAACTAAAAATCAACAGTTTGCATGCTTTCGACGTCCTTCTTTTGCTGCAAAGAAATTGAACAACCTCGTCCATTTTAACACGGAATCCATTCTTATAAATCAACTCGGTAATTTTGAATGCTTTATCTTGTAATCCACGGTCAAAAAGTAGTTGTAAACACTTGGTTGAAAAGTTTATATTTTGTCTGAAATTTCTCTCCAACATCATGACAATAACAACTACAGACTCATGAACACAACCTTTTTCCAAAAGTCTATTGAGTATAGAATGCCAAGTAGATGTTTCTGGTTTATATGAGCTCTTTAGCATTTTCTCTAGTGTCTCTTTTGCAAGGAGAGGCTTATCCTTCCGAAGAAAACCATTGATCAAGTAGACATAAATATCAATGTCAGGAAGAAAATCCCTTCTCAGCATCCAAACCAAAAGCCCGTATCCGTTTTCGTATGCACCTTCTTTACAATGCCCCAAAATCACTATCTAGTATGATAGGGGATCTTGTGTGCCCCTTTTCATTAGCTGTCTCAATACCCTTTCTGCTTTCTTTGTTTTCCTATTTTCACACAAATACTGAAAAATACGCTTATAAGAAGCAGCCAGCGGCTTAGGGCCATAACTATTTAACAAAATTTCCTTCTCAAATAACTCATCAAAAAGCATCTCTGCCATATCATAGTCCCCTTTCTGACATAAACTCCATATAAGAACACTGTATGAGGTTGAATCTGCCGTGACCTCTAATTTTTTCATGTTTTCAAACACATTGAAAGCTTCAACAAGGTTTTCGCACAACAATGTAAATTAATCAATGTATTGAAGGTACATGCATCCGGAATAGCTCCACCATCGCCTTTCATTTGTTCCAAAATCTCTTTCATTTTATCCCACTTGTGTACCTCACAAAGTCCTTTTATTATAGTATTATACGTAACTATATTTGGCTTAAGCCCTCTACCATTCATCTCTTCAAGAATATCCAAATCCTTGTCGACTTCTTGTTTCATACAATACCCTCGAATCAATGTCGTATAAGTCACAACATCAGGACTCAAATCCTTACATTTCTTACTCATACCATTTACCAAATTATGTGCTTTCTCGATCTTCCCCGCTCTACACAAACCATCAACAAGCGTGTTATATGTAACAATATCCGGATCACAATCAAAACTTGTCATCTCTTTAAAAAAATAAAACCCTTCATCAACCATTGAATTCTTACAAAACTCTCGAATCAAAATATTATATGTATATGTATCCGGCCTAACACCTTACGTCTTAAGCATCTCATCATAAACCTCTTTCGCCATATTACTCCTACCCCGTCTTAGCAAAACCAACAAAACACTATTAAACGTAACCACCGACGGCGAAACACCAATCATCTTCATATTCTCAAAAATCTTCACAGACTCTTTAAACAATCCAGCTTCACCATAACTCCTAATCAAGCTATTAAAAAACCTATCTTCAAGCTTAACTTCACCATTAGACCTTTTCTCAATAGAATAAAGAAAATTCCTAGCTATATTAAGATTCTTCTCATGACCCAGAATTTCTAACATTATAAAATAGGTTCGAGGATTATGAGAGAAACCCTTTTCATGTTTCCAGTTGAAAAACAAAAAGGCTTTTGTTGGTACCTTAATATGTCGAAGTGTTTGAAAAACAGTGGTTTTTGAGAGTGATGTTGTGAAGGATGATAATAAATCATTTGACCAAGGTTTGTATTTTGTGAGATATGCTATTGTTTTTGCTGTTTTGCTGTTGTTTCTTCCAGGCAGCTCAACCTAGACAAGTTAAGATGTTATTACAATAACCGGTAACTTCTTTTTTGTTTGTATAAAAGAATATATGGCAAGGCAACACCAGTATCTGAAACACATGCATATCACAATTTATTACGATTGTAATCTCTCTAGATCATGAGTATATGCAGCATAAAACCCAAGACTATTTCCATAATCATATGATTTTATTGCAGAAATACAACTCAAGACTATTTCCAAAATCATATGATTTTATTGCAGAAATTTTGTGGGTTCTGTCAACGACTCAACGTGAAATTGTGAATGCAAGACTTACTTTATACTTGGTATTTTCCCATTTTTAAAAGTAATAGCAAGGACACCTGAGAAACTACATATTTTTACTAGCTTATAGTGTCTTTTGAAGGTAGTTCAAGTATGTCAAAATTTGGGGCATAACTCATCCTTACAAAACCGGCTTGTAAGGTGGGGAGTGTCTCCTCTTTATAAACTCTTATCATGCGTCCTATCTAACTGGTGTGGGACTAAATCCACCCCCTCAAAGACAGCCAACACAAGGCAACTAGGGGCATATCGCAATTAAGGTGGGATTACCAACACCCCCCCTCACGCTCGGGGCGGGATTTCCATTAAAGTAGCTTATAGCTTATCGTTTTTTTATCGATTCCTAATATATCGTACACCGACGGAATGTCAATCAAGGGTTCAGTAAAAACTGGACCGAAACCCAAATAACTATACTACCCTAGTTATTTTGCTACATTTCCTTACAATGTCAATCAAGGTTAGCTTACATTACACCTTACATGAGTTCCAACTTATTATTACAAATTTGAGGAGCAAATAACTAACAAAAGACACATTCAAATACCAAAATGATGAACTAAAGACTGTTTGCAATTTCGGATACATTCAGAGGCTACAATGGCATCGTCTCACACACGATTACTCTATCTAATTGTAAACATCAGAAAAGAAAAATGAGCACATAGAGTTGAATAAAAAGTGTTATAATAATTACTTACATTGTGATTGGTGTTACTGGAGCAAAGCCTTGTATGAAGAGTGACGAGCAAATTGGTATTAAATTTTGTCTTTGAGAAGCAATTGAAGCGTTGTAACAAAAAGTTGAGACATACCCATATAACAAAAATTGGAAAAGATTATAAATTTGCGATGTAATGAAAGAAAAGAGTGAAAATTGAAGCAAAAAAGTGAGATTGGGAATACCTGATGAGGGATGGGTATGGAATTGAAATGGGGTTGAAGTTTAGCAGAAAGAGACATTGTTGTTCTCTAGAGATGCCCCTCAAAAGAGAAAAAGGGGTAGGCCGAGGAAGAAGGTCAGAGGCAGGCAGAAGAAGGCTAGTGTTGCTACCAAGGTTGGTGGTGATGGTGTTTCGCGGCAGTTGTTTAGGGATGGCGAGCACTTGGATAGCTCGAGGGATGCGCTATGTAGGTTTGGAGCGGTGATCCCCCATTTGACTCCGTTGGTGGCTCCAGGTTTTCCTTCCCCTTTGCACTCTACTGTTTTTACTCACGGTGAGGGGGACCCGACACCCATTCCAGTGGGAGTAGGGACTTCCCAGGGCTCTTGCCATACCACACAGCTTGTGGGTATACCGTCTTCATTTTCTTCTCTTTTAGTGGCCCCAGAGGTTGGTCTACCTGGGAGCCCAGGTGGTCTGTGTAACAACTTTATTGCCAAACAGGTTCTTAGTTCGGGTAAATTGATGGGGATGTCTTTTTGGGTTGATGATGTGGCTGAGGAGGCTAGGTTAGTGGCCCTTGAGGTCAGAGATGGTGCGGCTAGGGCCGCCTTGGGTGTTGATAGGAGTGCTCCATGATTATAAGGTCCTTCAATGTTAGAGAGCTAGGGGGTAGGATCCAGAAAAGAAAGGTTAGAGATTTCATATCTGCGAACCGTCTGGACTGTGTGTTGATTCAGGAGACCGAATTGGCGTATGTGTCGGCTTCTCTTTGCCACTACCTTTGGGGTAACTCTTTCTGCGACTGGAGCTTTATCCTTGCAGTTGGTCATAGTGGTGAGATTTTGTCTATCTGGTGCACTTCAAAAGGGAATGTTGTGTTTTCGTTCACCGGCCCTGGTTTTGTTGGGGTGTTCCTAGATTGGGGAGTTCTGTGCCATAGGTGCTTCGTTGTTAATGTCTAATCCAAGTTTAATTTGGCGGATAAGCGCATTATGTGGGAGAAGTTGCTGGAGCGTAAAAGCTCGCCGAGGGGGGATAATTGGTGTGTGGCGGGGGATTTTAACTCGGTTCTTCATAACTCTGAGAGAAGGGGTTCCCCCTTAGGTGGTGGTAATGTGATGGGTAGCGAGATTCGCCTTTTTCTGCCTTCGTTGATAGCATGAGGTTGTCCGACTTCCCCCTTCGGGTAGGTGCTTCACCTGGTGTCAACCTAATGGGGGTGCGATGAGTCGCCTAGATCGCTTTCTGCTCTCGGATGGGTGGTGTAATCTTTGGGGAGAGGCGACCCAGTGGGCGCTTCCTAGAGATGTTTCGGATCATTGCCCGTTGGTGTTAAGGTACTCTGATCAGAGTTAGGGTCCTAAACCTTTTAGATTCAATAATTTCTGGTTAGCCCATCATCAATTGCAGGAGGTGGTTAACCTCAGTTGGTCCCGTTCCAGACCTGTGGAGCGGATGTCCGTAAGACTTTCGGCCAAACTCAAGACTCTGAAAGCCGATCTTAAAGGGTGGCATGCCCAGGATTTTGGTAGGTTGGATGATCGTATTCAGGCCCATGTTGATGCCTTGATATTAAGGCGGAGTCGGTTGTGTTGACTTTTGCCGAGGCAGAGGCCCGCTCCAAAGGGTTTCATGACCTATGGGATCTTTTGCGAGCTAAAGAGTCTCAAATTTTTCAGCAATCTAGGACTAAGTGGCTTCGTGAGGGGGATGTTAATTCGGCCTTTTTTCATGCTAGTATCAAGATGAGGAGGCGGAGAAATTCTATTCTTGCTCTCCGAGTGGGTGATAGATGGGTGGAGAGTGTCCATGAGATCCGTGCTGAGGTGGTGGAGTATTTCAGGAATCATTTTTCTGACCCGGATATGAATCAGCCGACCCTTGACGGTGTGCTGTTGCCTAGTACTCTGTTGGAGAGGCAACAGGTTTGACTGTCCCCTTTGGGGAGGAAGAGATTAGAGAGGTGGTTTTAGCTTCAGATGGATCCAAATGTCCGGGTCCGGATGGTTATAATTTTGCTTTCTATAAGAGATTCTAGGACCTGTTGAAGGAGGAAGTCAATTTGATGTTTAGTCAATTCTATCACTCGACGAATCTCCCACGTAGCATCTCTTCTTACTTTGTTACTCTTATCCCGAAGGTGCACTCCCAGACTAGTTTAGGTGATTTCCGGCCTATATCTCTGTTGGGGTCCCTCTATAAGTTGGTGGCTAAGGTGTTGGCGGTTAGGCTTGCCTCTATTATGGATAAACTCATCTCCTCCAACCAATATGCTTTTATTAAGGGCCGTCAACTTGTAGATGGGGTGGTTGCGGTTAATGAGATCATCGATTTTGCCAGGAAGGCGAGGAAAGATTGCCTTTTTTCAAAGTGGATTTCGAAAAGGCTTATGATTTCGTCAGCTGGAGTTTCCTGGAGTATATGCTTATGAGATTAGGTTTTAGTGATAGGTGGATTCGGGCTTGTGTTTGTTGTGGTAACCTTTCGGTGCTTGTGAATGGGTGTCCGACGGAGGAGGTTAATATCCACAGAGGTCTGAAACAGGTGGATCCTCTGGCTCCTTTTCTTTTTTTGTTGGTGGTTGAGGGCCTTAGTGGTCTGGTTCGATCGGCCGAAGCGTGTGGGTTGTATAAAGGTTTTAAGGTGGGAAACTCGGGTCTCTCGATATCTCCTCTTCAGTATGCGGATGATACCTTATTCCTGGGGGAAGCCTCCATGGAAAATATGTGGGCTCTTAAAACTATCCTTAGGTGTTTTGAGCTCGCCTCGGGTCTTAAGGTTAATTTTTCTAATAGCTTCATCATGGGGGTGAATGTAAGTGTTGAGTTCCTTGGTATGGCTGAGCGTTTCCTTTACTGTAGGGTTGGTAGTGTTCCGTTTACCTATTTATGTTTACTGGTTGGTACCAACCCGCGTCTGGAAAAGACCTGGCAATCGCTCCTTCAGCTGCTTACTAGTAGGTTGGGTTCTTGGGGTAATAAATATGTTAGCCTTGGTGGTAGAGTGGTGCTCCTTAACTCCGTCCTTAATGCTATTCCTATCTTCTACATGTCTGTCATGAAGATGCCGGTCAAGGTGTGGAAAAAGATTGTTCGTTGTAACACCCCGAAATCCCAACTTATAAATTCATTTATATAATCAGAGTATATCGCAATATTCAGGATGTCACATTTCATAAAATCTATAAACAAAAAGAATAATAGTTTATTCCTCATCTTTATTCAAAACGTAGCAGCGGAATCATAATTCAAACTCTTTAAAAAGATTAGTTCTTCGCACCAATGTCATAATTAATTCAAAAACGATACATAAAGGAATAGAAACAAAAGATAATCCCCATCCCGTTACGTATCAGAGCTCCTAAGACTCCACAAGGACCTCTCACATCGTCAATCCAACGCTTGGTTACCTGCACTTGCCCACGAGGCGGCAATTCCAACAGAAGGGGTGAGATTCACAAAACAAAACATTAAACATATAATTCCACGATTATATTTAACAACATAACTTCATTATCATAATATCACGACAACAGTCAAGTAACAACTTAATCATAATCAACGTCATAAATCCACATCATAATCATAATCAACATCATGTTCAACATCTTAGTCATCAATCTTAGTACGACTCGGTAATGCGACTTCGACTCGACAATGCAACTTAGACTCAACAATGCAACTTAGACATCTTAATCATGCATGTGGTACCATATTGAGTATAAATATACTCCTAGGGCATAAGCCCCCGTCGCTATTGAGCATAAAAATACTCCTAGAGCATAAGCTCTCGTCGCTATTGAGCATAAAATACTCCTAGAGCATAAGCTCTCGTTGCTATTGAGCAAAAGCTCCTAGGGCATGAGCCCTCGTCTCTGGATGCATATGCATGGACTCAACTTCTTAACTCTTAGACATCTCAAAATAAATTCCAATAATTTGGATTACAACATCATAAACTTTATAACGACACATGCAGCTTTTAATTAATAAAACATGGCAGCATGGCAGCAATCAACATCTCAAACCTAGCAAAATCGTAAACATTCACATACCTCATTTATTGTAATTCATGAAAGCATATACAAATGCATAGGTCACAATAACAAATCAAATATTCAGTTAACAACTCTACATTTCTTTTTAATATCTCAGTATTAATCTAAACCAGGGTTAATCTCATAATCAAATGTGCGACAAGAGTCGCATTATTCTAATGGTAGTCTGGTACAGAACTACTCGCTATGGCGAGTGGAATCCTCGCCTCGCGAGCCATCAGGGGTACTGCTCGCTATGGCGAGTAGGGTTGCTTGCCTGGCGAGCCATCACGGGTAGCTCGCTATGGCGAGTGGGTTGCTCGCCCCGCGAGCCTACTAGGGTTAACTCGCTATGGAGAGTGGGTTGATCGCCTCGCGAGCTCATGAAGAGCACTCGCCGTGGCGAGTTGATTGCTCGCTGTGGCGAGCTGCGACAGAACAGTTACGGGGTTACGAGGGTTTTCACCCAAAACCCCAAATTTCATCCTAAACCTTCCAAATTTCGACTATAATGATGTACAAGGGTTATTCTAAGGTCTGTAAACAGTTTTCTACGTCATCGGTACAGTTTCTCACCATCTAGTCACCAATTTATCACTTTTTACCCTAATTCCTAGTTCTTAAATTCTCATGAACAATTCCTAAACATGTTAACTACAATCATGAATCATAAGCTTAACGAATTGCAATGCTAGGCTCACCCTTACCTTAGAGAATTGAGCAGCAGCCTCTCTTGTTCTTCTCTCCTGCTTTCTCCCTTTTTCTCCCAAAAACTGAATTGTACGTACTGTCCAATTCTAAACCTAATTTTCCTTTTTAAACCACTTCTATTTTATTTTATCTTATTTCACTTAATCCCTCGTAATTCTACTTAATTCGAAAACAGCCCCACAACTTAATATTTGTTTTATTTCCAACCCTTATTCTATTAAATAATAAAATAAACCACCTAATACAATCACAACATAACACATAAATCACATAAATATATTCTAACTCGACAAATTAATTAAATAATTGAGACGGGCGTTACATTTGTCTTCAGAGAACATTCCTCTGGGGTGGGGTCAAGAGGAGTAGAAGTATCTCGTGGGTTTCTTGGGCGGTGGTTTGCAAGCCTAAACGTGAGGGAGGGCTGGGGGTGCGCGATCTTCGTCAGGTTAACCTTGCGCTTTTGGCTAAGTGGCGGTGGCGGTACCTGTTAGAGGATGGTGGTCTCTGGCGTGATATTCTTATCGCCCGTTATGGGGTGTGCTATCCCTCCCCTCATCTTGGTGGTAGGCCGTCAGGTCTCCGTGGGGTGCCCTCCTGGTGGTCTGCTATTTCGCTCTTGGGCAAGGTTAAAGAGGCTACAGGGGACTGGTTTTCAGGTGGGGTGGTGAGGGTGATTGGGGATGGTCTCTAGGATTTGGAAGTCCTGAGCCCCGTCTAAAGTGATTGTCTTTTCGTGGCAGCTTCTCTTGAACAGGATTCCTACGCGGAGCAATCTTATCATGTGTGGTGTTCCACTTCCTGTGGATGGGGTGGTGTGTTTTCTGCGATAGCCCGGTAGAGTCTGTTGTCCATTTATTTCTCTATTGCCCTAAGTTCTCTCCGGTTTGGTACCATGTGTCTAGGTGGTTGGGTTGGGAGTTTGTGATGCCTCTGGGACTAGCCCAGCAGTTCCAGGCCTTTATATGACTAGGTAGGGGGAGGAGAGTTAGGTTATGGTTGCTTCTTGTTTGGCATGCTGTTATATGGACCATTTGGGCGTCTCGTAACGATCTTATCTTTGCTGGTGTCCTTCTCCAAGAGGAGTCTGTGGTGGACAGAGTTAAACTCTTAGATTGGAAGTGGTTCCTGGCTAAGTTCCCTGCTAGTTCTTGCTCGCTCTATGAGTGGGAGATGCAGCCCGTCCTGTGTTTGAAGCGGTAGGGTTTTGGGGGTTTGGCTTTCCTGGGGCTGCTTGCTGGGCTGGGTGGGGTCGTATCTCCCCTTCCTTCCCGGTTTGGCCTTCTTGCTAGGTCGTGTTGCTTTGTTTTTCCTACAGGTGTCTGCTGAGGCTGCTGTTGCTGTCTCTTCGGTGTTTGGGTGCTTTCTTTTGTTTTCATCCTTTTGGCTGCTTTTTGGGGTCTCTTGGGTGTGCACTCACAGCCCCGGTTGTGGGATTTTGTGGTTTCTCCTTAGTGTTGGTGTGTCACTTGGCGTCTTTTGGTGTATTTTGTTCTGTTTGTACTTCTGGAATTTTCTCCTTTATATTTATATATATATATATTTTTCCATTCAAAAAAAAAATCTGTTTATGTATCATACCATGTTAGTATACACGTCAAACTAATATATTCTACTCTACTTAATGAAATAGGAATATTAACTTTGAATAATCGAAATGGAAAAGTTCAAAACAGACGAGTGAAAAAGCAGTGAATGTGACTTACATTTTATTAGTCCTCAACATCTTAGAGTTTCGTTCAGATCTGTCCAAGTGCTCAGGTCTTGGTATTCTCTTTGATATAAATGCAGCCTCCTCTGTTCTTCCCTCTGTCTCTAGAGCAGCTACCAGATCATTTAGGCATATCAAGTCCTGATGTAAACCCTTCTCCACCAATTCATAGAATAAACGAAATCCTTCTGAAGCCTTGTTCAATTTACAAAGATCGAGAATGACAATATTACAAAAATCAATGTCGATATTCTCATTATTTTCCAAACTAAAAATCAACAGTTTGCATGCTTTCGACGTCCTTCTTTTGTTGCAAAGAAATTGAACAACCTCGTCCATTTTAACACGGAATCCATTCTTATAAATCAACTCGGTAATTTTGAATGCTTTATCTTGTAGTCCACGGTCAAAAAGTAGTTGTAAACACTTGGTTGAAAAGTTTATATTTTGTCTGATATTTCTCTCCAACATCATGACAATAACAACTACAGACTCATGAACACAACCCTTTTCCAAAAGTCTATTTAGGGCCATAACTATTTAACAAAATTTCCTTCTCAAATAACTCATCAAAAAGCATCTCTGCCATATCATAGTCCCCTTTCTGACATAAACTCCGTATAAGAACACTGTATGAGGCTGAATCTGCTGTGACCTCTAATTTTTTCATGTTTTCAAAAACATTGAAAGCTTCAACAAGGTTTTCGCACAACAATGTAAATTAATCAATGTATTGAAGGTACATGCATCCGAAATAGCTCCACCATCGCCTTTCATTTGTTTCAAAATCTCTTTCATTTTATCCCACTTGTGTACCTCACAAAGTCCTTTTATTATAGTATTATACGTAACTATATTTGGCTTAAGCCCTCTACCATTCATCTCTTCAATAATATCCAAAGCCTTGACGACTTCTTGTTTCATACAATACCCTCGAATCAAAGTCGTATAAGTAACAACATCAGGACTCAAATCCTTACATTTCTTACTCATACCATTTACCAAATTATGTGCTTTCTCAATCTTCCCCGCTCTACACAAACCATCAACAAGCGTGTTATATGTAACAATATCCGGATCACAATCAAAACTTGTCATCTCTTTAAAAAAATAAAACCCTTCATCAACCATTGAATTCTTACAAAACCCTCGAATCAAAATATTATATGTATACGTATCCGGCCTAACACCTTACGTCTTAAGCATCTCATCATAAACCTCTTTCGCCATATTACTCCTACCCCATCTTAGCAAAACCAACAAAACACTATTAAACGTAACCACCGACGGTGAAACACCAATCATCTTCATATTCTCAAAAATCTTCACAGACTCTTTAAACAATCCAGCTTCACCATAACTCCTAATCAAGCTATTAAAAAACCTATCTTCAAGCTTAACTTCACCATTAGACCTTTTCTCAATAGAATAAAGAAAATTCCTAGCTATATTAAGATTCTTCTCATGACCCAGAATTTCTAACATTATAAAATAGGTTCGAGGATTATGAGAGAAACCCTTTTCATGTTTCCAGTTGAAAAACAAAAAGGCTTTTGTTGGTACCTTAATATGTCGAAGTGTTTGAAAAACAGTGGTTTTTGAGAGTGATGTTGTGAAGGATGATAATAACTCGTTTGACCAAGGTTTGTAGTTTACGAGATATGCTATTGTTTTTGCTGTTTTGCTGTTGTTTCTTCCAGGCAGCTCAACCTAGACAAGTTAAGATGTTATTACAATAACCGATAACTTCTTTTTTGTTTGTATAAAAGAATATATGGCAAGGCAACACCAGTATCTGAAACACATGCATATCACAATTTATTACGATTGTAATCTCTCTAGATCATGAGTATATGCAGCATAAAAGCCAAGACTATTTCCATAATCATATGATTTTATTGCAGAAATACAACCCAAGACTATTTCCATAATCATATGATTTTATTGCAGAAATTGTGTGGGTTCTGTCAACGACTCAACGTGAAATTGTGAATGCAAGACTTACTTTATACTTGGTATTTTCCCATTTTTAAAAGTAATAGCAAGGACACCTGAGAAACTACATATTTTTACTAGCTTATAGTGTCTTTTGAAGGTAATTCAAGTATGTCGAAATTTGGGGCATAACTTATCCTTACAAAACCGGCTTGTAAGGTGGGGAGTGTCTCCTCTTTATAAACTCTTATCAAGCGTCCTATCTAACTGGTGTGAGACTAAATCCACCCCCTCAAAGACAGCCAACACAAGGCAACTAGGGGCAGATCGCAATTAAGGTGGGATTACCAACACCCCCCCTCACGCTCGGGGCGGGATTTCCATCAAAGTAGCTTATAGCTTATCGTTTTTTTATCGATTCCTAATATATGTCGTACACCGGCGGAATGTCAATCAAGGGTTCAGTAACAACTCGACCGAAACCCCAAATAACTATACTACCCTAGTTATTTTGCTACATTTCCTTACAATGTCAATCAAGGTTAGCTTACATTACACCTTACATGAGTTCCAACTTATTATTACAAATTTGAGGAGCAAATAACTAACAAAAGACACATTCAAATACCAAAATGATGAACTAAAGACTGTTTGCAATTTCAGATACATTCAGAGGCTACAATGGCATCGTCTCACACACGATTACTCTATCTAATTGTAAACATCAGAAAAGAAAAATGAGCACATAGAGTTGAATAAAAAGTGTTATAATAATTACTTACATTGTGATTGGTGTTACTGGAGCAAAGCCTTGTATGAAGAGTGACGAGCAAATTGGTATTACATTTTGTCTTTGAGAAGCAATTGAAGCGTCGTAACAGAAAGTTGAGACATACCCATATAACAAAAATTGGAAAAGATTATAAATTTGCGATGTAATGAAAGAAAAGAGTGAAAATTGAAGCAAAAAAGTGAGATTGGGAATACTTGATGAGGGAGGGGTATGGAATTGAAATGGGGTTGAAGTTTAGCAGAAAGAGACATTGATGGATGGATAAAGGTTAAGAGGGTGATATTGGTAGCAATGGAGAGTGAAGAAATTCAAGGAATTGAATGTGTAGAGAGAGAATTGATGGAATTGGAGAGAGAGATTGGTTTCTCTTGTTCACTTTGTTTTTCATGGGATTTCATAGTAAACCTAGTTATTTTTTATTTTTATTTTTATATCGGGTATACTCCGACTAATCAGAGCTCTTTGGTAAACCTATTTAACCTTTTAAATTAATAAATCAACATTCTGTAAAAAAAAATATCAACACTGTCATTAAAAATGTGCTTTTCTTTTTTGAGGGAGAAATGTGTTTTTTATTATTTTAGTTAAATTTTATTTTTTTAAAAGTTTTTTTGAATAATAGTTAAATTTCATTATGAAATTAATATTTAAAAATTAATTTTTGATTTTTTATAACGTTTCTATAGATCCATACATCATATATCAAAATCAAACCTAAGTTTTCCTATGTCCCGTTTGGTTTGAGCTTATTTTGGCTTATTTGAACTTATGAAAAATAGCTTATGTAAATAAATAAGCTTTTATTTTAATTTATAAACTCTCACTAACGAAAATTGTATAAACTACCTTAAAAACTTATAAATAATAAGTAAAATTTTATTTATTTGCATAAGCTGTTTTATATAAGCTCTAAAATAAGCTAATTCAAACGGGCCCTAGAGACCCCTAACAGGGGTGATTGGCTTCACAGCCACGGGATAGCATTGGCTACCCCAAAAGAAGAAAACAACTTGAATAATTGTTATATGTTTATATACAGCTACCCCATTAATATATTATTTGACTACTCTAAATAATTTTGTTGGTTTAAAGGGAGATGATATTGCATAAATATTGATAATATATTTAGTTTAGTGTCAATTACGGATAAATTTAATTTCTTATAGCTCTATAAAGCTCAACTTTTATAAATAACTATCGTTTAACTTTTATTTTCTTCGTTGCCTTTTCATTAAATATAAGTAAAAATTATTTTAATTATTGATTAAGTTTAATATATTAATTTTTAAAATATATTTTATGACTTCTTTATATCTGGTCCCCTCATAAAATTTGTGTGAGCTTCGTCGCTGCCTGGAAGGACTAGTCCAACCTATACCAATTTCTTTCGCCTTAAAAAAAAAGCGAGAGTTGGGGAAACATATTAATATGTCGGTTTAAATGTACTTTTCTCCCCTATTTTCAAAACGTTGCGATTCTGATGATCCCCTTTAAAAAATAATATTTTAACCCTCAACTCTAACCCCTTTTGCAAAACACCGATTTTGACCAAGTCAAAGCTTAAATGGCATGTCAGTATTGTGGAGACTGTATTAGTCCATATTTGTCACTTGCTATATTTATTAGTTATTATTTACTACTAACTAACTAATCTAATTTAAGAGCTTTGCTATAGGTTGCGAATCATATATGTATGACCAACACACGATAATAGATGGGTTGTGATTTAAATTTTTGAAATAAATAAAAACTAAAATCAAAATCCAATCCAATGGCTAGTATAAATATTCCAAGGGATATAATGCATTCGTTGCTTTTCGTTCCTCGGCCATCGTACTAAGCAGCTTTTCCTTTTAAGGAAACACTTGAGAAGTTTTATGGCAAAACTTTTAATAGGTCACACTTTAAACCTCCACTTTCTTGTGACTTTAATTTTTACTTCACAACCAACAACCAAAACTTATACCACTAATAGAGTCGTCCACATAAATAAATAAAAAAAAGCAAAGTGAATGAAAAATATAGAATCAAAAGAACCTGCTCTTTTTTTTTTACAATCTAAAGAATCTGCTCTAAGATAACCTTGTGTATTTCATTATGCAATTATGAATTATAATCTTGTGTATTTCATTATACAAGGTAAATAACCCACTATATATTCCTAATAACATCATCAATCATAAGGTAAATAATCCTTAATATTTCCAAACATGCCAAACTATCTATAAGAATCAAGCAAATTTGCCTTATTGATGAAATGCCTTGCTATGTATGTAGGCTTTTTTTGCCCACCTTAAGGTTTTTGTTTTATAACAAATATTCTAACTCTTTCATTAAAAAAAATTGCATTTTAACTAGTTCTATATATATTGAACTATTTTAATAGCTCAAAAAAAAAAAAAAAAGGACAATGGATTTTATTATAATCTTGGATATATATATATCTAGGTGAAATATCCTAAATAGGTTGAATCTCCAAATTATTATGATGTTCATCCTTTGTAGAAGAACTTGCAGATGATGTAGATTCATTGTTCACATCAGATTTAATTTCTTGAACTGGAGGAGGATTGGTAATAGTTCCATCAGTGTTAGTATTATCAGATGATAGATGGTTCTTCATCTCTCTATGCTCTTGGCATATAGCACACCAATGCAAACAACAGTGTACCATACAAGGATCACATGGTGAGTCCTGAGAAAGAATTAAATAATTAGTCATCAACAACATTATGCTAGTTACACCACACCCCTTCTAGTTAGTATAAAACTAATAGTTTTTTTTTTTTTTTTTTTATAGGCTAAAGTTCATGAGTATAAAGTTCATGACTATAGTAACTAGTAATCATGTTTCATAAGATATAGATTTCAGAAAAAAAACATTTTAACATGCGTGTTTAGATTGACGGTGAGTTTGACAAAATCACGACAATAATGTTATTATATTGAAGCTCGCTTTTGTCAAAATTATGATGTCACACCTTGATTTTGCCAAATTCATCGTGAACTGAAACATGCACGAAACAAATGTAAGATTTAAAAATTGTAAACATAGAGATAAATTTGTGACGTAAGACAAAGATTGAGATGTCACAATAAAAATCCAAAATTTATTAACAAACGGAAAAAATTACTTCAAAAACACTAAAATGAACAAAAAAAAGAGGCTTAAATATGTAAATCGTCCATATAATTTGGTGTGTTTTTGCTTTTCGTTCTAGTATATATTTTTTTCTTTTTAAACATACATGGACAAAAAGCAAAATCATACAAATTTACATGGACCTTTTACGTATTTAAGAAAAAAAAACAATAAGAAATTTGAATTCATATTACTAAGAATTTGAAGTAAATAAATCACCTTTAAATGATATTTCTTTTGAAGAGATTGTCGAAATAGACCAGTATAAATACCACACATCCACCAAGAGAAAAAAAGGCCTTCAGCAATGAGAAATGATGTCTCAGGATCAATTCCATTGATAAATGCTGTTGCTACTGCAAGTGCAATTCCACCTTCTACACAAATTGCATGACAAACACATCCATTGGTCCAAGGAATGTCATCATTAACTGCTTCAACGTTTCTTCCAAATTGAACACATGGACAGAACAGTCCTGTCCAACCTTCAACACAATTGCATCATCAAATTTATCATTGTTTTTATAACAACAACTACGAGTAACAGAAGATTAAATAAGAGAACGAAAGTAAGAGACAATGAACACACGTATTTGTTAACGTATTTGTTAACGTCAATGGTACCTGAATTAGGGTTTCAATTTTACAGGTAATATATATAGTACTAGCGATTCAGTTTATAATACTACCTCTGAACTGCGGGGCTACCACTCCTGCACCCCCAGTTGCCCCTTGTCTTTTTAGTGTTTTTTATATATGAGCCATATTTAACGGTTGTAAAAGGATTAGCTTCTTCAAAAAGAAAAAAAAAACAGTTGTAAACGGAGATTTAAATTACACTTTTCATCACCGTTGTACTTTGATTTTTTTTTTTTACTTTCGTCCCATAAATTGCAATTCATTAAGTTTTTTTTTTTTTTATGTTTCATTATGGTCCTTTTAAGTTACGAACATTCGATACTAACACAAAAATTTGAAGCGTTTAATGATTGTAACTTAAGGGAGCACAATTAAAAGAAAAAAGTACTCAGTTCAAAATGTTTATGACTTTAAAAACCAAAATGAAATTAAAAAAGAAATTAAGGTACCAAAGTGAAACTTTGAAAAATGAAAATTATAACTTAGTGTAATATGAACATTGTAGAAAAGAGTTACTTGCTATAGTAGGTTAACCTAATTTTCTATTGCTCAATATTCTAGACATATGAGTAATTTTTGACTATGGAAAAATAGAGAAATCTTACAACTATCAATATCTTCAACACAACCACATATTCCAGTTGTCCAATCTTCATCAGCTGGAGGTTGGTAAGCTTCAGGTAAAACTTGTCCACATTCAAGACATCTACGAGCATTTAACTACAAAAATTGAATATAAATTATCAATGAGATAAATGTAAATGCAAAATTCTTTATATGATTATATCATAATAGAAATATCGGTAAGAAACATGAAAGTAATTAATAAATAACAAAAAATGGTAAATTACCTGAATATCAATGGGTTGGTTAAGCTCTCCAGGAGTAATGTCTTGAAATGGTGCTTGTTCTTTATCTTTGGTCAATTTCACATACCTTGACCTATTGTCTCCCATGTTATTGCCACCTTTTGTAATAACAAAAAAGTATATTTGAAAAGAGTAACATTTTTAATTTCAACTAACTATGTTAAACGTAGAGATAAGGTTAAAAATGACAACAAAAAGAAAACTCACACATACCAACACAAACTCGGTTGGATCTTCTTCCATAATGCAGCAAAAAATATTATTGTAAAAATTTAATAGTTATTTTTTTTCGTTTCATTGCTGCATCATGGGAGAGGATCCGAATCCGACAAACACAACACACAATGCATATATAATAGAATGAATATTATAGATCGTGGAAGAAGGTAATATGAGAGTGAAATGATGGTGAGATACCTGAAATGGTATGAAGAGATGATCAAAATCTAAAAGTGTTGGAATTTGAGGGACAAAATGTTGTTTGATTGAATGAATGGTTATCTTGATGTTATTGTTGCATATCACATTCCTGTCCTAATTTTCGCAACTATTTCTCAAGCATCAATTAAAGAACATGTTTGTTTTTATGTTCATATGTGTTTTTATGATTTTACTATTTTTTTTTTTTTATTGCAATATATACCACATCTTTTTTGACAATATATTTTCAGATAAAATGCGTTTCTTTCTATAATTGGTAATTTGCGTAAAGAGTGAGATCAAGTTATAGGCAAATTCTAAGGTAAGGGACCACTTCATACCGCTGACCATCGGAGACCACTTACCATTTGAATAAAAAGACCCATCAAATGATATTTTAGATTGCCTGCACAACTTTTTTGTGTTTGTTGGAACAAAATGCGTTTAACATTACCACCTTTAAATTTTGATGATAATAAGGTATTAAAAATTCAATTGGATATGTTAATATTTGCAGGACCATATACTAAAATTTATAAGTCTTGAAACAAGGTATTGGTTCTAGAAGAACAAATGAGAGCAAATGACTTTACAAAGAAAGCTTATGTTGCAAGTCAGAGTCTGAAGAAGTTAGAGTCTGAAGACTATCATAAGCTGATAGTCAGAGTCTGAAGCCTTCAGAGTCTCAACTAGAATTCAGTTTATTTGGTTATTTGAGTACACAAGATTGCAAAAGGATTGGAAGCCTAGACCAACGACTATTTCAGAGGAATTAGAAGGCATTAGATGTTTATCCACTGAAGGAGCGCATAGAAAGGAAAATAATACAATTGTACAACCACTACTCCATTACTCCACTCATGTCTGCGCCTAGTACGCTACAACTGTGTCTTAGTTGGTTAATTCTCCAAATAAGGAACGAATTTCAAATTATTCTCTCCTAGGACATTAACCAAATCAAGCAACAGATCATTGACATTTGATCAAGCTTCGTAATGACTCTTTTGATGTGCTGGAAATTCTCCAATGTATTTTGCACACCTCTATATAATGGAATGAAGACTTCAAGTTTTAGAGAGACTCTACAACATTTTAACCGTGTCAAAACTCTGCTGAAATTGTTGTTCATCAAACACTTATAATTTCTTAACAACTTTCATATCTTAGAAATTCTAGAGTCTTAAGAGTCTGTATCTGATCTGCATTGTGAACACCGCTGATAGTATATCAAGTGTTCAAACTCAAACATATTACTTTGTAATTTGTTTATTTAGAAGTATCTTGCTTTTGTGCTTGAGAATAAGAAATCTTTTGCTTGTGTGCTTGAGTATTTGAAGTCTCTTACTTGTGTGCTTGAGCATTTGTAATCAGATTTGGATTATAATGAACTCTCCTTGGAAGTGCAAGGGGGACATGACTACTTCCGGATTGTGGAAGGAACTTATATAATTGCTTTGTGCCTTTCTTCTCTCTCTCTCTCTCTCTCTCTCTCTCTCTCTCTCTCTCTCTCTCTCCCTCTCTCTCTCTACTTTATCTGTTGCATTAGACTTTGAACATAACTCCATAATCTGAACTCTATCAGAGTTTGAACTTTGAACTAAGTTTAAAAAGAAGAAAAAAACTAACATAATTTAACCCCTTCTTGTATTTTTCTCACCTTCGGTTGGTACCAGAGCTCTGATTCTGTTGTTATAGCACTTAACATTGTAACATGCAATATCTAAGAAAAACATATCAACTGGTGCAAGTGGTTCTGCTGTTTCTGGTGCTGCTATATCATATGGTTATGGTACTGATGATAAGTCATCTGGTTCAAACAAGCCTCACATGTTCAATGGAGATCTTGATACTTTTTCTTGGTGGAAAACCAAGATGTATAGTCATATCATTTAGATGAAGAATTACGGGACATACTTGAAGATAGTGTTCGTGATTTGGTCCGGGATGAAGATGTTGTTGTTGATAGGAAGAAACACACTGCTACTCAGAAGAAGATGTACAAGAAACATCACAAGATCAGAGGCATTCTTGTTGCTGCCTCATAAAGAGTACTTGAAGATGAGTGATAAATCTACTGCAAAATCAATGTTTGCTTCTTTGTATTCAAACTATGAAGGTAACAAGAAAGTCAAAGAAGCTAAAACTACTATGCTAGTTCAGCAATATGAACTGTTCAGAATGAAGGAGGATGAAGACATTAGGACTATATACTCAAGGTTTCAGACTATGGTCTTTGGACTTCAGATTATGAGGAAAAGCTATGTAGCTTTTGAAATTAAGTAGAAAAAGAGATTATGGCTTAAATTATAAATGGATCCTATCCCCCGTACCTCTCACTAAGAAAATCCTAGTTTTGGCTTCACTTTTGCTCCACCCTCTTAAATCTCTACCCTTTTCTTCCTCTCCAAAGCTTTCTTCTCTCTAACCCTTGTTCTTGCTCTTTCTCTCTCTACCTCTCAAAGTTATTGAAAGGTGTAAATGAGTATATGACCTAATTTATCTTAAGACTAGAGTTTATATAGGCTCTATTCAAATGGGCTCAATCCTCAATTGTCATAAATGGGCTCAAAGTCTTACTAATTAATTTACCGAGTTACTACTCTCTTAACAGACAAAAATAATGAATAGTCACTGTTTTCAATTAACTACTACCACTTACTAATAACTTAGTAAAACTAATCTCTCTCACTTAAAGTACTAAAAATAATTCTCGTACCCAAAAGAGCATTTTACCCTTGCTCACCAAATGACCAAAATACCCCCTGAGTCCAAAATGACTAAAATACCCTTTCTAAGCCATTATATACACATATACAAATAATCATATACAAGCACATATAAACACACATAAAAATTAATTAAAATAATTCTAGCGAGATTCAGGCTGTTACAAAAAGAAAGAACAATGTCTATAAACACACATTCTCTGATTTGACTGATCAGAAGGTAGTTTTTCTTCTACGAGTGAGTCATAAGAAATAGCTATGGCATAGAAGGTTGGAACATGCTAACTGGAGAATAAAATCTAAGCTTAGTAAGTTACAACTGGTTAGAGGCTTACCAGACATTGACTATCACTGAGATGCACTTTGTGGTGCATATCAGAAAGGAAAAAATTGTGAAATCATCTTTTAAACCTAAAGACGTTGTTTCTACTTCCAGACCCTTAGAAATAATTCATATTGATTTATTTTGTCCAGTTAGTACTGCATCAATCTATGGAAGTAAATATGGATTAGTTATTGTTGATGATTACAGTAGATGGACTTGAGTTAAATTCTCTAGAACTAAAGATGATGCATATGACGTGTTTAGTAACTTCTTCACTCAAGTACAATATGAAAAATTATTGAAAATTTTAAAGGTCAGAAGTGATCATGGTGGTGAATTTGAAAATGATCCATTTGAATCTTTTTGTGAAAAACATGGAATTATCCATGAATTCTTTTCTCCTAGAACTCCACAACAAAATGAGGTTGTAGAAAGAAAGAATAGATCTTTACATTAAATGGCCAAAACCATGATTCATGAAAATAATTTGGCTAAACATTTTTGGGCAGATGCAGTAAACACAACATGTTATGTTCAAAACATAATCTATATCAGACCAATCTTGAACAAAACAACATATGAACTCTTTAAAGGAAGAAGGCGAAGTATCTCTTACTTTCATCAATTTGGATGTACATGTTACATTTTATATAACAAGGTCTATCTAAAGAAATTTGATGCCAAGGCTTAAAAAAGAATCTTTTTAGGTTACTCTGAAAGATCCAAGACTTACAAAGTGTATAATTCTGAAACACAATGTGTTATGCACATCATATTTAATGACAAAGAGCCTGAAAGTGAAATTCCAGAGCTAGTTGAAAGTTTTGCAGATATACAGGTGTCGTAAGAACCTTCAGAACCTGATCAGACTCCAGAGTCTGATGAAAGTCCAGGAGCTGAATCCATTTCAGAAGCTCAAGATGAAGAAACTAATGATGAATCTCACGATGGTTCACAATAAGCTACTCAATCCAGAAACACTTTCAAGTACAAGTCTTCACATCCAGAGGATCTAATCATTGGAAACAAAGATATCCCTAGAAAGACAAGATCATCCTTTAGATAAGAACATTCTATGTTAGGACTGTTATCAATGATAGAACCTGCTACTGTTAATGAAGCACTTTCAGATGATGGATGGATAATAGCCATGCAAGAGAAATTAATCAATTTCAAAGAAATGATGTATGTGATCTGGTAAACAGACCAAATCAGAAGAACATTATTGGAACAAAATGGGTGTTCAGAAACAAACTTAACGAGCAAGGAAAAATTGTTAGAAACAAAGCAACACTTGTTTCTCAAGGATACAGTCAACAAGATGGTATTGATTACACTGAAACAGTTGCTCCAGTTGCAAGATTGGAAATAATCAGGTTACTTCTATCCTATGCAGTTAATCATGGCATTATATTATATCAAATTGATGTTAAAAGTACATTTCTCAAAGATGTTATTTTTGAAGAAGTGTATGTCAAACAACCTCCAGTTTTGACGATCTGAAGCATCCTGACCATATTTATAAACTTAAGAAATCACTATATGGTTTGAAACAAGCTCCCAGAGCTTGGTATGATAGACTGAGTAATTTCTTGATTGAAAATGATTTTAAAAGAGGTGAAGTTGACACAACACTCTTCAGAAAGACACTTGAGAAAAATATCTTAATTGTGCAAATTTATGTTGATGATATAATATTTGATTCTACGAATGCATCTTTGTGCAAAGAATTTTCTAAGTTAATGCAGAATGAATTTGAAATGAGCATAATGGGAGAATTAAAGTTCTTTCTTGGAATTCAAATCAATCAATTTAAAGATAGAGTATATGTTTATCAATCAAAGTACACTAAGGAGCTTCTGAAGAAGTTCAAGCTTGATGATTGCAAAGAGATGAACACTCCAATGCATCCAACCTGTACTCTAAGCAAAGAAGATACATGAGCAAAGGTAGATCAAAAACTATTCAGATGCATGATAGGTTCACTGTTATACCTAACTGTATCTAGACCAGATATTTTATTTAGTGTATGCTTGTGTGCAAGGTTTCAATTAGATCCTAGAGAATCTCATTTAACTGTTGTTAAGAGGATCTTTAGATATTTGAAAGGAACAATTAATCTTGGACTTCTTTATAAGAAATCCTTAGATTATAACTTGGTTGGATTCTGTGATGTTGATTATGATGATGATAAGATTGAAAGAAAATCAACCAGTGGAAACTGACAGTTTCTTGGTGAGAAATTTTATCCGAGGCTAGTAAAAGAAAAGCAAATATTGCATTGTCAATAGCAGAATCAGAGTACATCTCAGCTGCAAGTTGTTGCACACAACTACTCTGGATGAAACATCAGTTAGAGGATTATCAGATTAATGAAAACAAGATTAGCTGAATACATCGTGCACGTGTAACATTTTTCCACGAACACGTTGAACAAATCAATCAGACACGTGGAAAGTAAAGTTGAACAACCGTCAGGATGCCGACGTTCTGCCTGAAGCATTAAATACCAACTACTCCCACCAACTCACAGTCAGGTGCCGCCTCCTCGCAGACAAAATCAAAGTTTCCTAACGAAACACTTCAAGGGTCGTCCGGCTTAGAACATTAAAGGACGCCAACTCTTTGTGGTCGGGCTTAAGTTCCTGACAAAACGCACTGAGGGCTGCCTAACTAAGCCGTAGACGAACTCCTTTGATCAAACACCGCCCTTTACCACTAAGGCCATTAAGCCATAAAGGTGAACTTGCTTCACTCTCAAGGGACACGTCACTTTTCACAACACTTCTTATACATTCTCTCTCAGTTCCATTACTGACTTGAGTGTTGGAGTGCTAACAGACACCTTTCGTTCCATCGCGAAGACTCATCATCACCGTACCAGAAACCGTTATCAATTCACCAAAGCATTCTCTAGCACCGTTGCGACTCAACGTTCTCATCGGACCGATCACTATTCATGTGCATTTTTCCGTCTAGTATTATTCATTTTCCCTATTGTATTATCACTACTCTTCCATTCTTATTATTTTTTTACTCGTGCCACCTATACTCAAAACACACTCACCTTCCATTCTCTAATATTGCATCTTATTAACTATAATTACTGGCGGAAAGACGGACACTATCGTGCCCGTCTGTCAGCTCTTTCTACCGTGCTAACGCATGTGATTATTTTATTATGTTCGTTTGTATAATTTTGACTAAAATTTTAAAATATTAATTGAAATTATTGATATATTGATTTATAAACAAAATATTATCAAAACATATGACAAAATTATTTTTGAAATCAACATATTTTAGTTTGTCTGCATATAAAATTAAGATAAAATAATGATCATTTATTGTTTATTCTAATAGTAATTAGTAACATCATAACATAAATGTATAAATGACATGTTATGTAAAAGAAACATTGTTATGATTACGATAAAAGAATATCTTTAAAAACTACATTTTTCGTAAAGTCTATATCTTCTCCTTCTATTTTTCCTTCTTTAATGAGAACTTTTGTTGAATTTTGAGAAACTCCTCCTGATAAAGCTACTTATAATTGACCATGGCTGGAAACATGCCGTGGAAGATAGATTTCGACATTGGGAATGATCTTCCCTTGTGACTTATTTATGGTAATAGCAAAACTTAGTCTATCGGGAAACTCTTTTCTACTGAACACAAAGGGAAGTCCTAAACTCGCATTTGTTTTTAATTCAATTATGGGCAAAAATGCTCTTTTTTCAGCATTGCTTCCTGTTAGGATTTTCACATCCAACATATTCTTAAATAAACCACGACATAACAGTTATGTCCCATTTCACAGGCCATATCCAGGGTCTATGTTTCGCAACAACATCAAAGGTTCACCTTTAAAATATGTGGTGGGATACTTCCTTGAGCAATTGAGTTTAAAAATTCCAGTTGAAATAAGATATGAATATCCCCTTCAACCTCGTCAAATGACAACTGATTATGTTCTCATCATGGAAACAGATTGATAATTAATATTTAGTATAGTGCTAACAAATCTTTTTCTAAAATATTTTGAGTCCTAATCTTTTTTTAGAGGATTTAAAGTCCAATCTTTAACATTATTTTTTGCTCACGTTTGTTACCAATCTGTTTTTTAGAGGATTTAAAGTTCAATATTTAACATTATATTTTGCTCACATTTGTTACTAATCTTTTTTTTTCGGTAGATTTAAAGTCCAATCTTTAACATTTTTTTTGACCCACGTTTGTTACTAATCTTTTTTTAGAGTATTTAAAGTCCAATCTTTAACATTATTTTTTTTAAAGAAATCTTTAACATTATTATTTTTTGTTTTGCTCACGTTTGTTACTGATATTTTTTAGAGGATTTAAAGTCCAATCTTTAACATTACTTTTTGCTCACGTTTGTTACTAATCTTTTTTTAGAGGATTTAAAGTCCAATCTTTAGCAATATTTTTTGCTCACGGTTGTTACTAATCTATGTTTTAGAGGATTTAAAGTCCAATCTTTAACATTATTTTTTGCTCATGTTTGTTACTAATCTTTTTTTAGATGATTTAAAGTTCAATCTTTACAATTATTTTTTGGTCATGTTTGTTACAATTAATCAAATGTTAAGAAAGAGTAACTTATATTTATAAAATAATATGAAAATATTGGTTTTTGTGGAAGTAATAAAATAATATGGAAATACTGTTTTTTGTGGAAGGGATTGACAATCTTTGCCGGTTGTATTGAGGGGAACAACACTGATGTACAACATAAAATCGGCTGATAAAAAAGTAACATAAGTTTTTGTTTTGTGCTACTTTTTTGTGAGTTTGATTTGTGGTTAATAGAGGTAAAAGAGGGTTAACGGGAACGATTAATAACATTGATTAGTAATCCACATGTTATTTTATAATTGGCTAACAATAAAAACAATTCATAAGGAATTGTGTGTAAATTTTCTCCTTAAATTAAATTTAGGGTTAATAGGTCTTTACCCCCTGTAATATATGTCATTTTCAGTTTTACATCCTGTAAAATTATTTTTTTGATTTACCCCCTGTAAAATATTTTTGTTTTGATTTACCCCCTAATAGGCCAAACAAAAACGAAAATTTTTTGAAAAATAAAATAAAATTGGTTTTTGTTTGGCCTATTAGGGAGGTAAATCAAAACAAAAATATTTTACAAGGGGTAAATCAAAAAAAAAATTTACAAAAGGGAAAACCGGAAATGACCTATATTACAGTGGGTAAAGACCTATTAACCCTTAACTTTATTATTATCTATTTGTTACATGTGTTATTTGTATTTATAATTAAAATAAAAAATTAAGGGTATTTTTGGAAAGTCAAATATTTACTTTGAGAGTGGACCACCAATTTTATAGGAACAAGCTTGAGATGAATACATTTTTAGAATTGTATAGTGATGTAGTTAAAATAAAACATTAAACATGTGTTTGAAAGCATAAGATGTACACATATCAATAAAACTATGCAATGAGACATGAGATAGAAATGGTTTGAGTTGTCAATATTGATGTACACATATCATGATTCTGTCTTCCAATGAGACAGAAATGGTTTTAAAAAATTAAACATGACCATCAAGCCAGCTCAATTATTGTACTAGGATTGATATTTTAATTTTTCTCTTTTATTAAATTGGAAACGAATATTTATTTACTCTCACTAAACCCGTGATCCTCGCTTCTGAATTTATCAATAAAATTTTGCATCGAGGAAGAAACCTTGGTGTGTGTTTATATATATATATATATATATATATATATATATATATATATATAAGTTTTGCTATAAAACACTTTTTATGAAAAAGAGTTTTTTTAGCAAGTTATTCTATTGACATTTACTAAAAGACACCAATTAATTTTTATGAAGGTGTCTTTTAGCAAGTTATAACTAATAAGTGGATGATCACACCTTGAGTGTTGATTGCTAAAAAACTTTCATGATGTCTTCTAGCAAAACCATGGGGGCTGCTAACTTAGACCCATCCCAAAACACTAAGGTGTAAGTTAGCAAACTACACCTACTAGTTCTTTTTACCAAAAGACCAATCCTATCCATTAAAAGTATGTTTTAAACAAAGGATAAATTTGTAAATTTCATTCTTAGACAAAACATGAGAAACATGTTTCCTTAAATTTTCCTTCCTTCAAAATAAAAAAATGTTTCCTTGAATTTTCCTAAACAATATTCAATGTTAAACAAACAATTCACGTGGACTCACATTAATTTTACTTTTTTTATCTTGAAATTCGTTGCAATTTTTATTGTTGACGTAAATTTCATTGCAATCTTTTTTATACATATAATAACATTTTGTTTTAAGTACATATAACAATGTTAGTTCTAATAAATACTTGCATTTGTTTTGTTGAAGTATTATACCGTTTTATGTTATTAACATGAACGTGAATTTGTTCATAAGTTCATCTTTTTTGTTGTTTATTTTGGGGAAGAAAATCATTGCATTTCATTAACTAAAATATGCCATATACATGTAGGTAGGGCTGCCTGAGCTAACTCGTGAGTTACCCTATTTGCTTGCCTCTGGCTGAACTCAACATGAGAGCTCTGAAATCTATCAACTAGCAGCTGTTTACAAGCAGTGATAATATATCCAAACTCGCTACTATCTTCTAGACTAGAATTGACACAATCAACTACCTTTTTACAATCAAGAACAAAATCTATATTATCAAATTGTTGATTAGAGAGCCAATCCAAAGCCGTGTGTAGTCCAATAGCTTCCCCCACATCTATATCACAAATAGGGGCAAACCATTCTGTTCTTACAAGTACAAAAGCACCATCATCATCCCTAAGACACATGCCCAAACCAACCTTGTTAAGAGAAGTAGAAAAGGATGCATCAATGTTGCATTTATACCTGCCAGTTGTCGGTTTCTTCCAAACATCTTCCTCTTGTTTCAAAGGCCGAACATGTGGAGTTATGAGTTGGTTACTGCTGCTTACTCTAATTCTTTGGGTTGTTCGCCATTCTTCAAGTACATGAGTTGCACGTTGAAGCACCTGCAAGTCGGTCTCAAATTGTTGCTGCCAATGTTTCATGTTTCTACGTTTCCAAAGGCTCCACATAACTGTTGTCATCAGCTCACATTGCCCTGAAGGGGTGAAAATGATAGAACTAATATTATAATCTTGATGGATCACCCTTTCAATTGTGTTCCATAAATTCGCATTCCGCCAAACTTGAACAGCTTTAGGACACTCAATAAGGATATGAATGCTATCTTCATAATTTTGATTACAATGAACACAATCAAGTGGGCAAGAGACCCCTCTACTATTTAAGCGAGCACGTGTTGGAAAACAACCACGACACACACGCCAAAGAATTTTTTTGATTTTAGGAGGCACTTTTAGTTTCCAAATAAGGTTCCATCGGCCATTGACATGCATATGCGAGTTGTCTGCAATTTCAGTAACACAAATTCTATAAGCACTCTTGACAGAATACGTACCACTTTTTTCCCCTATTTTGTCCTCGAATACAAGTGGCTGCAATGGCGTATTGAGAATGAGCTGCGTAGTTTGCGCATCAAACAAGCTGTGAATAAGAGGCGCCTTCCACATTTTACATCTTGCTCAATAAAATCATTTTGAATGTGTATTGTATTTGATATACTCTATTAATTTGAATGAATAAATATCGTTTATTTTTGTAAAAGAAAAAATACTTTAAAGATCTTGTAAAAAAGATGGACCTTGCTTGATTATTTGGATAACTTACTTACATTGTGCACTAAGTTAACTTCATACAAAATTCCATCCTTTTGATCAATTTAGATATCGATTTTTAAGAGTTAAATTTATAATTTTATTTCGATAAGAGCTCTTAGTATTCAAATCTATGGTCCTCACTCATGTTTCACGTGAATTTTTGATTTGATGTTTGAAAATTCATATGCAAATAGAACAAAAGGAGAAAGATGACATGAAAATAGATAAATGACGAAATCGTTGTTTGAAATTAAGCTAAGAGCGACGAGTGTAATTAATACATATATTTGATGTATTCCTCATCATAATAAATGTGAAATGAAATACAATGACTTGAGAGGGACAGACATAAGATTAATATGGTGATTAGTCAGATAGCTTCAATTTGAAGAATTAAAAAATAAGGGAGTATTATTGTCGTTATTAACAAGATATTTCTATAAATGGTTCCATCCTAAAATGAACTAATGCAACTCAAAGCTATAATCTTTTCAGAATAAACAATTGAAGCTTGTTCATTCTTTCGATCAAACAATGACTTATGTTAAGCTTGCTTTGGCTGCCATCTTTCTTGCAACAATTTGTGAGTATTTTAACTACTTTTCTCACCAATATATACCATGCATTTATTTTTATATGAAACCAATATTTTTTGTTTTCGTAAGCTTAAGTCAATTGATAGGGACAATGTATAATATATGCAAGGTCCGAGGTTCAAACTCCGACCACCACAAAAAGAAAAATGTATTTGTTCCAACTTTAACCGAGTTTCCCATTTGCAGTCATATGCCCGATGAAGAAGGTAGAAGCATGTTCAGGTGGCCTTTGTTCTCTATTCGACTCGGATTACCCTCGTTGCGAAGAGAATCCAGATTGTCAATGTGTCCCTTGGGGATTATTATTTGGAAATTGCATATACCTTCCTACCAAAGAATCTATTGTAAAGGTGGTCGAAGAACACCCAAACCTATGTCAATCTCATGTTGACTGCACCAAAAAGGGAAGTGGGAGCTTCTGTGCTCGTTATCCTAATTCTGAAATCCATATTGGCTGGTGTTTTACCTCGAACGCTGAAGCCGAACGTTACTTCGAGGTTGGCTCTAACCCTGCAATAAACAACTTCTTCAAGAATGTGATCTCAAACTCCAATGAAAAAGGATTCTTGAAGATGCCTGTAGAGATTTCCACTTGATAATCTTGATATATCATGCATCTACATACTAGTTTTAATAAAGGAATCTTTGTTTCCAACTAATCAGTTGGTTTTCTTAGATATATATCCATCTGAATTTAAATAAATAAATGTAGCATGTGCATGGGTCTATGACTGTAATGTATGTCATCACTGTAATGTAAAGTAATGTTATATGATTCTCATTTCTCTTACGATAAATTCTTCCTATAATTCTTACGTTACATCAAGAGTGCTTGAGTCAGAAAAAATAGAACGTCCATTAGAAGATTCGGAAGGAACGTCATTCTTTCTCGATGTCCATCTTTATCGATGAATTGGAGGATACGAATACGATTATCTTTTCTTTCTAAAAATGGTATTTTGATAACACCTTTAGACATCGCTATACCTGGGACAAATTCAGAAATTTTAGCTCTTATATATGATAAATATTTGGCTAAAGTGCACTTTTCGCCCTTAAGTTTTAAAATGTTGCGATTTTGCTCCCTATTAAAAAAATGAAAAATTTGGTCCTCTCAAAATTAGCCTCTTTGCAATATTGACCCATTTTGACCAAATCAACGTCTAAGTAGCATGCCAAATGTCTAATTATTGATTAAAAAAAAAACTAAATGCAACGCGTGTAAATATTGAGTTTTTTTTTTTTTTTTGGAATAGCAAAATTAACCCCATAAAAAAAACTAGAAAAATCATACTCTTCATCTTCATCTTCATCATACCTTAATCTAAAAAATGCAAAATTCATAACACATCAATTCCAAATCCGGAATACAAGAACTCCAAAAAAACACACACAAACACAACAACTCCTTCTCGTATTCTATTCATCTCAGAATATGAATAATCGATTTCCAGCTCAAAAAATTGTGAATTCAGAAGGAACATAAAATGACTTTAGGAGAGAGAAAGGGAAACTTGATGCTTTTGTTCCTGCGGGAGCTGATTCTTAACTCTCTCCTTTTATATCACAAGATATCTCTCTCTCTCCTCTTCGTGTATTCTTCAACCAAACCCATTTTTCACTAGTCACCACACGCATTGCTAACATTGTGTTTTCATTTAGAGAAAGAGTTAAAGATTGAATCCTTCAACAAAAAAAAACCACTTCCAAAACCAAAATGTCATGTCACATTCACCATAAAAACTCACCAATTGAATGATTTTTTTGGGAGCAAACCATAAAGCGGTGAGTTAAGAGTCAAACAAACCGGATTTCCGTGAATTCAATCTTAGAGAAGAAAGAGAGAAGATCGAGATTGTTAAAATTGGGACTTCAAGTCGAAAGGGAGTAGCAAAACTGGGACTCATAAAATCGCAATCAAAATCGAAGGATTATATTCAAGGACTTTTGTAGAACCGATATAGGATAGCAAAACCGGGACTCGTAAAATCACAATCAAAATCAAGGATGCTACCAAAACAAAAATAATGTTAAATATATGTTATAAATTGCTTATAGTCATAAATGACCTAAAGTTCAAAGTCAACAAAATACATATACATAAATGACTCAAAACCTAGATGCAAATATTCTATAGTAGTCATAATAATGCTAAACAAGCTAGACAACGAGGAAGTGCGGGGGGAGTGAAATAATGAAATTTTTTGGTCTTTTGGGTATTTATAGAACCGAGTCATGTATTCAAATCAGATCAATTTACGAACCGGATCAAAAATTAACCATTATAAAAAAATGAACAAAATCCACCAAAATCCTGCAATTTTACGGATTTCACGATTTTGTGCGATTTTTATAGGATTTTCTCTTCTTTTTTTTTGGATTCTGCTATGGATTTGAGTCGTTGAAGCTACGCAAAGTCGCAAAAACCTGAATTTTGAAACTTAAGTTGCGATTTTGACAACCAACATTGAGGGAACAAAACAATATCATTAACAAAAAGGTTTAATTACACTTTTGGTCCCCGTATTTTGGCCTACTCACGAAAATGGTCCTGCCCTTTTAAAATAGAACAAAATTGTCCTTCAATTATCATTTTTGTTGCATTTTTCGTCCTACCCCCCATTTTATCCTCCAAAAACGCTGATGTGTCCAAAATAGCTCTTATATGTCAATTCCAACTTGGAAAATGATTTTAAAATGTCATAAAATTTAGTGTTTAAAATTTGGAAAAACATTTTAATATTTTAGAAATTATAAATAAAAAATGAAATTACATTTAGTTCCCAAATCCTAATTCCATCTTCTTCCTCATCCAGATTCTTCTTTGTTTTTCACCTACCCATTTCTCTTCTCATGATAAACACATTCCATCTTCTTCTCTTGTTCTCCACTTCTCTTTGATTTGATTGTGAAACATAACAACAACAACCCAAATCCGAAAATGGGTTGCAGCAACTCAAATCAAATAATAGAACAACATATCGATTTAATTCTCAATTCAACCCTCAATTTGATTTTGATTTTGGATTTCAGCCCTCCATTCCATATTCGTTTTCATATCGTTTTATGGAAAATTTGGGGGATTTGAGAATTTTAGGATTTTTAAATATTGGGCGCTTAAGAGAGGGAGATGATTGCATGGAAGAGAAGGAGAAGAAAGGGGAATGAGAAGAGAGAATGGAGAAGAAAAGGATGGGTGATGAGAGATGGAAGAAAGAGATAAGCTCAACCTTTCCTCTTGCTCCTATACTATACCTCATAAACCTCCATGTAAACCCAACATGACACATGAATCCCAGCAAGAACAACCTCACAAAACAAACACAATCAAACATGATGCAAAGATTTTCTTTCAACCATGAAGCAGCTTCAGTTTTTGACCCTTCACCTCCGTAACCCGGATCTTGAACTCTAATGTCGACCGAAATCTTCACCTCCATAAGAGAAGCCTAATCTTCCACGTTCTCTACCAAATCTCGACCAAAATCTTCTAGCACTCATAGAAACTATATATTCACAGCAAAAAAAACAATGGTGATGTGGTGATTTTTTGATAAAGAAGTAATTGATTTATGACATAATGTATCAACCATTAGATTGAACAGGCTGTTACTTTATCAGCAGAAGCTGCATAAGAGGAAATTGCAGCTGAGGATCCTATCCATCCCAACCACCAATAGACAAATAATAGTTTTAGCAAACCCATATTAATGAATTCTTTCAAGCATTCTCTACATTACGGCTATAGAAAATTTCAGATTTCGGCAAACTAATAAATTGACCAGACGCTGCTTCATACATCAATAAAATATTCTTCATTACCTGTGATTGGTCCTCTTCTGCTCTAAAAAAGAGAAAACAGTCGTCGGCAAAGAGAAGATGAGAAACCGGAGGCGCGCTTCTGCAAACACAGGTGCCAATAATGTTATTATGTTCCTCCGCATCGCGAATAAGAGATGACAATCCCTTCGTACAGATAATATATAAGTACGGGGATAAGGGGTCCCCTTGTCTGAGTCCACGCCCCGGGATAATAGGGCCTATAGTTTCACCGTTAACTAGGACAGAGTAATCCACTGATTCAACACATAAACTCATCCAATGGATCCATTTGTGATCAAAATCCATTTTAGCCATGACTTGACGGAGATAGTCCCAATCCATGCGGTCATATGCCTTGCTAATATCCAATTTAAGTGCTACATACCCGTCATTCTCCCGGGTCTTAGTTTTCATAAAGTGAATCACCTTAATAGCAACCATGGCATTATCAAGAATAGAGTGACCCGAAACAAAAGTGGACTGAGAATCAGAAATACAATGAGGTAGGACAACTTTCAATCTATTTGCAAGCACTTTAGAAATAAGTTTATAGAGAACATTACAAAGATCAATAGGGCGTCAATCCTTCATGTTGTGTTGAACATTACCTTTGGGAATAAGTGCAATGTTTGTCTAGCCAAGTACAACATTCTTTAAAAATATCATAACTACAAATGCTCTAAAAGTGTTGTTAAAAACCATGACTATAGTCGTCAAGACCCGAACATTTATCTAGATGCATTGAGAACATCGCAATCCGGAACTCCTCCTTAGTAAAAGGAGCTGTAAGACTCACATTATCTTGAACATAAACAACATGCCAAAGGACATCCAAAACTGGGGCAACAACACTAGTCTTTTGTTGAAAAAGTTCAATAAAATATTTTTTTGCAATATCTCGCTGACCTTGATCATTTGTGACTTTACTTCCTTCATCATTTTCAAGAGAAATAATTCGGTTCACCTTCTCACGCACAGTTGCAGAAGCATGAAAGAACTTTGTGTTACGGTCACCATCACGATATTAGTGAGCCTTTGCCCTTTGTCGCCAATAAGTATCATCCTGAGCCAGCAACCTGTTCATACGTTTTCTTGCTTCTCACAATTGGGTTTGACTTTCACCTGCACCATTGAGCCGAATATTGAGCATCTCACGACGACAATCTGCTATATCAATCTTTAACTTACGACAATGATCCTTGCTCCAAGAACTAATATCTTTTGCGCATGATGCAAGTTTAGGAATGATGTTCTCTTGTGCATACATATGCCAAGAATCAGTAACAAATTCTCGAAAGCCTGGTTCAATGTGCCACACATTCTCATAACGAAAATTACGGCGACGGAGATGAGGTCGAGATATAGGGACGCGGTTCAGAAGAATGGGATAATGATCTGATGCCGGTGCCACAAGATTTTCAAGATTAGCATGAGGAAATAAACAAAACTAGGCATTGTTTGCAAGTGCTCTATCTAACTTTTCTTCCACTGCTCGAGGCGTACCTAAACTCTTGAACAAAGTAAAAGGATACCCCTCATCCGGGACATCTGACAAACCTGAATCAAGAACAGCCTGGTGGAAACCATTAATCAACCATCGAGGTCTAGGAGTACGACCTCTTTTCTCATTGTCGTCCATAATGTCATTAAAGTCGCCAAAAATACACCAAGGACCAGCATATTGACCAGACAATTGACGGAGAAATTTCCAAGCAGCACATCTACGTTCCGCGTTGGGGTACCCGTAGTATCCGGTGAGTCTCCATATACCAAGAATAGAATCAGTAATCTCAACAGTAATGTGATAATTCGAGTAATTTACAATTTGACAATTAAAAGAATTACGCCAAAATAAAGCAAGACCAGCGCTTCTTCCGGTGCAATCAACAGAAAAACAAGTATCAAAACCAAACACATAACGTAAAGCTTCAATTTTATTTCGGTGGACAAGTGTTTCACTTAAAAATAGTAGATCCAAATTGTAGTGTCGTACTAGGTATTTCATATTAGGAACTGCACTCGGGCCTTTAGCAAAATCCTTATTATTATTATTATTATTATTCATAAATTTAAATAAAATTTTATATTTGTCTCTATTCGTTTAACATTATAAAATTTATTTTTATTAAAAATGATAAAGATTTGTCTATGGACCATTTCTATAATAGATACACTCTTCCAATATATTTTGTGGTTTTGTCGAATATCTACATCTCAAAATTAGTTAAATGGCGGACCATTGCATTTTTTAAGTAAAATAGCAACGACCACCTTATAAAAAGTTCCAAATTAGACAACCTCTTATCTTATATAACCATTCTTTATTTTCCTTTAATGATGTGTGACCTCTTTCTTTGTTTGGTATGGGTACTACAAATACACAATTACCACCAAATAATCCTCCATGCAAGAATACGACGGAATTGGATCCTCTCCTTCTCCAATTGTCTCTTTCTCTCTCCTTCTCCAAATCCTCACCATTAGATACCATTAGATAAATCCAATGGTGATAATCTAAAAGACAAAAAAACCTTAGAAGACAAAAAAACCTTAAAATTTCATCTCTCCCAATTTATAATTGCGCAGGATGTATCTTTTTACACTTCCACAATAAATTCTTCATTCATCTTCCTCTATGTTTAGTGTAAACTATTGTCAGCATATGACTCATCCTCACCTTGATCACAATTTCATTCTCTTTTGTGCCTAATTTCTTACTGTATGTTTCATTGTGAATCTCTTCACCGCTTAAAAAAATATTATTTAGAAACACTCATCTATAATAGTTTTCATCATTTAGCTTGAAAGCCCCTATTTTAAAAACAGTTAGAAAGGAAAAGAGAGAAGGGAAAATTGAAGAGGTGGTAGGTGGTGATTACCGGTAATCTTGTTGATGCCTTACATCGCCACCAAGCCACCGGTCACTGTTGGGTAGTCCGGGTTGGTGGTGTCGTAGTAGTCGGTGGGAAGGGAAAAGATTTAAATATTATTTTTATTTTAAATTTATTCTCTTTTAAATTTTTGACCATGAGATTAATCTAATGGCTTAAATTTCAAGAAGGAGAGGATCCATGTCTATATGACCGATTTTTGTAATGTTAATCGTTAGTATGTTAATTGTTGTGTTTTTTTCGTTGTTATGTAACATCAACCAATTTTTCACTTTTTTTTATTATTTAGCTCAAACTAGTTAAACTATCTAACCTCTTTAAAAAAAAAATATATACCCACAATTGATATGGTTCAAAAAATAAAAATTATAGTAATAATATAATATATTTAGGACGGTGGTAAGTTGTTGATTACTTAATAATTGAGTCACTAAAATATTACTCCATTAATTGGGAGTTGATTCTAATTAACATCTCATGTGTTTCTAACATATAAAAAGAAATGCATGGTATCCAATGATGAGAAAAATATTAAAATACACACAAATTGTTGCAAGAAATACGGCAGCCAAAGCAAAGCTTAACATAAGCCATTGTTTGATCAAAAGAAAGAACAAGCTCCAATTGTTTGTTATGAAATGATTAACTTCAAGTTGCATTAGTTAATTCTAGGATGCCACCTGATAAGAACAATAATACTCCCTTATTTTTAATTCTTCAAATTGAATATATAATTGATCACTAATCACCATATTATACTCCATCTATTCGACAATAGATGTCACATTTACACACATAAATATTGTCCCAAAATAAATGTTATTTTAAATTTTTAATATTGTACATATATACACAGGTGGTGCTAAGCTATAATCAGGTGATTTAACTGAACCCATCAACTTTTAAATATACATCCATTATCTTTGTATTTTTTAGCCTAAGCTGCACTTGTCGTCTTCTAATCTTTAAAATGTTGCGATTTTGACCCCCTATTAATAAAAATAGTAAAAGTGGTCTTCCATGTTTAGGGAAATATGCTATTTTGACCCCATAAAATAAGGGAAATATGCCTTTTGACCCCTTATCTTTACAAAAAGTTGCAATTATAGCCTATTTTTTGAGACATGTGGCGTCTTCTCAGCAGTTTTGGGACGAAAGAGGTTAAAATCGTATTTTTTTAATAAATGATCAAAATCGTAATATTTTGAAACTTAAGAAGAGAAAAGTGCAGTTAATGCTATTTTTTAGTTTGAATCCCCTTAAATATTAACTATGTGCCCTGTATTGTACCAATGGCCCAAAATTTGTCTCGCAGTTGATATTATAATAGTAATGCAAGACAACTTTTAAAATGCTAGTACGCAACACTAACGTACTAGCTTTTGAATGTTCATGGTGTTCATGAACATGAGTGTAAAGAAGATGAAGATAAACTCTCTTGTTCGACAGAATCAACAAAGGTTCTTAGAGATGAAAACAAAAACAACACTTTAAAGATGAAAGAAAACAACTTAAAAGAGGATGATTTGCATTGCATTAATAAAAGACGGTTCATTAAACCAAACATACGTTGTTTTGTTACTTTTTTCTCTCTGTCACTTGGATATTTCGAGCATAAAGGTGACTGTTTTTTATTTGTGACCCCTATTTTCTATGAAAAAAATTCTATATATACATGAATAGAAATAACTGAACCTAACATTCAAAAAGTACAAGCCTTTGACAGATTCAGCAAACTTTCACGTGTCTTTGACCTTTGCCTTTGCTTCTTCACAAAAGATTTGAATTCTTCATTGTCGAATACTGAATGAACTGAATATGTCAGGCCCTTTACAATCTGTCGAATACCGAATGAACTGAATATGCCAGGCCCTTTACAATATGTCGAAAACCAACCACTCCTATATTGACGCTAAGAGTAAAACTTCCACACTTCGACTAGAAAGCTTTCCTGTTGAACATACAAATATTAAAAACACAAGCTAACACAGATAAACTTTCAATCTTAGACTTCAGCCACCAGGAAGAAATAAGCTTAACCCTGTCCATCAATTGTGTCATAGATTTTTCCTTATTATTAAAAATTATATCATTTCTTTCATTCAAAAAGACCCAAACACAAGTGAACCAGATTAAGTGCATAAAAGAGCGTCGCACTTTACTGCCACTGATCAAATAAGCATGTTGAATAAAGTGATCTTGAAGAACATCGGAGTCAACCAAAGAAAAACCCAACCAAGCACAAACCAAATACCAAAGAGAGCCAAAACTAGCACAATTAAGAAACAAGTGGGATATGACGTTCCCGCCACACCACACCCACCCACACACAAAAGATCCTCATGAGTAATTACACCACGCCTAGCAAGATTATCATTGATAGGTAACCTGTTACGCAAAAGACGCCATGCGAAAACTGAAACCTTCAACCAAACATCTTTACGTCAAAACCTAATATATATATATATATATATATATATATATATATATATATATATATATATATTATATATTAACTATTTTTTTTATCAATTATACCTTCTAATTAATATTATTTTTGTCACTCGCAACCCATTCTATTTTACTTCATCATAATGATGAATACATCACATCCAAGTTGAAATTCTTTTCAAGGTTATAAAAGATAAGGCAGTAAGTTACGGTATTAGCACCCTAATGTTGCTTCTTCTTTTTTTTGTTTACTCAAGCACTCTTATGTTCTTGTAATTTTCATTTATAGAACCATTCTCTATGTTTTTTTTTTCTTTCAATTCCGGGAACTCTTTCTTTGTAATCCCACTTCATATCATTGTTTCTATGTTTCGCAACATATAAAAATGAATTTTAAATAATGGAATAATCAAAGCAACTAAATATATAAGAAGAATTATCGAAAGAGAAATGAAAATCATAACATTGCATTATATTACAGTGATACACCAATGCACATGCTACATTTATTGAAATTCAAATGGATATCTAACAGAGATTGTTTATTAAAAGTACGTAGCTGGTACTATCATGTAGATTCATGATATAATGCATGGTTGATAGACATATATCAAGATTAGAAATACATATGACTGCAAATGGGAAACTCGGTTAAAGTTGGAACAAATAATATGATATGACAATTGTCGGTTATCTTTATTTCGAGGTTCATATTGGTCCCTTATTAAAAAAAAGTGCAGATCAGTCCTTTAATTTGTTTAATTGGTATCACGTGTGTTAGTCCTTTCCATGCTAATTCATGGTTTTAAGTATGAGATCCATGTGAATTTGTGTTGGATCCATCCTCTGCATCATTGTTCAACGAGTTCAGAAAGGAAACTAATGAGGAACCTCATGAATTTGTCATGGTTGCAATCTCTAATTTGTGGTGAAGAATTTGGTGGATATATAGGTTTCAATGAACCTTAATTTGATTTATAGGGGGATTGGTAAAGTAGCAAGAATGAGATACTAACTTACATGCCATTATACTTTTAGCCTTTGATGGATGAAAATGATTAATGTGATACCAATTAAACAAATTAAAAGACCTATTTGCACATTTTATTAAATAAAGGACTAATATGAACCCCGAAATAAAAATAATGGACCAAAAAGGTGTTTAAGTCATTATATTAATACCGATATATTAAATTTCAACATATGATTCCTAAATAAATTACATACTTAGTAGAAGAAAATAAATAAATAAATAATACTACATATTAAAAATATTTACATGTTTATTCTAATAAACAATTTAGTTATTAGCTAATTACTTTTTTGAATAATTATTAGCATATTACTTTATTAATTGAGAGTTGATTCTGGTTAATTTCCCATGAGTTTTCTAACAGAAAGAAATGTGTGGTATATATTGAGACTTCTCCTTCTTTTTTTTTATATATATAATATATATTTGCCATTCAAAAGAAAATACACACCTATTGTGGCAAGAAAGACGACAGCCAAAGCAAGCTTAACATAAGCCATTGTTTGATCAAAAGATTAGCTTGTACTCGAGTTGTATTAGTTGATTCTAGGATGCTGCCATTTATAGAGATATCATCATAATAACGACAATAATACTCTATTATTTTTTTAATTCTTCAAATTGAAGATATGTTAAACTAATCACCATATTACACCCCATCTATTTGACAATAAGTGTCACATATTTGAACAAATTGCTTGTCCCAAAATGCTGTAAATGGCAAAGTCAGTTAACGTTGGAACGAATATTGACTTGCATATTGGGTAGGATTTGGTTGGACCTATAGTCATAAATCTTAGGCTTAATTACACTTTTGGTCCTCGCGTTTTGATCAACTCACGAAAATGGTCCTGCCTCTTTTAAATTGAACATACAAAACCGTCCTTAAATTATCATTTTTTTTGCAGTTTTAGTCCTACCTCCTATTTTCAACTCCAGAAACGCGGAGAAATTGCAGTTTTAGGGAAGTTTTGGACATACCCCTATACCTCAACCATGAAATAAACAAGAAATAAAACATGTGGGTACAAGAAATCCATTTTATTCAGCACATTAACAAAAGAAAACCCTAATTTCTAAGATATGTTTCAAATTAGAGTTTTTTTGGTTAGTGTGTTGAATAAAGTAGATTCTTTGTACCCACATGTTTTATTCCTTATTTATTTCATGGTTGAGGTATAGGGGTATGTCCAAAACTTCCCTAAAACTGCAATTTCTCTGCGTTTCTGGAATTGAAAATAGGAGGTAGGACTAAAACTGCAAAAAAAAATGATAATTTAAGGACGGTTTTGTTCAATTTAAAAGAGGCATGACCATTTTCGTGAGTTGGTCAAAACGCGAGGACCAAAAGTGTAATTAAGCCTAAATGATCGTATATCTTATATATAAAAGTTGTTGCATATTTATAAAACTGCATATAGACAATTTTTTGGAGTAAAAAAAGTTGTTGCATATTTTCTTAATTTTTTGTTCTTTCTTTAGTTCTTTTTTAAAAATGATCGTATATCTTATATATAAAAGTTTTTTAGTCTTTTAGACAACTTTTTGAAGTCAAAATAGTTGTTGCAAATTTTCTTCCTAATTTTTTAAGCTTGCTTTTATTCCAAGTTTTATTTTGATGTTGTTAAGCTTTATGTATGCTTTATTTGCTATTTACTCTGATTAAGTTAGATTAGATTTTGTTAAAGCACCTAGCAGAGCTATGGTTCATCAACATCCATGTGTTCTTCTCTTGCTTGCCTTGTTAGTGTCCCTTGTAACCTCATTTATGTCTCAAAACTGGTTTTCTCATCTTTTGAATCGAGTCACTACTTTCTGAATCGTATCACCCAAAGTTTCTGACTTGGGGCGAATCGATTCAACCTATTTTGAATTGTATCACTTATGAATCGACTCATAAATGCATGAATTGTATCATACAACCTTTCTGACTTGTCTTGAATCAATTCAAGGTGGTATTTTGAATCGTATCAACCTTCATCCAAGAAGGTGTAAAACTAAATCTGCTTCTTTTTATTCCAAGAAGGTTGCTCACCAATCATCTCAAGTTCAGAGCAACCTTTTGAATCCTTCAAAGATGTCTCTTTCTATGAAATTAGACCAAGGATGAAAAAACAATATTGTTGTTGTAGAAGGAAGAGGAGGAAAGTGAGAAGGAGAGAATGTGAGAAATGGTGAAAGTTGGAAGGGTATTTATAGGTGGTTTAGGGTAACATATGTTTTAATTCCACTAAATGCAGTCAAAAAAACGTGTAAAAAGGTGTAAAAAAAACGTGTAAAATCAATCAAGAAAAGTCAAGAGCTGTTCAAAAAATGTGTTCTTGGTGCATGAACCACCGACCAAGATGCATGAGTTAACTCACGCCACCGGGCAAAGGTGTGTGACTTAACTCACATTTAAAATAAAGTCTTTGATGAAACCTTTGACTGAGTTTTTCATTGATTGTTTTTAATTTCTTATTGTGTAGATTTGAAACAATGGCCGGATGGATCGACGTTCATGCACAATTCAACGGCTGAGAACCTCATAGATTGAAGGTTTGGTGCCTTAGTATAACTCTAAGAGGTCTCAAGGATCAGCTGGATGAATTCAACCAAGGACTCTACCCCGGAGACACAAGGAAGGTGGAATACGTTCGGTATAAACGTCCAACGCTCGACGATGGGAGAGTATCATTCATTTGGGTGGAATTTGTAACACCCCGATATCCCGACTTAAAAATTTTCATACATTTAATCAGAGTATATCACAATAAATCAGGATGTCACATTTCATAAAATCTTTAAAAGCAAATCGAATAATAATTTATTCTTAAACAATATTCAAACATAGCAGCGGAATTCATAAACGTCTCAAAATCCTAGATAAATAGTTCTCGGCACAAACGCCTCAAAAAAACGTCTCAAATCAAGTTACGTCGCAGACTTCATAATTAATCAACATGATACATAAAAGGAATAGAAATAATAATAATCCTCATCCCGTTACGTATCAGAGCTCCTAAGACTCCACAAGAACCTCTCACATCGACGAACCTAAGCTTGGACACCTGCACTTGCCCACAAGGCGGCAATTCCAACAGAAGGGGTGAGATTCACAACAATTATATTAACATATAATTCAAATGATTATGCTTAACATCAACAACAATAATAAGCGTCACATATAACTAAGAACATCTCAGACATCTGCGTATAATAAAATCATCTCAAGACATCTTCACATAACAAACGTCTCATAACATCTCATACACTGGACTCGACTAAATGCAACTCTAACATCTTAACAGCATGCATGTGGTACCAATATTTTAGCTTTAATAAGCTTCACCGTCGCTTTGAGCAAATGCTCCACCGTCGCTTTGAGCATAAGCTCCACCGTCTCAAAATATGCAAATGCATGGACTCGACTCTTTAATTCTTAAATAAGATATTACAACGTCTTAACATCAAATACGACTCTTTATCGACACATGCAATTATACAATACATGGCAGCAGCTCAGCACACTTAACATATATATTTACAGCACATAGTTATCATCACAAACATCATTAGTACTTCGTTCATAAACCTCACTTAATAATCATTTTAATCATAGATTAACGCCAACGTCTTAAAATCATCTTACAGCGTCATTACAAGTTCTAATTTAGGTCTTAAACATCTCTAATGCTATCCAAAAGTCTACCCTCAAAGCCTCGCTCAAAACAGAGTTCTAAAACTCAAGTTATAGTGGTCTGAGACCACATTGCTCGCTGTGGCGAGTGGGACTGCTCGCCACGGCGAGCTACTTAAATTGCGTTCTGTCACTTGCTCGCTACGGCGAGTGATGTTGCTCGCCTCGCGAGCACTAAAGGGTTGCTCGCCACGGCGAGTGGTGTTGCTCGCCTCGCGAGTTAAACTGTTCTGCTCGCCACGGCGAGTAGGTCTGCTCGCCACGGCGAGCGGTCGCAGAACAGGCTGCGGGTTCGCTCAAAACCTCGCCAAAACTCGTCCAATTCTTCGTTTTATGCTTCTAATCTATCAGAATTATGGTCCTAGTGATTAATCTAGGTTCTGTAACAGGTTTCTACACCAATTCAGATCATTCTAACATCAATTCATCCAAAAATCCTTTAAACCCTAGTTTATGAAATCCCTCAAAATTACCTCCTAATTCCTTCGTTAATCATAAATAGATGAATTACAGTAATATAATTGAAGCTAGGCTCACCCTTACCTGGTAATATTGCAGAATTGGGGTTCCCTCTTCTCTAGCCACTTTTCTCCCTTCTTGCCAAGAGTCTGTAACGTACTGACTGTTTCTTTCTAACCCTAACTCCCTTATATAATTCTTTCTATTCTCACTTATCCCCACAACTCTATCTTATTTATGAAAACAACCCCATCTCCCAAAATATTTGTTTTTATATCACATCTTAATTTTCATCACATATTTTATTTTATTAAACAATAAAATAAACGTCACACCACAACATCATCTCATACGTCACAAACATCATTAAAATCATATAATATATAATAATATACTATATACTCTAATAAAATAATTAAATAAATAAAGTGGGCGTTACAGAATTGACGAACACCGAAAATGTGACGACCATGTTTTGGGAGCACAGCTTGTTCCAGTGGATCGATATACGAGCAACGTTGGTAAGATCAACTGAAGATATCATCAAAAGTCTGATTCCGCCAAAAGATCGTGATTAGGTGGGGGGTCGTGATTAGGTAGGGAATGCACCTTCCAACTACAATAATTATCTTACCCTGAAATGGAAATTCAAAATTGCTAAACTCCAGGACTCCAACATTCGACCGGCACTCCCATTGTTCCTTTCAAAAGATTAAATTCTTGTTAGGCTTGTTTAGATGAAGGTATTGAAGTGTCAAGGAATGGACCTCATTTTTTTGACACTTGTATACCGTCATTTACCAGGCATTCACCAGGAGTTCTATTGTTTCATTCAAAAGATTAAATTCTTGTTAGCTTGGTTTAAATGAAGGTATTGAAGTGTCAAGGAATGAACCTCATTTTGTTGACACTTGAATACCCTCATTTAAACAAAGCTAACACGAATTTAATCTTTTGAATGAAACAAATAGAACTTCCGGGTGAATGCTAGAGAGCTGTTGTTTGACAAGTTTGAATTTACCCCATTTAAAGGTAAGATAATTGTTGTAGTTGATATGTGCAGTTCCGAATGTAATGTAATGTAACGATAGGTCATATTTATGAACTTTATGTAATGCAATGTAATCTAATTTAGGAACTTTTATTATTCGAATTCACGCTGAGTTTAACTAGTCTTTATTCGAATTTACGCAATTTTTATTCGAAATTATTCAAAACGCAACTAGTCTTAAATCGAAATTATTCAAAACGTGACTTAAATCAAAATTATTCAAAACGCTACTTAAATCAAAATTATTCAAAACGTAATTTTATTCAAAGTATCATAATGTCAAGCAAAACATAGCAAAATGCGCGCGAAATATAAAAAAAAAAAAAAAAAAAAAAAAAAAAAAAAAAGACCAAAACAAAGTATCATAATTTCAAACCATTACATTCAGTCATCTTCCTTGTCGCACAAGTCAATTGGGTTGTCCTCGGCTATCCTGCGGCACCTGCTTTTGGTTGAGGACCAAAATAGCACGTCCTCCCGCTCCTCCTCAACCTGGAATGATTCTACACTGGCACCGAATCCTTCCTTTTTCGGAACCATCACATGCGATTTCATGCTATGTCATAGGCGATTTTTCTTTCTTCTTCTCATCACCCTCCTTTTTGTTCGACTAAACGTTACCCTGATTTTTATTCTGATACATGTCTACATAAACAAAATGACGATCAAAAACCTAAACTAAACAACATTTCCATAAACCTAAACTATCGTCAAAACCTTAACCTAAACTATCATAATCATAAAATAAATTCTAATAATTTATAACAACTTAAACTTAATCCTAAACAATTCTAACAGCAATTCTAACAATTCTAACAATTCTAATCTAAACCAAAACTATCATAAAATTATAAAATCAATACCTAAACATAACAATTCTACAACAATTCATCAAAACATAAACCTAAACTATCATAAAATCATAAAACCAATAAAACCTTTATAATCGAAATTTAACCAAAAAAAACTAACAATTCAATCACAAAAAACCAATGCAATAGGATTCAAAACACTTACTTGATTTTGTGATTGAAATTGGCTTGGAATGGCTTGAAATGGCTGAAAATCGCATCCAAAAATATAAAAAACGCAACAATGGAGTTTTGGAAACTTCAATGGTTGTTCTGTACTTATAACGTTTTCCTCGGTAGTTAACTGCCGAATTTTTCATCGGCAGTTAACTGCAGCTAGTTTGCTATTTCTCGGCAGTTAACTGCCGAAGGATATTTCGGTCTTTTAAAGATGTTTTTCAGCTTTTGAGATGTGTGAGCAATTTTCGAATTCCAATGTTATTGGGCCTATACTTTTGTGGAAGCCCACTCAACTACTCACTCGTCATCACTTATCAACATATTGGAAATAACACTCATCATCATTCATCAATGGGAGGTGGAACTATGCATATTGATCATCTTGAACCTCAATTGAGTAACGACAATAAAACCTTATCTTCTTGTTGCTGTAATGGCCAGTTCTGCAGAAAACAAGAGATAACATCAAATGGCAGTATCTATAATCCTCTATTTGAGACTGTTCCATCTCAAAGGGAAGTTGAGGATGCAATTTCAGCTCTTCAAGAGTGAGTTTCTTGTTTTGTGAATTAACTTGCTTATTCACTTATGTTACTTCTTACTCCTTTGGGAAGCTTTTTGATTAGATGAAATTGTTTGTTTTGGAATATATATCAAGAAAAGATAATTAATGTAGTGCTTTCATATAGTGCACCAAGAAATATAATTAATTTAGGCTGTATTTAAATTCAAGAAAATAGTATTATAGCTTCCATATTTGTTGCTGCGAAAAATAAAAGGGACTTTTAGGAACTTTAAATTCAAGAAAATAGTATTATAGCTTCAACTTTATTATTGTCATTTTTTGGTGACAATATAGTGATTTTAAATTGCTGTCTGCAATCCTTTATATTGCTACGAAATGCGGAAACAAACGGTTAATGTAGTCGAAATTGCGGTTATGTTGTAATTGTGGATACCTCAAAATCCTTTGTATTGAGTCCTAATGGTAGTAACATTTCTTATTACACCGAAAAATGCAGCTTTATTTCCTTTGTAGTAACTTGTAAAAATGGCAAAATTTTATACAAGCAATAATAACTACTTGAGCATTCCTATTCAAATTGTTGTGTCAGATTTATGAAAGCAGTATCAACCACAATCATAGATCAACAGATCGCAGACTCGTATGATTATGATTCAAGGATTGTGCAATCTCAAGGATATAATAGGCTTTACAATGCTCTTCAGTTGCTGCAAGCTGATCCTGCTGTTAAGGTTTCCCTCTTGACTTGCATAGTTTCAAAACATTGAAAAGCATTTTCCATAGTTTCAAAACACAATCAATTGGTGTGTGCAAGTTTGAGTTATATGTCATCACATCGGATAGGAAAGTGGAGGTTGAGCACATTATAAGTGAAAGGATACGTAAACTCATTGCCTTAAGTTTTGGGTAAAAATATGGCGTCTCTCTCACTTATGTGGTTGCTGCCTGGATGTGGGTGATCTCCCGGGATCCCCTCATGACCCAACATGGCTTTAAGTATTAAGAAAAATCATGAAAATTCTGATCTTTTTAACAATATTTTATTTGTTGTTCTGACTTTAGTTGTTGATATTGTTTAATTTTGTGTTGATAGAATGTGTTTCGGATTATAACTTGTAGAGATTAGTGATTTCACTATCATCTGATGAAGCCATTTGGGATGCTGTCATAAAAAATGTGTTGCATCGGAGGCTTTTGGAGTTGCCTGATTCAGGTATATATGTATTTTACTAACGTGTGGAATGGAATTATGAAAGAAGAAATGAAAACTATAATGACGATCACCAAAAGAAATATTCACTACAAAGAGAAGCAATGATATGAAGCACAAATACGCACACGACACATGCCGACACCACTAAAATTTGATAAAATCATATAATTTACTTAATCTGATAAGTGTCCATGATTCATAGAATGAAACATATAATGGTTTTTCTTTCGTAATAACCCACAAGTGTTTTCATCTAACATTGTTTTCTTCCATCCAGCTAAAGGTAAAAGACCTCAGAATTCAGAACAGAGAGAGATCAGCTTAGAAATCTTAAACTGGATATTTCATATCATGAAAGGAAAAGTCTTGGAACTGATACAAAGCTTTCAGTCACTTATGAATGATTTATTCCAGTCCCCTGGGATTGAAAATGCAACAGGAGATACATCACAATTAGATGAAAAAGTTAGGTCATCTACACTTCTTTCCATCCTTATCCTTTTAACTGTAATCATGGCTAGATATCAAAGTCGTCAAGTCTAATGTGTATCTATTAATATGACATTAGTGTTTTATTGTTTCAATAAAGATTTTAGAGAATTTGACCATTTATTTACAATTTTTCTGTATTAAAATTAAATGTAAAATAAAACAGGTCTTTTGGTTAGTATTTGCATGAGATTTGAGATTTTCCGCATCTTTTTAATTAGCAGCTTGATGTGAGAAAGTGCTAACGCAATAATTGATTTTGATTTGAGTGAATTATTTTGTAAAATGGATTCTAACTAAAAGTGAGTTGAAAATAAATGGTTTGCGTTTGAATACATTCATGCAAAAGTGATTTGAACTATAAACTTGTGTAAAAATCAAATTTAAGCTTCAAACACTAGAAATTCTAACTTCCAAGTATAATCGATTTTGGATGCAAAATCAATTCTACATGAAAGCAACCAAACATTTCATAATCAAACATAGGAAGTCTTCATACACAAATAACATAAACAAGACAGATCCCAGCAGTTAATAGCAAGCACTAATTTATCTCTACTAAACTCCTCTATTCAACATGGGAATCCTAATCCCACAAATATCACCTTTCACATGTTAACTATAGCAAGTACAAAGATAAATGCCATGACCTGCTAATATATTTAAAATTTAAATGCTACATAGTTTACCAAGTACCAAAATCATTCGTTTGGAAAGAATACACACTTAACTATTTGCAAATTCACAGGCAGTGTACCTTCGATCATCTGTAAGACCACATCAGCAACTAGTTACAGATATCAACTTTTTCAGTAAGAAGGGTTCTAACAAGAAACAACATTCCTTACTACTAACAAGTAACAACCCTCAAAATTTCATAATGTTTCAAAATGAAATTATAGGAGAAATGTTGGGGAGTCAATAGGAAAATTGATAGTAATAGTATTCTATAACAGTTCATCCAGAATCTCCGAAAATATCACGACATCCAACTTCCAGGTCCCATCAGCTGACGATCTGAAGCAGAACCTTGGTTTGATAGCTTTTGAATGCGGGAAGAAAATTCTTCAGCCTGAAGTAGATTGATCAATGTCAGAGGCAGATCACTTGAAGAAATAAGCAAAAATTAAACTGGAAAAGTTGGACATTTAAGATCCTACAACTTATTCCCTGCTTTTACAACTTTTTACTTCCAGTTTCACTTAAGAATAATTAGAACCTTTATGCACATATCATAAATACATCCCATACAAAGTTCCATGATAACATGTTTGGGGGATCAGGACATATGATAAAAGCCCCTTTACCAGGCTATTACACAAGAGATATAAATAGTGAAAAAAATAAATCTCAGTAGAATTTTTTTTAGAAAAAGTAAATAAAAAACAAGATTTTGAAGATATTTACAGCAAGCAGCTGTAGCACATTGACAAATACAAACCTTTTCATCGATCCACATGAGAGAAGTTAGTTGATTATTTAAAATTCGAACAACAGCATCTAGTGGAGTCATTCCATCTGGTGCTTCAACCTCTCCACCCTGGTTTGAATTAAGGGAATGGATAATTGACTTGATCTGCTCTGTCATTTGCTCAAGTTCCCTTTCTATCAGTTCTGACTGCTCATACCTGCAAAACAAAGTATATAGAGATGAAGGAAATCATCAGTAATGAAGATAGAATGTAAAGGAGAAATGTAAGCACAATTTTTCAAGAGATTCATTGCCTTCAGTTGCATATTGAATTTCCTTTTTGAGATGACGCATAATATAGGATGAAATATGGTTGAAATAAGTTTTACAAAACACTTCTGTTTGTAACCAAGATTGGTGGCTGCGGATCTTAATCAAACAAGTCAATGAATTATTTTTTATACATAGTTATCATATACTTCACACTGATATTTTAATGATTCATACGGTTTTTATTTGATACATAGTAATTTGTCAAATAGATCAAAAATAGTTAGTGTGATTTAACTATGGAGGCTCTTGTAATACCCTGTGCAACAAATTTCACTTTAGATCAAGGTAATACCCTATATAAAATAGATCAGTGAGAGGACATAGATCAATCGAATACCCTGCATAAAATAGTTGGTGTAATACATAGTTAAACTACAGATTAAACTTTTGTTCATATAACTCAGCAGACAATTTCAATTGTAATACCCTGACATGTGATTTTTATAAACCTGACCATTAACTTGTTTATCATGTTGAGTTCACATGTAAAATTTCATTCAACATAAAACATCTACAAAGTACACAACTAAACACATGATATTCTCATTGATTTTTAAAAAGTGTATTACATGCAAATTTATACGTAATCTATTAGAGCAGCAAAATATGTTGAACCGTAAACATTTACGCCATAGTTAGAGTCTTGGTGGTTTTAACTTTTTATGTAATGTTACATGCATGTTCATTAATGATTGATAACCCTATCATGATTAGTGTGAAGCAATGTAGCCAAGATCAAGTCCCAGCTCGTAGGATCGCACGATCTTACGTGCCACAGCACCTCGAACGTGCTTTGACTTTACTCTGGTTCGGTTTTGCTCCGTTTCCTCTGTTTATTCCGTTTTCCCGATGTTTCCTCTGTTTTTCCCTATTTTGTTGCTTGGTTCCTCTGTTTTTCCTCTATTATCTCTGTTTTTATGCTTGGTTCCTCTGTTTTCCCTCTATTTTCTCTATCTATTTCTCTCAACTCTATCAACAACCTCTAGATCCTACTTACAAACCATGTTACATTCCTCGTGTTTACGTTCTTTCACCGGCCGCCCGATCCTACGCAGGATCTCAATGCTGACTATATTGGTGAAGTACATGATAACTATGTATAAAATAATTATTTCACACTAAACAGAAACAGATACAAATTGAAATAAAGAATTGAAACTCTCTCTCTCTCTCTCTAACAATGATGTGGTTTAAAGCTTAAAACATATCGAATATAGACAATTCATCCATGGGCACTTTAAAAAATAAAAAATCCACATTAACATTATAGCAATTCATATTACATTACAGAGTTAAACTAAATAAATCACCTTCACTAGAGCAAGATACTGATTAAGGGGGAAAAAAGAGAATTTGAAACTCACATAGCATCTCTTGTGGACGCAGCTTCATCATCAAGTAGTAAACCACGCTCATCCTTGTAAATACGTTCAGCTTCTTCCTCAACACTTTGTAAGGCCTTATCAACCTGATACAAGGGTTGCAAGTAATGAAGAGAATTTTTCACAATACTGAACACAGTCCAAAATTATTTTACATGCAATAGTTGAGTGTTTAATCTATGTGAAGATTTTGAGGGTTAATAACAAGTTTATCTACATTAAATTGAAAATTTTCAATCCGATACTATTAAGAAATGCTCGACAGCCCAAAAGAAAAGTTAGATGAAATGACTAACACTATCTAGCTTCATCTACAAATTAAATGTTAGAATAGAAGCACAGTAGTCAAACAAACACAAAATTTTGATTCAGATTGTAAAACTCATATAATCCGAAGACTTCCTTTGGCCTATTCCTACCTATCTACACTGCTTGGTGAAATTGATCAGAGATGTGTTAGCATGTAAAATTACTGCGAACGTGCAGTTCCAAGTTATCTACTAAGATGTGATTTTAGCAAGTCAGAAGCTGAAACCAACCCAAAAATCCACCCACCTATTGCAAAACAATGGCATCTCCACTAGTGCTAATGCTCTAACCACTTTTGGGAGTGGAAAGTGTTTAGGAAGAGCATTCAAAATAATATATTAGATGGGATCATCATTTTATTGTTTTTTTAATTTAATCATTATTTTATCTGTTCTATTTTATATGCTTATATATTCATGAGCATTAGTAGTTCAATGTTTGAAGAGAAACACAGTAGTCAAACAATTCTCTACAAAATAGAATACAAGCGCACTAAAGTTTATGAACATTCAGTCATATTAATAAAATGAAAATATCTCCTAGAAATGCATGAAAAACAACCTCAAGCCATATTATTTAGGAAGAGAAAAATTCTCAAACTACCTCCTGTTGATGAGTCTCTATCAACTCCAATTGCCGCTCCAAACTTGATTGTGTCTCAACTACTTTGGCCACTTCAATCTAGATTATAACAATATAAGTTATAGAGAAATAACTGGTAACTTAAGTTGTTTTCATGTAGAATATCATTAAAAATGGTCATTTGAAGATAAACAAACCTCAAGCCTCAAAAGAACATCACGATTCTGTAAAATCCTGCGATCCCATTCAGCTATTGCATTAGCTTGTTTTCGAAATTTTCCCGTTCTCTCTTGCAACTCGGCATTCCACTCCTTGATAATCTACATAAAGTTACAAGATTAGGGAGGGGAAATAGAGAAACAGAGGATAATATAACTGAGAATACGTTAAAGAATGTTAGTGTTGGCAATACCAAACAAACTTCTCATCCTTCATTTTATTACAAAAGAAAAGTTTTGCAAATAGAACAATATTTTGTTAGGGGTTTGTACTTTCTTTAGTATAATTTGACAACAGAGAAGTTCAATTCTTACTCAAACAATCAAATACAATATACTCATTATTAACAGCTACAATTTACTAACAAATAACATAATACAGGGGATGTGTAAATGTATAAGGAACAAATGTCAGACCTCCTCCACAGTCTTCCCTGTGATTTCAGACGGCAATTTTGGTGTGGCGGCAACTGATGTGCTGACAGTTGAAGTAGTTCTATAGGACAAGTAGAAAAAAAGTATTAAAATCATTATACTATAATTTGCTAGTAACTTCTCAGCCCCGTGCATATACAATGAAGTATAGTAATAGTAATAGTAATAGTAATAGTAATAGTAATAGATATTAAGTGCGGAAAAGTGTGGTTAGTTCTACTGATAGAATAGTCATACCAATAAAACAATCGATTATAAGGTGCAACTTTCGGATACCAAAACACACGAGACCACAGTGAAACATATACGGAAAAAAGTAGAGAAACATTTGGAATCAAAATAATCATTCTATTTTTGTTTCTCTACAAGAGTAGAATGCACATGCTTTGGAATCGAATTATCACCATTTTACAACCAATATAGTGTATTGCAGATGAAAAAATTTAAATCAAAAAATCCAGAGAAAAGAAAATGAATGCCAATACAGAATAAAGAAATATTTCGCTTGCATTATCCTGAAAGGTAAAAGGGAAATACTTTAACTATATGTGTACATACCCACTACTGGAAGCCACAACAACAGCAGATGACAACTGAGTTGCACTAGTGCTCGAACTAGAAACTGCTGGAGCAGTAGAGGTTGATGTGCTCGCCCCTGCAGAATTAATTATCAACAATGAGAAAAGATACTAATTTACAACAATGAGAAAGTAATTTTCTTCAGTGAGATAGAAAAAGTATTGAAACACAATTATGAATCCCAAATTCATAAAAATACAAGGACAGGCATCAGAAAAATATAAACATATTTCCTGCTCTACTTTTGAATTTGTCAATTTTAAAAATCTAAAGCAAATGCTTATGGCATACTGGCAATATTAAAAAGTTATTAAGTTTCAACTGAAAAGTTCAAAATAGTTTAGTAGTTCAATGCATTAACTACTATATAATTTCCTTTTTCATATCCTTAACCGGTGCCCCTGGGGCACCGGTTAGCATTTCCCTATTTTAATTGCACTTCCTTTTCAATTATGATTCACTCTGCGATATTTATTGCCAGCAGCAAAGTTCATTGTGAAATATACTTACTACCGTGGTTCTTACCATGTCTGAATAAAGAAGTAAAATTTTGGATGAAATGCTAATCAATACAAACTGTGAATCCAGACAGCTCTCTCATCCTTTAACTCAATAAATATTCCTACCAACAATATTTTAACTCATTCTACTTTGAATTTGCTTCAATCAAAGTAGAACCTGGATCATTATTTTCCATCGATTGTTCGCAATTACTTTACATCTACGGCATGGCCCACAAACTTTAGTATATCATATCAAAAACAACCCTACACTATTATGATCCCAGAATACTCTCTAGCCACATTGCAGTATAGAGAAACCACGCATTGTAAATCAGTAAAAAGCTTAGATATTTGTGGAGGAAAAGTTAAAATTAGACGCAGGAAACACAAGACAGAGACAAACAGTAAGCCTCTGTCTGCTAGAACAAAAAGAAAGATTAGAAGCAAATGGACTTTTGTAATAAACTTATCCCATTATACTTGATAGATATAAAGCAGCCCTATGAGAGGTTGTAAATCTAACTAATTTAACAATTCTCATTACTAGAATAAAATTACCTTCAGATTTAGATTCACAAGGAAATATCTCAAATAAATGACAGTAAAATATCCAATAAACTAATGCAAGAGTATACGGAAATGTTAGGACTTAGAATCAAGGGGCGTTTGTTAGGATTGGTGTTAAGAAGTTAATTAGGGTTTGATTATTAAGTTTGTTAGACTTTCTGTTTTAATTGTTGTTAATCTCATATTGCTTATAAATAGGACTAACCTCCCTTTAAGAGGATAAGGAATTCATTTAAGGAAAATTGTAAACTAGAGAATGCTTTAGTGAGGGGAGAGTGATCCCTTGGGGTGGCCGTAAGTGCAAGGTTTTCTTCTTCATTACAAACCTTTTGTATCTTCTCTTTCAACCATATCATCCCATTCAATTGATAGTAACAGAAACATATTTAAAGAATTCTTCTTTACACAATTTTGTTGATTAATCTTTATCCTAGTAATAAGTATTCCTCCGTGTATTCATTTCCTCCCAGTTTTGGGGAATTTGTTTCGAATCCAATTCATGCCAATTCTTGGGTGTCTAACAGGAAAACAGACCAGATGTAAAAACAAATAATATAGCAATGATCAAGGAATCAAAACAACCCACAAACCCTTCCATGTTTGTCTTACAACATACTATACTTGAAAAATTCGCCATACCACCATCTTTACATTGAGTTACTGTAGATACCAACTCAGTATATAGAGATTAACAATAATTATACACAAGCAAGAATGGACATAGGGGGTCAAGACAAGCAAGAATTATACACAATAATATCACTCTCTTCCACAAAGATTTAGAGCCAGGTTTTTCACTCCTAAAACTAACGGACTCGCCTCACTTACATTCTCTATTTTTATCCCCCCTCTCCTATTGCAATTAGAGGAGTAACTGACCATAATAACCAATAACTCTCAACTAACAATATGTAATGCTTCCCCGTCCCTCCACTCTATGCTACGCTCTATTTGGTTACATGGCAGGTTTTCTACATTTGCTCAAAATCATGGCAACTTTTCCACATTTACGAAGAAGCTTAGGTTTCTATCTTCTATGAAATCATGGCAGGAGCATAACTGAATGGGCGTTTGGAGATTCAAACACAAAACCAACAAATTCTACATCTCAGTTACTCACTCTCAACATTTTCCATGTACCAAATTCTATAACAACTTTCTATGTGCAGGTAACAAATAAATTCGAAGATAAAAAAGAAGCATCAAATATGAAAATCACAATACTCCATTTTAACACTAACAAAAACAGTTCACACACCTCAAGGACAACAATAAACATACTCCAATTCAAAAAACATGGCTTACCGAATGCAAGAGCCGTAGATGCTGAAACAGCCGGAGTTGAAGTCTTATTAGCAAACTGAAACCCCGTCCCAAAAGAAGCAGTTGAAGCAGTAGAGGCAGAGCTTCCTACACCAAAACCCGCAAATGACGATCCACTACTGGCCGACGACGAGCCAGCTCCACTAGACCCTGCTGCCACTGGAGCAACCGACAACGAAAATCCACCACTCGCCGGAGCAGAAGACCCAGCAACAGTAGCACCAAAAGCAGGCACAGAAGCCGAAACAATCGCAGCACCAGTCGTAGTTGTGGAGGCTGTTGTAGTCGTCACAGTAGAGGTCGAAAACAACGGCGCCGATGATGTAGTAAACGAGAAAGAACTCGCTGGCTTGGCAGCAGCCGGTGTACCGGACACTGAAGACGCCGCCACCGCCGGAGACGAAGACACATTGCCAAAACCAAATGCTGGTTGAGAAGCAGATGCAGTTGAGTTTCCTAATGAAAACCCTGACGATGTAGACGACGTCGTTGCGGTTATAGTACTAACTGGAGCAGAGGGTTTTGAAAAAAGTGAAAACGACGTCGTTGCTGCAGAAGAGGCTGTGCCACCAAACGACGGCGTAGACGAAGCTGATGACGGTGCTCCAAACGATGGCGTAGAAGAAGCTGATGACGGGGCTCCAAACAACGGCGTAGAAGCTGGTGCTCCGAATGACGGTGTAGAAGAAGCCGATGACGGTGCACCAAACGACGGTGTAGAAGAAGCTGATGATGGTGCTCCAAACGACGGCGTCGATGAAGCAGATGATGCAAATGCAAATCCAAACGACGGAGTCGATGAAGCCGAAGCCGCTGGTGCTCCAAACGACGGCACAGAAGAAGCTGATGACGGTGCTCCAAACGACGGCACAGAAGAAGCTGATGACGGTGCTCCGAATGACGGCGTTGAAGCCGATGACGCCGCAGCTCCAAATGACGGCGTCGATGACGGTGCTCCAAATAACGGCGTAGAAGAAGCCGAGGCCGGTGCTCCGAATGACGGAGTCGATGAATTAGATGATGCAAATCCAAACGGCGTAGAAGAAGCCGGTGACGCTCCACCGAACATCGTTGTGGAAGCCGTTGTTGAAGCCGAAGCCGAAGCCGCTCCTCCAAATAGCGTTGTTGAAGCCGATGAAGCTCCGCCAAATAGATTCGCCGGAGTTGAGGGAGTTCCACCACCAAACGGAGAACCAGCGGTGGCGGAACCGAAAATGGAAGGAGCAGATGCAGCGGCCGGTGTGGAAGAAGCGGGAGAAGCACCAAATAAGGAAGGAGTGGATCCAAAATTGAAGGAAGAAGGTGCAGTAGCAGTGGAAGTAGGGTTTGTTGCGGCGGAGAAAGGGGAAGGTGAGGATCCGAATGGAGAGGATCCGAATGAGAATGCTGAGGTGGAGGATGATGATTGGGTGGAAGATGAAGATCCGAATGGGAAACCCGCCATTGTTGCGGGATTTTTTTCTGTTAGGTTTTGAAAATGAAGAGGAGGGGTTTGAGATTTTAAGTTCAGGGTTTTTGCTTACAGTGGCGTTCGTTTAACGGGGATGATTGAATTGAATTTAGTACTATTATTCACACACTCAATCAAGTTTAGTCACTGTATCGTGTAGTCAACACTTCGTAACCTTCCAATTTTGATCAAACGGACGAGATTTTTAGTCAGATTTTGATTTTGTTTTGATATTAAATCTTCAGATGGAAATCTGAGTTGTTTAATCTTGATCGGACGATGTCCAAGCTATTGGCTGCGAGTTGTCGCTGATTTGTTGCTGCACATAAACTTGATTCCTCGTTTTCTCTTTATTTACCTTACAAAAAATGTGTTTTTTATTTTTGTTCTTAAAACAGCATCCCAAACAATTCTTACAAGCCTTTTTTTTTTTTTCAACCATGTAGTCTCATACATGCACGCACTCAGGATCCCTCTCATTCCGATGTAGATTCGGTTTGTCTAGAAGTTGTCAAGAGCCCCTCATTTTCATGTCTTGTGAACCGACGATCATTCCCCGTCCTTGTCAACCTCATGTGTTACAAAAATGTTTTGGTGTGTAAAAACCCTAAAACATGATAAAAATCACTTAAGAAAATCAATCATTTGAATGTGATTGATCGTGGATGACCTAAACATAAGATAGAAATCCAAATTAAACATGTAGACACAGCGATCGTCTAAATGGATCAATTTGAATATCAAGTCTCAAAACACTAAGATAACTCACTCTAAAATACTATAAAAGAATAAGATAAAGTGGCAACAAGACTTGATAAAAACACCTAAACACATGACATGATAGAGCATCATCAATCACTCTGATTCAAACTCAACCATTTATATGTACAACGTCCAATAGTGACATCGATCTTTTTTCAAAGGGATAGTCTAGAGACTTTAAACACTTGGATACTCTTGAGAGACTCGAATAACACAGAACAATCTAAGTTAAGCTCTATACTTGAAAACTCACCATGCTTAGAAAGCAGGTATAGGGGGAATGGACTTAAAAAATATACTTAGATGCATTTTTTACCCCTTAACTTTTTAAAAGTTGCGATTTTGACCCCTAACAAAAAGAAAACAATTTTGGGTACTATCTTTAGGGGAGTAATCAACCAGAACTGGCTCTGCCCCATCTTCAAAAATCAAGGAAACTCTGTATCAAAAGAAATATCTTCCGAAGAAAAATATTCTTGAGAAATCCCAACTCATTCCTCCTATTTTTGATCTAGAACTAACCCTTCTTTTTTATGCAAATTAGGCGTTCGTATCAATTGAAATAGGAAAAAGCTTTGAGTTTGATAATATATTCCAAGGAGGACTTGACCTTATGCAATATACTAAACCCATGGCTGGACAAACTTCTTCAAGATCAAAGAGCCCTATTTTCCATAAGTTCTCCAACGTTTTTATTTTATGGCCAAAACTTTTCAAGACAAAAGTCTAATCACTTCAACCATCAAAGGAGTAGAAATTATACTCACTCCTGAAATCCTTGCTACAGTTTACAATAACACTTGGTACCGTGAAGACATAATGTCGAACTGAGTTGTTGCGTAAAATGTTCAACCGAACCGGTGACAAAATCGATCATGTTCCATCTAAAATAAAGCCTGTATACAAACTTTTTCACAACATGTGTCAACATGCTCTTCTACCTCGCTATGACAGAAAAGATATTGTTTTAGAAAATGATAGCTGGCTGATGCACCACTTGCCCACAAGTGAAAAAATTAATCTTACAAATATGACCATTCAACACATGATTTCTACTGCAAATTCCAATATCAAAAGGAACATTATTCCATATGGAATGGGCCTTACAAAAGTTTTAAGCATTTTCTTTTACCTCTTGATGATGAAATTTGTGTCACTACAGTAAATCTTTTAACTCAAAAAAATGTAAGTCACATGAAACAGACTCCTACCCCCTTAGAAGTTCCACAAATAATATTGATGAGAATTCTAGTCTCAAAAGAAAGCAAATGGATGATTCCATGGTTGAATTGCTTAAAGTCATAATGAATGAAACCTCCTCAAAATCTGAAAAAGATCCCACATTTGGTGAACATTCTCAAACTCCAAACTTCTCGTATCCTTTTGATCTAAACACCTCACTTCATTTTCATCCCAACTTTCTCAGTCTCAATGTGAATGGTGGTCCCCCACTTGAGGAAATGACATCTCAATATTTCGGGAACACAACTGTAATGTCTCCTTTGTTTTCCTCTAATCAAAATTTCTCAAATTCTCTATTCAGCTCGAAATTCCTCAACAACCCGATTAAAACTCCACAACAAGACTATTTCACCACGCTCATAACTCAGGTTCCTCCTAGCCATCATTCCCATCTCTTTTTGGCTCATTTGAATCTTTTGGTTCAATCGGTGCTCATCTAACATTTCAAACCGCTGTGGCTCCAAAAAATACCACAAACATTGAAATACCTTATGCCAACCTTTTGATACACACAACAATGCCTTTGACTCGTTTCAAATTGTTCAAAACATGTTGATGAAGGTGAGAAAAACACAAGAAGGGGGGGGGTTGAATTGTGTTTTCTTTTCGCAACTCTTGAAGAGTGAGAATCTAATTCCATTAAACTCAGAGTCTGAATGAGATCAGAGTCTGATAGGAGATTAGGTTCTGATTGCAGCGGAATAATCAAGAGATAAAGAGAGAAGAGAGAACACAAGCAATTATACAGGTTCCTTCCACAAACCGGAAGTAGTCCTGTCCTCCTTGTACTTCCAAGGAGAGTTCACTAAAATGTAATATCAAATTACAAGTTGCTCAAACACACAGTATGAGACTTCCTTGCTCAAGCACACAGGCGAGAGACTTCCTTGCTCAAAGACACAACTAAGAGACTTCCTTTGCTCAAGGACGCAGCCAAGAGACTTCCTTTGCTCAAGCACAAAAGCAAGAGACTTTTACACAATTACAGAAAATTGAATACAGTTGAAACACTTGCCAACAATCAAAATGTGTTTCAATTACAACAAAGACAGACTCTGTTTTACACAAAAGACAGACTCTGTTTTTCTGTGAAACTTAGAAATTCTAGAATACTCAGTTTGTAAGAATCTAAGTTGATGATGTGCTTTTGTTAAGACTCAGTTGAATACGAAAGCAGCGCAATGCAATTTTTCAAGTTGTAGAGTCCAACAATTCTTCAAGTCTTCTATCCTTTATATAGGCGTAGGAAAGAGACGTTGAGTCATCCAGCGCATCAGGATGATTTCTGAAGCTTGATCAATGACTGTTGATCTGTTGCTTGATTTGGTAATAGTCCTTCAATAGCATCATTTGAATTCCATTCCCTTTGAGGATTAATACCGGTAGACACAGTTGCCAAACTGTACGAGGTAGTGGAGTAGTGGAAACAGAGTTCGTACAACGTACTCTGTACTGGCCTGCAATCTTTGTCTTTGTGCTTCCCACGCTCAAGTTGACTTAGAAGCTAGCCGTTACTCCATTAGAGTTTCTTTGTGCATAGTAATGCAGTAGAGATCACTGTTAGCAGATCATCAAATTTGTGGCATCAGACTCACTGTAGCACTATGCTTCTGATAATCTTCAGACTCTCTTGGTTCTCAGATTCTGATGGTCTTCAGACTCTGATACAGTCTTCAGACTCTCTTCGGTACAGTCTTCAGACTCTCTTCGATACAGAATCACAAGCAACAAGCTTCTCTGGATTTATTGCTCTTTAACATTGTTCAAACAGAATACTTTCTAAGATACAGATCTTAATTGATATCCTGCATACTTAAACAAATATTAGCAATATCCAATTGACAACTTTTTTAATACTTTGTTATCATCAAAACTCAAAACGTGGTATTGCTGAACACCTTTGTTCCAACAGTTGATGTATGTGATGCTCGACAATGCTAGTTTGCGTTACTGGATACACACTAAAATATGTGCAAAATGTCCTTTTGAGCTCGCACCTCCTCCTCCCTCTACGACTGAAGACTTTTCCTCTTATTCAAAAGATCCACGATCCACTAGTGGTTGAATGTCGTCCTCTGCTGTCCATATATTGGCCAACCCTCACTTTTTGAAATGACAAAGGGGAAGAAGTGAAATGATATTTTAAAATGGCCTCTTATCTCTATGTTCCTGCTTTATCTCTATGTTTCCTGCTCCTTTATTTTCTCTTTTCTTAAATGTTTAGGCGTGTCTGCTACAATATGTTAATCTATCTATTAGACTTTTTTCTCTTGAACCATAATCAATGTTCTGGTCAAGAATCGCCTTGTATTTTGTTAATCTAACGATGAATGAATTTCATGGTTCAAAGAGAAAATGAAAAGTGTAATTTACTCAATCTATGTTTTTATCATATGCTAAAATTGAGGGAGAGCCTTTGACAAATTACACTAGCAATCTTAATATAGTTATTTCATCAGAACTTCTAAAAAAATCAAAAATATAATTCAAAAGTTTTGTTATTATAAAAAGGGGGGGTGATTGTTGAGATTAAATTCAAAAATCTTTCTTTTTAATGTTTTAATAGTAACAAAACATTTATATCATATTTTATGAGTTATGATCTTGTTGTTATTTTTAACATGTGCTCTTGAGTGTCTATTAAAAAACATAGACATGTTATAATACATGAAGAAAATTAAGAAATATGAGATTGCAGAAAACATGAGAACATTATGAGATTATTCTTTGACCTGCACCAATAATATATACGTGAGTCTTGTATATCAAGGGAAAAATATGCTCAAGTTGACAAAGGAAACTTTCTACAAGAATATGGCATTTATATTAAGGATCAAATGAAGAAAAGGGAGGGAAAAAAAACACCCATATGTCTTTTGTGCTAGAAATAAATTAATTAATTATGTTTGTAAAACATAAACAACAAGACTAAATATTCAAGAACAAGTAAGAAAGAAACAACACTTTATTTAAGAAAAAAAGGGATCCACAAAATTTATACAAGACAATAATGCTTAATGTCACGAATATATTTATCCAAAAAAAATATATGAATGACGTTTACAATCACTATATACAACAAGATAGTCCACCTATTCTGTCACACAAAGAGAAAAACATCTTTATTATCTACTCTTAATGTACATTGCATACAACATTTAAAAACCTCTAAACCTAAATTATGAATGAGAAACATTTGCTATAACTACATGTAATGTCAAATTCAAATTTCTAATCCCTTCGGTATATGGTATAGCGTAAAACCATTCTACAAGCCAATTAAATGTTATACTTCCACTCTCTTAACTAGGTAGTATAAACAATAAGTGCAGACTCTTCCTATTCATATACCACCAGTAATGAATGTTTCCATTACCAATGGAAAGCACCATATGCATCTATAAATACCACATATCTCTTTGTCTTCCCTGCACTTCTCATCGCTTCCATTCGTCCATAGCTCACAATAACATCCAGACCTTTTTGTCCTACCAGATGTTGATAGACATAGATTCTATTTTCTCTAATGTTGTATTATTTTTCTATTTGTTTTGATTTAACGTTATCTAACGTGTTTTTTATGTCGTTTTTCTTTTTCTACAACTCCTTTGGACACAAATCCAACATCTGACATAGTCAAGAGGATTAATGAGTTGAGGTTGAAATATAGGACATATCTAATAGAGCTGGACGTTGAATGGGTGAGTTGTTTACTATTATTATAATCATAATCATGTGCATGGTCTGATTTGTACTCGAAAAAAATGTTATGCTTATCATTTGTTTATTTTTTACAGGCTTCTGTTATGCTTCCCATGATGTTTGCGCATGACTTTGGCGACCAAATCGAGCAATATGCGATCATGGTGGATCCAAAAAAAAATGAGTTTGAAGTATTGGTTGAGAGGAACAACTGAGGAATTTACTTGACGAAATGGTGGGGTGCGCTCTGTGATTTTTATAACATCACACTTGGTTCTTGGGTCACTATTGTCTTTGTTGGTGGTGGAAGATTCAACATAAGAGTTCAAGATAGGTTTTTGGTAAGAAGTTCTGCCATCCTAGCTTTACACCTCCAATGAGGGTTTTGGTTGATAGGAATGGTGTCCATGTCACTTTGTTCAACGTTGTGCCATCGCCATTAGTGTACGATGAGTTGAACTTTTAATTAACATATGAGAAGAGGCTTGACTCTGATGAGATGACCGTTGGAATTTTGGTAATATCTATTTCATTGTATAGTCTAATTGTATAATACTTTTAATTTATTGTTTACTAATATTGCATAGTTGATTTTCTATTTTATGAAGGTACTTGCTTATGCTGCCTTTTCTCATATGGCTTTGGATACAAGCACGACTGTTCTAAAGTTGGTTGATGAACATGGAAATATTTGGACTTGCAGTCTCCAGTTTGTGACGGGCAAATGTCCACACTTCAAGATAGGCAGGGGTTGGAACATAATGGTCAAGGCTAGAGGGCTTAAAGAAGGTGCATGTGTTGTTATTGGAGTTCCTGGAATCAGAATGAATGAAATTGTCTACTTTGTTGTACTTCGTCGCTGAGTTTTTTAACTATGGGAGGACCAAATTATGTTAACTTGTTTTAGTTACTTGCGTTGTTTTTGTTTTTGTTTCCATTGATGGTTATGTCGTTTAATGGTTGTGAACAATTATACACCTTAACTTTGATATGGTGTTTTATGTCGTTTATGTCCTTTTGTTTGCATTGTTTTTATTTTGTTGGTTGGTATGATCTATCTTTTAAGTGCCGTGAACAACGTTACACCTTACATTTGATTTCGTGTTTTATGTATCCATCTTGGTTTTGGTTTTAATCCTATGATTTAGTATTCGTCATATATTGTTGAACTCAACCTCTATTTGCACGTGCATGTGCAATTATTGTGTTTATTGGATATAATGAAATGTTCGTTCATTCAAGTAACCAGTTTATATAATATAAGTGCAAACTGTTTGAAGAATCTTTATCAGATATTCATTTGATATGTCAATTTTAATTGTAGAATTGTTTGTTTCAATGAAAGACTATTGAAATTTATGCAAGTTTTATTGTACAAATTTTTTTCATTTAAGGAATGTAACGTGCCTTCTGATGTATTGAAGTAAATTATCATACAATGCTAATTAGAAAAGGATAGTCTTTTTATGGTGTCATTCAATGTAGCATCACCTCTATTTAGGACGATATTTTAGCTATGTTAATCTTTGATGTATAAACACTGCAATTTAGGAATGTATTATGAATGTCTTAATACTCATAGTAAAATCAGCGCAATCTACAATCAGATTTTTATTGTGTTATTCTGACAGTAGCTAATCACTTCTATTTAGAAACATTTTTAATTGTGTTGTTATTCTTCAGTGTAAAGTCACTTTGATAATATTTTCAATTTTCCTTTCACAAATTTATAGGAACATATTTTTACCATGTTAATATCCCAATGGAGAATCGCCAATATATGGATCACAAAAAGCTGATTACTGTAAAAAATTCTATGTTTATCTAGATGTTATTATTTATTTTTGTTTGTTTGAGGTGATGGTTATGACTCTTTGTTATCTGAGTCTTTATGCCTCAATAAAGCCTTTTACAACACTTATGAGCATTCACCACATCCAGCAAAGGTTACAGTGGCTAATTTGCTTGTGCCCAATGTTTGTTTAATGGACCTTTGTCATAATTGAAATCGTTCAGATATTAATGGTAATCGGTTATAAAAAATGCCCCTTCACATTCCCCATGCATTAAGGGCGTGTTTCATAAGGTCATTGATTAGTAGTTTATGTTGATCCTTATTCCCAATGATTTTTGTATGATGTTATAAATGGTCGCATAGTGTTATCAAATCTACCAAGAATCTATCACCCTGCGCATCTTTCTGTATACACAAATAACCCATACAAATTAGCAAGCTTCCATCAATGGCATACAACATTTTTCAGTAGACAGCTTCTGCGTTGTATAGCCTCAAAGGAATTTTATATTTATACAACATTAATTTTCTTTCTCTTTATACATTTTATATAGATGCACATCTTATCATTATGGTTTATCTTAGGTCATTAGTCACAGCTGGCGTTGATTGGTTGGGGACACTTGGTGATGAGGGTCTTTTTGAGATTGCGCGACTGAAATAGCACACCTTCATGGTTGAGTTTAATCCCAAGCAGGTAGATCCATTAAATAATGATTCGTCAGTTACTGTTTTATTCATTTGAATGCAAACTTACTATCTTGTTTCAATGACTCAGCCAAACGTGCTTCTTCCAACCCTTTTGGTGGAGACAATGGGGTCCGAACTGAGTAAGTTTGAAGTGTTGAACGACCCTGCATATAATGAAATTGAGGTGCTGGTTGAAAAGAAAGATGATTGTGTGTGCTTTTCTCATGGTTGGCATGAACTTAGTGGCCTATTCGACCTGAAGCAGGGGGATGTGGTGACATTGGTTAATGTCCAAGCTTCTCGATTCGTAATCCAAGTGAAGGATCATTATGGGGAAGAGATCAATTATTCGAGTCACAACCCTCCTATGTATTTGAAGTTGAATCGTGATGTATTTCCATCACATATATGATCCTTATTCACATCCAAATCGATTATCCCTTATAGACATGATTCTAATAACTTCAAGTTCAATTTCTCTAAATGGTTGAGTTTTGATGAAGTGGATAAAGGTTTTTTGGTATGGTGCTATGCTATTTTAATAAATATGCATGATTTCAGAAATTCATTAGGATGACTGTCAATTGTAAGGATAGTTTTAGCTCTGTATATCACTAACACTACAAGAAAATTAGCATTTTGCGACACTTACTTTGCGACCCTTATCTTTGAACTGTAGCAGAAAAGACATTTGCGACAGTTACTGCGACTGGTGGGCCCACCCGTTGCAGATTTTTTGGGTTTTTTTCCAAGCGCCTTTAACTTACTATAGATTTTTCCCCAAATATTTTGTCTCCCGCTTTCTTACTTTCAGTATCCTTCTCATAACTTCAAAACCCTAAAACCAATTTTATTCCTCATTCTCACTTCCCCCTCAAGGTTTTGCTCTCACCGTCACTAACCCTCTCACTCAATCTGAAATCGATCACTGTTCCCCTCAAAGCTTTGCTCAATCGAAGTTTTTCTCTCACCCAATCTAAAATCAAATTACTATTCCTCAGAGCTTTGCTCAATCGGTTCCCTTTTCCTTTTTCCAATCTCAATCAGTTCACTCAATCACATCTTCCGCATCAAAGCTTTGTTTAGTTTAGATTCAGATTCAATCTCAATATAAGCTTTGTTCAATTCCTCAATGTTCTTTCTCAACCTCTTCATTTTTCCAGGTTATAATTTCACTCCAGTTCACCACTTCTTCCTTTTCGGTTATAATTTATTTTTTGTTTATTTAAGAATTTGATTTTTAAAATTTTATGATTTGAGTGTTTTTTTGTTGTTGTTAATTTCTTGATTTTTTAATCCCGTGTGATTTATTGATTTGAGATTTTCTTGCGTTATTTCAGTTAGTGCATTTCGTTTTCGCGGTTGGGTGTCACTGTCCTCCACAATCTTTCTTGAGGTAAACCCTTCTCTTGACACTTAGTTGTGGTTTTGATGAATTTTGAATTGAATACTTGTAATGTCAGGTTTAGGAATTGAAATGTCAATGTGTTTGTTAATGAAGATTATGAGATGTTGTTGTTTGGTACTTTGACTTTGTTAATGATTTTTTTTGGTGGATTTAGTTTTGGTACTAAATTGTTTTGATTTAGTTTTGGTTCTAAGTTAGTTCAAGGCTAGAACAATGATTCATATTTTTTCTATTTGATTGCATAATTTGAACAAACATACATTTATGATGAACTGTGTGTTTGTGTCACTGTTGTTGTTGTTGCGTGTCACTGTGTTTAGAATTCCAACTTGAAAATTTATTTATTTTGTAGAGTTGATCCTTATGATTGAATCCCTCATGGTAGTTGGCTGGCCTACAATTCAATACACTAAATTTAGCTTTTAAATTAAACTTTTAGTTGAGCTATATTTATGCAACTAAGTACTGTTTTTTATTAGATTCCTTATAGAATAGCAATTAACACCTTTTCTTTGTTTTATGCAGCATCTTTACCTAATTGAAGCTATCTTTGGTTGATTTAATAGCATTCCTTTTCATCAAGTACACTTGTCTCTGAAAAGGTGAGATACTAGTTTTAAATTTTAATCCATGTTATTTTAATTTTTTTCTTAAGGTATGGTGTTGTAGTTTATGTGTCTAACTGCCAATGGAATGTTTTAATGGAAATTCTGGATTTGACTTATGATCGATGTGTTCTAGTGTGGTAATCTTGTCATAATAACTTAGTTTAGATTCTGGAGTATGTATCAAAACCAGTATGCTAGACATTTTGAAGTATATGTAGTTTCTAGTTGGGTGGTGTTTTACTGTTATTATTATATTTCTCTTTTTGTGATTGCAAATATGCATTATTTGTAAACTTTCATAATTGTGGTGGTACTAATTTGTTTTCAGCTTACCGTTGTCTGAAAATTGGTGGAGAAGCTTCTTGTTCCAACTCCAAAGCAATCAAAGTCTGCGACAGCTGAAAGCCAGTCTGCTTCACAAGGATTGAAATGGTTTTTTGCTGCTGGTACAAATTTGTTGTCTCAGCTTGGGGTGAAGATTGAGAGCCAATCTAAATAGAAATTGAATGAGTTTGCTCGAGAATTGAGGTCATTTTCATATACTAATATGTCAGGTATGCTGTCTGGATTGGTATCTGAAAAAGGTGTTTATGGTTGTCTGATATGCTTCTAATTCATTAAATGAGGTTTCTTTTTGTAAAAATTTCAAAATAGCATTGTCATTGTACCATTCATGGATTGGGTCTCTCAATTTTGTTTTCGTTGTCTTTTCAACATGTTTTTCCTCTCAAAAAAACTTGAGAGATTTGACTTGATTTTACATATGAAATGCATTATTGGAGAGTTAGGAATTACAAGTTGATTTTATTTTAAAATCTCCGATTTAAGTTGTCTATTTAAAAGTTTACTCATATTTGGTTGGACTGGATTTTATTTTAGTGATAATTATTTGATTTCTTTGGTTGACAATCTTGCTCTAGTTAGTGTACATCATTCTACATTTGACCACATTATAAACAGGGAATATGAATGAAGTTACTCATAAAATTAGTTCCATATATTCTTAGGGTATTCCAAGCATCAAATTTGTTTTGAAAATCACTTTAAACCATGTGTTTTCTATATTACGATCCATAATTTTGAAACTCGGCTCGGACCGGCCGGTCGGACTAGGAACCGGTGGCCAGACCGATTCGAGCCAACATTTGAATCGGCGATGCAGTTAACTCGGCGAGAACCGGTCAAAACCGGGTGACTCGGCCGAGTTGATGGTCAGACCGGTTTTCCCTTTTTTTTTTTTTTTGCTTTTTACTTAACTAAAACGACGTCGTTTTGGGTTTGGCAATTAAAAAAAAAAAGGAAAAAACTAGAATTAGAAAGGTAAAACCCGGTGACTCGGCCGGTTCTTCTTTCTTCAATTTCTATCATAATTAGTCATTAAGCGCGGATTAATACTCGATTTCGTGAACATTAAAATGATTGTTTTGAAGCTTAACCACTACAACAACTTCTAATCTTTGTTACAAATTGAAATATATTATATATGTAAATATAATACATTTAAATTTTATAAGAGGAAACAGCACATCATTTTTTTTTAGAAAATCTACATATTATATTAATATTAATATATTTCTTATCAACAAAATATAGTTGTACAAAGATTAAAATACATATTACATGTCAGTTTTTTTAGTTTTTAAGTGAACAAGTCATCGATTAAATCCGATTAAATAGCTATATAAATTTAATCTCAAGACCGAGTTATCTAACCGAGTCATCCGAGTTGATCCGGTTCAGTCATGCGGTTGGACCAATGACTCAGTGGTTCGACCATTGTCCCAGTGACCCAGTACCCCTTCCGAGTCGATGACCGAGCCGAGTTTTAAAACTATGTTACGATCCATACATATAAATTGATATATAAATCAAATTCATTAAATTTAAATGAAAGAAAACTAATTTTGTATTGACATGACCCTTTTAATATGTGTGTACTATTGATTTAAATGCTTTGATAAAGAAAAATTCAGTTATCATACATATATATGATGTGGCAGGGCACAATTTTGGAGATGAAAGACTATTCTTTCTTGCAGAGAGTTTGGCATTTAACCAGGTACCTACTATACTTCATTTATCAGATTGTTATTGAAAATTTAACTGTGGCATTACCCGTACTGGCATATACCTGAATCATCTATAGTATTCACATAATGCTTTTTGTTTTTGGATCCGTTGTATTTTTCTGTGAAATTTTGGTTTTTGATCATACCCTTGTAGAGTGTAGTGTGTTATTTATGATTTTATTATTCCAAAAGGGCATCGCAAAAAATAGTCTAGATGCAATAACATTAACGGCTCTTTTCTTCGCATTCTTCAGCCAAGCAACACTAGCTGAGGGATACGCTTTGGCCTCATTTGGTAAACCATATATTTTGGTGTTTCTTAATCATTTTGCAATGAGAAAATGAATGCTTGCCATACACTCATTGCCAAGTGGTTTATATTTCTTATATTTTTATTCAAAAAGCATTATCCATTCTAACACTACTAGTGAGTAGTGACTAACCCTACAACAAGAGGGGTTGAAGTAAATTTATAGAGTGAAATTTTCCTTAGTGTTTAAGCATATATTACGTTGTAACAGAAATCCAAATGACTGCACATTTCAACATTAGAATACCTATGCTTCTCTATTTGGATTTCGGTGTTATGACATAGTGTTGCTTTGTTTGTGAGTTAGTGCTTCTCTATAATAAGCTACTTAATAAGCTTAGTGATTGTGTTTTCATTTTTACATAGCAGTTAGGCGACTTAGAAAAAGTGTAATGGCAAAGAAGAGCCTTCTTGTGTATTATAGCTTTTGTGTTAATGTTTTGATATTTAATAAGTTTATATTTCATTATTTTAGTGGTTTATTCACAATTCGGATTGAAGAACTCAATTAGATAGTTATTCTCTGAAGCAGTGATACCCTTTTTTTTGACATTGGTTTCTGTAAATTTTGTAGTTAATTGCCTATCCTGAAAATTATGGAAGAAAATAGATTATCCATCAAGCTGCAATGCCATGCTAATTTAATGCATTGGATGATTCTGCAGCCTTTGTTTGCTAACTATTTTTCTTGTTCAATTTTCACCATCAGGCCTAATATTTGTTGTTTATATTTCAACTCTTAGGAAAAAGTTTTTTGTTCATAAGGACATGGTCGAGATGGTAGACAATCATCTAGCTCTTGCTGCCGCCTTGAAGATCATGGAGCAACATCACCAAGTGATACTTACGTATTTTTATGGAGTCTTTTTTTATTCTAATACAGCTGTTTTGAATGTTCAGCCACTGGTGTTTTGGTTTTTGAATGTTTGAATTGTACTTTATATGTTGTTTTGATTTACTTCATGCATCGGTAAATGTTGTTACACTTGAATGAATTATATGAATGAGATTTAGTTATTTATAGTTTATATATTTTTTTGCATTTTAAGTATTTATTAATATATTTATTTAAATTGTCAACAAAAATTACCCCATTCAATTTTAAAAAAATAAACTAAACATTTGCGACTGTTGTCAAGGGTCGCAACCATTCATATTAAAAAAAATAAACTAAACATTTGCGACTGTTATTAAGGGTCGCAGATCCATTTAAATTAGATTAAATTGCTTACTTTACGACAGTTGTGAGGGGTCGCAATATCCTTTGCGACGGTTGTAACGACCGTTCCTCGAACTGTCGCAAATGACAGTTGCGACCCCAACATTCGCGCCTGTTGGGGGAACAGTCGCAAATGTACATTTGCGACCCTTCTAACAGTCGCAATCGGTCTTTTTAAAAGTCGCAAAATGCATTTTTTCTTGTAGTGTAATAATTATTATTTTTTGTTTCAGACGTTTTCTTATTATCGTATCTTAAACTCTATTATGTCAAAAAAAAACACCAAAGAGTTCAATTTGACAGATGATACAGGCCACATGTGGAGTTTCACCCTTGCATTTGTGAATGGTCGTGAACCGCATTACAAGATCGAGGGTGAATGGAAACATTTTTGTTCAAGCCGTAGATTAATTGTGGGGTCATTTATCAAGATTGGTGCACCGAACATTGGAGCTAATAGTTCTTTCTTTATCACATTGAAATTTTAGATTATGCATTTGGTTGTCGAATTGTAGCAATTCTGATAATTTATTGTGATTTTCATTCAAATATGATAAATTATGTAGTTTTCCCTTATGCATTGATCTCAACATGGCTTATGTTATTGGTCTATTCCACTTTTTTATTTGTACTTCATGAGAAATTGACAAAAAGGAAACGGAGTTTCTGAATTCACGTTTTTTTCTTATTATGTTATTTACGAAAATATGCTGCTCTATTTTGAAATTTATACATTGTAGCGTGAAATTATTTTAAAGTTGTTGATTTACAGTGACTTCAAATATTGTCAGTGTTGATTTCAACAGTAATTATATTATGATCAACTCACTAATAGTTGACAGTTATGAATCATACAACTTATCATCAATTTTAGAAACACCACGATTTAGGAACTGCTATTTAGAGAGGTATGCTTCAATGTATAATCGCCGCTATTTAGAGCGATATATTTACAGTGTCATTGATCGATGTATAGTCACTGAATTTACGAAAACTTTGATTGAATGTGTTATATTTAAATTTTAAATCACAACTATTTAGGACGAGATTTTTATTGTTTTATTCTTCACTGTAAAAGCGCCGCTTTTTAGAAAGAAATGTTTTAACTTTGTTGTTTTTCTTCACTGTAAATATAAGACATGATTTATATCTACCATATTCTTCGATGAATAATAACCGCTATTTTCGTTTATATTTTAACTGTGTTATTCTTCAAAGTAAATATATGCTACTTAAGGCGAGATTTTTACACTGTCATTATCAAATGTAACATCAAAGCTATTTAGAAACGTATTTTAACTGTTTTACTGTTGTTCAATTTAACTTCAGTTACTAATTTCGTAAATATTTTTATTGTGTTATTAGTCAATGTTACATCACCGCAATTTAGAAACTAATGTAGAATGTGTTGTTATTCTTCAATTGCCAATCAACACTCAATTACTTAATTTTTCGACTGTGTTATTCTTAAGTGTAAAATCACCGCTATTTAGAAACATATTTTAATTGTGTTACCGTATAGTTCAAACCTGTTAACAAGAGTATCATCATCAATATTATCATAACTCTGCTAAGAATCCGTTTGGCATACAAACATTTATTATGGTAAGCTTCTCATGCATCAATTATATCAAGAATATTAAGGTTAACATTAAAAGACACAAATGCACAACTACTCATTACTATATGGCATGCTCTCAACTAATGAACTTCACCGGATATATTAACTGTGACTCTTCCTTTTCCCTCCCAATTGACATTCCAATGTGTGCACGTGTTCTTAGACATTTATTTTTATTGTCAGTTTTCAATGAGGCTTCAGTGGTTGCGCCATCTAGTGCTGATTGTGTATATATATTGACAGACTTACTCTAATAAGTCACAGTTGCATAAGATACAATATCAACTTTTGTGTTAATCAGTAGCTACATTACACTTCAAAGACAACAATGACGCCAATTATAACACCTGTTGTTGCGATTGTGGCTGGCAGAATCAACATTCGTCTGTGTGTGCGTGTCATTCATATTTGGACAATCCCAAAGTATAACAAGCCTCAAGAAGATAATTCTATTAACCTGTTGATGATCGACGGAAATGATTTATAATTTAGAATCATTTAAACTCGTGTTTATGCTGCTGCATTTATTTAATATTTTAATGTATACACGTCTGATTCATTTTTCTTTAGAAAATACACGTCTGATTCATTGTTGTTGTGTTATTACAGCTTAGGAAGATTTAGGCCTCCGCCAAGAAGCATTTGATTCCAAAAATTAAATCTATGGTGGAAAAACATGCTTCTTATGAGGTGGGAAATGTATTGGTTACTCACAATGATCTGAAGTACCAGACAACTCATCATAAGTTCAGGCTCAACTTAATCGATAAAACAAATTTCACTAAGATTGATGTTGTCAACAACCCTATGCAGGGGTGGACAAAAACCCGAAGTCCGACCCAAACTGTATTATCCGAAGGACAAAATAGTGTGTCGGCCGGTTCATTTTCGGGTCTACGGGTTTACGTTTTGATAATTTCAGTTTTCAATGGATGTTATAGGGCGGTTGCGGATTTGTATTTGTTATCCATTGAAATCTGATACCGACCGAAAATTTAACTAATATTCAATACTATTAGTATAAACAAACGCATGGTCAAAGAAAAAGAGCTAAAAGATTACTTTTTCTCATATATTTTTATGTTACCAAAGCAAGTATTAACAATGGCACCCACTCATACGTCCCATCTTTCTTACTAATGTTTTACAAGCACTACTTTTTTTTTTATATAATACATTACTCTAATTCTAATAAATTAATTATTATTTTTTTTGAAAAACTCTACAATTATTTATTACTCCACCCGCTCTTTCAAGTCTTATTTTTTTCCTTTCATGTAAAACTATAACAAGAGACAGCACCTTACTTTTCCCACTTTCTATCTCTTTTTTCTCCTTCACATACTAACACAAAAACTATCCAGCCCCACCTATGTTTAACTAGCTATTAGAATCACTCGCCTCTCACTCAATCCGGTTCTTTCATCTTTTGAGGTTCTTTCAATTAAAATATAATTATTCATATCTATCTGACTCTTTCAACTTCACTCACTCATCAATGAATTGAGTTTGTATTGCAGAGACTACAACTGATAAATGTTTATGCTCGATGAAATTTGCAGTAGTGGCGCTCATATGTTTTTCTTCATATTATTTTTGTCTTTCTTTCTGTCAATCCGAATCTACCCACCCGCAATTCGAACAAACCGCAACCCGAACAAACCGAGACCTTTGACGGACGGTGATGGGCTGGTATACTCCAACCATGGGTACATTCAAATCGGTGATTTCGGTTTGGCACCGATCGAAACCGACTGTTTGTCCACTCTAATCCCTATGAATCACTTTGAGTTTGTCTCTTTTGGTGAAATTTTAGAATCAGATAGGGAGGATAAAATAATAGGTAGAACATCGATTTAGCATAAGGCCATGCTTAATGTTTTTTTGGTGAATTGTATTTGCGCGTGTTGATATGTCTTTATGCTCATCTTCGAACTAAAGGGTTATTGACTTCAGCGTTGTGACTAATTATTCGTAGATGTTATCAGACATGTAGTCGAGAAAGATGTCATGAAGGACAAAGAAATCAAAGATAGGACAAGCAAGCACTTGGACTTAACATTTCAAGACTCTGAGTACACACATATAGACTATACATGTTGTTATGACTAATCAGTTTTGAACCCGGGCTTATGCGTAATTTTGTGTATGTTGCAGAAGCAGTAGGATTCACTGATCTCTATGGGTGAAATATGATGAGAGGATGAGTGAAGCTTGAGCTCAAATGTGTGAAGCTTGAGCCTAATGATTAGGAAAAGGTGTCATGTCGCAAATCTGCGCATACTATATTTCGTCACTACTTTAACTTTTAATATTGCCTGGATGCTATCATTTCTGTGTTTTTCCTAATCGTTTTCGTTGTTTGAAATACTTTTTGTTGATGTTCTATTAATTGTCGTTTAAGGTGTATGCGAATTCTTAGTCGTATCTTATTTAATATGAATGTTATCGTCCAGAAAATTATCAATTTTAGCATCGTTTACCTTATTATTCAATTACCTTATTTCATGTTATTTAAGCGTTAGTCCGCCGAATATCTTAAATTGCGGCAACTATTCAATCTAATGCTTTCTGTGTGTTCATATGCATATTAGTAACTGATCTATCTTTTTTATGTTTACACTACCTTATTTTAATGTCATTATATATCGGTACATTATTGATGAGGCCACTTCATATGCGTTAGGTATAACTAATCTCCTAAATCGCGATGACTATACAAGTGTACTAAATCGTGGTGTCTAGACAACTGTTGCAATATTTGTGTGCAAGATAACACATAAGTGAGTTGAATTATTGTTGTTTGCTCTTTTTATTAAGTCTCTTGGTCACATATTTATTTTAGCACATACGCTTTTTCAATTGCATAACGTGCATTATCTACGGTGCCGCAATTTACTAAGGGTTGTGATGAAGAGGACAATCACCAAGTCTCGGTGGAGCATACTTGCACAACGTCGCATATCAATGTAGATAAAACATAGAGCTTTCACCAAGGCTGTTATACGAAGGCAGTTGATATTGGTCAAACCATAATAGGTATCATCTTATGATTTAATGGCATTTATTTGTTTTTCCAGTTATATTGTTTATGGTACAAATCCTTTTTCAAATCATGTGGCTGATTTTATTTATGCTGCATTACTTCTAATAGAAAAAGAAGGTTATAATATGCATGAAGGATAGGAAGAGACAACATGCAACGAAAATGGTGAAGTGAATGATGTTTCTGATATCTATTATGGTATATGGTCTATTATTGTATGGTTAAATAAGAGATAGTAGGAGTATATAGTAGTGATGAACTAAACAACTTCAATTTGAATTTTATCATGCAGACATAGAAGACGTCGCCATGGAAAATGGTATTTTAGGTGATATTGACTCAATATGTACGTATTTAACATCATAACTGATGTATGTTGTATGCCATTCAGAAGCACCACTATTTTAGTGTTTTAATTAAAGTTTTAATGCTATCATTGCAGAATATTTTGACATTGGTAAGCCGCAATTTAAATGTCCTAAATGCAAGGAATTGATGTGGTACAAAGAAAGGGTCTACAAGTCACAACATACTTCAAATTAAGAGTTCTCTATGTGTTGTATGCAAGGGAGAGTAACGATTGCACCTATCAAAAAACAATTGCAGCCGTTATATGATCTATATCACAAGAAGGATAAGAAAAGCAAATTTTTTTAGAAAACATCAGATCATTCAATAGCATGTTTGCATTTACCTCTACGGAGGAAGGATAAATAAACAAAGAACGATGGTCATGCTCCACCTATATACGTTCTAAATGGAGAAAATACCATAAGATCGGAAGTCTACTTCCCTCAGCCGGTACCCAACTCAAGTTTGCACAACTTTACATATATGACACTGACAATGAGTTGCGAAACCAAATGATAGCTGTCGGGTGAGTGTTTTTATTAGCACAGTCATGTCACAATATTTTAATTTGCATTCTGATCATTATCATCACAATAATACTATACAGTGGTATCTTTTTACAACATATGTTAATGTAATTTCTAAAATATTAGAATTTTTTATAGGATGGACGATGACAAGAGTTCTTTGAAGTCATCTTTTGTCGAAGAATTATTAGATGTGCTTGACAACTATAATTCATATGCAAAATCATACATGATTGTTCGAGAAAAGCTTCTCCAAAATAATGCCCCTTCCATTAAGTTGTGTATATTAGGAAAGAGAGGATATGATGGTAGGAGCTACAATTTGCCTTCTGCTTCAGAAGTTGCAGCTTTAGTTGTAGGCGATTATGATGCAGCTGATTTTGAACGGGATATCATTGTAGAAGAGCAATCTAGTCTGTTAAATAAAATAAAATAAATGTTTATTTATGATTTCGTTGACCCTGCTTGCTGAAAAGTCACGCATTGAATGTGCCAACTAATTACTTGCTATTCTTAATATTATTTTAATATTTTTAATGCTTTTCTTTACAAAGAACTTTTATTTTTAATGGTGATATATTAACTATACTCGCTTTTTTAAATGATTTGATTGTTTTTAGCCTTAATGATTCTTTTTTTTTTAAGGAAGCCTTAATGATTCTTATATTTGATATTCTTTCAAAAAAAATTATATTACTTCATATATATTTTGATAGTTATTTTTCTAATAAATTATTTTATAGTTAATATTATTGGTTATTAATTATTTTTCTTAATTTTAATATGATTTTATTTCAAATTAGAATACTTCATACAATTTGAGTATTTAAGGTATTTTAGTATATATTTTTTTTGTATAATATGGTATTTTAATATTAAATATATTAGTATCCGCGTTATGAAATAGCCCCCGCTACACGCCCGCATACCGCCCGCGTCAATTTTTAGGGTGGCCGCGTCGCGCCGCTTTTCCGCTTTGACAACAAAGATCTACACTATTGAATTTCAAAAGCGGGGATTGCCACATGGGAACATTTTGGTGTTTTTGCAACCAGAATTTCGTTGTGTTCATCCTAACAAAATTGACAAAATTATATGTGTTGAGATTCTCGAGAAAGTCCATGAGCAACGGCTATTCGATATTGTTACATCTCTTATGATCCACGGACCGTGTGGGGATCACAATAAAAATTCCCCTTGCATGCTAAATGGAAAGTGCACCAAATACTTTCCAAAGAAATTTGTCAACAGCACATCCATCGGCTCTGATGGATAACCCTCTACAAGAGAAGAGACAATGGTGTCTTTGTTAAAAAAAGTGAATCTTTTGTTGATAATAAGCATGTTGTTCCATACAATCGACATCTTCTGCTCAAGTACAATGTTCATATCAATGTAGAGTGGTGCAATCAATCAAGGTCCAGTATCTATTAAAATATGTCAACAAAGGTCACGACCGTGTTGCTGCATCTTTCTACAATGCTAGAGATGAATGTTATGATGAAATCAAGATGTACTACGATTGTAGGTATCTCTCTGCATGCGAGGGTGTATGGAAAATATTTTCTTTTGACATTGACTACAGAGAACTGTTAGTTGAACGCAAGTTTCCATATAGAAGGTGAGGAACCTATGCTATTTGAGGATCATGAAGATATTGAAGAAGTTATTTAAAAGCCACGTATTCGTGACACAAAGTTTATATCATGGATGGAAGAAAACAAATTGTATCATGAAGCAAGAGATTTGACTTATGGTGAGTTTCCATTGAAATTTGTATGGAAGGTAAATGAACGGAGATGGTCACCAAGGTGGCTGATGTTAAGTACGACACATTTAAAGAGGCTTTGTTTGCTCTTGGTTTGTTGGAGGATGACAATGATTTCATAGATGCACTTAATCAAGCAGCTCAATGGGGAACCACAAACTATCTCCATAGTTTATTCGTGGCTCTATTAGTATCCATTCAATTTTCTCGGTCCGAGGTTGTTTGGGAAAAGACTTAGGAGCATCTATGTGAAGATGTTTTTAGCAGTCAAAGATGTATCCTACTTGTTGAAGGTATGTTTTATAAACTAATTGTCCACTGTAGTTTCGGCAGGGTTTGATATTTAATATTTGTTAGGAACTTAATAAAAATAATATGTGTAAATATTTTAACCGTATGACACAATTCCACAATTATTTTAACCGTTTCATAAACTAATTGACATGGATGTGCAATTGATGCCTATAAAAGAGTGTATGCGTGAATTTTGATTGCAGTAGTTGTTAATGGAACACAATTATATGCACTCAACCATTTATTTAAACTAAACTTCAGCTATATGTCCGTTTATGTTTTAACTGTGTTATTCTTCAAGGTAAATTTCTGCTATTTTAGACCAGATCATTAGAGTGTTATTCTAAAATGTTACATCACAGCTATTTAGAAACATATTTTAACTGTATTAATGTTCTTCAATTATAAATCACTTACTAATTTCACAAATATTTTTATTTTGTTATTATTAGTAAATGCAACATCACTACTATTTACAAACATATTTTAATTGTGTTGTAGAGCGCTATTTAGAGACATATTTTATCTGTAACATCACTGTTATTCTTCAAATGTAACATATTTTTAGTGTTAGTTTATATATGCTAGGAACTCAATCAAAAGAATCGGTATAAATATTTTAACTGTATGCTACAATTCAACAATGATATTAGCGCTATAACTATATCTTCTATTCATTAATACCAACTGACAAGGTTGTGCAATTGATGCATACAAAAGTGTGTATGCGTGAACTTTGATTGCATCACTTGTGTATGGAACGAAAATATATGTACATTATAGTTCTCCAAAATTAACATATCCTATAATAATGGTGGAAACGAATTATTTTCAGATACCAAAATAGTGCTAGATTGTTTCTACTCATTGCAATATCTAATTCATAGAGTACTGAATTTATGCTTATTCATATTTCTTATAATTTAACTTTATCTCTAAATTGCAGATTTGGTGTTGGATGATTCACAGTTGCGGAGCTATGCACTTGCAGAAATTGAATAGTTGTTGCAAAGTCACGGTAAATATGTGAAGAATGATTATCCCATGATGCCTCAGCCAGACGCGTTGTTAATCCATCAATCCCGCAATAGGATGATGTATGATGAGCTGAGATATGATCGTCATGTTTTGGAAAATGAGCACAACAGATTGATGGAAACCATGACTCAATAGAAAAAACATGTTTACGACAAGATCGTGTTAAGGGTTGATGCAAACCTACTAGGTCTATTCTTTGTTTATGAAGATGGTGGAACATGCAAGACCTTTATATGGAGAGCTTTATCATCTGCAATTCGCTCTATAGGTGATATTGTGTTGACAGTTGCTTCAAGTGGTATTGCTGCACTGCTCATGCCTGGTGGAAGAACAGCTCACTCGAGGTTTGCTATTCCATTCACTATCGACGAGTGTTCAACTTGCACCATACATCCCAAAACTAATTTAGCTGAACTGATTGATAATACAAAGCTTATCATATGGGACGAAGCTCCTAAAATGCACCGACATTGCTTCGAGGCCCTTGATCGATCACTCAGAGACGTTCTCAGACATTGAAACAACGACAGACTGGATATTCCTTTTGGAGGAAAAGTTGTTGTCTTAGGAGGTGATTTTCGTCAGGTTCTTCCAGTTATACCCGAAGGTACAACACAATATATTGTACGTGCTAGCATTAACTCTTTGTTTCTCTAGAATAGTTGTGAGTGTTAACCCTAACCACTAACATGAGGCTCTTGCACGGATGTTCAAGCAATGACTTTCAAGAAAGAAAAGATTTTAATGACTGGGTGTTGGGAATTGGTGATGGCAAACATTGGTGAAGATAATGATGATGATATCAAAGTGAATTTTTTTGATGATCTACTTATACATTGTTCAGGTGATCCGATTGCATCCATTGTCGAATGCATTTATCCATCTCTTATAATGAATATGCATGATATATCGTTCTTCCAAGATAGAGCCGTATTGACACCAAAAAATGTTATTGTTGAAGAGATTAATGAATATATGTTGTCTCTTATTCCTGGAGAAGAAATGACATATTTAAGTTGTGATTCTCCATTGGCTAACCCATCCATGGTGAATAGGCCGGATGATGTGCACACACCAGAATTTCTTAACTCAATTACTGCATCTGGTCTACCTAATCACAAAATTAAATTAAGGATTAAATAAGTTTTTGGTCCCTATAAATATGTAAACTTTTCGTTTTAGTCCCTTTAAAAAATTTCTTCAACTGTTAGTCCCTAAAAAAATTTCCATCTTCACATTTGGTCCCTCTTTTAAAGTAAACTCATATGTAGAATTCATATTTTTTGAATAAAATTTTGCATAAAAATTCATAATAGTATACGAATCTCTAAAAAAAAAAATTAGAATTTTTTAACAAAATATGAATTGAATATGAATTTTTATATTTTTGATGGTTAAAAATTCATATTTAATTTATGTTTTGTTAAAAAGTTCTAATTTTTTTTAGAACTCTTTTTATAATATTCTACACATTTTTGTACAATTTCATTAAAAAATACAAAAATTAACTTAAAAATAGGGACCAAAAGTAATGATTGGAAATTTTATAGGGACTAAAAGTTGAAGGAAAATTTTAGAAGGACTAAACCAAAAAGTTGGTATATTTATAGGGACCAAAAATATATTTAACCCTCAAATTAAAAATTGGAGTCCCTGTTATGTTATTGAGAAATCTGGACCAATCCGCAGGCCTATGCAATGGTACAAGATTGATAATTATAAAGATGGGTAGATATGTTCATGAGGTAAAGGTGATAACATGTAGCAACATTGGGAATAAGGTGTATATACCCAGGCTCTCACTTACACCGTCAAATACAAGGTCTATGTTTAATTCCAACATAGGCAGTTTTCTCTATCAGTATGCTTTGCTGTGACAATCAACAAGAGTCAAGGACAATCACTCAAACTAGTTGGTGTGTACCTACCTCAACCCGTATTCTCTCATTGTCAACTTTATGTTGCAATATCCAGAGTTACATCAAGGAGTGGTCTTAAGATTTTAATGACTGATGAGAATGGTGTTAGCATGAATAGTACTTCCAATGTTGTTTACAAAGAAATTTTTCGTAAACTCCTTTTAATTTGTATTTTTATTATCAACATTGTATTTTCACAAAAAAACACATTATTTTCTAGGCTAAAGTGCACTTTTCACCCCTTAAGTTTTAAAAAGTTACGATTTTGGCACCCTATAAAAAAATGACCCTCTATGTTTAGGGAAATGTGCTCTTTTGACCCCTTAATTTCTCAAAAAGTTGCGATTATGACCTCTTTTTTGGGACACGTGGCGTCTTTTCAGCAATTTTGGAACGAAAGGGAGCAAAATTGTAATTTTTTTAAATAGTGGGCCAAAATCGAAACTTTTTGAAACTTAGGGGTCGAAAAGTGAAGTTTAGCCTATTTTCTATATATTTGAATATTTTATTTGCTGTCAATATGACCCGTGCGGCAGCACAGGTAGAAGGTCTAGTTTTAGTAATAATAAAAGTTGTTTACTATCCAAACAAAACAATAAAAATAGGTTCAAAAATTGGTGCTGTTTAGAATGGGAAAGTGTTAGACTTTCCCATAGATATATTATTTTTATATTCCAATGGTGTAGATGTCTTACCTGTAACTTTTTAGTGACTTATTGCTGATTTTTGGGAGAAAAAAATGTGACCCCACAAAAATATAAATTCAACCAGTTGAGTGATTAAGAAAGTGAGACGAGCAAGTTCGCAACATTAAACTGGTTTATTTAATCTTCAAGTTTTTAGGTTTCGATGTTCTTCCCGGAAACATCAATTGACTATTTCTAATTGAGTTCTACTTCCCGGAAAACGCAAACAATGAATTCTGGTTGAAGGTTGCTTCTTAGAAAACTCAATTGAAAGTGGTCCAGTTGAGGTCTCATCCCTGAAAAATTGCTGAGTTGGCATCTCATTGTGTGATTCATAACATGAAATGAAGCAAAGAAACATTATTTCATTAAATCAAATTATAATTTTAACCGATCTGTAAGTGAAAATACGCTGATCTTGGATAATTCATACTGAAGAAATTATATTGAGATTGATAAGATATTATCACAACACTATTTTGCAAAAATTGTTCTTCCATTTTTCCAAAATTCATTTCAGAAACATGTTAAAAAATCGTTGGACCTGTTCAAGTTGCAAACAACAAAGAAAAAAGAACACCGTTCCAGATCTACTGAGATGTACCATTTTGTATAAATTGCCAAACTATAATGCTCAATTTTCACAGGTTTCAAATCAAACCATTAATAGTTGTTTTCAATGGTACCTTTTTTCAATATGAGAGGTTTCAGGTTTGTATTCTTTCAGTGGAGTTCACAATTAGAGAGTATTTTCACTTCTATTTTACTCACGTTCACATAACATGGGGGTATTTTGGTAAAAAGGTCTTTTATGAAGGAGGTGTAGTTCACACTGTTATAACGAAAGGGAGATACGAGAGGGAGATGAAACATAAAAGAACAAACAGCAATAAAATATAGGCAAATTCCATGGTACATCCAACAACAATTTGAGTGTATTGGTACACCAAATCTTTAAATTAATAGTTGAATGAGTTATTTTTTGTAGGAAAAAAATTATTTTCTATCATCTATAATTACAATAACTAAATCTTATTTACCAAAAATATCAACGTAATAAAAAATAATTTTTCTGAATTTTTATTACTCATAATAGAGAATTTTGATTATTTTTTACAATAAAATGTAAAAAAATTTAGTATGATTTTTATAAAAAATGAAATGATGTTTTATTTTTTCTTTCTATAAAATGATATTTTCTAAAATATAAATGTCAACAAACAACTATTTTCTTCATAAAAAATTATAGTTAATTTATAATTTTTTTAAAGGAGAGTACCGGTACACGGTGTACCGTAGAAGTCCCCTAAAATATATTATCACATTTTAATGTTTTTTTTTTAAAACAAGAGGTATGAATCGCCACATGTATGTTATGACAGGCTTTTCCCATGGTGGGAAACTACATGTCTTTCCCATACTAAATGGCACCATGTAAATAGATGGCATTTACCATAGGAAGGGTGATTCCTTTCCCACCATAAGAAAGTTGTGTTTTGACCATAAATATAACAATTATTTTATTCAACGGTTGAGATGTTAGACTGGTTACTTGTAAGTAACTCTTTTCCATGCACAAAAAACAAAAATAAATTGACCCCACAACCAACTATTTATCACTGATATCTATTTATTAACATATTTGTAAAAATGGACACTAGTATGAGCCACCGTTATTAAAGCCAATTTAAGTTAATATTTGTTTTTTTTAATTGAATTCACCGATTTAAGTTAATAACAATGCAGTTTTTTATTTTATTTTATGTTTCTTTTTTTTTACTCTTATAAGAATATGTTTCTTTATTTAAATCAATATGATTGATAAAAACAATCCTAAAAAAACATTGTTTGATAAAATAAATAACTTAGCAAAATTACAACAAAAGAAGTCTTAATCGGTAAAAAAAAAATTGAACAAGTCTTAATCAGTATTAAAAAGGGAAATCGAAAACAATAAATGATATATTTATAATTAAATTATTTTTACAACCAAAAAAAAGAGAGAAGGAAACAAGTTCTTCAACATTCATGGTCTCAAACCCAGAAAAACCAACTTCTTCATCATCCTCTTATTCTCCATTCACAAAACAAACCAAAAACTAAATGTTCATATACAAACCTAAAACTCAAGATGATGAAGAAGAAAATAACTCTGAATCAAGAACAAAAATGATGAAGAAAATAACTCCGATTTTGTAAAAATTGAAACCCAACCACTATTTGTATTTAAGAAAATGTTAAAAGATGTCCATCATTAAAAAAATTGATTCAACAATTTTTTTGCATTCGAGGATCATGACACTACCGCTGCAAAAACCCCTTTTGATTTCTCTATTTTTTCATTTTTAAAACTCTCCTTAATCATGCTTCTCCACAAAAACGTTGTTGGGCTGAAGAGACTCATAGTTGCACTTGTACCTTCACCAACATTAAATTTTTTTTTTTTTTAAGGAACCACCCATTAAAATATGTTTTAGCCTTTTTGTTTTTAAAAAAATAAATATCATTGACAACCTGATTAACTGCCACATGGCAGTAAAAAGGTAACTTTCCCATGGTGGGAAATTTTTCAAGTGTCCCATGGTAAATGCCACCTCAAAAATTATGCATTATGTTTGTCCAACAGAGTAGGTGAGAAAAACTTAGGGATATGCGACTTGGTGTGCTAGCACAAGGGTCAAAATCAAAATGGAAGTGTCATAGAGTGACATACTTACTTTGTTTTGGGTTTATTATAATAATGGTTTTGAGATTTAAAACTATGCCTCTATTTGGTTTGGCTTTTGCAAAGCCAGAATCAATTCTGGAGCATTTCAAAAGCAATTCTGCAATATTTAACATGTTTGGTTTGACTTTTCAAAATAGCTTTTATCCTCCAAAAGCAATTCTAGTTGAAGCTACAATTCCTAGCTTCTTACTTTCCTAGAATCAATTCTACACCCTCAATTCTATTAATTCCATCCCTGCCCTCATTAATTTAGTAATTTCTATTTATTTGTATTTAACTATGTCTATTTTGGTAATTATACATTCAAAAGTAATTTTGATCAAAACTATCCAAACAACAATCATTCTGTTTAATCAATTCTGCATTATTGCATCCAAACATAAATCAATTCTGTCAGAATCAATTCTGTCAAAATCAATTCTTTCAGAATCAATTCTGTCAGAATCAATTCTACACACCTCAGAACCAAACACACACTATACAATGTTGAGATTCCTGATTTATCCACGAACAATTTAGCCGTGATAAATAGCAGCACTCATTGCACTTCTACATAACAACACGTGACAACTCAAAAGTACAAAAAGATTATCTGGCAAAATCCCACAAAGAATTACTTGCTACTACATTACTATTCTCGTGCCAAATTGAGAGTAGTTTGGCTAGGATATTTTAGCTGAACATTTTTCAGAAGGTTCTTACGTTTTAGTAAACATTGCTAAAGACCTCTAATGAGGTGGCACACATTATATTCAACTTATGCCCCTTGCAAGCTCACTTATTCTTATAAGCAAGGATCACTCTCCTATATAAATAGGAAGACCATTCAAAGGAGAAGTTGTTGAGTCATTTTGAAGAAATATCCATACACTTGATTTTATTCATCAAAAAATCTCAAAGACTCTTTCATTCATTGGCTTGAACTCTACAAGCAAAGCAAATTCAACAGCAACTCTTTTATTTGAGTTCTTTACAAAGGCGGAAAAAAAAAATCAAAGAAATAGCAAAAGTCTTCAAGAAATCACTAAGTGTTACTGATAGTCATTTGTATAAGCTAATGAGTAAAACTAGTGTGAAGTCTAAAGAGGTGAAAATGAAGAAATTGTATTGATCCAAGAAGTGATATAAGAAAACACATAGTTAAGATATAGTTAATATTTACCTACATATTGGAAAATTTCACTGTATTGTGGGGAGTGGAGTAACCTACATTAGATGAACCGGTATAACTTTTTGTGTATGAATTCTCTTTCCCTATCTTTATTTTTCTATATCACACACGCCACAATTATTATTGTTTATTAACTAACTAACTAATCAAATCTAGATATTCGCTTGAGAAATTTTATTGGTAATTTTTATTAAAACACAATTCAAATCCCTCATTTCTTGTGATATTATATTACTTCAGGTAATTAGGTAAGTGGCAAGATTTTCATGGTTTCACAAATTGAAAATTATGAGGTCACCATAGTTATGTCACTGGATAAGTAATAATGTGAATGTCATCGTTGGTAACTGAATAGTGATGGGAGTAATGGACTTACTAAGAGTAATGCTCCGTGAAATTTTGGGATGGTTACTTTGAGTATTGTAATCGTGGATTATAGTGAAAGAAGTCCATCCCGGTTGAGATGACAAAAATACTCTGGATAGGGTGGATTGGACTAGCTGTTATTTGACAGTGAATCAAGATCTCTCTCTCACTCTCTTCCTCCCTCCCTCTAACGACGGTGTCCAATTTAACAATATCCGCATAGATATCCATTATGAACAAATGCTTGTAGCTTTCAATAAATTACTCGTTATAATTTTGAATACAATTTTCATCTTCACTATAAAATAAAATGTACAATAATTCAAATATGTCCTTCAGTTGGCTGCCCATAAACCATGAAAGCCTAGAGGAAAATTTAAGTGCATTGGAATTTCAATTCTCGCAACAAGAGCCTTTTTGGTTCCTATCTCTTTTGGATTCAAGATAACAAGACAACATCTCTGCATTGAGGTAGCATACTGCAAAACAAAAACAAATGAATATTATTGTTAGTGTAAAATAAATTAGGTACAATATTGATAATTTCCAGAATTTAATTAATATGAGTTTAATTGTGGTGGGTTGATGGTATAAAACAATTTTGCGCACACAACCTATCAAAACATTCTGAATTTCCACACCAATTAATGTTTTTTAATTAACGTGAGTCAAACATGACAATTCAAAATATTTTGATTGGTTGTGTGTGTAAAATTGTTTTGGACCGTCAACTCACACCATTAAACTCAATTAGTATACATGGTTGGTGTAAAATAAATTGTGTGAATCAAACTTGTCAAATTAATACTTACCTCAACAACAAGAAGGTAACCATCATCTTCTTCTTCACCTTTGGGAACAAAAATAGGTTCACCAACAAATTTTCTATTTCCAGCAGTCCAAGTATGTACAGAATTATTCATAAGATCAAATTTCACCACAGTGTCAAAAGGAAAACTTGGCAATGTTTTTCTAGATCCTAAGGTGGTTGCAGCATAGAGATATTTGTTTTGCTTGCCAGAAAATGCAGGATTGGTTGCTGGAAAATCTGCTGATTTCTTCCATTTATTTATGGGCTTCACATCACATTCTTGGCAATTGTAATCTGAATCTAATTTTATAGATACCTGCAACATTATGTTGTATAATTAACATATTAATGAGCAAAAACCATAAAATACATTATTGTTATAAAAAAGACAAAATACAATAAATGTTCATTGAAAATAAAGGTGTAGTCATAATTTTTTTATTTTTGAGGGAAAATATAAATTGTTTAGACATGATGAAAATTTAAGTTTAATGGATAAATGATATTGGATAGTTAGGTTTATCACAAGTTATTGTTTGAATATGCAACTGATTAACTACTTGTTAGTTGGTTATTTATGTAGTTGGTTAGTTAAGCTTGTAGATGAATAGCTTACTCTAACTAGTTACACTTGTATATATGTCATTTTGATTCTTAAAAAATGTTTTAAATATGATTACTTGAGTGAAGTGAAGACAACATCTAAAAAAGAGCAAAAAAAAAAAAAAAAGAATAGAAGAAAAAAAGCATAAATTACCTGAACAAGATGTGGCAAAGCATTTTCACCTTTGACATTCATTATTGATGGATCTAGCTTTTGTGTTTGCCAATTATATCCTGAAAATAAATCAAACGGAATTAGAGAATTCTTTTCCATAGTTTATTAAAAAGGTCATTTATTACATCTAATTGTTGAGAAAAAAATAAAAATATTTATTATCCTTACAAAAAGAAAAATATTTATTAATATATATATATATATATATATATTTTTTTTTTTGAAACGTCAATATTAATAATTATTTGTTAGATTAATATTTTTCTACTTAATCCAAATTCAAAACATGACCTACAACTCCTTTAATCTTTATTAAGATAATTATCTTAATTAATTTTAATTTGTTTTAATATTTTAAATGAATGTATCAATATATAAAAAACTAAATACATACCAAATAATTTGCGGAAATTGAACCATTGATAAGAGCAAGCACTAGCTTGTATTTGTATTTCCAAATTCCCATGAGCTTGTTTAACTTCAAAGGCATTACCAACATGAAGCAACCACAATTGTGAAGGTACTTCAAGTGGTTTTCTCCAATCTCTCTTTTTGCTTTCAGGTTTGTTTGGAAACCTAGGTAGTAAGTATATTGGTGATGTACTCTTACTTGGGTTTACTGTTAATGCTGATATCATTGGAGATGCCCCACATACTGCTCCCATTGATCCTGAAATTTGTTTAAAGAAATTAGTTCTATCGGTAAAAAGAATAATACATCTATGGGAAATGCTAACAAGCACCTTTAGAACACTAGTTAAGAAGATTAATATAGAAATTATGTATTGGAAATTGATGAAAAGGGGAATGTTTAACTTTATCAAAGTTAAAAAATTGTTGTTTGTAATTATTTTTTATTTTATTTTTGACATCCTTAACCATTGCCCTTAGGGCACTGGTTAGCAAATCCATACATATATTGATTGATACATACATTTGTACAAATATTTTAAGATTTAAAAAAGTGATACGTGAAATCTTGTTACGGTTAGTCTATAAACGTGGAAAAAAGATAAAAAATAATAGTCGTGTGATAGATGTAATATGTTGGTGATATGATATAAGAAAGAGATTGAGATAAAATGAGATGTTAAATGTATCATTTTATTTTTTGTATAACTTTTTGGATTACCTTGAGCCGATGATTATAAATTAATTTTTTCATTTTTTTTCAACTTGAAAAAAAAAAAATATGTTATGAGTTATAACAATCTGGTGACTTTTTTTTTTAATTAATAAATATATTTCTTAAAATTAATTTTTAAAGTGTAAACTTATTTTTTTTAGTCAAAGTGTAAACTTTATAGAATGTGTTTGTTAAAATTGAAAATGTATAATACTCCCAAAATAAACCCTAACCTAGAACATCAAGCTTTATGCGATTGGCGAATACTATGTAATGTGTATCAGTGAAAGCCCAATCATGGATCATCAAGTGATCTGGAATTTTGAACTCTTGCTTCTCTACCAACTTGAAATTAGAGTCATACTCTGCAAAATAAATAAAAAATGTTCATTAATTAACATCAAAATCAAAACTAGATATTTATTCAGTCTCATACACTATACGCCATTTTAGCTAAAAATATTGTTCGATTTCTATTTTTCATTTTACAAGTATTGATTATTTTTTCTTATTACAATCAATAGTACTATTAATGTATACTTTTCAATAATATTACAGGGTAATTAAGGAGCAGTTTAATAAAGTATACAATATTATTTTGTTACCAAAAAAAAGTATACAATATTATTTTATGAAACTTATGATATTAATTGAATTTCTTAATTTATATGTTAAAATCTTATACCTTTGTCAAAAAAAAAGTGGAACTTATACCTACAAAAATGAAACTGTATATTTTCCTTTATAATTAATACTTACCTGTAAATGTAAAATTACTTCGCGGAAGTAACATGTCTTCTGCATTGCATGACACAGTAAGTAATCTACTCCTGCTAGAATCAACCTTGTAGTGAGACAAGAGTCTCTTTGGTGGCATCTTAAAGATTCCTGTATTCAATAAACAAAGATAAATATATTTATAGTATAGAATAGAATGTTATAAAACTGATAAACTTTTGTATTATAGGGAAAATCCATTCGTAAAATTCAATGTTGTACATTGTATTAATTTTATAATTAAAGTATATGCTAGGGTATAATTGACGTGAAAACCTTTATTTAATTCCCCCTTGGGAAACTATATTTGATCCTTAAAAACTATTTTTGGACACACACACTTGAACATGTAGCTATGATTGTGAGTGTCTTGTATGCCACTTTGTGATAAAACTTCAATTTTTTTTAAAAAAACATTATTTGTCAAAAAACAATTATTGTAAAGATAATAGAATCGATCAATACAATAGATCATACTAATAAATGTCCTTAGGGTACTTGTTAAAGAATAATAAAAAAAAAATGAAATTTTGGGTCAAAATATCATTTTTTTGGATTTTAAAAATTTGACTACATAGCTTGCAGAACATTATTATTACTTTAATTCCTTAACAAATACCTTTAAAACATTTGTTAACATTTTTCTAATAATAATGAATGCAGTTAGAATCTCATATACTTGTATTGGTTGTCCAACCAAAGCACCCAAATTGTTTATTATTCCTTTTGTATGTATCAAGTTAATTATTATTATTCAACATCATAATCACACCATTTGGTCACATTAATTTCTTATGTTTTTTTATATATGAAGAGGGAATATTAAAATGATCCACTTTGATTGTGCCTCCATTTTTGTCTTGTTTCATAGACATGTAGTGTGTGTATTATTCAAGCTCTTATGCTCATATATGGAGAAACAAAGGAGCACATTCTACCTGATCTGGCCACCTGAACTATTGAGGCTCAAAAGTTAAATTATTATTTTTACTTCTACATCTGGAAGTGGAATCTTGACAAATTACTTACAAATTGGCATGATTTGGTGGCTGAGGAAGTAAAAAGGGTGGAGTAATAAGAAGAAAAAATATATATTTGATAGATAATCATACATCTCGTCCACACTTTGATCGAGAAATAGAGACTTTGATGTGATAAATGCGATATGTTGGTGCTGTAATGAAAAGAAAGATAGATAGGAAATGAAGTGTTGAATGAATATTAGAAAATGAAGATGTACAAATATCATAAATCATTAAGAAATCTTAACATTTATTTCACTACCAAAAAAAAAATCTTAACATTTATTTGGCTTACATATGCAATGCAAACTATAGAAACAATGATCAATACGTACCATACAATATAGGCTTTAGTAAGCTGGCAGCAACCTCCCAAAGATCACCACCGTGATTCACATTATGGTCATCCATATCACAACCGTCCACCATGTTGAACTTCCCAATCGTATCCAACGTGCCCGATTCGATCTCATACGGGTTTCCACCTTCCCACATACACAATAGCTTCTTCCCCCACATCAACACACTAGTATTAGCAACATTTTTCATAACCTTAGTATTCCCAATCTTTTTCCCACCCTTCAATACAGAAAATGGACCTCTATGTGTAAATCTCCATGAGTTCGTCTTTCGGTCATATTCCTCGACTTGAGCTTCGGTCTTAATGTACTTAGCCATGTATTTGACTTCCTTAGTCGCATTATCGAAAGTAAATACTCTTAGGTATCCATGGCCGTCTAGAGGGTGTACGGTGGAACCATGATCGTCCTTGAAAATCCCCGGTCCGGTTAAATAGTATGCACCGGATGGAAAATCGGTTGGTATTGCACCTTCAAGGACATGTAGTTTGATAGGTTGAGTTGTTTCCGATCTTTGTGACATGAACAAGAAATTGTAGTCCCATGAAGCAGCTATGGGGTCATCATGCTCTATAAAAGGTTGAACCGGTTGTAGAATCCGATCGGGTACTACAACGTCGATATTGGGTATGGGCGTAGATATTGGTTTTGGTTTGGTTATTGTTTGGGGTAAGGAGGCTTGGTGCACCGGAGGAGGCCTTATGAGAGGAGGAATTTTGTAAGATGAGGGGTTGTGAATGGGTTTGGCTTGCATTTTTGGAAGTTATAGATGCCTTGGAGTTGAGAATTAATGTTGTTAGAATGTGAAGGTTGCTAACAATATGTGCAATATATATAAGTATATGGACATGGAACTGTTGCTATAAGTGTTATTGCATATTTCCTTCAATTACAGATTTGCCATCCTTGCTTTTGCATATTAATTTTGGTTGCATGGCTTAATTGGGTTTATGCTCTATCAATGTTTTTTTTTAAAGCCAAAATTAAAATATATTAAAAATCATACCCATTACAAACAAGATGTGCCTAAAGGGAGAAAAATACAAAGAGTTAACATAATAAAGATGACAAAAGCAAGAACTACAATTACAAACTTGAGGTGTACCCTATACAGAGTAACGGTGAAGACCACCAAAAATAAAAATCAAAAGTAAAACCTGGTTTATCCGTCTTTAGCCACAACCATAAATGAAGCTTAATACTATTCAGAAGTTGATCGTAGCCTGAGATTTTGTTGCTAAAAATTAAAGGATGTTAACATAGAGATTTGATCGGTTCGTAACGATTCAACTCATATCCCACAAGACTTAGGATCTCATTGAAAAGTAATATGCAAATACCTTAATTAACACTTTATAGAACCCAACTCACTTAAACTTTTATGAACCTAAATGTTGATGTGGGGTGTGGAAGCATATTAAAATGTGATGGACATCAAATTAAGTTCTTGAATTTTAAGTGGCAGACATGAGGCATTTCAATTTTCTTTTGCCTATGCACTTGACTTGTTTTGTTTTAGCTTATTTCTTTAATGGTTTGTTCAGAAGTGTATCGCTTGGTGCTCCGTTAGATGAGGATTTTTTGCCCATCTTACTATTATTTTTCTCTTTGGCCAAACTAGTATTAGTTTGACAAGAGCAGTTTGATCATCATGTAAGAGCATCGAATTATGATGGTTGAGAAAGAAATGACCAATTTGCATTATAATATACATACCTCAATCATTATTAATATATGAAATATATAGTTTAATGTCCACTTTTTTATTTTCTCTCTTAGGTTGTATTTGCTAGTTTAAGTTTGCAACGGCAACTTGTTCATCATATAAGAGCTGCAATGATAGCCTTCTATTTGTCAATGATGGTTGAGAAGAAAAGTCCCATTAATTTACATGTACACTCTATTACAATACACAATGTTTCTATTGTTTTAGCTATATATATGTCTCATACTTTTTAAGCAATGGAGGGACTAAAGTTGATGGATTAATAATAGCTTAGTGACTATTTATAATTGACTATCTATAATTGGTTTAAATATGTAATTCGTCTATGTAAATATGACAAATTTGACTTATGGTCTCAATATTTATTACTCCTTCCAATTTATCCATGTAATTACTAATCACTTTTAATTTGGTCTCTAAGTTCATCTATTTGTTGATGTGGTGTGTTTTTGCTTATGCGACAATGATGATTTTGCAAGATTGTTGTTGACACATAAAAAATGAAAATCTAAGGATGAAAATGTCCTGACAACTTATAGACAAAAATGAAAGGACAAAATTACCCTTCATGTTTGACCCACATACTCATCAAATTTTCCCCCTTCAACCCAGAAAAACTATCACTAATCTTCAACACAAAACTGAAGGGAAATCGAGTACTCCCTCCATTTCAAAATATAAGTAAAAGTTACTTTTTAGGTTCATTCATTTAATGATGTGTGTGATCCACATACATCATTAAATGAATGAATCTAAAAAGCAAATTTTGCTTATATTTTGAAACAGAGGGAGTACAATAATAGGCAACATAATGAAAATATTCGATTTCCTTTCCTTGGATCATTACGAATTTTACATGATCAGTGATAGAATTCTTACCTCTTGAAGTGCAGAAAATAGTTTGGATCACAGCTGAGCAACGTAGCAAAGCCTCTGCTTGTCCACACAAACGGTTCTCCTCCGGTTTCTGGTGCTAGCCAAACGATCAGAGGTTTAGCGAGAACTAGGGTTTCTCCAAAAATGTGTAACTCTGACTTCAACGCAAGAGTTCTATTATTGAGTTTCATTAAGTTCATTAACCCATTAGTGTTTCCTAACTAATTAGTGTTATTAGCTAAACTCACTCATCTTATAAGTCTTACTTATATTTCTCCTTTTTGACCGTTCTATTGTGTGTAACCCGATAAGTTCTTGTAACGTTGGCAGTAATATTAAATCTTATATTTAATATAATAAACAGTGAGCAATATCTAGCAACATCGCTGCTACCCAAGTGACAAGAATGTCAAGTGATTTGACGAAACATTTTCCATTATAATTTCTAAGTACAATTACTTCTTAGTCCTCATATCTATATTGAACATAAGACATATATTTTTTCACCTTTCTATCGATCAATATTTATATTTCTTGATCCCGAAATATACTAAATAATGAATAACCCCAATATCTCATATTGACTTAATTCGGCATGGCCATGCAATTTTACAGTCATATTTCATAAAGACACCTAAAGATATATCTCATGTTATGAAGAAGGGACAAGCCTCATCTAGGACACTCATGTCCCTCAGTATGATTCGTCAAGTGTCCATTAACCAACATTATGATTATCATGTTACAGACAACGTTAGAATGACAATAAAGCACCTGAGTCCACATCTAGGGATCATAGTGGTTTCAAGTCTAAGAGCGGTATACACCATTATCATTGTGAGAATATCTTATGACACTTTCATAACATACTATGTAGTATTCTCATGGTGGGTCAATCCAGTATAAATATTTTGCCTAATATTATACCTATGTATGACCTTAATATCCCATATTCATGACCCATGAGATGTGGTCATCAGTCTACATACATAATAGTCTCTACACTTTATTATTATCCCGATTTATATTAAAGATTGACTACGAATACATTTAAGAATAATGTTCTCTATGTTAATGTAATCTAATGATTAAGTCACGCTTAATATTCCATCACATGAACTATCTATTTTAAGAACTTTATTAATTTTACAACAATTATAATAAATAATGCCATATTTTATTTATTAATAAAAGTCATGATACATAGCATAGGTTTATCCTAAACTGCTGACCTCTAGGGCGTACACAACAAAAACAACATTGTTCTTGTTGTTATCAAGAACAAACAATGACATGTTATTTGATAAAGGAGATTAGTAATTTGATCAAGAATATAAATACAACACATACACAACAAAGGGTTGAAATAGATCAGACAGCATGTCAGGGACCTATAACCCAACCAACCTGTCTCAGCCTAACTTGTTTAGCAAATATGTTAGGCTCAGACCTTATAAAAAGTCAATTAATTTAAGTATGCCACACTAAGGCTTATAGAAAAGCCTACTAGATCTACCATACCGGTCCATATATGTGAAATTACATATACTTTATTATATTAGTAAATTTTTTGTTTCTTAAAATTTCTGATACAACAATTGATTTAATATTTTGCAATATTTTGTCATTTAGGATTTCCAATGAGGTATAAAACTCTTTGTATTACTCTATTATTCTAATTCCAATGAATAAAAAAACAAAGCAATAGGTCCAATGTATGCGGTATTGTTAATCCAAAAATAAAATATTTGATTGAAATCATGATTAAGATTTCGACAAGCCATATGGGTTATTTCACATGCTACAAAGTGCAAAGGGATTTCTACCAAGAGCATACAAACTTCAACATACCACAATTTCGACCAAGGAAGTTATAGTTGGAGTGCAATAAGGCAAAATGGAACGTGTAGTGGCAGACAAGGCTGAAGTTCATGGAAGTTATTTTCTAGTATCTTAAGAAGTTATAGGAAGTTATTTCTACTTTTAATATAGACCGTAGGATTTAGTGGTAGTTTTTTCTACAAGGTATATATATATATATATATATATATATATATATATATATATATATATCGGCTTGTAATAAGAACAAATATGGTTGGTTTCTTGATTTCTGAAACTCTAACACCCCCGCCGCGGAGCAAATGGGTTCACGAGTGGATAGATTGACAGATTCCAACCACCCTTTACATTCATGTAATTTAATATTACTGTTTCTTGTTTTATTTTCCTTTTTCTTTTGCAATTTGTATTTCTTTTCATTTTTCTTTTCTTTCTTGTTCTTTTGAATATGCTAACTTGAGCATTTTTTTTCAATCATGTTGTCATGAGACAACTTGTTATTAAAAGATGTTGGATGCAATTCTGACATTAATGTTCTTAAAGAATGCATGAAGTGATGTCATAAACCGTGAGACTTGAACGATCCCCTTTAAACAGTTATATGCTTTTTAGCCTTTATAAAATGGATGTACAAGCTCCACAAAATTTTCCTTAGCATAAACTAGGCTTTTAGATAGGCTTGAAGTAAAAATAATGGTCACAAGGAAAAAGGGGTTTGGATTGTGTCCTTTAAAAAAAATTGGCTACTTCCCAAACCTTGAGAAGATATTCAGATAAGAGGATATGAAGTATGTATAAAATGAATTTGATACAAGAAGGGATTGGATAACACACAACAATAATCCTGGTTCAACCAACTGAGTTAGTCCAGTCTCGACTAACTGTGATATTTTCCAATATAGTACCTAAGACACTCTCAAATTTTGCCCTCTTTTTTCTTTTCTGGTCTACCTGACCATACAAGTTTTGGACAGTCTCTTCAAACTTAAAGCTACCATACAATGTGCCAAGAACTTTAGAATGTTTTCTAGATTTGAATATGCAAAGGATGTTGTTGTTGTTAGTAATCCGCATAAGATAGTGCCAAGAGCTTGATCTCATCTTCATCTTCTCACTTAGATCAGTTTGCTTAACATTTCCACAGCTTCATCAACCCTAGTTCCTAATTCTCCTTTATATATTTATATTTTAAGTAATGAGTTCTTACAAAGGTATCAACTTCAAAATGGGTGTGATTTGAAAATAGGTGAATCGTTAATGGAAAGTTGGTTGGGATTATTATGATGGTGTTGTAGTCGTGATTTCTCTCTTCTTCTTTTCAATCTGGGTTTGAGAAATTTAGAGTTGAAGATGAAGGTGTTTTGGTCATTTCTCATTTGCCTAAAACCATGAGGGGTATTTTCATTTTTGCAATCAATTTTAATTTGAGTTAGCAACCATGTCTTATATTTACAATGGACATGTTAGCAAACACATGCCTCTTCAACAAAAAAAGGGATTCGTGGCTAAACTAAAAATGATTAGTAATTACAGTGTTTGTTTAAAAGGATTAGTAATTACACTAAAGGTGAGAAAAACACAATAAAGTGAGAGGGAGGCGCGGGGGGGGGGGGGGGGGGGGGGGGGGGTTGAATTGTGTTGGATTTTTTTAGTTTCGTTTTATGTGTGTTTAAAACCTGGTCAGAATCTGAGGTGTACATATTCAGAATGAGAGTATGATTGCTGCAGATTAAGTGCATAACACAAATATATATATATATATATATATATATAGAGAGAGAGAGAGAGAGAGAGATCAGACACATAGCAATTTTATACTGGTTCCTCCCACAGCACATGAGTAGTCTAGTTCCCTTGCACTTCCAAGGGATTTTACTATAATCACTCTAGATTACAAATTACTTAAGAATTCTTCCAAGAGACTTCTCAATGCTCAAGCACAACTGCAAGAGACTTCTATGCCTAAGCACAACTACTTAACACTTCTTGATCTAGGAATCTACCTAAAGACTTCTTTCTCAAGAAAAACTCCAATAGACTTCTCTTTGCTTTAGGACAACCTATAAAGACTTACCTTGCTCAATCACAACTGACTGAGACTTCTTAGGTGCTCATGGTTTCACCAAGAGACTTATCTGCGCAAGCACGCAGGGGAGAACCTTTCTTAAATGTTAACACAACTGTAAACAAGTTAATTTATTCTTACACTAGATTTAACAATGGTAGTGTAAACTGAACAAATGAACAGACTCTTTAGGATTTCTAAGATATGAACTTCTAAGAAAAAAATCCTACATGTTATGCGCTATTTTATTTGACAAAGTAATGAAACAGTAAAATAAAAGAGACTTGTTACTTCTTCTTCTTCTTCAGATCTTCAGCTCCTTATATAGGAAGTGAAATGAGAGACGTTGGAGAATATTTTCAGCGCAAATAGAGTCATAGAGAAGCTTCAATCAAGAATGTTGGCTCTTTGCATGATATGGATAATTATGATGAATTTTCCTTTGAATTTCCTTTGCTAAAAGAATAATTATCTGTTGCATTCTCTTTGTTCTTGAGGTCCTTTGTTTGTTTGCACACATAGACAGAAGAAGACAAAAGAAATACTGTATCAGATACTATGATGGAGACAACTCGAAGAATAAGACAAAGCATACGTAGATTTTGGCTCCCTCAGATCCAAGTATGTCAATCAGCTTCTGAGTCTGATGTCATTGAGTGGATTTAGAGATTTCTCTGGGTGAGAAATTAAGAAAAAAAATTTGGTCACTTTTGTAACTCTCTTGTTCAAGTGAAGAGACTGAAAAAAAGGTAGAAATTAGGGTTTATTATTGATGCTAATTTGAGAATTTATAGTAAACTAAGTTTCTCTTTGTAAGAAAGTCATAGTGGATTGAAAAGATGCTACCCCCACAAACATATGTCATTTCAGGCTGAAGTGAATAAAAATATTATTTGTGTTTGCACCTATTCATTTGTCTATGTTTATTTATTCGATTATGATTTTAGTACACACATAGGTTTCACGTTTCATTGATTGGAATATTTGGGTTGTTGTTTGTTTTTGTTAAATCTCTGCTCTTTATTCTTGTTGATTTAAACAAGAGGTTCAAATTCACAATAAATTAAGGCAGAAGATACTTTGAAGGTTGAAGAGGTGTTACACTCAAATATAAAATCTTATGCATTGAGCAAGATGATGTTTCAAGTGAGAGAAGACTCCTAGCAAATAAACTATTAGAAGTTAAAATGTATCAAATAAGCCACAAAAAACCGTCGAAGGAAAATACTATTCTTGCTTGAAGCATTTTAATAATGTAAACCTTCTGAAATTACCATCTAAAGATTGTTCAAGAAGTTTCAAGGATAAAAGTTATCAATCCAAAATCGCCAAGAATTTAAATTCAGAAAAGAATTTATCAAAGAGAAGTCGTTAAATGAGTTTTATTTTGGATGTTTGAAGACGCTCGGCATATATGCATTATATTATTTAGTTATCTCATTTTTCTATATAATGTAATCTCAAACTCCATGCAAATAAGTTCATTCTCGTTCGATAAAACTACACATACTATAATCACATATACCACTCTTAAAGGATAATACTCTTACTCAATTAAAGAATCCTCTTTAAGGATTTAACTTGTATCCTATATTGCTCATCAAGTTCATTTTTTGTTGAGAATTTTTTTCGAATCAACAAGAGGTAAAGGTAAAGCTTGTGTGACTACAAAGTACTATAGATGAATGCAAGTTGACCTTTATGTAGAAGGGTGATAGTCTGAAGAAATATTAAACATTCATGATCAACTTGGAGAGACATAGGTAATAACATCCATTGAAAAACGTAGAGATGAAGGTAATATCACTTATTGATAAAGTTGGAGAGGTGGAGGTAATAACACTCGTGGTCAAGTTGGAGAGGTGGAGTTAAGAATACTGAATATTGGAGAGTTTCAAGGTGGTTAATTGTTAAATTAACATCACCGTCTATTTGAAGAAAAATTGGAGAATTGTTGTGTATGCCTTGCATTTCCTCGTTTTTTTTTTCTTTTCATGTATCTGCATTTCTGCCTAGATGGTGGAGCAGGCACAATATGGATGAAATAGGAAAAAAAAATTGAGTTTTCATGTCAGAACTTCAACCTTGTGCAAATAGGGTTCTACTTAGCAGTTTTGGTTTCGGACTTGTGGGAATTTGTGGCAGCCTTGCAGGAATACCAAAGTACATATTTCAAGGGAGACTTGCGAGAATCTTGATAGCTCAAAAGAGGGAACTTTAAGGGTAAAAATTGAGTGCTTTTGAGTGAGATTCTAGTGTTGAAAACACATTGTAAACACATAGGATAGTGATTATGTTTAAGTGAGTTGGTATAAGAAAGGAGAGAAATTGGGGATTGCACTTGAAGAATAATTGGGCACCATCCCCTCACCCTAAATTTTTTAATAAGAAAAAGAACTATATTTCTTTTCGTTTGCCCCTTTCAAAACAATTTTAACCAAATCACTGATGACTGATGGATAATTACATCGAAGGTCGAGAATCATTTAGATATTAGCTCTACCCGACTCTCAACCAAAGTAACTCATGATCAACACAATGCCCTTTAATGAAGTAATGAGGAGTTCTAAAATGGTATATAAAATTTTAGGGCTTGTTAATTATGAGCTTTACGACTTGATTTCCATAATCACTCGTTAACAATGATAACAACACTGTCTTTTAAAAAGAGGAGGGAGTACATGATCATTTGATGACAAATCCATCACCATCTTATTATTTAGAGTCTTTCTAATGAGTGCTCTAAAAATATTGATTAAGAAATCTTTAAATAAAAAATTTATTTTAAAAATATAAGTTGTTACTTTTAATCAAGTAAAGTTTACACCAAATTTTTATACAAATTTATTTCTTTTGGTTCCTAAATCAATATCCTTAGAACACTCACTATATTCTTCTATTTCTCCATTCGTTTCATAATACATGTCGTTTTTGGAGATTAATTTTGTTTCACATTACTTGTCACTTTTAAGTTTGAATGCAACATTAATTATTGGTTTGTCAATAATAATCATTTCTATTTATTGTAGAGAAAGAAATAATAGAATGAAATAATAAATGGTTAAAAATATCATAGAAAAACACTCATATAATTTCATAAAAATAACAAAATTTATTTAATTTCTTAGTATGTGTAAATTTCTCAAAAACGACATTTATTTTGAAACGGATAAAATATTTATATTCTATTATTTAATCGAAGCATAGTATTTGAAAGCACATGGTTTATGAGCTTGTCTACTTATACTAGACAAACTCTCACCACTAATCAAGAGAAGTATAATGGTTTCCATTAGCCCTTGTCTCCATATCATGCACCGTTGATACCCTTTAATTATAAGAGGTCAAAAAAGAAGTAATAAAAATATGAAATCATTATACAATTATCATCTTCTATGCAATTCCAATTCCACCACCACCATTGAACAACCATTTCCAAAACTAAAGAAACGCAAAATGAAGCGATTAAACCATGACTTCTTTTTATCTTCCACACTTTCTCGAACTGTTCTCTTTAGTTTTCTCTTATGATATTTTATTGGCTTAAATGCATTTTTGACCCTTTATATTTGCCGTCGTAGCAATTTCCCACCTAATAAAAACAATGCAATTTTGACCCCTAATTTTTTCAACTATGCTGAGAAGCCGCCACGTGTCCTAAAAAATGGGCCAATATCACAACATTTTTGTAAAGATAAGGGGCAAAAAAAAACATATTTCCCTAAACATAGCAATATTAGGGGATTAAAATTGCATTTTTTTTTGTCAAAGGGCCAAAATTGCTACAATGGCAAACATAGGGGGTCAAAATTGCGTTTAAGCCTATTTGTTTTTATTTTATACGAACCAACGCGAAGGTGCAACTGTTCTTCATTGTTGAAAAAGATAAACAAACAAATAATTGATGTGATAAACTTTCAATCAAAAGGATAAATTTTAAAAATATGTATAAAGTAAAATGATCTTAAATGGTGTAATATTTGTGTATTATAGATCACATTTGTGTGACATTGTGGTGGGAATGTCACATGACATACGGAACTGGATCCCACACTGTAACAACATTAACGCAGTAACAACTATGGACTGTTCGATCAGAAATGAAAGGTTGAGATTAAAACTGTGTGAAATTGTATTATGTGAATTTGAACTGTTAGATTATTTTTCAATGGTTGTGATTGTCTATTGCACGAAACCGCGTGAAGCGGTTACAACAGGCAATCCTGATCCCGTGACATACCCAACCACAAACACATAATATTTTTTGTTTCTTCTCTCTCTTCCACAAAGCTTTTTTGTTTTATTTTAAAATTTAGAAAGTCATATGTCACATTGTGGTTGAGCAATGTTATGTGTGACATTCCCACTACAATGTCACACAAGTGGTTTAATATAATACAACATGTGTCTCCAGAAATATTATTTGAGAATAAAAATAAACATAGACCTTTTTAATTGAACTATGTTTAAAACCTAATCATGAATCGCATAAACTTCACCAAATATGCAATCATGAAATAAGGAAACATATTTGTTTTTGACTCAGAATTAAGGGACACATAAGGGCACAAAGTATTGTGAATATTAATTTTCCAATAATTTGTATTATTTTTTCAGCAAAAGGAAAGAAAAACAAAGTATTGGGAAAATGCCATAACATGGTGGCAGTTCAGAGTGAATTGGAAAGCCAGCAAGTGCACTTGTATTGGATTGACTTTGAAATCATCATGATTATTCATTTGAAGAATGAAGAAATAAAATAACACAAATGCTAACGAGTGATCGTAAGGCATTCTTTAACAATCTTTAAATAATAAGCTTTTATAAAAATTGATGTATTTAATGTATAGAAATTGAACTATTTAAATTTTCCTACAAGCATTTTTTAACTAGAAATCGTTAAAACGTGCTCTCAAAGCACTCGTTACCAAGACCTATGAAATAATGATCGGTCTTTGATACCAAAGTTTAGAGTTGGTGTGATTCTGCTTACATGATGACAAGAACCAAGGGCCTACCCCCTGGTTTGGTCCGTCTGTAGAGGAATCTGCTGATTTCATCCTCTCATTCTCATTACCAATTCTCAAATTCAGACTTTACTTTTCTTGGCCAGACAATATTCAATAACCTTAATATTGTACAATTTGCAGTAGCTTGACCATAGTCCTAACACATATTCAACATTTATTGGTTAGACGGTTAGTGACCCACTTTAGTTTACAATATAATATGGTCCACTCTTGAAATATTTGCACTAACCATCCTTGTTTGTTTGCTATAACATTGAGATTATTTATCTTGCATAGTGTTTCTCTATTTCTTCCTTTACATTTACTACCTAGTTTGCTGCCTACAATGTCGTGGTTACCGTTCTTTATTTCTTTATTTTTGAACCTTGTTTGTTTGGACAAATGCCGTAAGGCTGTCTTTATCTGTCGAAGTACAGTTGGTTTATGGATTTCTAAATCTCTTTAATTTGTATTTCTAAAGTCTAATTTGAAAAGACAAAAATTCATCCATCAAAGTTGTTAATGAGTTATCATGGTCACGTCGCTCTTTTCAAGACGTCTTAGACACTATTCAATATTATGCAAAGTAGACTATCAATTATGCCACCTTCACGATAAAACAAGACTAACTACAAATGTGCAATTAACTAGCTAATCTTCAAAAATTTCACCTTCGTACTAGGACCACTATTAATTTAATACCAAAATCAATCAAATATGCTACTGTGATAGCTCTATCATAGTATTGTGATCACTCAAATATGATGTTATCACAATTCTAACATTTAACAATCACATATATCAACATGGTATTACAACCATTTAAATATGGTGTTACCACCATTTCTAACCTCTAAATTCTCCAAAGGCAGAAAATATCCAAAAAATATATACTCCTAAAGTCATTCTTAATTTCGAAGGGATATTAAATCTTAAACGGTGCTATGATCTTAAAAGTATTCTTTATTCTGAAGGGACATAAATTATCGAAGAGATTATGCTCTTATTAACATCCTTCTCAATTCTTAAGGGACATTTTACCTAAAACGGACTATGGTCAAAAGAACACTTTTAATTTTGAAGGGACAAAAGAAATAAAGAGGAGAATAGCTCGTTAACACAAGTTGAAGAAAGAAGATAGAAAGAGTTCTCGACAACCTAATAGAACTCTTTGGTGTGCTTTTTGAACTGAGTGGAGTCATATAATTCATATAGAGATTTTGTAATTGAATTTAGCTACAATTGTGGGAGCCAATTGCTCATTTCGAAGACTCTTGAATAAAGATCAAAAGATATTAACCCATAAAATTGGAGGAAACTATCTAATTAGATATAAATGAAGAAAAGATAGGAAGCTCAATTGCATTATCAATCTAATCACAACCAACATAAACTAAAATTATGGGAAGCAATATGCACAAATGAAATTTTTTTACTATTATTTTTATCATTATCGGGTATTTAAAAATTAAAATATCATAATATAAATACTATTAATGTGTGTGTTCTATTTTATGTGCGACCTCCACACTTTATTTTTTTTCAATTCACACAACACTAGCTCAAAGTTTAATGACTTGGTGTTTCCAATTTCCTTCCAACTTCACACCTAAATTTCAACAATCCCCCACTAGAATTTACAAAATGGTTTTAGAAATAACGTCAAACGGTTCTATAAAATTGCTAATAAACAAATGGGTCACCAACAACATAAACCTTTACATAACGATTAAATTGCAATTAACAAGAGTGGCTTGTAGCGTTGATCTCAATCTTAGACATAGAACCCACACACAACCTTTTTCTAAGGTGTATTCTAAAACCCTATGTTTTTATGGCCCTGCATGTTTATATCAGTCTGATGAACGCTCTAGGTATTCTGCCTCAAAATCTCATAGGAACCGGCCTCAACTCCATATTTGTATAGGCGAGTCTATCAAGAGTACCCATGTAGCTATGTACTCCACTCCAAATAGAGTATATATCTTATTAAGAGTTTCTATTATTTCATCCTCCTCTGACTTCACGAATGACGCTTCTCTAGTTTTATCATAGTATGTTCTATCATTTCATGATTTTTTATTTCTCATTGAACATATTTATTCGAATCTCTAATCATTTAGTTCGAGTTACCATCACTCGTGATCTATAAGCATTAGTCTCATTCTATTGGATGTGTTTAAGACTTTCTTTCTTGTTAACCATTTTGTCAAAGGATCAACTAAATTTGCATTAGTACATATATGATCTACTTTAACCGCTCCTTCAGAGAGTAGTTAACTCTCTAATTGTTACGTGTTTGTGCCTTAATCATCGTCTCTTATCAATGTAGTAACAATTCTCAATTTTGCAATAGCCACGATACTATCACAACAAATTAACACAACTGGCAATAGTTTTTCCCACAAGGGAATCTCAAATAGGAACCATCTTATATGAAGTAGATAAAATAGTCACAAGGAAGGGGGTTTGAATTGTGAACCTTTAAAAATTAATTTTGTCACTTAAAAGTTATTCTCAAGTTGTGAACTTGGAAGGGTTAAGTTAACATACAGACTTCAAAATGTTCTGAAGTGTTAGTGTAAAAACAGTTTAATAATTAAATGAGTTTGTGTGTGATGTGTTTACTGTAAGTAAAGAGTAAAGAGAAGAGAAGAAGAACACACATAAATTTATAGTGGTTCACCCAATGCGGGTTAGTCCACTCCTCACAATCTTGTGAGATTTTCCACTATGATGCTTGAGATAACTTCTCAAATCCTGCACCTTACAAACTTGTTCACCTGAACAATTACAACACTGTATTCTCTAAGCCTCACCAGGCTTACACCTTTCTTGCTAAGTTACCTACTTAAACTTTACACCTTTCTGCTCAAACTAACACTTTAGTACCCCTAAAGCTAGATGAGACTTTGTTTACAATTTGTATGAAGTTTGGATGATTTAGATCAGACAAGGAAAGAATGGAGGTGGAGATTTATCTTTAAAAAAGATAAGAGAAATATTGATGCCCACTTTTAAAGATTTTTTTTAAAGATTTCTTGGAATCTTTGTGAGATCAATGTTTTTGCTAAAGCTTCAAACACTCTTATGTTGTTTTCTTGTATGCTTTGCAAAGGTGTGTGTTATGCTGAGGCCTTGATCTATATTTATAGGGTTTCTTGAGCATTTGTAGCCGTTGAAGAGTGACCAATGGTCTTGTACCATGTGTCCTAGGACCCACCAACTTTCACTTGAAATTCTAGGCAAAATGAAATACTTCAGAATGTTGTTGTGTTCTTGATAATATTTCAGAATGTTGTTGTGTTCATCATGATCTTCATCTGGGTTCATGTGGATGAACGGTCAGATATGCATCTGGGCTTTATCAGATGAATGTCACATGAATTTCTGGGTTGTACTATGAAGATTGTTCTTGTACGACTTCAAAATGTTGTTAGATCAGATCTTCTTTGAATTCTGTCTTGGAACGTGTGCATGATCTCATAAAGTGGTGCTGTCACTTCAAGTCCATGCTTTAGGGGATTTGGTTTTCTTTGTACACTACCAACTCCCTTATGTGTCGAATTCCTATAGGATTAGACTTGATCTTGCTTTTGGATTTACTTTTTAATTTCCAACCACTGTACTGTTCATGTCAGAAAAAACATGGAGTAGGATCGAACTTTCTGAACTCAGGGGATTTCAGAATTTCCTTTTGTTTTACTTAGGATGATTTGTAAGACTCTTATTTGATGTAATCAAATCCTAATAGTAAAACATAAATGAAGTGCGTCAAAGAAAATATTTAGGATGATATTCTTAATGGAATATTCCTAATGTGTTGTACTTCGAATGTTCATAGTCTTGAATGAACATTGAAGGAGCCATATTTGACTTTAATCAAATAAATGCCTTTATTCCTTGATTGATCTTTAGTCAACGTACTTTACTGGGCTTTTATTTAAGTCACGTGAACCTTGTATGTTCTTCATTTGGTTCATGAATTTCTGGGCTTTGTTCTTGATGTTCATCATGAACAACCTTCTGAACTCTGTCCAACCTTCTGAACTATTTTAACTTTCTGAACTCTGACTGAGTTCTTTAAGTCTTTAAGTCCTTTGATTTCTTGTATCTTGGTATGATTTAAACTTTGTTTCTGTCTTAGTTAAACACTCAAGAGCACAAGTTAAATACTAAGAAATTAATCAAAGTCCATTAATTCCTTAATCATCAAGGTTTGTAATCTTTAAAATTAATTAAGGATTTTGCCTCAACAATCACCCCCTTTTTGACTATGACAAACCTATGATTTAGGATTATGGATTTTGATTATATATATGAGAAGTTTTAGAGCTAAAAATTTATTTTTATGCTCCCCCTCATTTTTATAATTCATAGCAGTGAGTTTTTAAAGACTTTGAAAAAGCTTCCCCACACTTTTATAATTCATGGCATAAATAAAACATGCACAATTGAGCCAAAATCATTTTCATTCATTGATGTTTAAATAATCAGTACAAGTTCATAACTTATATGGTTCAAAACAAAAAAGGAATTATAAATGCATATGTGATCAAGAAAAAAAGTGATGTTTATTAAGAACTTCATCAACAAGATTTGATCACTGACCTACTTAGGGCCTAAACCTAGAAATTTAAAGACATGATCATCCTAAAGCTTCTCCCCTTTCTGTCATTTGCAAAAAGTTAAGGAGGTAGAAGACAAAGAGAACTAAGGGGTGGAATCCCCAAAGTTTAAAGAGGGCTCAGAGTCAAATACACTAAGATCTTCAAAAACTGGAGGGTCAATGACCAATCCAAGAGCATGAACATCAATGGTCCACTTAGCTAACATACATGCAATCTTATGGGTCTTAGTGGAAACCCTAAGTGCCCTGGCAACCATTTTCTCAGCTCTAGATGGTTTTGTAGAGGGTGCAGGAGCAGAGGCTTCAACCTTTTCTTTACAATGACCTTCTTTGGTAACAAAAGTGTCCAAAGATTCAAAGTGGTCAAGAATGTTAGGCAGCTTGCTTATGTTTTTGTTCGTGATTGGTGGTGGAGAAGGTAAAACACTTTGAGTGAGCAAAGGAGAGACCAAAAAATTTCCAACTTCTGATTCCATGGTGGAAGTGGAGAAGTTTAAATTTGGGTTTTGTTAAGGAGTTTGTTGGGCCATGAGCTGAACTTGAGTAGAAGGCAGAGATCCTGATGGTTGTGGAATGGGGTCAACTGACATCTCATTCACTTGAGGGAAACTTGGTTCAACACCAGCACTTGTCTGAACATTTTGAACTATAATTGCAAGATTTTCTTGAATATTCTGAATCTCTTCATGAGTTTCCTGAAGCACTTCTTCAGTGTTATCAAGTTGTGCATCTTTATACACATTCAAATCTGAGCTTGGATCCTCCACATTCAGATCAAATCCAGTTTGATTTTCAGCTTGCTCAATTTCTTGAGATTCCATTTCATCATGTCCCTCACTCATCCTTTGAGAGACAAGAATTTCAGCCACATCATGCATGTCTTGATCATCTTTCTGAGATGCTTCAACAACATCATCAACTTCTTCATCTGTTTCTTCAGTATTTTCTTCAACTTCATCAACTTTTTGAAGTTGTTCAGTAGGTGAAACAACAACATTCTGAACTATAGCATCACTGGCTGAGTCAAGTTTCTGAAGTTCCACTTCAGAGGTTGCAGCAACCTTGGGTGCATCTTGAGTTATCTCTTCTTCTTTCTCATTAGAGACAACGTCTTCTTGCATCTTTTCATGGCCAACAACTTCATCTTTCTTCTCAGAGTCTTCAACATTCTGAACTTCTGCATTTTGTTGAAGAATTTTTCTTGCACGTTCAGCAACTTCTTGGAAGAGATCTACAGCTGTAGGTTCACCATCCTTTGGTGGAGAGTCAACCATTTCATCATCAGAGGCTTCTTTTTCAGAAGTTTTGTCATCCTCATCTCTCTGAATGCTTGATAAGTTCCTAATTTTTTCAAGTTTTCTCTTCTTCCTTGACTTCTCAACCTTCTGATATGAGTTTCTCTTGACAGAACTAGTTGTTTCTGAGGATACATGAGTTGGCATGTTGGAGGTAGTTATGTGAAGTTAAGCAAGAGACTTTGAGGTGAATCTCATGAAGTTGTAGTCGCTATCTTCTCCTTCAAGATCAACCTTAGCAGCTCTAAGTATGGGGGTTATGTGCATACCATAAGCAAGGGCATCATTTGATTGTTTGGGGTTCATACATGAATCTATCATATGCTGAAGAATGATATAACATAGGTTTAACTTCTTCTTTTTGATGAGATGATACATGATGCAGAGATATGTGTCAGTGACTGCTTCAAAAGTACCACTCCTAGGGAGCAGGGTATGCCTAATCATGTTATGAAGTATCTTTGGAACATCTTTCAAATTTGTGGAGTTGAAAGGGTGGTCAGGTTTGGTATACTCAACTATGAATTTGTTACGACTAACCTTCATCTCATGAAACCAGGAAGGAAAGAAAAGTTCATTACCTTCATTTGGAATTCTTAATGCTTTTGAGAGGAATTCCTTGGTGATTTTGATTTTAACACCTTTCACAGTGGTGGTGAGAATCTTTTCCTTCTTCTTCTCCTTGATTCTCATTGAGCTATAGAACTCTCTTACCATATCTTCAAAGGTGATATCTTGGAGGGACACAAAGTTGGACCATTCCTGAGAATCAGTGTTGTCGCGTCATTTTTCGGAGATCAAGGCTATTTGATTAGCGTTTGACTCACTAATTTATTTCACGACTGAACATTTAATTTTATTTAAAAAAGGGGGAAAAAGTTCAAACTACCCCTATTTGAAAAGATTTAGGGTTCGGGGGTTAGTTACATAAAGGGAAGGTACTAGCACCCTTTATGTCCGTAGTACTCTACGGGAACCTCTTGGTTTTATTTAATTTTTGTGCTATAAACTTGCTTGCTTTTGAAAATGGAATGAATAGTGAATAAAAAGAAAAAGAAAAAGAGAAGCCTATTATCTACATTTTTTATTGATTTGGAAGGACATGGTCCTTTGCCTACGTACCCGTGAGGGATCAAAACCTCGTAGTTCGGGGTAGAAATTTCGTTTGATTTGTTTGGTGTTTTTCATTAGTTTTGAAAAAAAGTTTTAAAGAAAAAGCCGAGTGGCAAATTGGAATTGATTTCTATTTTTTATTTGAAAGAGACTACTCATGATAAAATTAAATTGTTTTAGACATTTGATTAAGAAAAAGAAAAAGAAGGATCACTTGATTTTTGGAAGCAAGGTTTATTATAAAAAATGATTTTTGTGATTTTTGATTATTTGCATGTTTTTGTTGTTTTTTTAATAATAATTAAAACTAAAGTTTAAACTAACGGAGCATAAAAATAAATGCGTTGGTACCTTATGGCGGTGTTGGACCGCCACAAGGACCTTTTACCTAAACTACCAAGCATAAAAATAAACATACACCCACACACGCACACATGCACCTACAACTATTACATTAAACCTACAATACATGCTATGGTCTGCGAGAAAGTAAATAACAAAAAATAAATAATTTACATTTAAACCTATTATACATTCTAAGGTCTATAATAAAATAAAAGAGATAAAAAAATACACAATAAATAAGTGAATGATAAATATGTAGTCTAGATCTAATTTTTTAAAAGGGAAAAGAAAAAAGTAGTACTTTTCTGTTTGGTTTGCTGTCTGTGAGAAAAAAACCTTCTGTTTGGTTTGCTGCCTGTGAGAAGAACCTTCTGTTTGGTTTGCTGTCTGTGAAAAAAAACTTATGTTTGGTCTGCTGTCTGTGCGAAGAAACTTCTGTTTGGTTTGCTGTCTGTGTGAAGAAACTTCTGTTTGGTTTGTTGTTTGTGTGAAAATTGGTGTTTGTGCAAAAATTGGTGTTTGGTTTGCTGTTTGTGCGAAAATTGGTATTTGGTTGACTGTTTTATGCAAAAATTGGTACTTGTGATGTTGATGCGGGTTATGAACGAGAGTGAGCCTCTGAGAATGGTTTCTTTGCAGGTTGTGAATTTAGGCCGTAAAATTGTGTTTTGGTTGATGAATGATGGTGTCGTGATGTTGGTTTGGTTATTGTTGTCTCTGTTGTTTTGTGACTCTGTAACTATTGCAGGTTTTTGATTAATTTTGGCCTCCTCCTTCTGTGTGTTTTGCAGGTTGTATTTATAGCATTAGGACTAGGGTTATGGTTTGTTAAAAAGATGCAAAAAATTTGGGGCTTGGGGAGGACGAAAGCGTGTTTGTTACAGATTGCATATTTTGGATTTATACTCTTTTTTGGACTTATCATCTAATAATATAAATAAAAAGAAAGGATAATTATGCAGACTTGGACTTTGGATACTATTTGGACTTATCGACATTTTTTTGGAATTTTTGGACAATTAATAATAAATAATTAAAAAAAAAAGTGAAAGTAATTATACTAAGAAAAAAATGACTAATTAACAATAGGAATTAAAATTAAAGATTAAAAATAAGGAAATTAAACAAAAGATGGAAATTAAAAATATAAAAGTAAATATAAATAAAGAGAGAAGAGGGCCCGACTCGGAACCAAAACACGAGGTATTTTAAAATACCTCTATGCCGAAATTTTTACTGAAAAAGTTAGAGATTGATCAGGGTCAAATGACACGTGTCGGTGGGATCTTGGGTCAAAAATTGGGGTATGACAAGTGTATTCTCGTAGGTTCGAGTTCTTCTTCTTGAGATCTGCAAAGTCAAAGTACTTTGCTTTGCTTACTGGTCTTTGAGAAATCTTGGCTTCCTTCTCAGCTTTCCTCAAAGATGCAATCTTCTCAAAGTCTTTCCTTTTTCTATATTTCTTTGGAGGAGAAGTTGCTTCTTTCTCTTCTTCTTCTTATGATGAAGTTGAGTCTTTCTCAGAAGTTTCAGATGCTGTAGAAGTTTCAATCACTTGAGTCTTTCCTTTAAGCTTCTTCTTAGACTCAACTTTTGAGGCTTTGATGAACTCAGAGAGAGTTTCATCACCATTATCTTTTTCTACTGATTCTGTGAGGTCTATGTTAGAAACAGTTTAGGTTTTGGAAGACGAGGATCCAGACATAATCATTGAGGATTTCCTAGTTGCCTTAGGTTTGATAACTTCCTTTTTGAACTTAGGTTTGGACGTTTTGGTGATTTTGGAAGGATCGATGATTGAGATGATTTCGTCTGGAAGAACAGTGTGGATTGATGTTTCGTTGAAAGAAGATGAATTTGATTCATTAGTAGCGATTTGAGGTGGTGGTTGAGAACGAGCAACATGGGTTGAATCATCTTCAGAAATGGGAGAAGTGGTTTTGATTCGACCCATTGAAAGGCTTAAGCAAAAACAAAGTTTTTTGAGATTTTGGAGAGAGAGGGGGAAAAGTAAGATTTGAAGTAAGGAGTTAGTAAAAGGAGATAGTTTGATTTATAGATGAGAATGTGTGGGAGTGGAGAAGAGGAATGAGTTGTTGGGAATAGTTTTATGAGAAAGGAGGAAACGAAAACAGTAAAGGGAGGAAAGAGAAAAAAATAGCCGTTAAAGAGGGAAGGTGAAAAGATGGTTTGGACAGTTTTACAATATCTGGCAGTTATTAGCCAATGTAAAAACTGCTTTTATGTTAGCATTAAAAATTAATCCCGCCACTTAAAAGTTATTCTCAAGTTGTAAACTTGGAATGGTTAAGTTAACAGATAGACTTCAGAACGTTCTGAAGTGTTAGTGTAAAAACAGTTTAAATAATTAAATGAGTTTGTGTGTGATGTGTTTACTGTAAGTAAAGATTAAAGAGAAGAGAAGAAGAACACACAGAAATTTATAGTGGTTCATCCAATGTGGGTTAGTCCACTCCTCACAATCTTGTGAGGTTTTCCACTATGATGCTTGAGATAACTTCTCAAATCATGCACCTTACAACCTTGTTCACCTGAACAATTACAACAATGTAATTTCTAAGCCTCAACAGGCTAACACCTTTCTTGCGAAGTTACCTACTTAGACTTTACACCTTTCTTCTCAAACTAACACTTTAGTACCCCTAAAGCTAGATGAGAATTTGTTTACAATTTGTATGAAGTTTGAATGATTTAGATCATACAAGGAAAAAATGGAGGTGGAGATTTATGATGAGTCAATAATTAGTGTTTCTTATATAATATTTTAGTTTGTTTTATTTAAATTCTATTTGTTTTTATTTCCTTTAATTTCCTTTTTAGAACTATATTACTTCAATTGCAAGTTTTTATATTTCAGGAACAAATATTCAAAAGATTGAGTCTTGGAGAAAAAGATAGGAGATTTGGAGTCAAAATATGAAGATCTCATGCAAAAATATCCTTGGAACAAATTTGGAGCTAAAATATGAAGATTTCATGCAAAAATATCCTTGGAATTAATTTGTTCTAAAAGTATGAAGATCTTGTACAAGAAAATATATTGTGCAAAGAAGTTTGAAGATCCTTCACCAAAATATACAATTGGTTCCCCATTATACCATTTTGCTGCTTCAACAAGCTGCCTATTTTAGTTGATTTCTGACCAAGAGCCCATGGTTTCTTGTGCAACACTTTAGTGATTTATTTCTTAGGGCTCAAGTCATTGTTAGACTATAAATAGAGCAGCCACTAGACTTGTATAATCATCTTTTGTTCTTGTAAATAATAAGTGACAATTGTTTCCTTGAATAAAAGTTCACATTTATTTTATTTTATGTTCTTCTTCTTCTTCTCTTCTATGTCTACAATGAACATGTGTGAGTAGACTCTTCTTGTCTTGGGATTGTTGGATGAGTCTAATGACTAAATCTTAATCAAACCAAACCTCTAACCTTTACTTTATGTAAACCTATTTTCTAATCCAAATTCACCGTTCTTATAATCAATAACAAATATTAAGCGATGGATCGAGAGATGAAGTCTAATAGTTGTTATTGATTCATCACAAATATTAAGCGATGGATCGAAAGATGGAGTTTTAATATTGGAACAAGTGAATTTAGACAAGGATTGTGAAACATGAGAATAGTCTAGCAAACCTTGATACATATGAAGTTTCGATCATTCAAGAATTTCAATAACAATCACCCATGAGAATAGGTGTGATTGTTAGAGAAACACACTCACTGAGACCGAGAGGAGATGTGATAGGCTTAAGAGAAACTTGTCTTTAGAAAATAAGTCCAACATAAAGTCTAGGTTTAGGGTTTGATTTGTGAAGGGTTTGCCAACATGATGAACCAATAATCCCAAGGCGCCTTTTTTATTTTATTTTATTTTATTATAAAAACAAAATACAAAACCTTTCAACTTTAAAACTCTTTTCTAATCATTGTTAAAAGTAAATTGAATTCATAATCCCTGTCAGAACGATACTCTTTAACTAACTACTTCCGTAAAACTGTGCACTTGCGGATTTTACACATCAATTTATCTTTATAAAAGATAAGACAAATATTGATGCACACTTTTAAAGACTTCTTGGAATCTTTGTGAGATCAATGTTTTTGCTAAAGCTTCAAACACTCTTGTGTTGTTTTCTTGTATGCTTTGCAAAGGTGTGTGTTATGTTGAGGCCTTGATCTCTATATAGGGTTTCTTGAGCTTTTGTAGCCGTTGGAGAGTTACCAATGGTCTTGTTCCACGTGTCCTGGGACCCACCAACTTTCACTTGAAATTCTGGGCAAAATAAAATACTTCAGAATGTTGTTGTGTTCTTGAGAATACTTCAGAATGTTGTTGTGTTCATCATGATCTTCATTTGGGTTCATGTGGATGAACGGTCAGATATGCATCTGGGCTTATCAGATGAATGTCACATGAATTTCTGGGTTATACTATGAAGATTGTTCTGATACGACTTCAAAATGTTGTTAGATCAGATCTTCTTTGAATTCTGTCTTGGAATGTGTGTATGATCTCATAAAGTGGTGTTGTCACTTCAAGTCCATGCTTTAGGGGATTTGGTTTTCTTTGTATAGTACCAACTCCCTTACGTGTCGAATTCCTTTAGGATCATACTTGATCTTGCTTTTGGATTTACTTTTTAATTTCCAACCACTGTACTGTTCATGTCAGAAAAAACATGGAGTAGGATCGAACTTTCTGAACTCAGGGGATTTCAGAATTTCCTTTTGTTTTACTTAGGATGATTTGTAAGACTCTTATTTGATGTAATCAAATCCTAATAGTAAAACATAAATGAAGTGCAGCATGGAAAACATCTAGGATGATATTCTTAATGGAATATTCCTAATGTTTTGTACTTCAAATGTTCATAGTCTTGAATGAACATTGAAGGAGCCCTTTTTGACTTTAATCAAATAAATGTCTTTATTCTTTGATTGATATTTAGTCAATGTACTTTACTGGGCTTTTATTTAAGTCACGTGAACCTTGTATGTTCTTCATTTGGTTCATGAATTTATGGGCTTTGTTCTTGATGTTCATCATGAACAACCTTCTGAACTCTGTCCAACCTTCTGAACATTTTAACTTTTGAACTCTGACTGAGTTCTTTAAGTCTTTAAGTCCTTTGCTTTCTTGTATCTTGGTATGATTTAAACTTTGTTCCTGTCTTAGTTAAACACTCAAGAGCACAAGTTAAATACCGAGAAATTAATCAAAGTCCATTAATTCCTTAATCATCAAGGTTTGTTATCTTTAAAATTAATTAGGGATATTGCCTAAACACTTATCAACTAGATTCTTCACTAGTTTTCTCAAGTGTTATCATCTTAGATTTCATAGTGGAATGAGCCAATATTGTTTGTTTCTTAGTTTTTCAAGAAGTAGCTCCTCTAGTGATACTCAATGTGTAGTTACTTATTGTTGAGGAATCATCTGATAAGGTGTTCTCATTTGTATCATTGTACCATACAAGTATAGTAGGATACCTGTGATAATACAATCCTAGAGTCATGGTATTTTTAAGGCATCTTATGACTCTTCCAATAACATGTTAATTCTCCTTAATATGTCTACTTGTAAACTTACATAAGAGTCCTACAAGAAAGGAGTGTTGGATCTAGTAATCCAGTGGTATACCTAAGTCTGTCAATGATGCTCTTGCATATTTTTTTTGCATAACACCGTCCCTAGTGTTCTTAATGAGTATTACACTTGGACCGTAAAATGTACTTGCATGTTTACAATCAAAGTAATTATATTTCCTTAAGATCTTCCAAACATAGTGAGATTAATCCAAGGAAATTACTATTTTTTGATCGAGTAATCTTAATACAAAGAATTACATCATTTCTCTTAGGTCTTCTGTATCAATGTTGTTTCTCAACAATGATTTCACATAATTTACATCATAAAAGTTTAAATAAGTCGTCTACAGAGAGACATATGATTGCACAAACGTTATTTTTATATTGATAGTAAATACATTTGTCATTTTCATTCATTTTATATTTATTTGATATCATTAAGGTGTCAATTTTTTTATTTTTTCATGTCATTTATTAGGAGTTTTTTTTATATCATACATAGATTTATCTAACTTAAAGACTTTGTTTTCATGTCCATGAAGCACAAAACCTTCATGTTGTTCTATATAGATTTCTTCTTCTAGCTCACCATTAAAAAAACAGTTTTCACATTCATTTGGTGTACTGTCATGTTATGAATGGAAGATAGAGAAATTAGTACCCCTATGGATGTGATTGTAGTGACTAGTGAATAAGTGTCGAAGAAATCTATATTTTTCCTTTACCTAAAACTTTTGGCTACAAGGCAAGCCTTGCATTTACAACTTATAGGTTTACAACTAGGAGGCAAGTCAATTAAGTGTCATGTTTTGTTATATTCGAGATAATTCGTTTCATCGTTTATAGCTTCTTGTCGTAATTCAGCACCCAATGAGGATATAGTTTCATTAAAGATTAATAGTTCCTCTTCCAATGTATAGGCCACATAACCGGGTCTATATTCTTTAGCAATTCTAACTTTCTTACCTTTTCAAGGTTCTAAATAATATCATACGTTGTTTCATAATTATTTTTTATTACTGAAATGTGATAAGATATAGTGTCTCCACTAGTGTAGTGCTCCCACATATCCCCCACTAATTCTTAATATAAGGGGTATTTATTTTCAAAGAACTTGACATCGTTTGATTTTATTATCACTTTAGCATTTAGTTCATAAAACTTATATGCTTTTCTATTTATGTCATACCCTATGAATACAAATTCATAAGCTCTACCAGCGAGTTTAACACTCAAGAGGTCCAGAATCCGAACATAGACCAAACAACCCTAAGTTTGAAAATAAGACATGTTGGGTTGTCTTTTCTTCAAAATTTTATATATAGAAATTTTGTTCTTAGACTTTGGTACTCTATTTAACATAAGTTTCAATTTATGTAAAAAAAATGAACTTTTTTTTTTTACAAACAAAAAATGAACTTGACAAGTATATCACTTTTATTTTTTAAAATTGTAGTCCTCGGTACATATTTTCAACCAAAATTCAATCATCATCTTTCAAAAAACAAAAAATTATATATATTCTTTTAACTGCATAATTAGGAGAAAAATGTAACATTAAGATTCACAAGTCCTTGTGAATATGATACTCTTTTTTATTACGATACCATACTCATACACTTGCAGACATATCAATATTATGATAGGTGGTAGGGTTCCAAAAAAAATACGGCAATCCTAAATTGAAGGCCATTGTGATATCTTAAAAATGAAGATATATATATATATATATATATATATATATATATATATATATATATATAAATAATATTATTTGTTGCCTTATTCATTTAATTACCATTATTTTAAAGTACAAAACAATAACTACGGATGTTGCATATTATATGCAGGGACCGGGGTTCGAACTCCGGACACCTCACTTCTCTATATTTAATTGTGTGAGCTCTATCCACTAGACTACTTGACAAAAAATAACTACGTGGTCATTAAAATAGAAAAAAAAAATTAAATTATTGCGTGTTAATACAATGACTAAATGATACATGATAGAATATTCTAGAAGAATCTTATAGGCACATTACTCAAGTACACGAACATATGCCGGAATTTGAGAAAATTGACAAATTTCTTAACATAATACAGTTCGGTTGAAAAGGAAACGGGCACATCTCCATTGGACAATCATAATCTTGAGTACATTCAAAAAGCGCTGGAATGAGAAAAGAGAATAAAATTATGTTGCTAAAATGGAACATCATTATTGTGGATGTAGCTAAAGAAATCTGAAAATAATACAAAATGGCTTACCATTAATGTTTATTGAAACGAGAAATAGAGAGAGAAAGATAATCATAACATAAATAAATTTGACAGTTTCAGCCATGTATTCTCCCCTTTGCATCTAAGAAATATAATATGGTTTTCATCACTTTATAATTTATAAAACTCACCCTCTCCTTACACGCATTAAAAAGTTTTTCGCGTTTATAACGTATCAATAACCTTCCTAAAATTTGAATCATTATTAAATGTCTCTTAAGTATATCAAATTGTTGTTTTATCTCTTTAGCACACTTGGTAAAAAGATCACATAATTTTTTTACCAATCATAAGAATTCATTCTTCTTTTTATCAAGTTTCAATTATGTAATAACCTTTCATGACAAAGAAGAGAAAATAAATCTTCTTTTTATCAAGTTTCAATTATGTAATAACCTTTCATGACAAAGAAGAGAAAATAAAAAGAGGAATAACATTGTTGGTTTTCATGTGAGTCTAATGCAATAGGAGATCTATAGCTAATGCATAGATTAAATTTTAAATTCATCAATACTTACTCAAGAGAGAATGAATAGATCATGATTGGAAATTATATATGTTTTGATTTATGGAAGTTCATGTAGTAACAACATATATTTTTAAATCCCATCAAAAAAGTTACATTTCAAATAAGCAACCCAAGGGCGTACACTTGTATGACCCGTACTGAGAGATCTTCAACAACGTAGCTCCTGACTCCTTTCCAGCGATACATTTTCTTACATCAACATAATGTTTCACAGCGCCATATTTTTGAACATCTTCATATTGCCTGTCATTCAAACCAACACTAAAAAACATAAAAGGTTGCGAAAACTCAAATTAACATAAAAACTGAAATAAAGGTTCTTAAAACAATAAAATAAATACATTTCATTAATCAAAATAGTCTCTCCATTAAAATATGCTCCCTCTGTCCTAAAATAACTTAGTCATTTGTAAAGAAAAATTGTTTCAAAATAATTGACTCATTTCACTCTTCAATGAATATTAATTGTTCTTTTTCTCAATTATAACTCTAATTAATATTGTTTTCATTACTGCCGATCAAAAAAAATAAAAATTATATAGAATGGGCCAATATTTAACAAACATGCCTAAAACCATTTTTTTTCTTTCTTTTACCTATACACATTGAAATTTGCTGTTCTGACTTCAAGATCTTCATAATAACACATGGAAAGTCCTAAAATGCCCCCAACGGTAGTTAACTACCGTTAAGCAATCCGGCAGCAGTTAACTGCCGCTGGTGCCAGTGATTGTTAATTACCGCTGCATCTTAGTTCAATTTTCAGTAGTTTTCTCCTTCCATTTTTCCCCACGTTTGAACATGTTTTACATATACCTAAACAATTTTTTTCACTCTTTTCATCCAATTTCAAATTCATCAATATAAAAGGTACGAATTAATTAACATGATAAAATTAAAATGCAAGAAATAATATAAAAGGCACATACGTAAATGTCATAGAAATATCACAAGCTGCGAATAATATCATAATAATACATCATCATAATCAAATTCAAAATGTACAAGAAAAAAACCTAAAATGAAATCAACCCTGCTGCCTACGCCCCCAGCGCTGCTTGGCAATCTGATACGTAAGGGCAGGGCGAGCAATACTGCCAATTCTAATCACCTCCTGAATAATCTCCTCTGTAGTCATCTCGCCCCTCCTGGCCACAATATTATCAGCTCTCTCCACCACATCCCTGATGATCGTTAATGTGTCAGACATCTCTCTGGCATGCTCCTCCTCTATAATATGTTCCACGTTCGTTGGCCTAGGAGGATCTCCTTCCTGAGGTGGGATAATCTGAGGGTGAGAGACTTTGGCATACTAAGCCATGTAGCCAAGCTCATGCTGCCATGGTCTCTCACACCTCGCTCCCCAATCATTATAGAACCACATATCGGGGTCTCTGAACACATTAGCCAGCATAGCCATATGAATCTCAAGGACATCTGAAGGATGTCTGGGGACGTCCTGTACAAACCCAAACTACCTTTTCACCTACTCAGGTAAATGACGGTACACCCCCTGTGTGATCTTCATATGTCTGCCACCTCACATCATCCACCTCTAAGCGATCCAGCCGTGAGCGTTAATGGTGCACAACTGTATGCCCTCTGGTAGTAAGCTATCTCCCCGCACATGGTATCTCCGGCTTCCAGCTCTTGTCTTTCTTCCATGGGTACGAACCTGACAAATGCTCCAAAATCCATCCCTGCAAAAAATATAATACACAAAAATAAATATTCGAGTTAAATATTAAATAAATATAATACATTATAAAAACTTCACAAAAATATTTATATAAAATCCTAAATAAATGTAGTCGAACTTAGGAAAAAAATAATCTAACATGATGATAAAAGTTATAAAGTAAATTCATAAATAAATGACGATAAATATTAAATTATTACTGTAAGAAGGGTCACACAACCAGCCATCGTTCTGTTATTCAGACGAACAGAATCATCAAGATAATCATATAGGTAAGCTAAGGCCATCCCTCCCCATGACCAGTTCCCAATCGCATTCAAGTCCGCCATACAATTCAGATATACCAAGTTAATGTGTCTATTCGTTTTGTTAGTGAACAACGCACTACCGACGAGATATAAAAGAAAACTCCTCACACACCACTGTCTCCTCCTATCTCTCTCCAGATCTCCTCCCTCGACTGTGGGTCCTCCAGCCGTCTAGCCTCTGTCAGGTGCTCCTCATAAATCCGCTTCAGTGTGGGATAACTAATATGAGCACCATACTCACTCTTTGCCTCATCACAAGCAACAACATTTGACATGCCTAACGACCTGGTCATATGTTCTATCCCATGTGCCCGATCGACAATCGCGTCATGGTTCAGCATGCGGCCCTGAATAGAAATGTGGAGGAGATTATACACATCATCCAAAGTGATCGTCATCTCCCCCACAGGTAGATGAAAACTACTGTTCTCCGTGTGCCACCTCTCGCACAGAGCACATACCATGACATGGGTCACATTCGAATATCCGATGTATATCAAATCATGTAAGCCAGACGCCACCACAGGATCCAAAAACCACCTCAAAGTCTTCTCCGGCCTAGGAATCTCTCTCACCTTTCTCCCTGCATTTATAGTCTTATACTCCCCATTATACCACATATGAAAATCAAATGAATTAAGACATTGTTACTACAAATTTTAAAGAATTGAAACATTTACACTAATTTTTTTTTTTTTAAGAATTTAAACACTTATAATATGATGGTTCACCCAAAGAGGGATCGCCACGTGCCTCACATAGTCGGACAACAATAGCGAGGTCTCAAAACCTCCAAGAAAGGGAGGCTCTACAACAGGGCAGGGTGGTATCAACGGAGCACGACGACGTCGCCAAGGCTCGAGCTCAGGCTCATGCACAATATCCTCTGCCTCAAGATCAGCTAACATCTCCTCATCCTCTGCCACCTCCTCATCCTCTGCCTCCTCCTGCGGCTGATAAAACATAGCATGCTCCTCCATCCTATCATTTCCCTCAAAACCCCCCACATAAACGGCATACTCATGCGCCTGTGTCGGATAAACTATCTGGGAGGAGTAATCCATCTGTGACTGTGAGCTATCTCCAACTACCCTCGGGTCCCTGCGCTTTCGAGTCTTTGGAACATACAGGTTTTGCTCCTCCTGCTCTTTTCGATGGCTAGCGGTAGTCGTCTGTTTTCCTTTGCGCATCCTGGCCTATCTATTACGCCGATGCTGCTCATCCTCCTCCCCAGCCATGTCTGTACAAAAACAAATTAAAAATAACATAAATACGTGGACAATGTATATAAGCATTTCTTAAAGACTATACTTTTACGATAACACAACCTAAGGCATTGACATATCATAAAAATCCAAGCAAGTAATATACATGTCACAAATTAAACTTATGCATTCATACAAATCCAAGCTTTGAATCATTCAACTTAGGCATTTATGTAACATACCACATTATGTCATTCTTCAAACTTGCCAAAAAATGTAAAAATCCAAGCTTATAATCATTATAACATATATACATTATAAAATTTAACATATTTGAAAAAAAAATCACAAAAAAGCAAGATTATCTCACTTAGGCATTCCATCAAACACCTTAAGTGCATTTTAAATTAGTAGCACAATTAATGTTATTTGAACATCTAAACAACTACATTGTACCTAAACCTACTCTAAACAACAATGCCAGCATAAACAATCCTAAACAACATCAAATCCTATCATAATTTCCAATTTTTAAACCTAACCTAAATACTAACATTTTGATAAAAATACGAAAATAGCAACCTAAACAACCTACATTACATGTAAATAGAAAGAAATGTACTTACTTGTGATTTACTTGAAGCAAATGGATGATTTTTGACAAATGAAGGTTTGAGTGATTTTGAATTAAAATTGGATGTTTTTGCACGTGTTTCTGTAAACCAGAAACTGGAGTTTCTGCGTTCATATGATACACTTCGCAACGGTAGTTAACTACTGCTGATGCTGCCGGTTTGGCAAAAGGTAGTTAACTACCACCGCCGGAGTATTTTAAGACTTTCCATGTATTATTACAAAGATCTTGAAGTCAAAGGCAATTTTCATACACATTGATTTGAAATAAAAAAGAAACTTTATTCCCAATTCATAAACACTTTGAGCCCTTTTTCTGACCATCCTTTTTGTTCAGTTCATTCCCTCGCAACTTTTCGGTTCAAAAAACAATCTAAAAAATTGCGGCAAAAATTGAAACAAAAACATTCTCAAACCGTCTCACTCTCACTTTCTCCACCGATTTCACAATTTCGAACTCAGCTTCGACGCTATGAACCTGAAATACGAACAGAGGCTCCAAGTCGCCGCTAAAATTATACTCGACGACGACACAAATGTCGGCGACGCGGCGCCGAGTGAAGAAGAGCTTGGGATTAAGGCAACACTGAAACCTCATCAAGTGGATGGGGTTTCATGGCTTATAAGGAGATATAAACTCGGCGTCAACGTTGTTCTTGGTGAGTGAATGAGATATTACCCTTTCATTTTGCAAAATAGCTTATGCAAATAAATAAAAGTTTATGTATTATTCATTTAAGCTTGTCAAAGTAGTTTATGAAAAAACAGCCGGTGAAGATACAATTTTCGTTAATGAGAACTTATGAATTAACCTGACAACTTTTTTATTTGCGTAAGCTATTTTTCATAAGCTATAAAATAAGCTAATCCAAATGGACCCTTAATCAATTAATACTTTGTTTCTCCGTTTGATTACACGGGAAATCTTAAAATTTGAAGCACATTTTATATTTTTTGGGTGATTATTTTGATATTGACAAAGAAAAAACCCTAAAATGAAATGATTGAAATGTAGAACTACTAAATATATAATATGAAATGAAATGAAATTTTGGAGTAGTTAATAAATGAGTTGTTTTTATTCAAAACAATTAGCCTAGCTATATTGTCGAGGCATTACAAAGTGATACATTGGAATGTTCTAGACTCTTTCCACTCACAAATGACACCTCACCAAAACAAATAACAAACTAAAAGTAAAATATTACCACATGGTAATCGTAGCAGAGATGGGGATATTGCGTTGGATGTGTGGTAAGACTAGACTGGAACGAATTAGAGAGAGAGAGTGAGCTGGGGTGACACCTATAGTAGAAAAGATGGTAGAAACTATACTTAGGTGATTTGGGCATGTAGTGAGAAGACTTGTGGATTCTTTAGATAGTAGATTAGATAGAGAGGAGTCAAATCACTAGAGATAGGGGAAGACCTAGAAAAACTATAAGAGAAACTATTAAGAAGAACCTAGAGATTAGTGAGCTGGAGAAGGACACGGTTTTTGATAGAACACTATGGTGTCGTTTAATTCATGTAGCCGACCCCACTTAGTGGGATAAGGCTTGGTTGTTGTTGTTTTTGAAAGTAATTTCATGTAACATTTGTCTTTTATTTTTATTGTTGTGTTTCGAAAGTTTAAGACTAGTTGGTTTATTATTACTTCAGAAGAAACAATTTTTGATTATGTTAGGTGACCATAATGTTTCCATTACTTGCAGGGGATGAGGTATATACTCTTCATTCAAATCTGTATCAGAGCCTCTATGCAATATGAAATGGATAACTTTTTAATCTATTTGGTATTACAGTCATATAAACTTACCTTCTTAAATGTTTGTCTGACAATTTTTTCTGTGTTATTATCATTGTTATGTATAATCAACAGATAGGCGGTTTTGTGCCTCTTAAATATCATATGTTTGTAGATATTTCTATTTACTTGGTTATAATATTCTGTCATGTTTTCTAATGAATCGAGGGAACTTTGTTTGACTTATGCACAAATTTCTGTTGCATTATGTTGCTTTTGAGTTTGTTAACAAAAAAAAAATGTTGCTTTTGAGCTGCATAGTAAATTGTTAGTCATGCTCTGCCATGTGTCTCATTTGTTCATACGCAACAAGCTGCATTTATCTAAAAAATGTTAACTGATAAGCACTGCACATGCTTTTGAAAATTCCGAGTGTCGGAAATTTTCTAATTCAGCATATGAAGAACCGAAAACAAGTTTCACAGTCCATTATTTGGAATGAACAATATGATTCCTGATCTGTTTATGTTACCGTCTGTTTATAAATATCGACAGATGGGATTGGGCAAGACATTGCAAGCTATCTCATTTTTAAGCTATTTGAAAGTGCACCAGTTGTCACATGGGCCATTTTGTGAGTGAAAGAAAACTTTGATTTGGATAGTTTTGTTTTCACGAAATTTCTATCGAAATAAGCACTTATACATTTTCCTGCTTTCATTTTACTTTTTACAGTGGTTATATGTCCCTTAAGTGTGACAGATGGTTGGGTGTCTGAGATAGTCAAATATGCCCCTAAACTAGAGGTCTTCAAATATGTTGGTGATAAAGAATATAGGCGCAGTCTACGTATGAAAACACATGAACATGTAACAAAGCAGCCAACACCTAATGTGAGTTTGTTATATTTTCATAGAGTCGTTGAATCTGGACGGCTTTTCCTTCAACAGTTCTATTTCCTAATGAATGTTCACGGATAATTATTGCAATCAATTGTTTTGGCAGGTCATGTTGCCATTTGATGTGCTGTTAACATCATATGACATTGCACTAATGGATAAGGATTTTCTTTCTCAAATACCATGGCAGTATGCAATCATCGATGAAGCCCAAAGGCTTAAAAACCCATCAAGTGTATGTAGAAAATAACTTAAATGCCTATTTATAGTTAATCTTCAATTAAGAATTTTCTTCTTTATGTTAAATTTGTGTTTCACTTTCATTTTTATTGATCAGCAATAATCATATTTGACTCTCTTTAGGTTTAATAGGTACAAATCATGCATTTCAGACAGTTTGATAGTCAAAACTTCAAGACAATTTAGTCATACTGACTCCGAGATTATTGAACTGCGGTAGTTAAACTTTTTAAATTTCACAGGTTTTATTTAATGTTCTCAAAGATAGCTATATCATGCCAAGAAGGTTGTTGATGACTGGCACTCCTATTCAGAACAACCTTTCTGAACTGTGGGCATTGATGCATTTTTGTATGCCATCTGTTTTTGGGACACTAGATCAGTTCCTTTCTACATTCAAGGACATCAGTGATCTTACCTCAGGTCAGTATATTCATTTTGTTCTATAATTCAGCATTACCGGCTTGTTAATTGTTGTATCTCTTGAGCATAATTTTTGCTGGTATCTTTTGCCAACGCATACATGTTTTGTCAGTTTGGATATTGCTTGGATGCCACTAATTGATATAGTGGTAGTGGTAAATGGTTGCTACGGTGCCAAGAATGGATACGGTGCCATTCTCTCCACTTTTCACCTTTTAACTATATTTTATTAATTTAAAATACAAATTTGGAGTATATTGTAAGATTAGTGGGACCCATTTAAGAGTTTTGGAAGAGTAGTATGGATATTTAAAAAAATATAGTTGAGTGGTTTAAATAATTGAGAAGTGTGAAGTAATATAATGCATTACGTTGGACCCATTTATACCACCTATATAGGTGGCATGGATGTGGTTGCTAGTCTTAAAATTTGGATTGGCCCTAACTCATCCTTACAAAACCGGCTTTTAAGGTGAGGGCTGCCCAAACTTTATAAACACTACATATGCCATATCTCTAGGTAACGTGGGACTAAATCCACCCCTTCACAGCTAACACAATGAAGGTTTTGGAGGTGGAAATGAAGGCAATCCTAATTCAGCAATTAGGTGGCTAGGGGGTGATCGCAATGAAGGTGGAATTTCTAACACACGCCTTCGTGCTCGGGTTCAATGAGCTCGGAGTGTGGATTATGCTTGAACCCCAACAGCAGTTCTAGGATAGGCTCTAATATCATCTTAAAATTTGGATTGGGCCTAACTCAACCTTACAAAACCGGTTTGTGAGGTGAGAGCTGCCCAAGCTTTCTAAACACTACGAAAGCCATATCTAGGCAACGTGGGAGTAAATCAGCCCATTCACACCCAACACGATGAACATGTTGGAGGCTGCAATGAAGGTAACCCAAATGCCGCAATTAGACGGCTAGGGATGGACCACAATGAAGGCGAAATTTCAAACAGTTAGTATTAGTTTAATTAGTCTAAAGAATTTGAAGAGGCTAGCCACACAATGGACGGTTTATCATCCAATTGAGTGCCCTGTGATTATTGAATAAATAAACTTATTAAATTGGGAACAAAATTATTGTCTTGCTTTTAGCGTTTTCTGATTGTGGCAGCTTTGCTTCTTAACAGTTCATGATTCTCCAAAGGTAAAGGAGAGACTCCAAATCCTGAGAAGTGTATTGGCTGCGTTTATGCTCCGACGAACTAAATCAAAGCTTATGGAGTGTGGAAGTTTAGTGCTGCCACCTCTCACTGAGACAACTGTGTATGTTGTACTTGTTCTAATTAGATACTACCTTGGACTTTTTATTTTAATGGAACTGTAATTTATGATAACTAAAACATGAAAAGTTGTTCCGTTGAAAATTGAAATTCCTTCCTATGACAGGTTAGTACCACTTGTTAGCCTCCAAAAAAAGGTCTACATGTCAATACTGAGGAAGGAACTTCCGAAGCTAGTCGCACTATCTTCTGGAACATCAAATCACCAATCACTACAGAATACTGTTAGTAAAGCTCTTGCTTTTTTCTATTTCTTTCTTTCACGTTGTAGTTAATGGTCAATATGATTCACTCTTTTAGGTGATACAACTAAGGAAAGCATGCAGCCATCCTTATCTTTTTCCGGGTATTGAACCTGAACCTTATGAAGAAGGTGAACATCTGGTTCAGGTAATTACAATACTTATGTTTTTACTAGACAAATTTAGACTGATCCTACCTGGGCTGGTATGTCATACAGTCACTGTTAGTGTACATTTCTGTGTTATCTTGTACTTTAAATTGCTTGTTAGTATTGCATCTCCCATAGATGAGGATAAAAAGGGCAATGAAAGTGCGGAGAAAAGAAAATTAAAGAAATAGACAACTCAGATGCTACATGAACCTGAATATAATTGCTACACCTCTAATTACTAATATTAGTTCCAAAAGTATTTACCAAAAACTACTTGGAAGGTGAAACATTAATATTTTTCTATTTCCAATAACCTTTCATATTATGGGCTGTATTGGGGTTTGGTCCAACACTTGCTCCAAATCTTGCTTACCAGTCAAACTAGGCCCAAGTACCTTCTTAGTCACTTTGCAATTGCACCATCATTCTTGCTTTGAACGTATTAATCATCTTTTTCTCTGTCAGGCCAGTGGTAAACTACTGATTCTGGACCAACTTCTTCGAAAGCTACATCATAATGGACATCGTGTTCTTCTTTTTGCTCAGATGACACATACACTTGACATTTTGCAGGTAGTATTTTTTTCTACCTATGTATTGAATGACTTGTATTATTTAAATGGGTTAATTGATGAAATGTTCTTCTATTCTAATATAGGATTATCTGGAGTTACGTAAATATTCTTACGAGCGTCTTGATGGATCAATTAGGGCTGAGGAGCGCTTTGCTGCAATAAGAAGTTTCAGCAACTCATCAGCTAATAGGGGCTTGAATTTTGAAGCTAACCAAAATGGAGCTTTTGTTTTTATGATCTCAACAAGAGCTGGGGGAGTTGGCTTGAATCTTGTGGCTGCTGATACTGTGAGTTATGTCTAGCTTTAACCCTTCTTTTTTGAAACTAGCACCTTATTACCAATTCATTTTCTTGTCTTTTATTTTCCATTGTATTCTTTAGGTTATATTCTACGAGCAAGATTGGAACCCTCAGGTGGACAGACAAGCTTTGCAGAGAGCACATAGAATTGGCCAGATGAATCATGTTTTGTGTATAAACCTTGTTACTGAACATACAGTGGAGGAAGTATGTTTCTGTTTGTATATTTATTTTACGTTGACTGCGGAGACTATTTGCATGTACTCTATGCACTCACATGTTACACTGTAGGTAATTATGCGGAGGGCAGAAAGAAAATTGCAGCTGAGCCTAAATGTTACAGGTGATAATATTGTGGAACATGAAGATAAACAATTATCTTCAGTTGGAACTGGTGATTTGAAATCCATCATAGTTGGATTACGTATGTTTGATCCCAATGAAATCAATGATGAAAAAGACAAGGACATGGATTTAACAGAAATTAATGCAATGGCTGACAAAGTGATTGCTATTCGTGATGAACAAACATATGATAAGGATGGCAGGAAATTTGAGGTCAATCCAAGAAACTTTTTAAAAGGATTTGATGTTAAGGAAAGAGGTTCTGCTTCTTTCTCTTGTGATCTCGATCTTGATGAGGCATCATATCTTGCTTGGGTTAAAAAATTTGAGGAAGTTTCTAAATCAAGTTGCGACTCAGTTATTGACTTGAAAAGCAGAAGGAACTTGGATGAGGAAAAGAGTCAAAAACTTGAGACTGCAAGGAAGAAGGCAGAAGAAAAGAAGCTGTCTAAGTGGAATGCTGCTGGATACCATTCGTTGAATGTTGAAGACCCTATTAGCCCACCAGATGGGGATACCATATTAGATGCTGGTTCTGTTCATTTTATCTATGGAGATTGTACAGCCCCTACAAACGTTCCTTCATCTGAACCTGCTTTAATATTCAGGTTAACTTTCTATTTTCCCTCGACTGCATAGTTTGCTCTGGTGCACCAATCTTTAAATAATTATATTGATGAAATGAATTTCTGTTGGAGTTTTGTTCCATGTGGGTTTGCTTTCTTCATTAGAAATTAGCTCTGCGTGTGGCATAAAAATTGATAAAATGATAATGTCACTCTAAATACTAATACGTGTCTAGGTATATATTTTGTCCTTTCTTTTTTGCATTGATGGTAGCATTCAAATTTAATACAAATGAAGATTGTTTCAAGGTCAAGTATGAAAGTTTTAGAGCTAAATTGTAATTGGGAGGGAAACATATAAGAGTATAGCAGTATAGCTATGATGAAAAAAGGAAATGCAACTGAAGGGAGGGACACATTCTCTTCAATTTAGCTTTGGGTCATAGGAGAATATCATTGGCCAAAGCAAGCGCTATTGTTACATCGCTTTGTAATTCTGTCCTAATATTGTCATCAATCAAATAAAGTCACCTTTTTGTATATATTAACCGTTTTCCTATCATAGTTTTTGACTCCATTATTTACTGTGAATATATAACCTGGTTTTACAGCTGTGTTGACACCTCCGGACGTTGGGGCCATGGTGGAATGTTTGATGCACTATCTAAACTTTCATCAAGCATCAGTGATGCATATGAACGGGCTTATGAATATGGGGATCTGCATCTTGGTGATCTCCATCTTATAAGGCTTGACAGTGAGCACAAACACATGTTAATTTTTTAAGAAAATAGATTGAATAATATGATGCATCATGCATTTTATAAGAAAATAGAAAATTTATAACATATGCCAGTTGGCATACTTATTTGGAGTTTGATTTCTCGTATATAGTGAATCAGTATATGGTTTTTTATTTGTTCCTTTTCACTTCTAGATGACAGTAATGATCAAAATTTGGATGGTAATGCTCCCAAAATGGTTGCTTTAGCTGTGGTTCAATCCTACAATCCAAGGCGTAAAGTTCCTCGAAGTGAAATCTCACTTGTCCACTTGGAAAGCTGCTTATCAAGGGCAGCGTTCTCAGCCGCTCAAAATTCTGGTAACATGCTTCCACATTTATCTAATATTTTATTATTGTTCATTACATTGTTTGTTTCTTGCTTACATGCATGACTGATGTGTTGTCAATGAGACACTTTGATATTGCATTACTACAATGTATTATATCCATTATCCAATCATATAAGTTAAAGACGAGAAAAAATAGGAAGGAAATTATATGTTCAAAAGTGTGGACATTAATATAATAATCAAGTTAATATAAAGGAATCTTCGTATTTCTCATTGTTAAGAAAAATGTTTAGAGAACCTAGTTGCTGTAGGTTAGATTCCTTTTAACAGACTTTGCTATTTCAGTTGAGAGTGTTCATGCAATTTACTTAAAAGTCGAATCTTTTATGCATTTTACTCTTTTTCTCTATTATTGATTAATGGAAAGTATGTATCAAGCGTGAATTCATGAAATAGAGAGAAGCTGAGATTGTTTTAGCATTATCTTCAAAATTAAATTGTGACGAGTTGGTGTTTCAAACTTACTGATACAAATTAAATTCTTTTGATCATTCTGAAAAGCATCAATACACATGCCACGGATTGGTTATCAAGATGGATCTGATCGCTCTCAATGGTACACCATAGAACGGCTTCTAAGAAAATATGCCTCCATGTACAACGTAAATATATACGTGTAAGTTGTAATCTTTTCTATCAGATCAACATCAGATTTAAGAACATTTGATAACGGATATCTGATCATCAATTTCTTACAGGTATTATTACCGAAGATAACGTTAAGGATCTAGGCTGTTTCCAGACACAATAGGGATAATTCAGATGGAAAAAGGAGCTTGAAGATACGTTTCCCTATTACCCTATATGTGCACATGTATGTATATAATATATAATTTTGGACAACACAAGTGTAATGTTTTGCAAATCCTTTGATGTGTTGGAACATAATTTACATGTTGAGACATGACTAACTGATTGTGTCAAATCTGATTGACCATGCAGTCAAATCTGTTCTTGCAACTCATGAGAGTTTCGTTATTTGATTTCAAAATTGACTTGCACTTTATTTTGTTATTTGATTTCTTTTGTGTATAATTATGATAATAATGAGATTTATTTTAGTAGTTTATAATAATATAATGCAATATAAAGAAAAATAAAATTTAGCAAGTACCTTTGGGTGATAAGTACTGGAGGAGGAAAAAACTTGATTGAAAAATACACCTTCGGTATCTACTAGAGGAACAAAAGTAGGATTTTGAAATGAACCTCCGGTAGATACGTACCGGACACTCCATAGATGTCTACCGGATGTGTAAATCAGGAAATCAAACACAGATGCACAGTGACAGGTCCTATCATCAAATCTATTGAGATTTCTGACTCACTTGAAGCATTCTGCTCTGTCCCAGCACTATTAACGAACAATTAGTTTGGAGCCACATTGTCCACAAGAGAGGGTCACTGTCTTAACAGTTTGGAGCCATTGTCCACAAGTATTACCAACCATCTTTCCCTGGTCACACTAAATATATATCAACCTGACAGGGGTAACAAGATACAAAATGTGACAAAGTAATACTTCATAACAAACATATTCATTTTAAAAATGGGTACAATATACGAAAATGGGTACAATGAGTCAATCAGAACATTATGTCATAACAAATTACAAATTACTAAAACCAAGATACATAAGTTCGCCTAAAACAAACTACCAAAACAACAAACTGTGGACATCATTATGTGTCCTGTGAATTATATTGTCTTACATTCCTTCGCTTATGCCTCAATGAATGATACTGAGTGGCAGGCGTGGTCTCAGCTACAATCGGCTCAATAGCAATGTACCAAGGAGTGACTGCAAGCCCCGGATTATGTTCAGTGGAATAATTGCTGTCTCTTTGACCCTGACACAACCTCTAAATTAGCAGGCCTCAACAGATTATTTGGAACACAAGGTATCAAAAAAGAGCGAGAAACCTTCTAGAACCACACCAAGTATCCATTATATGCACGCCAGTTAGTGTCCACAACTTCCTCACAGTCTTCTTCAGTTATCAGATGCAGATCATAATCCTAAAAAACTAGTTCCAAATGAAAAATGCTCCATGTGTACGGTGCAACAATAGAGGAATGTCTGAGGATACTCTGAACATAGCCAAATTGCCTCAACACGCGCTTCTGCAAGTGTGGATGAGAACGTTATCTGCTGCACAATTATATGGATTGAGATTGATGTCATCAACCACAATGCGATCCAAGGACACCCGGTAAGAATCTAGTATAGCATGACCCCTATTCTATATGAACCGGTTAGCGCGTGGACTGTCCTCTCTATAATTCACATTATGATCCCTCAAACAAATATTTTCAAGGTGTTCATATGGATGCATATCAAAAGCAAAAATTATATCATTAACCATAATAGTGTGAATCTAGGTAAATTTTAAAATAACATTTTAAGTTACAAAATTTTCCCTACAACAAACAATTGTAGCAAACCAAGAACTTTTCATTGTGCATAACTTCATCTTTACCGATATCAAGATTGACTATTTCAAGAGTGAATTTTCATAATATTTGGATTAAATTAAATACATAAGACAAGATGGGGCCAGCTTGTATCATTAGTCTTATGAGTTTATTAGGAATAAATGAGTTGGTTTAAATTTCTACCAAAAGAATCAAAAGAAGTTGGATTGAATAAAGGAAGGGTTATCTTAACAAGTAAGAACACTAGTTAAGAAGATAAAAATAAAAATAATTAATGAGTTTAATCAAGTCAAAGTTAATTTCTAAAGTTTGAATGTTCTGAAAGTACAATTCATCAGAGTTAATTTTTTTAGACTTTTTTATCAAATGGCCTAAAAATATTTGTTAGCATTTTCCATAAATGCTACTTCCAAATTCCACATTGATATGACCCATGTCACAAGGCTCAAGTCTTATGAAAACATTGCCAAGAAAGACCGGTATTGCATTGCAGATTTGTAGTCAATGGAAACAGTAGACCATTTGATTTGATTTTTAGTATTGAACTTGTCCCAACAAACCAAGTTTGAACATTATCATTAATCTTCGAAACAATTGGTTGGATTTGGATCCTCTCTGTCGTATTTTTTACTTAATTTTTCTCTATTTTCAATCCCCACCACTGATCATATTCTCTATTTTCAACAAAGAAAATAAAATCCGAACAAACTAGATCATAACCAAGTCCATAAATGTCATGTTGAGAAGGATAGATGTTGTCATTCAAAAAGGTTAGTGATGCAAGTTGTCCATTTCTCTTCTATTCCTTTGTAATTAATTTTAAATATGTATTTTTTCTTGAAAATTGGTCAATAAAAGCTAATGTATTTGATTTGAAATTTGTATCAAATACATCAATTTAGATTTTAGACTGACTCATTTTTGCTTACATTTTGGGACGGAGGAAGTATGTATTTGAACTTGTCCAAATTAAATCACAACAAAAATTGCGACAGAAATTAATACCCTTGTGGCCTTGTGTTATAACTTCTCTCTCTATATATATATATGAAACAAACTACATAAACACATGTATCTTAGAGTATTCACCATATAAACATATCCCGCCATGGTGTTCCTATTTTCAAACCTTCAGTCCAAAAAGCTCTTACCCTTTTGGCTGCTGCTTTCAACTTGTTTTTGTGCATTCACAACACCTATTTCAACTACTTTATCAGCAACTTTACAAAGTAAAGAAGCAAGTGCTTTGTTGAAGTGGAAAACAAGTCTTGACAACCAAAGCCAATCTTTGTTATCTTCATGGAGTGGAAATAATTCATGCAACTGGCTTGGAATTTCTTGTAATCAAGATTCCATTTCTGTCTCTAAGGTAAATCTCACAAACATGGGATTGAAAGGTACGCTTGAAAGTCTTAACTTCTCATCACTTCGAAATATCCAAACCCTAAACATAAGTCACAATTCCTTAAATGGAAGTATTCCTCACCATATTGGAATGTTGTCCAAACTTACTCATCTCGATCTTAGTGACAATCTTCTCTCAGGAACAATTCCATATGAAATAACACAGTTGATTAGCATTCATACTTTATATCTGGATAATAATGTTTTCGATAGTTCCATTCCGAAAAAAATAGGTGCATTGAAGAATCTGAGAGAACTTAGTATCTCGAATGCAAGTCTCACGGGGACTATCCCAACTTCTATTGGGAACCTCACCTTGTTGTCACATTTGTCTTTAGGAATAAACAACCTTTATGGTAACATTCCAAAAGAACTTTGGGATTTGAACAACTTAACCTACTTAGCAGTTGATTTAAATATATTTCATGGTATTGTATCTGTCCAAGAAATTGTGAACTTGCATAAGCTAGAGACTCTTGATCTTGGTGAATGTGGTGTTTCCATTAATGGTCCCATCCTCCAAGAACTTTGGAAGTTGGTAAATTTGTCATACCTTTCTCTTGATCAATGCAATGTCACAGGGGCTATTCCATCTTCTATAGGAAAGTTGGCCAACAAATTGACATATCTAAATTTAGTACACAACCAAATTTCTGGCCGCATCCCTAAGGAAATTGGAAAGTTAGTAAAGCTAGAATATTTATACCTGTTTCAAAATAACTTATCTGGTAGTATTCCAGCTGAAATTGGGGGATTGGCGAACATGAAAGATTTAAGGTTGAATGACAATAATCTTTGTGGTTCGATTCCTCATGAAATTGGGGGATTGTTGAACATGAAAGAATTAAGGTTTAATAACAATAATCTTTCCGGTTCGATTCCTTGTGAAATTGGAATGATGAGAAATGTTGTTCTAATTGATTTAAACAGTAACTCTCTCTCAGGTGAAATCCCTCCAACAATCGAAAACTTGAGTGATTTACAATCTCTTACATTTTCTGAAAACCACCTCAGTGGCCACATCCCTATGGAAATTGGAAAGTTAAGGAAGCTTGAGTATCTATATCTTTTTGACAATAACTTATCTGGTAGCATTCCTGTGGAAATTGGGGGCTTGGTGAACCTAAAATATTTAAGCTTGAATGACAACAATCTTTCTGGTTCGATTCCTCGTGAAATTGGAATGATGAGAAATGTTGTTCAAATTGATTTGACCAATAACTCTCTCTCAGGTGAAATCCCACCAACAATTGGAAACTTGAGCGACATACTATATCTTTCATTTCCTGGAAACTATCTCACTGGGAAATTACCAACAGAAATGAACATGCTTGTCAACTTGGATCGCCTGCTAATCTACGATAATGACTTCATCGGTCAGCTGCCGCACAACATTTGCATTGGTGGAAATTTGAAATACTTGGCTGTTATGAATAACCACTTCACAGGCTCAGTTCCGAAGAGTTTGAGGAATTGCTCTAGCATTATTAGGATTAGACTTGAACAAAACCAACTTACTGGAAATATAACCGAGATTATAGATTTTGGAGTATATCCAAATTTGGTTTACATGCAATTAAGTCAAAACAATTTTTATGGACACCTTTCATCCAATTGGAAAAAGTTCCATAACCTGACAACCTTCAATATTTCCAATAATAATATATCAGGCCATATACCACCAGAAATAGGAAAGGCACCCAATTTGGGTTCCCTTGACTTATCTTCAAACCATCTCACAGGAAAAATTCCAAAGGAGTTAAGCAACTTATCTTTGTCAAACCTCTTGATAAGCAACAACCATCTCTCAGGAAATATTCCTGTAGAAATATCATCCTTAGAGCTTGAGACCTTAGACCTTGCAGAAAATAATCTAAGTGGCTTCATCAGAAAACAACTTGCAAATATGCCTAAAGTGTGGAACTTAAATTTAAGCCATAACAAATTCACAGGAAATATTCCTATTGAATTTGGACAATTTAATGTCCTTGAAATCCTAGATCTCAGCGGAAATTTTTTGGATGGAACAATACCATCAATGCTTACACAGCTGAAATACTTGGAAACATTGAATATCTCACATAATAATCTTTCTGATTTTATACCCTCTAGCTTTGATCAAATGCTCAGCTTGACGTCTGTTGATATATCATATAACCAATTGGAGGGTCCACTACCCAACATTCGAGCTTTCAGCAACGCTACAATTGAAGTGTTAAGAAATAATAAAGGCTTGTGTGGTAATGTCTCTGGCCTAGAGCCCTGCCCAACATCAAGCATTGAATCTCATCATCATCATCATCATACAAAGAAGGTCTTATTGATAATTTTACCCTTTGTAGCGGTTGCGACTCTAGTTCTAGCCTTACTTTGCTTCAAATTCTCACAACATCTCTTCCAAAGATCAACCACCAATGAAAACCAGGTTGGAGGGAACATCAGTGTACCACAAAATGTACTTGCAATATGGAACTTTGATGGAAAAAATTTGTATGAGAACATTTTGGAAGCCACAGAAGATTTTGATGAAAAACATCTCATTGGAGTTGGAGGGCATGGAAGTGTCTACAAAGCAAAGTTGCACACAGGTCAAGTAGTTGCTGTGAAGAAGCTTCATTCAGTAGCAAATGGAGAAAATCCAAATCTAAAATCATTCAGAAATGAGATTCAAGCTCTGACCGAAATTCGACATCGTAATATTGTGAAGTTGTATGGATTTTGCTCACATTCGCAGTTGTCATTTTTGGTTTATGAGTTTGTAGAGAAAGGTAGTTTGGAAAAGATTTTGAAAGATGATGAAGAAGCAATTGCATTTGATTGGATTAAGAGGGTGAATGTCATTAAAGATGTAGCTAATGCTTTATGCTACATGCATCATGATTGCTCACCTCCAATTGTTCATCGAGATATATCAAGCAAGAATATTCTTCTGGATTCGGAATGTGTGGCTCATGTCTCTGACTTTGGAACAGCTAAGCTTCTTGACCTTAATTTAACGAGCTCAACCTCGTTTGCATGCACATTTGGATATGCTGCTCCAGGTTAATTCTCATTCTTTAATCTTATTTAGACATAAGTAATATTTCATTTTGTAACAAAACAATTTCATAATTATCTATATCTCATGTTTAATTTTGCTATTTGATTAGTACATGATTCCTATTTTTGTTTTCGTACAGAACTTGCATACACAACAAAAGTGAATGAGAAGTGTGATGTGTACAGTTTTGGAGTATTAGCATTGGAAATACTTTTTGGAAAACATCCCAGAGATGTTATATCCTTATTGAACACCATTGGCTCTATACCTGATACTAAGCTAGTAATAGATATGTTCGACCAACGTCTCCCTCATCCATTGAATCCCATTGCTGAGGAGTTAGTATCAATTACAATGATAGCTTTTGCATGTTTGACTGAAAGTTCACAATCTCGCCCGACCATGGAGCAGGTGTCAAGGAGCTTGTAATGTCAGTGGTTTCAGACAAATATCCGAAGATTATACTTAGTTAATATGCTTGAGTTTTACTTATTCTTCCTTGTTTTGTAATTTTGCAAACCTTTTTTTGACTTGTTTGTATTATAAGTTGCTTTACTTTTGCTGTGTCTGTACTTCAATTGTAATGCCAAATCTATCTGTCTGTCTATCTATTACATTGTGACCTAAACTGCTACTCAGGATGTGTATGTACGTAATTGCTATTTCTTCATAAACCGAAATTTTGTGACTCAGATTGTCGATGTACGCAAAATGACAGAATCATTGTGATCTTTCTTTTGGTTATCGCCTTAATCATGGTATTAAGTTTCTATTCCGGTCATTTATTGTCTTCTATAATCATTTACATCTATATTTGAATAGTAGTAAAAATCGTGGGAGCTAAGGGTGGAAAAAAGTACATGAGAGCTTGGTCATGTCCATAATTTAGGTTATTTTCAACTACATGTTATTTCTACAGGTAGTTGAGAGCTTTGAATAAGGAACACATGAGGGATCATAGAGTTTCCTTAAGGAGATAAGTAACTATAGTCCAACCAAATTCTCAAATGGTGCAGCTTTGCTTTTACTAAATGCAAAGAGATTTCAATCATATCAATAACATCCAAATTTGGAGTAAAAATTCTGAGGGAATCTAATTTTTTTAGCTATGGTAAAAACCAACAGACATTAATCATGTTGCGTCTTAATAATTTATTTTCAAATGCATTATGAAGAGACCATGCAACTGCTACTAGGTATTAACATAAGATAACATTAACCATGCTGAGTCTTGATTAATCATTTGTATAATAGTTTATACTTTAAGGGTAGTGTTAACTTGTGTCTTTAAGGTACATGTTAAGAAACCCATTAGAAGAAATATTCTCTAAAATTATGTGCATTCAAATCATTAAAAAAATTAAAAATTAAATATGATGCACATCTTTCAATAAATCATTTCCATATTTGATTCATTAACTTGTGCCTTAAGGCACAAGTTAACATTTCCCATACTTTAATAATAGGCTGTTTGGGTCAAAATCAGTAGTGAAGTGTCAATAAAGACCATTCTAAACATCATTCTACTAAATTCCATTATCACTATAAATATAGAGTTTGACATCTCCACCTCTTGAAACTTTTCAACATGAGGATAAAAAATAAGGTTCCTTTGCCATACTCCTTAAATATTTTATTAATAACAAACTATAAAATGTACATAGTTGGAGGCTACACTAAAATCCAAGATAACACAAAAAGTGATTAAATTACCCTGTTTCGTTAAAAATCTTACCAAGAAAAACTCAATGGGGTAAAACCTTGTTGAATGGAATAGAGTGCAAAATTTAAAAAGTAAGGAACCAACATGAACAAAATCTAAACATAGGTAAACCTAATCTATTACGATTAAAATCATCCTTAATAGATACTGCTATGGTATCCCACCAAGTGAGACTAGAGTCAGAAACGCTACCAGGTTTGCCATGGGTATATAGGCGGAAGCCACAACACTTCTTTGGAGTTTTATCTTAATAGATAAAACTTTAAGAATCATAAATTAGGACATGCTTGGTGAAGTTGCAATGTTAGTGTAATTGTCACTCAAAGAAACATTAGAAATGATAGTGTTGATGGAAGTCTTCCAAGAAATAAGCTTATTATGGAACTTGCAAGTGTTTCTACTATAAGAAATAGCAGCAAATATATTAAGAATAACACATGAATCACCAATTTGCATTAGACAGATAAACCCCTATCACAAGCAAGAAGAATATTAAAAATCGAGCCCCAAATATTCACAACATAACATAGGGACAGTCACAATAAAGATGCAAAGTAGTTGATAAAAATTTAGCAAGTGTACTAACTTATATCGAAGTAATAAAATTTATAAGATTCATATCCACAGAGACTGTTTCAACTTCTACTCAGTAGTAACATTATTATTAAGGATGTTTGTAAAATGGGGGGTGCACTGAGGCAATTGGTTTGAATTGCAAATGTAAATCAAATGGTTAACGTAAAATTGGTTCGAGAAATAATATGGAGAGATGACTATATCAATCGATTCATCTGTTCATCACTCATTAGCAACCTGTTTCTTAAGTTTACGAATGCTATAAAGTTTAAGACAAATTAACAAAATAGCTTAGGTCAATCCCTTGATCAAAAGTCCTCTTTTGTGATTATAATTCCCTAATCCCTTAGGTGAACCTATAATCATAAAAGGTTTTAAGTCCGTTAATTTAAGTATCACAACCTAACGACGCTCCATCCCTAGATTGTCCGTTAGATTGAACAGTATAAATATGTTAGAGTTACATGCTAGTGTCAGTAGTCATATATATTCTAAAATCAGTTATATTGGGTCAGAATCATAAAAGCATTAAGAACAATTTATACTGAATAAACTAGAATGACATTCATAAAGATTAAGAGTTACATGTTACATAAACATGAGCTAGAACAAAATCATCTCTTAACCTAATCACAAAGGATCTAGCTACTCATGGCTATGGTACAAATAACTAATGTAAAAGAAGGATTCATTACACGAAATTGGTAACCGGGTATAAGTTTTGATGGTCTCCCACCTTCTCTCCAGACCTCCTGCTCCAAAAGTCAGTTTCTTTCTCCAAAATTTCGACTATTTCCTTCAAAAAACAACTTCGCTTTTATAGAAAAATTCTCAGATACACTAAAATCATACTCCAATGCTGTATATTGGAGTACGATTGCTTCATTAAACTTATATTTCAGCTGGAGCGTCTGCCAAATCGTAGCTCGATGCTCATAAATCGGAGTAAGATTTTTTACGAGACCAAATGTCACAAAACAGCTTCATAAATCGGACTCCGCTACAAATCAGAGTACAATTTCCTACTAGTTTCAGCATAAAAAATCAGTCCTTTTGCAACTTCAAACTCATACATAATCACTTGAACTCAACCAAAATTGCATAAAAACTATAACAAAAGTGCTATATGACCTAGTTTCATCAGTAGTTCCCAATGGAGTTAGAAAGATAACATTAAGAAACCATGATGCATATTCTGTCATCAAATTATCAACGGTAGGAATCTTATTATGAACAAGTCTCCAAGTACTCAAATATTTAATCGAACGGATATCTTTGCTCAGAAAAAAAAAAAAGTTGGAGGAATGTTTTTATGCTAAATAAACTTAATCCAAGTAACATCAATACCTGGAGGTCTTTGAAATTTAAAAACTCCTTTGAAAGTAAGATCAACAAATATCAATAGAATGATTCCAAGCAATCCAAGGACCTTTAATTTGAGAGAAGAATCTTTATTGATTTCTCTAATGGCTTTGAGACCAAAATCTTCTTCATCCTTAATTAGGAGTGCAAACCTTTTGTTAAATCATAACATCAATCTTTTTACTATGGGTGCATTTGATCCGATAAAAAAACCGAAGGATATGACAAGATAACTCTAGTTGTATAGTGTTTGATTTGTAAAATTGTTTCAAAGGACAAGAGAAATTGGAGACAATGGAGAAGACGAAAACTGAAATTCTTGTCCCTCACTGAACCACAAAACTTTTAGTCCGAAGTACAATTGTTCCATGAATAATAACACTCAGAACCAGTTGCACTAGGTTTTCCAAGAAGTGAACTTATCCTTGATCTTGTCAACCATAGGCCGCAGATGAAAAATCGCAGGCTTATACTCCTGAAAATAGGAAACGCTAGATAGGTGAAAGGCATAAAACCTATAGAAAAACCCAACAACACAACAAGTCTACTAGATCTGAAATTGGAAATAGATCCCTAGCGATCTCGTCTTTGCACTTTTTCCAACATTTTTTTAAACTAAAAAAATGTTAAAAGTTATGCAAAAACGTCGCTCCAGCCAATGACCATTTTGAAAACAAAAGAAAATAAATAATCTTAACTTTCCATTCAAACAAGTGAACAATATTGATTCCCTCAACAACAAAAATAGACATAGCCTTTGATAGTATATGCAGCTGAATTTTGATTTGCAAACTTAAGAATATTCTTATAATTTTATTCAGAAATTATGGACTTCGTTCATCATTTTAACAAGATATATATGATCAAAACATTAGAAGAAAAGCAAGAACAAGAAATGAGAGACTAAGAACAAATTAAGAAAGAGACAACAAAGACTCATTGTTTGATTGGAAGTTACCTTTATAAATATGACTTCTTGTTCCGATTGAATATTGTGTTGATTACTGTGAGAATTTGAAACTATATATAATTTTAAATATGGTTTGTGGTTTTATAAAATAGTAGGGGTTGATGAGTTGCATGTCATTGTTTTATTTTTGGTTTTAGGGGTGACATTGAGTTGCATAGCATAGCATGGAGTATTTGAGCTATTATCGTCAAGTGATAGGCCTTGCAGGGACCATTGAGTGATTCAATTTTCATTTTGGCTAATGTCATTAGGTGACGGGCCTTGGAGAGACTATTAAGTGATCTAGTTTTTATTGAGCTAATGTCACTAGGTGACAGACTTTGCAGAGACTATTAAGTGGTCTAGTTTTTATTGAGCTAATGTTACTGGGCGGCGGGCCTTCAAGAACCATTGAACAGTTCATTCTCCCACTAGTCGTGGATGTGTGCGTTAACACGAGAATATTCAAATCATTTGAGTCTTACATATCAGACACTTCTTAAAGTTTTACAAGATAGTTTTTGTGTACTATATTCTTTTGGCCATTTCTAATCCTTTTTAGTTGATGCGTATTTTTATCAGTATTTTAAGGCATTTTTATGGGGTTTATAATTGTATTTGCAATTCAAAATATTTTTTTAAAATGTACTATGGAGTTGATATGTATTCCATTAAGAAATAAGTGAATTGTCTCTACCTTTCAATTTTATTTTATTTTAAACAATTTTATAAGTTGTTTTAAAATAATGCAACAATGAATATTTCCTTATAAAACGAAATGCAGTAAATATATACTTTTTTTAGAATAATATTTTTTTCCAAAGAATAAATTTTATTTAAGTAATGCTTTGGATCAAAATCTGGGGCGTTAATATCATACAACATCTGTATTAGAAAAATAGGATTTTGCACATGTAACAACCCGTTTTTAGTTAGGATTATTTTAATTATTTAACGTGTGTTTATATTACTTAATTGCTTATGTGTATAATTGTTCGGGAATTAGTGTATTTTTAGCCTAGAAGGGTAGTTTAGTCATTTTGGAGGTTAAGGATATTTTGGTCATTTGACAAATAAGGGTAAATTAGTGATTTTATTGGAAAGATTATTTTTAGTTCTTTTGTAAGAATATTAATTTTACTAAGTTACTAGTGAGTCGGGGTAATTATTTAGAGATGATAATTATTCGGTGTTTGAGGAGTTAATGAATAGTAACTTTTGGAATTTAATGTAAGAGTTTTGATGCCCAATTAGAATGAGAATTAACCTATCACATTTTGGTGGTATAAATAGATAACTCTTAAACTAGGTTAAGTCATTCATTCATTCATTCATTTCATTTCACAATTTAGAGAGGTAGAGAGAGAAAGACTAAAAGAATAGAGAAAGAAGGGAAAGAGCTTGAAGAAGGGGGAAGCTAGAGACTTGGGGCTAGAGCAGGACATTGAAGCCATAACTAATGATTTTTGAAGCTTGAGGTAAGGGGTTTGACTTTACCATAATTAAGCTAAAACTTCATATTTTCAATTATGGTTCAAAAGTGCTTATTTGTGAATTATGACTTTTGTGAATTTATATGCTAATTTTTGTGCTCAATATTTAATGATGATTTTTGGTATGTTAAATTGATGATAAACTTGTTGTTGTTGTTTGTTCTTCATTGTTTAAACATGATGAAATGAATACTTTGTGGTTTTAGCTTAAATTGATGAAAAATGATGTTGTTGTTGTTAATTGTTGGTGAAATCATGATTATATGATATAAATCGTGTCTAGTTATGTTGGTGATGATAATTCATGCATTGGGTGTTGATAAATGTGTTGTTGTGGTTAAATTGTGGTGATTTTATGATTTTTGTGAAAATGGGTTGAAAATGAAGAAGTTTGATTTTGATGAAATTGAATGAGGTGATGAAGTGGTTAGAATGAATTGGAATGATAGAATTTCTATTTTTGATCACTTTGTTTTAGAGAGAAATCGTTTGGGAGAAAATTGGGTTTTTGAGTAAAAGTCGTTTTAAGCACTTTTGTGAATAAGTCACTTTGGAGTGGGTTTGATTAAGTAGTTTTAAGTTGAAATGTTATGTTTTCAAGTATGATTTGATTGGTCTAAGTGTTTGGGACACGTTGGCAAAAACGGAATCGAAAATGGATCAAAAATCAAAATTTTAAGCGTGAAAACGCACGAGGCGGAAAATTTGCATTTCCCACCTGTCAGGGACGCACGACCGTGCGTAGTGTTATGCCAAGGTTGGCACGGTCATGCCAACCTCCCTGTGCGCAGAAACGTCAATTTCTCACTTTTAAATGGTTCTTTAAGTATACCAATGGATCTCAAATACCTAAACCTAATGTATTCAAGTATAATTGGACTTCTAGGGGTGCTTAATTATAGGTGCTCATAAGGAATTGATTTGGCTTTGAAACAAAGTTAAAAATGAGACGAACTTTGAGTTTTTGCGAAAGTAAACAAACCTTGTGAAATTTAATTGCTTTGATTGATTAACTAAGATGTTAGATTGTATGTAGGAATGTTTTTAATGATAATTAAGATCATGGAACTCTATTTTGTGGATAAAATTGAAGTTAGACGATTTTGTGAAAAATAGACTAACTTTACCGGAAATGAGTTTTAGGCTCTCAACTTGTAAATGGATTATATTCATGTTTATATGATGGAATGATGATGAATCAATGATGATTAGGTGTTTAACATGATGGATGTCATGATGTTGTTGCTTGTCCGTCCTTTATGCAAAATGTGAATTTGAAACGGTGTTGTTTCTTTAAGGTGATAGTTGTTGATGGTGATTTATGTTAACGTTATGATGATGATTACGATGATGATTTATTAATGATGACGAATTCATACATGTAAAGTGACAGCGTTATTGATGATAAATGCATGTATAAAAAGTGAAGATGTTAATGATGACGATTTGTTGGGTGAACGTATGCATTATTGAGTCATATGTTCATGCATTCATAAGTAGGGTATTTATATCCAATGAAGACGAATTATTGTATCCAATGACGACGATTAGAATACTTTGTATTCAAATGACGACGATTATGATACGGTTGGATCAAGTTACGACGATTGGTACCACATGCATATAGAGTCGTGTCTACGGGTATAACATACATTTGATAATTGATGAAACGTGTCATGTTTGACTATGTGCATGGTGATTATGTGCATTGGTGGAACTTGGAGATTTATGTACATTGTGAAACTCGGTGAACATGTGAAGATGTGAAAGCGTACTTGTTGCAGTATTATGCTTGTATGTTTGATGATTGAATATGATGTGGGGTTATTGCGAATGATATAATTAAGTGTTATTAATCATGTGAAATTAATTATGTCGTTTTACTTTCATTTGATTATACTTTATTTATGGAATGTTATCTAACCTCTAGTGATCATTTGGTTGACCGCCTGCCTATTTGTATGAATGGGTAGACGGCTTGCAGGATTAGTTGCTTTGCTTTGCTTTGCTGTGAGTATGCTTGAGGCTAGCTTTGGACCTACCTCGTCTCTTTTCTTTGGAGTCGTAGCTTAGGGCTCTGATTAGGGTTCGGTCGTTTGTTGTTTACCTTTCATGTTTTTATGAGATTGATACTCATTTTGTTGAGATTTGATTTGACTTTTGGTGATGTATCGTGATGTTATGTGACATGACTATTTTGGAGATTTCTTTATATTTGGTGATGAGATGTTATGATGATTATTTCACCGCGAGTTTTTGAGAAATTATTTATGCATGTTGTGGATTTATTGAATATGTAACATCTAAATTATTTGTATGATTGTATTATTGGCGTGATTTATCGCTTTAAGGGTTTAGGGTGTTACAACACACATTAATAGAGAGGTACTATCTCATTTAAAAACACACTCTCTTAATAGGAAAAAGGCAAAAACCCATTATAAAAAGGTTACAAGTGATAGGAAGTATTTCAGAGATGAGGAGTCGACCAATGATGATAACGATTCCTGTATTGGTTTTCATACACTTTTGTTCATGTTTAGAACAGTATGATGTTATAATCTCATAGAACTATGACATGTAGAGGAACCTCTCTAAAACTGCTTGAATTATGTAATATATTGGTTTATTTGAATACAATCACTATATTTATATTTACGTTCGTTTATAACTTTTGTTATTACTCATTCTAATTATAACAACTGTTCTTATTTAACTCCCTCCAATTAAACTTGTTCCTAAAATATTAGTTCATTGGGTACACATAAAATTGTGCGAATTGACAGCTTAACGCCACCAACAATGGTCGTCAGATTGTTTGCTTGAGCTTTGATTTTTATCGGTTATTAACATGGTTTATTTACTGTAGTTAGGGATAATTGGGTACATATTGCATGATTTAGTAACCTTAGACCCAAGAATCTAAGTAATTCTAGATATAGTGAGACTGTTTGCACATATAGACAAGCTGTATGATTTAATAACGCTGGCCTGAGAATCTAGGGAATTCTAAACACAGTGTGACATTTAGCAAATATACACCAATTGTATGATTGGGTTGCCCTAGGCCTGACAATATACCAAATTATAATTATAAGTGATACCTTTGAACTGTGTGCAATCATAGTATAACTAGGTCATCCTATGCTTAAGAGTCTATGGAATCGTTATTATGTTACAATGATCCAATTATGTTCAAAACTTAATTATTGTTTATAGAATTTTAGGAAAAAATACCTAGTTACTATCAAGTAGTGAAATATAAGGAAATCATGCATGACCTAATATTCTTTTCTTAATTATATTAAGTTTAGTTAAACATTAGGGTTCATTTGGTACAATGTAATCCTTCCCTTTGTTTTTCAAATCCATAACCATATAAGGTTAGGATTGCCATCTTATAGATTTTATTGATCTTGAAGGGTTTGGTGGACCCCCCAACACACATGCTCTATTTTGTATCTCTTTTATTATCGACATATTGGTGTCTACAAGGTCCTTCCTTGTTACACATTTGTTTTAAAAAAAGATTTAGTTATTCATGTTTATTTTAAATTGAAAAATATGTTAAACACACATTAGTACTATATCACTATTAAAACAAAAGCTTAGTTCATAGAATCATATATAAATATTCTAAATTGAAGATGACATGCCAAAAATAAATAATTCATGAAGACCTAGACAATTATTGTAGTAATTTGTTATAATATTTTATTGAAATTTTAGTTTTCCTTCTCATTTAAAAGTGGGACATGTAATTGTTCTTTTAATTTGATTTTGATGATGCCTTTGTTGTTTTGTTATAAGTGGTTGCTTAGCTTTGTTGAAACAATAGCTTATCTCAGTCGCAAACTTATCCACAAGATTATTGCCACGATTCAAATGATCCTTGTTTTATACGTTTTCAAAATATTTCACAATTTGAGTATTTTGATTTGATTCAAACTATTGCCTTGAAATTGTTGAATCGAATCATTTCTTGCCTTGGGTGTTTGTTTTAAGGGTTTTGAATCGATTTAGTAAGATTCGATTCATCCATTGCCTCAGGTTTTTGACCTCTAAGTGTTGAATCATATCAGAGTTCTTTGACTTGTATCAATCTTGAGATTAAATGCAAGAGATTTGAATAATATCATAGCAAAGAAAATTTCTTAGAGTAGAAGATCTAAGGATGGCATGCAAACTTGAGATTTGAAGACCTTGTGGATTATCCAATTTCAAGAGAGTTTGAAGATTGGATTTGTAGTTTGATTGCTTAGTATAGAAGATTAGGAATCAAAGGAATCTTTGTAATCATACACTTGTAAAACATTTTTAACATCTTAGTGGAAATCCATAGAAGTGGCGTTTTCTTTTACGAAGAGTGAATTTACCCTTAGTGAGGATGAAAAAGAGGAACGACTATAAATCTCAATGTCTTTCATTCCCTATATATCTCTTTAAATTTCTGCAAATCAATTTTTGATATATGATTATGATGAATTAGCTAATGTGCTACATGTATTTGATTGAAGAAATTCTTAAACCTATTTTCAAATATTATTGATTAAATCATTCTCATTGTAGAGATTAATTAATTCCTCATATATATATATATATTGAAATTGTTTAATTATTTGAAAAAGTTGTAGAGATTATTTTGGTGTTTAATTATTCATCATAGTTAAATTTCTCGTTTGAAGTTGAATTATCTTTGTTTTTGTTTTATTATCATTGAAGCTCTAGTATAATCCAATAGTCATAACTTCTTAAACAAGTTTTTCAGACCATGCTTCCGCAAACATTATTAATCGAAGAAACTATCCAACCCCCCCCCCCCCCCCCCCTCAACTTCCTCGTGTTACCATCATATCAGTCAACATGTCATAACATTTTAGATTATTGTTAAAAAAGATAAGATACAATAGAATTATTAATTGTGAGAAAATTATATGTGTAATAGTAATATGATATAAATATATTATTATGGGCTTAAAAGTAACATGAAAACTATCTTTGAACTTAATTATCAAAGGTAATATGATAGGTGGTAGGATTCAAAATAAAATATAATACATATGATATTAAGTGAGTATAAACTATCTAAACAATATTTTTTGTTGCCTCAATCATTTTATTGACTATAAGATCCATTAACATAGAAACATAATGAAAGACTTTAAATTATTGGGTTCTACCACAATAACTAAATGATAGCTCCTGAAATATTGTCGGACAATGCTATGTCCACATCACTCAAACACATGTGCATACGCCTGATTTTGAGGAAAGTGGTAGTTTCGGGCTTACAACACACCTCGGTTTTGCAGGTTTTTTACACATATCTTTTGGACAATGAGAATCTTGAGAACATTTATTAATTGCTGTATGAAAAAAGAGAATAATAATATATTATTAAAATAATATATGATATTATGTACAGGGTAACTAAGAAAAGTTAAAAAGGATTAAAAATCGATTACCATTAACATTTTTTGCAACAAGAAATAGTGAAAGAAAAATAATCATAACATAAACAAACTTCAGAGTTTTAACCATAATTTCTTTATATGAAAGAAATAGAATAATGTTTTATCAGTTTATACTTTAAAGCTTATCCACTCCTTATATACATAAAACTTTATTGTTTATGGAGTTGTAAAAAACCCTTCATAAAATTAGAATAATTATTAAATGCCTTTTAAGTAAATTAAAGTGTTGTGTTTGTCCCTTTAGCATGCTTAGTAAAGAGATCCCATAAAAAACTTACCTAACTCAGGATATCATTATCATTTTAACAAGTTCGCATTATTTTATAACCTTTCATTACACAAATTGGAAAATATTGAAACAAGAATAATATTATTGTTTTAATTTGATCCCTAGGCTATAGTAGAGCTATACAAATTTTTCTTGTCAATAACATAAGTGTCAGTAGAAGGAGGTATAAAGAAACTTCAACAATAGTTCATGGTAGTTATCGACTGTCCTTCACTAATTGTGGGGCGTACCTGCAACGATAGTCCAATATTCAAGCCAAATAGGTCTCAAGGTGCTTTGTAGAGATTTCTCAAAATTATAGTGTGTACCTAATTATGATGCTAAACTCTTGATATATAAACCTCTGGATAAAACAAGTCGATTATACCCTTATGGCTCTATGGTCAGACGACCGATTGATCAGATCTAAGCGTGTTTTCTAGTATATCATGACGCGTCAAGAGTTCATGTGGTACAAAACTTTATATGGGTGCCTTGATGGGCATAAGTTGGGAACATAGACTTTAGGTTATGATAATTAAGTCTTGGATTGGTCCGTAATAGTAGTCTTTGAAGTAGTTGTCTTTTTGCTTAAGATGAGGAATCTTAAGTATTCATAGATCTATCTTCTCTACAGAGGATTCATACAAAATACTTACTAATGGAATATGGTTTGACTTTTTTTATAAGGATTGGACTTGTCAGTCACATTGAAGGTGAGAAAAACACGAGAAAGGGAAGGGGTTGAATTGTGTTGGCTTTTTAAAAAAAAAATTCTAAGTCTTTCAGAACTGGTCAGAGTCTGATGGGTTCAGAGTCTGACTCAGAGTTTGTGTGCAGCGAAAATATCTGTTGGAACAAGGGTGTTCAGCAATACCACGTTTTGAGTTTTGATGATAACAAGGTATTAAAAATTGTCAATTGGATATGCTAATATTTGTCTAAGTATGCAGAATCTTAATCAAGATTTTAATCTTAGAAAGTATTCTGTTTGAACATTTTGAGAGCAAAATCAAGAGAAGCTTGTTGCTTGTGATTCTGAAGATCTAGAGAGTCTGAAGAATCATCAGAAGTTGTGTCAAGAAGTCCTGAAGACCAAGAGAATCTGAAGTTCAAATGAGTCTAAAGATGATCAGAACCTAAAGTTCAAGAGAGTATGAAGATCATCAGAGGCTGGAGTGCTATAGTGAGTCTGAAGCCTACAAACTGAAGATCTGTTTAGAAGGATTTCTAAAGGCATTTCAATGCATAAGAAACACTCACTTGGAGTAACGGCTAGCTTCAAAGTCAACTTAAGCGTGGGATGCTCAACGACAAAGAATGCAGAATAGGACAGAGTACTTGTGTACGAACTCTGTTTCCACTACTCCACTACCTCGTACAGTTTGGCAACTGTGTCTACCGGTATTAAGCTTCAAAAGGAATGAGATTCAAAATATGCATTTGAAGGACTATTACCATATCAAGCAACAGATCAACAACTATTGATCAAGCTTCCAGAATTCTTTTGATGTGCTGGATTGTCTCAACGTCTCTTTCCTACGCCTATATAAAGGATAGAAGACTTGAAGAATATGTTGGACTCTACAACTGAAAAACTACGCTAGCAAGCTATTGAATTCTAACTGAGTCAAACCAGAAACACATCAACAACTTATAAAATTCTTACAAACTGTGTATTCTAGAATTTCTAAGTTTATCAGAAAAACAGAGTCTGTCTTTGTTTAAGTTATTGGAACACATTTGATTGTTTGTCAAGTGTCTCCAACTCTATTCAATTTTCTATAAATTGTGTCAGAAGTCTCTTGCTTGCGTGCTTGAGTAAAGAAGTCTCTTAGTTGTTTCTTTGAGCGTTGGAAGACTCTTATCTGCGTGCTTGAGCAATTGGAAGTCTCTTACTGTGTGTTTGAGCAACTTGTAATTGATATTAAATTTTAGCGAAACTCTCCTTGGAAGTGCAAGGGGCACATGACTACTTCCGGTTTGTGGAAGGAACCTGTATAATTGCTTGTGTTCTCTCTTTCTCTCTATCTCTTGTTTATTTCCGCTGCAACAAACTCTGGTCTTCCATCAGATTCTGAATCTATTCAGACTCTGATCCTGGAAAACAGATTCTTACTCTTCAAGAGTTACGAAAAAGTAAACACAATTCAACCTCCCCTTCTTGTGTTTTTCTCACCTTCAGTTGGTATCAGAGCACCGACTCTGTTGTCATAGCACTTAACCGTGTAACAGAAAAGATCCAGAGAAAAACATGTCTTCCAGTGAACCTTCTACTTCTGGTGCTAATTCTGGTGCTGCTATACCATATGACTATGGATCCAATAACAGTAGTAAGAAAGCTGATTATGGGAAAATTCCAAAGTTTAATGGTGATCCTGAAGAATTTTCTTGGTGGAAAACCAACTTCTATAGCTATGTCATGGGTCTTGATGAAGAACTCTGGGACATAATTGAAGATGGTGTTGGTGACTTACAACTTGGTGACGAAGGAGCTGCCATTGACCGTAAACTTCACACTGCTGCTCAGAAGAAGATCTACAAGAAACATCATATCATCAGAGGAGCTCTTGTCACTGCTATTCCTAAGTCTGAATACATGAAGATGAGTGACAAATCTACTGCTAAAGCCATGTTTGCTTCTCTTTGTGCAAACTATGAAGGGAGCAAGAAGGTCATGGAAGCTAAAACTCTTCTATTGGTTCATCAGTATGAATTATTCAAGATGAAAGAGGATGAAAACATTGAGCAAATGTACTCTAGATTTGAAACTCTAGTATCTGGACTTCAGATACTAAAGAAGAGTTACATAGCTTCAGACCATGTTAGCAAGATTCTAAGGAGCTTACCCTCTAGGTGGAGACCAAAGGTTACTGCAATTGAGGAAGCTAAGGATTTAAATACTTTGAGTGTTGAAGATCTTGTCAGCTCTCTCAAAGTTCATGAGTTAAGTCTCAATGAACATGAATCTACAAGAAAGTCTAAAACCATTGTGTCATACCCCAAATTTTGACCAATTAAAACTTTTTTTTTTACTTCGCATATCGTTCGTATTTTAATAGCTTTTCGTTCGCACTCTAATTCCCATGATATCTGTTTCTATTCATAGTTTGATCGCATTTTATTCATATTTTGATTTTTTTTCACTTCGTTTACGTTTTAATGTCACTTGCATGTTAATTTTTCAATTTTATCTGCGTTTTACTTGTATTTTATTTATCGTATAATTTGCATTGTTAAAACTCATTTTGTACATATCTTTGATTTACCATTTTATTAGCGTTTTAAAAGCCGTGTATTTCCGTCGTCTTAGACGAAATTTCGGCAGAGAGGTATTTTAAAATACCTCATTTTTTTTTTGGTTCCGAAGGGACATTTTTTTATTTATTTAGTCATGATTGTTTTTTCTTTTTATTATTTGTTTTAATTTTCGTTTTTATTTATTTATTTATATATTTATTTGTTTTTTTTTATTTAAAGTCTTTTAGTCCAAGTTTTGTCCGGTCCATGTGTCACTTTGCTATTGGTCATGTGTGTCTTTCTATCCAAGTCTGACCCAGGGGTATTTTAGTCTTTTCTTTGTACCAGAGAAACCCTAGTTATTTTTACTATTTAAAGTCAGCATTGATTGCTGTGCCAAGGTCCCATCAGTCCCAATCAGTCAGAAAAATCAGAAAAAGGCATCAAGTCACAAAAAACACAAATTTCTTTCTCTCTCTCTCTCTCTCTCTCTCTCTCTCTCTCTCTCTCTCTCTCTCTCATTTCTGGATCAAACACCAAAATTCACAAAAAAATTATTATGAACATGAAGAATAACATGAACACAAAATTTTCCAGCAACATGAATCAATCATAAACATCAAACACATCAACATTTCGGATTCAAACTTCCACAAACACATCAACAATTTCGAAATTCTTTCCAACACAAAGTCAAACAACAAGTTCAAAACCTTTCAAGCTCATACACATAGTGTTTTCGGCCAAGGCTCAATTATAAAGAAAAATCAGAAACCGAAGCAAAGGAGGGAAAGAAGAAGGAATAAAAAACGTCCAGATCCGTAACAAAATCGAAGAAATAAGCAAGAAAGAGAGGTATTCCATTTTGTTTTTTTGAAGATAAATTTGTAGATCTAGGCTTGTTTAGTGCTTCTTTAAAAAAACTGAGACCGGATTCGAGTAGAGGAGAAGAAGATGAAGCTTGGGGTGTAAAAAAATTTCAAAAAAAAAAAAAAAATCTGCTCCGACGCGGCGGCGCTCTGGCCGACCACCGCGCCGAAGCTTCTCCGGCCACCACCTCATCTTCTTCTCCGGCGGGATGTTTTCTAGTGAGAGGGGAGAGGTTTTGTTTTTTTAAGTTTTTAGAGAGAGGATGTTTGGAAGAAATGAGGAAGAAAAAACCATGAAAGCCTTTATATATATCTCAAAACCGGTTCGGTTTGCCTGTGAACCGATCCAGACTTGAACCGAACCGGTTCTTTCTCCTCTTCAGCCCACTACTTCTTCTCTCTAGGCCCAGTTTCCTCTCTTGTGTTTTTTTCTGCATGCTAATTGCACCCCTTTACTGCTTTCTGTATCCCCTGTTTCTTTACATTTTTTTTTATAGTTGTGTTTTCATGTTTTATGATTTGAAGAGAATTATATCATGCATTTTAGTTTTGTTTAGTTGCTTTGACCCTTTTTCTTCATGCATCTTCTAGTATGTTTATGTCATGCATTTTTTTAGTTTGTTAATTTAGTTTTTTTTAACTTTGATGGTTTTATCTACTACTTTCGACAATTTTTTACACCACTCTCAACATTTTTTTTTTACACCTCATAACATCGATTTTCTAGTCTTCTAGTTTAAATTTGCTTTAAGGTTTGTTTTCGAAAAACATGCGTTTCATTTTAATTTTAACATACTTAATGTCATGCATTTTATTTGGTAACTATTCTCGTATGTAATATTCTTCTTGTGTTTTCTTGATTCATGATCTAATATTTCGGTATATTTCGTTTTGCATCACCTCTAGTATAATCTCATACATCCTTTAATTTTTGTCATGTAATTATTTTTATCCTCCTTAGTGTGTATAATAGGAATTGATGTAATTTAATGCATACATTTTATTTTCCGCAAGACCTTAGAATGTATTTTAGGGTATGTAATATGTAACCGACACACGCACCGACACTTCACCATTTTATTTACCGCTTTACGCTCATTTATTCTTCGCCATTACGCTAGTTCACCGTTAGTTTAGAAAAATATTTTTATCTCGAAAAATCAAAAAGGTCAAATTTCAAATTTCTTTAAAGTAAACCTTGGCTTGTAACCCAAGTGTTTTCCATTTATTTTTCTTAATCAAATGTTTAATCAATTTAATATCCACATTAGACATGAATTTCTTGCAATTAAAATTAACCAACTTCACCGTATTTTTTCTCTCATGCCTTGAGGCCTCTTATCTCTTCTTAAAATATTTTTTTTCCAAAATGTTAAAATCAATTCAAACCACCAAAGAAGTTCTTTAGACGAACTACTTGATTTTGATCCCGATTTATTTGGGTAAGTAGGCAGAGGGCTTTGGCCTTTCCAAATCAATAAAAAATAACCAAAAACATGCTTCATCTTCCTCCATTCTTTCATTTAAACTCTTAAACAATAATTTTCAAATAAGTAAAAATAATTTAGCGCAAGATTAAGAATAGGTAGAAGGTTCCTATGGGATACCATAGTCGATTCAGGTGCTTAACACCTTCCCTAATCGAAACCAACCCCCGGATCCAAGGTCTTATAAGGGTTTTTACTCATTTTTTCCCTTCCCACGAATAAAAGTTGAGAGTTCAAAGATTAAAGGTTCAAATCCGATTAATGATTTTGATACCCGAAAATCGAGAGCACACATTGCTTTAAAGTCAAAGGGAAGATCCTCAAAAGCTCTCAAAGTTGAAGAGTCTGAAAATGAATCTTCTGCTTCTGAAAGCTCTGAGGAAGATCTTGATGTTGCTAAAGAAATGGCTATGCTTTCAAGCAGAATGCAATACCTTGCTAAAAAGAACAAGAAGTTTCTGAGTAAGAGCAGCGGTAAGGGTTTCGAGAAGGAAGAACAAAAAGGTTGCTTCAACTGCAAGAAGCTTGTACACTTTATTGCTGATTGTCCAGAGTTGCAGAAAGAGAAATCCAAATCAAAAAGGCCAACCTTTAAGTCAAGCAAGTTTAAGAAGCAAATCAAGAAAAGTCTGATGGCTACCTGGGAAGATCTTGATAATGAGTCAGGGTCTGAAGATGATGATGCTGATGGTGAAGCTAATGTAGCTGTTGGATTAATGGCTACAACTGAATCAGTAAAAGAGGCACCTGAGGCAGAATCAGATGCAGACTCTGAAAGTGAGACTGAGGTATTTTCTAAACTCACAAGATCTGAATTAGTAGATTCTATCAAAGAACTTCTTGGTCACTATGAAGCTAAATCCACTGAGTTGAAGAAAGTCAAACAACAGCTTGCTAAGTTGTCAAAAAGGCATAACTCAACTCTGTTGGAATTAGAAAGTTTAAAAGAAGAAAATGATTCTTTACTGATCAAGAAGTGTAGTTGTAAATACTTGAGTGAGCAAGATGTTTCTCTACAAGAATTTATTGCTACTGGAATTGATAGATCCAGGGTAGCATCAATGATCTATAGCACATATCAGAACAGAGGACAGGGTCTTGGATTCATTGAAGGTAGCTCAAATGAAGTGATCCTGAAACCTGGTCCTGATGGCGCCAGAGAAGCATTGAAAAATCACTTTGTAAGTGAGTCTGATGAAGTCAACACAGTGACTCATTCAGAACCTAAAGCTTCAAGTTCTAAAGTTATGACTAAGTCAAAATCCCAGAACTCAAAGTCAAAGGTTCTGAAAAACTTTGAACCAAAGGCTTCAATGATTCAGATTCTGAAAAAAACAGAGTCTGGTAAACAGACTCTGAAGAAACCAGAGTCTGAAAAACAAAAGCCTAAGTTTCAAAGAAGAGAAGCTGTGAAAGGTGAGTTGGATCCTAAACTAACAGGTTCTAAACCTAAAGTTTGGAGGAAACCAATGCCAATGGCTTCAAGACACACAATACAAAAGGGATTCAATGGTTCAAGGACTGACCCAAGAGGACCCATGAAAATATGGGTACCTAAGTCTGAAATTGTTGATGATGCAGGTATGTCTAAAAGGACAAGAAAGGCAGAAGGCCTGGTACCTGGACAGTAGTTGCTCGTGTCACATGACAGGAGAAAAGTCTATGTTCCTAACCCTAACCATGAAAGAGGGAGGAACTGTGGGATTTGGAGGAAACCAGACTGGCAAAATCATTGGTACTGAAACCATTGGTAACTCTATAATCTCTATTAGTAATGTGTGGTTTGTTGATGGGCTTAGACATAACCTATTGAGCATAAGTCAATTGTGTGACAGTGGTTATGACGTTTTGTTTAATAAGAACATCTGCACTGTAGTCAACAAGGATGATCAATCCATAGTTTTCAAGGGAAAGAGAAGAAACAATGTCTACAAAATAAAGTTCTCTGAACTGACTGATCAGAAGGTAGTTTGCCTTTTGTCAATGGGTGATAAGAAATGGTTGTGGCATAGACGGTTGGGACATGCAAACTGGAGGTTAATCTCTAAGCTTAGTAAGTTGCAACTAGTCAATGGCTTACCAGACATTGACTATCATTCAGATGCTCTTTGTGGAGCATGTCAAAAAGGGAAAATTGTTAAAAGTTCTTTTAAACCAAAAGAAATTGTTTCTACCTCTAGACCCTTGGAGTTACTTCATATTGACTTATTTGGACCAGTTAGTACTGCATCCTTATATGGAAGTAAGTATGGACTAGTCATTGTTGATGATTACAGCAGATGGAGTTGGGTTAAGTTTCTGAAAACTAAAGATGATTCATATTCTATGTTTAGCAAATTCTGCATCCAAATTCAATCTGAAAAAGAATTGAAAATTTTGAAAGTCAGAAGTGATCATGGAGGAGAATTTGAAAATGAGCCATTTGAGCTTTTCTGTGAAAAACATGGAATTATCCATGAATTCTCTGCACCTAGAACTCTACAACAAAATGGAGTTGTAGAGAGAAAGAACAGAACCTTACAAAAAATGGCAAGAACCATGATCCATGAGAACAGTCTGGCTAAACATTTTTGGGCAGAAGCAGTAAATACAGCATGTTATGTTCAGAACAGAATCTACATCAGACCTATGTTGAACAAAACAGCATATGAACTCTTTAAAGGCAGGAAACCTAACATATCTTATTTTCATCAGTTTGGATGTACATGTTATATCCTGAACAATAAAGTCTATCTAAAGAAATTTGATGCCAAAGCTCAGAAGAGAATCTTTTTAAGTTACTCTGAAAGATCTAAGGCATACAGACTAGATAATTCAGAAACACAATAAGTTGAAGAATCTATGCATGTCAGATTTGATGACAAAGTTCCTGGAAGTGAAACTCCAGAGAAAGATGAAAGCTTTGCATGATCTCAAGATTCTGATATCAACTCAGAATCTGATTAGATTCCAGAATCTGAAGATACTCCAGAAGCTGTAGCATCCCCTGAAGTTCTTAATGAAGAAGCTTCTGAAGATGCTCAAGATGGTTCTCAGCAAGCTAGTCAATCCAAACATTTGTTCAAATACAAGTCTTCACATCCTGAGGATCAAATCATTAGCAACAAAGATAGTCCCAGAAGAACAAGATCATATTTCAGACAAGAAGAGTTTGCCTTGGGATTATTATCTGTTATTGAACCAACCTCTCTTGAAGAAGCACTTGGAGATGAAGAATGGATTCTGGCAATGCAAGATGAACTTAATCAATTCAAAAGGAATGAAGTGTGGGATCTAGTAGCTAAGCCTGAACACAAGAACATTATTGGAACTAAATGGGTGTTCAGAAACAAGCTTAGTGAACAAGGAGAAGTAATCAGAAACAAGGCCAGACTTGTTGCAGAAGGCTACAGTCAACAAGAAGGCATTGATTACACTGAAACATTTGCTCCAGTTGCAAGATTGGAAGCAATCAGGTTACTTCTTTCCTATGCAGTCAATCACAACATAATCTTGTATCATATGGATGTTAAGAGTGCTTTTCTTAAAGGTGTTATCTCTGAAGAAGTTTATGTCAAACAACCTCCTGGTTTTGAGGATTTAAAACATCCAGAGCATGTTTATAAATTGAAGAAATCATTATATGGCTTGAAACAGGCTCCCAGAGCTTGGTATGAAAGACTAAGTAATTTCTTAATTCAAAATGATTTTGAAAGAGGACAGGTTGACACTACATTATTCAGAAAGACTCTGAAGAAGGACATTCTTATAGTTCAAATCTAAGGTAATGCAGGATGAATTTGAAATGAGCATGATGGGAGAATTGAAGTTCTTTTTAGGAATTCAAATCAACCAATGCAAAGATGGAGTCTATGTTTATCAGTCCAAATACACTAAAGAGCTCCTGAAGAAGTTCATTCTTAAGGACTGCAAAAGAAATGAACACCCCAATGCATCCAACCTGCACTCTGAGCAAAGAAGATCAAGGAACCAAAGTTGATCAGAAGCTGTATAGAGGTATGATAGGTTCTTTGTTATACCTAACTGTATCCAGACCAGATATTTTATTCAGCGTATGTCTATGTGCAAGGTTTCAATCAGATCCTAGAGAGTCTCACTTAACAGCTGTTAAGAGAATCTTTAGATATCTGAAAGGAACTACGAATCTTGGACTTATGTATAAGAAATCTTCTGATTATAAGCTAGTTGGATTTTGTGATGCTGACTATGCTGGAGACAGGATTGAAAAAAAATCAACCAGTGGCAATTGTCAATTTCTGGGAGAGAATCTGATATCCTGGGCTAGCAAGAGGCAAGAAACTATTGCTTTGTCTATAGCAGAAGCAGAATACATCTCAGCTGCTAGTTGTTGTACACAACTACTCTGGATGAAACATTAGCTTGAGGATTATCAAATAACTGAAAACTGTATCCCAATTTATTGTGATAATACAACTGCTATATGTTTATCTAAGAATCCAATTCTGCATTCAAGAGCAAAGCACATTGAGATTAAACATCATTTTATTAGAGACTATGTTCAAAAAGTAGTTCTAGATATTCAATTCATTGATACTGATCATCAATGGACTGATATATTTACTAAACCTTTGATTGTTGAAAGATTTGATTTTATAAAGAAAAATTTGAACATGTGTTATGTCTCTGGTTAATGTGTGCTTCTGAAGACAGAATTTAGACTCTGAAAGTTACTCAGAAGCTATTTAAGAATCAGACTCTCTATTGGAGACTCTGATGAATATAAGCTTCTGAAGACACTCAGACTCTGTTAAGGAAACTTAGACTCTTAAGAAGCTCGTATTAGTGGAAGGATGACTGTTGAGTTCAGTAACACCTGCCCCACTACGGAGACAGTTACTTTTTAAGTTCTTAGACGTGGTCTGTCTGTATTGGGTATGAACTCAAAGGACAATGATTTATTCCGTTTAACAAGTAACCCTCGCGTCTTCCCAACACTTCTATGGCTGCATGCTTACTAGTCTTTATTGCTTATGTTTGTTTGTCCCCTTCTCATTTTCAAACGGTTTTCCACTTTCATTATAAATAGTAATCACACACAACCCACTTCACTTTCCACACTTTGATTTTTCTCTGAACTACTCTTTCGTTTTAGTCTCTGAAAAACTTTGTTTCTCAAAATCAAACCTAGAACCCTACAAATGTCAAGTGAACTCATTCAATCTGGTGTGATCGTCAAAACCGAAAAATCCTATGTGATTAAACCCAGAACAATGAACATCATCAAAGAGACTCTGGAAGTTCAAGTTGAATCTCCAGTTGATTTTGGATACTTGATGAGGCATGGTATCGACGTCTCTTCTCATTTCTTAGCACAAGGAATGATGAGTTACTTTGGTATGTTGAATGGACCAACATATCAAGAACTGGTTAGAGACCTATGGGTGATGGCTGAAGTTTTTGACAAGGATGACGCAACCATCGAAGAAATAGCTGCAATCATGAACAACCCCTCTTTAGCTAACAAAAGCAGGAAGCAAATGGGTCTGAGAGCGTACAATGGTCTAGAAATAAGATTTGCTGTGATGGGGATTCCAATCCTTATCAACGAAGAAATAGTTGCCTGGGCATGCAGGGTAACAAATGATGGAAAATTTCAGTGGAACGTGGATAAGAAGAGTGAATGGATGAACATTGATGACAGTCCGTCATTTCATATTTTTAGAGTCTTTTTATGATATTTTTGAGTTCACAAGCAAGCTTAACAGCAAGGAAAGCAAGAAAAATAGAAGATTTTGAAGAAACAGTTGTGTTGATGTTTTTATTGAGTCTGGAGCATTTTTAGACAGCTTGGAGGTGCAAAAAGCAAGAAAGTACAAAAAGTTGGAGTTTGCCACTGCCACTAAATCGTGACACGCTTTCAAAAATCGTGACACGGTTGCAAAATCGTGTCACATTTTCAAAAATCGTGACACGTTTTTGACAGCACAAGAATGGGAAAATTGCCTATTTAAGCTGAAGGCAAGGCTGAAAACAAGGGTTACGATTTGAGAAGAGCAAAGTGCGATTTTTACACTAGAAGACGGCTGCAGGGGCGATTTCTGCACCTTGTAACCAGTTCATGTATGTATTGTTACCTCTAATGATTATGTTATTTATAAATTCAATTATGAGTAGCTAAATCCATTAGAGGTTAGGTCTGAGATGATTCTTTGTAACCCTAATTGACATATGTTGCTGTGAAACTCTATTTATTGTGAATGACAATTTAGTTTTTATTCAATTCAATTGTTCTTAATGCTTTATATATTCTGATCACATATATATATGATTTGGTGAGAACGAACGACTACTGACCATAGCTTTCGACTTAGACCTAGTTGAATTGTTCTAATAATTATAATTAGTCTAGGAATGGATAATTCTTTATTAGTGATATTAGATTAACGTACTTCAAACCTTCGAAGATTATTAGACCACCTAAGGGATTAGGGGCTGTAATCTTAGAAGAGGGTCCTAACTCAAGGGATTGATTAGGACTATTTTGTTAACTATCGTGAAACTAGAAAATCATTCATAAGAATAGGTGCAGTGACCAATTAGGGGAACTCAGATGATTTGAAGACCTAACTCATCTCTCTCTTATTTTAAACAATCAATTTATTTTCTGTTACTAAGTTTTATGCCATCAAACAAATTTACTGCCTAGTGGCAAAACAAAATAACTTTTACTACATCCTAAGTTAATAACGTATTTGACTTTTTGAGATTAAAACCAGTCCTTATGGGAACGATATTTTTACTACTTCGATAGTATTTGGTACACTTGCCAAAATTCTATCAAACATCTGCAACAAACTATTGTTTGAAGGAAGACCTTCAAATAAGTTGGTAGACATGCATCCAAAACATAGGATTCTTCTGAAGATCATTCTGGACAGTATGCTTCAGAAAGGTGGAGGAACAAACACTTTGTCTGTGGATCATAAGGTGCTTCTGTACTTTTTGATCAAGAAGAAGAAGATTAACTTTCCAAGATACGTGATGCACCACATGTGCTGGGCCATCAGGGAAGGCCAGATCAAATCCAGAAGACAAGTTCCTTTTGAAAGATTGATCTCTGAGATTCTGTATCAAGGAGGCCTCTTGAAGGTTTTGACAGAATCTGGTGTTGTATCAGACGCTCAGCTTGGAACAGTAACAGGAAGAATCATCAACGGCAAGACTCTTCAATACATCAAAATTTTCAAGAAGTACATCCCTTCTAATCTAGATATGAAGGAGTCTTCTGTACAATCTGATTTGATGATGGACTTCCCCTCTATTTCCAAAGAAGACAATCCTGAAGTCCTTGCAAGATTTGTAGTAGATTACTACAATGAGACTCGTAGAATAATCAACTATTCTGCCATTCCTGAGACTGCTGGAGGAGGACCTCTTAAGGTTAAAGGCAAAAGGACCAAGGATGTCAATCTAGAAGAGGAGGAAGAGAAGCAAGAACCTCTTAAGAAGAAGAAAAAATTCCAAATCAACAGCTCTTCCAAGAGTGACTATTGGTGCCTCTGAAACCATAGCTCATTTGCCTCTATCTGTCTCTCCTGCATCCAAGGAAATTAAGGAAAGGATAAAGAAATCCAAGGATGAGAAGAAAACAAAGGACGAGAAGAAGGAAAAGGATGAGAAGAAAGCGAAGAAAGGCAAAGCTGACAGAGATCACAAAAGGCTGGTTGAAGAAATTGCTGAATTTCTTGATGCTGATTCTGATGAAGAAGAAAGTCAGGTCAAGAAAAGGAAGAAAGAAGTTGTTCCTGTGGCTAAGGATGTAGCACAGAAGATAGGTACTTTTGTATCTATGGTTGAAGATGATCATGCTGCTGGCAAGGCAATGGCAGCAGAAGTTGTGACAGAAGGACTTAGAGATGAGACTATGAAGAAAGCTGCTAAGTTGCTTGCAGTAGCTTTGAAACAGAAGGGTCATGATACGCCTGCAGAAGTTGATCAATCAGGAGCTACTCTGTCTGATGCTTCTGACCAACTAGCTTCTCCAGAAGCCGACATTGGCACATCAGGTAACATTTCATTTGACTCACCTTTCTCTTCTACGAATCAAGAGTCATCACCCTCATCTGAAACTGAATCAGATAACATACGCCTTAGCAAAGCCCTTCGATCCCTTCGAAATAAAACCCCCTCTCCAATCAAACCAATCTCATCATTTGATCCTCTTGACCCAAGAATAGGTGAATACGTTGATTCAACTATTGACAGGGTTATTCAAGACACCATCACAGTGTCTCTGAACTTACGCTCTGACCATCCTGCTCAACCATCTTTTCTCAAACCACTTCAGGCAATTCAACCCACTGAAGAACCTGAAGAACCCATTCAATCTTCACAACCATCTCCTCAACAAGAAACAATCTTTGTAGACTCTCCAGATACCCTAGATTCTCTTGAGAAACACCTAGGATGAGAACTACCAAAGACCCCTGCAAAATTCAAAACAACCAAGACTACAGAATCTGTTTCAAAACCAGACTCTGTAACTCTACCTGAACCAGAAATTCAAACCATAACTTCAAACGAACCAGTTACTGTAACTGAAAAGGAACCAGTCTCTGAGACTCTGGAACAAGTTTCTGATGTCATTCCTGACCCAGAACTTGTAACAGAATGCATAGTAGAGCTTGTGTCTGAAACAATTACTGAACCTCTTTCCCAACCTCAAACTATTGTAACTGACTTCCAAACCTTACAAACAATCTTAGCTTCTGAACCTTAAACTTCATCTGAGCCAAACCAAACTCTAATTCCTCACAACCTCTTTGATTCGTTGAGAATAGATGAGTTTTATGGAATGTCAAGCTCAAAGCTCAAGGATATTATTGAGCAAAGATTTGTGCCAATCCTCAATGTTAGCTATGAGGATAAATTTGCTGCTTTGAAGAATGAATTTGTGGATTTTGTCACTACAATTCAGAAGGCTGCAGTAAAAGAACAAGTTGTTGTTCTTGCCAAACATATGGAAGAAATCAAGAAAGCTGAGATAGCAAAGGCTAAGAAGAAGGCTCCTGTTCTGCAATTGGCAAATAAACCATTCTTTGATGCTGATCAGTATAATCCAAGGGAAACAATGGTTTATGATACGCTTAAGAAGAAATTTAATAGAGTTCAAGAAAAAGCTAGACTTGAAAGAGAAGCTCATCTCAGGAGAACAGAAGCTCTTGAAGAAATAGTCAAGAAACAACAAGAGGATCTGCAGAAATTGATGGATCACATTGCCAAACAAAACCAACCTTAGTTGCACACCTAGTGTTTATTTTGTTTTGTTTTGCTTGTACACTTTTTTGCTGTTTTTCTATTTGACTTCTGAACTTTCATTAAGTTTTTTTTTTACTTCTGATAGTTTTCTACTTCAATTATCTGTGCTTCTAATATATCTTGTTATATTTATCTAAGTACATTTGGAGTCTAACTATCGTATCTTACTTAGAATCTGTCATGTTTTAACAGACTCTAATATGTTTTTGCTCTGAATCTTTTCTTCTCATTTTCTCTAAAAAAATTTTTCCCTCACTTGAAGTCGTATAAAAAGGGGGAGAAACTTGTCTTTAAACCTTTTTGTTGATGACAAAAGGGGGAGAAAGATCAGTGAGTATTTTTTTTTAAAAGTTATTCATGCTAAGTCTGAAGAAAAATGAAGTTTGCGATAGGTACTTCGTTAGATTCTGAGCCCCAAAAAATTAAATTCTTCAATTTAATTTAAGAAGAATCTTATCTCATATTCTTTTTATTATTCTGAGATTTGATTCAGCTATTTGTGCTAAACATGAATTTAATTAACATGGATAGAACTTAGGGGGAGCTTACAAACCTCAACTTAAGGTCTATCAGACTCAGGGGGAGTCAGAGCTTACAAACCTCAGACTCTGAGCTTACAAACCTCGGACCCTTTAGTCAACATGTTAATTAAATTAACAACAATTGACCTTTTAAATACTGATGTTTGTCATCATCAAAAAGGGGGAGATTGTTGGAACAAGGGTGTTCAGCAATACCACGTTTTGAGTTTTGACGATAACAAGGTATTAAAAATTGTCAATTGGATATGCTAATATTTGTTTAAGTATGCAGGATCTTAATCAAGATTTTAATTTTAGAAAGTATTCTGTTTGCACATTTTGAGAGCAAAATCAAGAGAAGCTTGTTGCTTGTGATTCTGAAGATCTAGAGAGTCTGAAGAATCATCAAAAGTTGTGTCAAGAAGTCCTGAAGACCAAGAGAATCTGAAATTCAAATGAGTCTGAAGATGATCAGAACCTAAAGTTCAAGAGAGTCTAAAGACTATCAGAACTTGAAGATCAAGAGAGTATGAAGATCATCAAAGGCTGGAGTGCTACAGTGAGTCTGAAGCCTACAAACTGAAGATCTGTTTAGAAGGATTTCTAAAGGCATTTCAATGCATAAGAAACACTCGCTTGGAGTAACGGCTAGCTTCAAAGTCAACTTGAGCGTGGGATGCTCAACGACAAAGAATGCAGAATAGGACAGAGTACTTGTGTACGAACTCTGTTTCCACTACTCCACTACCTCGTACAGTTTGGCAACTGTGTCTACCTGTATTAAGCTTCAAAAGGAATGAGATTCAAAATATGCATTTGAAGGACTATTACCATATCAAGCAACAGATCAACAACTATTGATCAAGCTTCCAGAATTCTCTTGATGTGCTGGATTGTCTCAACGTCTCTTTCCAACGCCTATATAAAGGATAGAAGACTTGAAGAATATGTTGGACTCTACAACTGAAAAACTACGCTAGCAAGCTATTGAATTCTAACTGAGTCAAACCAGAAACACATCAACAACTTATAAAATTCTTACAAACTGTGTATTCTAGAATTTCTAAGTTTATTAGAAAAACAGAGTCTGTCTTTGTTTAAGTTATTGGAACACATTTAATTGTTTGTCAAGTGTCTCCAACTCTATTCAATTTTCTGTAAATTGTGTCCGAAGTCTCTTGCTTGTGTGCTTGAGCAAAGAAGTCTCTTAGTTGTGTCTTTGAGCATTGGAAGACTCTTGCCTGCGTGCTTGAGCAATTGGAAGTCTCTTACTGTGTGTTTGAGCAACTTGTAATTGCTATTACATTTTAGTGAAACTCTCCTTGGAAGTGCAAGGGGGACAGGACTACTTCCGGTTTGTGGAAGGAACCTGTATAATTGCTTGTGTTCTCTCTTTCTCTCTATCTCTTGTTTATTTCCGCTGCAATAGACTCTGATCTTCCATCAGATTCTGAATCTATTCAGACTCTGATCCTGGAAAACAGATTCTTACTCTTCAAAAGTTACGAAAAAGTAAACACAATTCAACCCCCCCTTCTTGTGTTTTTCTCACCTTCAATATCAAACACAAAGATTGGAGAGAGAGAGAGAGCAGACACAAAGTAGTTTATACTGGTTCCCTGCAAAAAACAGGAGTAGTCAAGTCCCCTTGCACTTCCAAGGGATTTCACTATAATATCACTATATTACAAATGATCAAGGATACTTTTTAGAGACTTTCAAATGCTCAAGCACACTTGCAAGAGACTTCTAATGCTCAATCACAACTGAAAGAGACTTCAACTAGTCAAACACGCAGAAAAGAGACTTCTAAATGTTTATAAATAAACAAGATATGTTCTTACACTTCATATACAATCAGAGGTGTAAACTAAACAAATCAGAACATACTCTAAAGACTAAGAATTTTTAAGATACAAAGTTTGATAAGAAATTTTTAAGTGTTCTTTTGCGCTGTTTGATTTTGGCAGAGTAATGGCACAATAAAAATAGCAGAGTCTTGTGTTATTCTTCAAGTCTTCAGCTCCTTATATAGACAAGGATTTGAGAGATGTTGGAGAACAAATGTAGTGCATTAAGAGTCATTGAGAAGCTTCAAATCAAGAATGTTAGCCCTTTTCATGATATTGATAGATCCGTTGATTAGACATTTGAAATTTCTTTGCATAAACTAGAATTATCCGTTCATTCACTTTGTCCTTGAAGTTTTTTGTTTCTTTCTACACGTGGTCATAAGAAGACAAACTATACTATAAGACTTTGATAAAGGAAGCTACAAAATAGGACAAATCTGACATGGAGCATGGGTCCCTCAAGATCTTTGAAGTCTTGAGGTCTTGAGTTTGATGATCTTTAGAGTTTGAAGAGATTCTTAAGCTTCTGAGTAGCATCATTTCTTTTGATTCAAGGTGTAGATTTCTTGTAGACCTTTCATCAAATCTTCTACCATAGTCTTTGAGCTTACGAGTAGCATCATTTCTTCTGATTCTAGGTGTTGACTTCTGGTTGACCTTTCTCCAGATCTTCTACCATAGTCTTTGAGCTTCTCTTGTGCATCTGATGCCCTTATACATGTTTAGACCTTGTTAAATTTTAATCTATGGTCATATATTATCATATCCAATTGTTCTTTAATACGTTGTTATCATCGAAACCGTTGAAGAATTGTAAAATCCAATTTTGTTCCAACACACATCTCCTAGTTTTTTGTTTGGCATGGCGCCCATGGCAGTTTTCGTTGAGAATTATTTATTGTGGATGTTTAAAAGACACCCTTGCGTAATTCAAGGAAGAGCTTGGATCAATGGGTTGAAGATCGCAGATCAAAAAAGTATGAGAGATGAGTTATTTCACCTTTTCTCATTTCTTGAATAGTTTTTTATGACTTAGATTTCATCTAAAGAGAATGGACCTTTTTCTCGGGGGAAAGGACCTTATTCTAAATTGCCTGAAGAGGATGAACCTTCCGTAAAACCTCTTTTTTATGACTTATTTCACCATTTTTTTAAACCTGTTGAAGAGGACGAGCCTTTTTCTTAGGGAAAGGGACCACAAAAAGGGTCGGTGTCATAAAGGTAGTATAAGAAAGGATCAAAATAAGAGCGAAATATACCTCTTAGAGGACCAATATTTATGATGTACTAATCTATGTAACAGTGGAAAATGAATCCTAAGCACCTATCCCACTCCAAAATAGAGGTTGTCGAAAAGACCCTCTATCTCTTTTACTTATATACGGATCACAATTGTTTATAATTCTTAAGGATTTATATTACTAAATTGTAAGTATACCCGAGGAAACAATTCAAGGGAGAATAATTGTCCCAAAAAGAAGGGGCTGCCCCTAGAAAGGTAAACCATTTAGGATTCGAAATACAAACCAAGTTTAAGGACAATCCATGTTACACCTTAGATAGTTACATGAAAACCCAGATTATTAGTTTGATAGATGCTTAAACAGATCTAAACCTACCAAGAACCAAGCTCGAGCCAAGGTTTTGACAGTCGTTACAGATCTCACACCATAAAAACCAAAACCTAGAACAAAGGTTCCAGTGGCTTAATTAATGTGATATGTTCGGTGAGAACGGTTGAGTGGCAACGGTGGTAGAGAATGCTCTGGTGTGATGGTAATGACATCCGGCACGAAGGTGATGAGTCTTCACGGTGGAACGAAAGGTGCATGCAGGCACGTTAGCTCTCCAATGCTCAAGTCAGTAATGAAACTGAGAAAGAGTGTGTAGAAAGTGTTATGAAAAGTGATGTGTACCTTGAAGGTGAAGTAAATTCATCCTTATATAGGTGCGTGTTGGTCATAACAGTCTCCGGTTTATGCGACGTGTGATTAGGGACCACACATTTAAGCCGGCGTGCTCTTTAAGGCGTAGAGCCTTAAGGCGGTGTAAGTAATGCCACATGCTGATGTGTGATTGGTCTTTTGACCAATCCAAAATAGTTACCCCCCAAGTCGTTATGGACTTTAGGGCGTAATGACTTTAGTTACAGATGAAGTGTTTTGTCGTGGCGCCCGTGGTAGTTTGGCCTCTTTGGCGCCCGATGCGTCAATGTATTTGAGGCGATCCATCTTTTGGTCTTGCACGACTTAGCTTAGCAGCGTCAGAGTCATTTAATGGAAAGTTTTGATTTTGTCCGTAGGACGGTGGTGCCTGAAGATGAGTTAGTGGGAGTAGTTGGCATTTAATGCTCTCAATTGAAACGTCTTTTTCTCGATGGGCACGTCGTCTGTTCGATTCTCTACATGTCAGCCTCGTGAGTTCGACTCACACCAGGGAAAACGCTTCATGTGCACGTCACTTTGACTGTCTTTCTCTTTCCAAAGCCAATTTCAATCGTTCAGATCACGACTCTTTGCTTATCTTCATTTGGTTCGTTGATTACGGTGGATTCAAGCCTATTTAAAGGGGAGTTTCCCTTGTTTCCTTTTCCACTTCATCGTTTTCTCCTTAGTCTTTACATTTTTATTTTTTCTTTAGGGTATTCTTTCCATTCGCTGTTTTGGTCCAAATAAGGAATGGTTGTTCCTTTTGGGGGTGATGGGTGCTGGAATCGTGCACTTGTCATGGTGATGTGCGACGAACAGGGAGAAAGTGGAATAGTTGAAGGACTCTCCAGATATGCTTCAGAACGTGTGATTTTTGGTAGGACCGTTGTCTTTATCTGAGGAGTTTCGGCTATGAGTGTAAGGGTAGTTGCTGAGATGAAGAACTCGTCTTGTTTCATCCCGATACCCGAGACCGAGCGGATTGATGATGCTGTCTGTGAAACCCTTAAACCTCAATGCAATAATTAATGCAAATAAATCATATATTCGAAAGGGTTTGAGATGTCACGACATCATTTTCTCAAAACATGCATAATTATGGTTTTCATAAAACTCGTAGCGGAAAATCAACATCATAAATATCTCAGCAATATGTAATCATCCTCAAAGTACATGAATAATAAAATCTCAACAACATGTCTCAGGTCTCATATACATAACAACAGTCTCAATATAAATCCTACAACAGATAAAATAGCATAAAATGCAAAAGTCCCGACACTCCTAATCAGAGCCTAACTATACTTCAAGCAAAATATAAAGAGGTAGCTCCAAGCTAATCCTCAAACACTCACAAGAAATGTGAACTCGATCCTGCACGCCGTTTACACCATTCATACAAATGAGTAGGAGGTCAACCAAACGACCACTGTGGGTTAGATACTATTCCACATAATAAAATATAATCAAGGAAATAACATTCAAGAATTTCAATTATAGCGCATATACATACTCATCACTCCTAGAATACTAACATCATGTGAATATTATCATAAATTCATTCATAGTACAAAAATGCATATCGCATCAAATCCTCGTCAATAAATCAATACACCTTACATAAACTAACGACATCAAGTAAAGTGTACAAACATCACCAATCAATTATATTTCAAGTACAAAACTTCACATAAGTTTTCATAATTCGCCAAATCACATAATTCATGTAATACACCAATTCACATAATCTCACATTTTGTATGCATGTTATTTTCTAGACACCTCTACATGTATGCGGTACCAATCTCTTGGATGTCGGAGTCATTTTACCGATTGATCCATCACCCCTTGGATAAAAATATCCTATCAACAATTGGATGTCAGAAATAATCTCTTTGGGGGATCCTATCTCCACTTGGATATTGAAATATCATAATACCAAAATTTATGAATGCATGAACATATGACTCACCAAATGCATACGTTCATACAAGACATCACCATTTTTACACCACCATCGACACCATAATTAACATCATCAAAGATATACATGTATTCATCACCATTTTATACATGTACATATATTTATCACCAAACCATCATTCAAGCATAAGCATCATCATCAATGTTTAGCACAACAAAGAAATAACACTACACCATAAAGCACAAATTTCATATTAGACGGACAATCACTCATATCATGATAACCTACATATTTCAAACCCATCAATCAATGATTAATTTTTTTTATCATATTATCATGAATATAAGTCATTTACAAGTTATCAAATCATAATTTCTCATTTTGTCAAAGTTCGTTTATTTTCACAAAAATCGTCTATTTTCAAATATCTCAACAAAAGTATGATACTAAGCTATTACATATCAACAAAACTTTCCTACATATCATATAACACGTAAGTAATTCAATCATAGCATCTTCATTTCACAGAGTCCATTTATTTCTCTAAATTCACAAAGTTTGTCTCATTTTTCTCATGTTTCAAAATCAATTCTTTTTTCAAAACAAAGTTATGTTAAACCAGTCATATAAGCTCAATTACACTCTAATATAATATGTTTAGGCATTTGGGACTCATAGGGATGCATTTGGAACCTTAGAAATAGGTTTAAACCAGACCATACAACACGCGCACGCTCCGTGCATGTTTTGCCTTGAAAACGCACAATCCTGGGAGTTTTTCATGGTCCATGCACTCCCTGATGTAGACCGTGCGTTTTTCTCTATCAGCACAACAACACGTTTAAGTGTTTTCCGTGCGTGGGAAAAGTCTGATTTTCGATCCGTTTTCGATCCCGTTTTCACCAAATTCATCCCAAACACTTAAACAGTAAATACTCACTCAAAAACATAGTTTTCTAACACTCAAAATTCAGTTGAAAAACAAGAAAAAGAGGATGCTAGAAGAAACGTCTGGCGGTAAAGCAAACAAATAATCGCCTCTAGTCCACGCTTATGGATATCCTGATTGAGATTCTTCCACGAAGATCTTGAGTCAACAACGCGTAGGAAATAAGAACCTAAAGATATAAGGGGGAATAAGGGAGACCGCCAAGGTCGGTTAACCTATAAGGAGAAGAGAGGGCCATACCCATATCTTCTGATCCGGTTGGACCTGAGAAGATGGTTTATTGGATGGAAATCCGTTTTGCAGAGGGTTTGAGCTTGCGTCATCCGCGCGTGGGCTGCCTTGAATCTTTCTCCATTGAAAGTGGATGGTGTACCTGCATGTGCTCCGACGCCCAAGCCTAGTAGGGGTTTAAAATATAGAGTGCGATTTAAAATAGGGTAATAAAGGTGATACTTGACCCAATGCAAATCATGGGTATACATACTAGATAAGTAGGGTTTTGGCTGCCAAGCATCAGTTGAATAGTTGTCCCTCAAGGACAGGTTTGAGCATTTTTGTGTTCCTATAACATTGGATCTGGACTGGACATTCAAAATCTGTTGGTCCAGACCATTATCTAGTGGAAATTAGGATGTATCGATCGTATGATATTGCCTGCTCCTGGGTCCTCGGTCAGACCCAAGTTCAAACGGAGTTGGCCTTGGCTTAGTCTGAAACAATATGTAAGATAAAATATCTCATGCAACAAAATGAAAATTCTAATTGAACATTATCACCAGTTTATAAGATGCAATACTTTTGGTTTAAGCTGTGGTATCTTTCTTTTAGATTGGGTTATTCCAAAAGCTCAATAGATTCAACAAGGCTTCAATTTTCTCGTTAAAGACCAACCCTTAATCGATTAAACTTGAATAAACTTCTGAAAAGTACATAATGACTCTTTGGCGACCCGGTGAAAACAATCAAACACACGCTCTACTCATCAAACACGATTCCATATTCAAAATTGATTATGAAAGAAGCTGATATTCCTAGCTTCTTGAAATTGAGTCTCTCTACCGCGAAAGCACACAACACCATTTGTCTATTTTTCCCTTAAGTCTCATCACATCCTTTCACCTACCTCTTTATGAGAATGCTAGGGTCACACCTCCTAACACACTTCAATAATAAGTTGCCAAGTCACCATCTTTTTTATTCCTGTTACCTGGTAACCGGTTGTCTCTGTTTGTTTGTTTACTCGTGTTGAGATTTTTTTTTTTGTATTATCTTCAACATTCTTAAAGAAAAAAACACAAGTTGTTGTAATCTCCATTGCTCGCTCAATTCGTTTCATCTCTCACAACACTAATAGCAACCATTATCTCTCTCCCAAACTCTTGTGACTGATATGGGTTTCACATCTGGGTTTTCGATTTGGGTTCAATTTTTGGTTTTCCATTTAGGATTATCATGTACACTAAAGCAGAGCATCAATTCATGACAACAACGTTCTCTTTTGTGTTGGTTAATCACTTTTTCTCTATCATACCCATTTCAATTCTTTGTTCTCAACTTTGTACCGAAAATGAATAATTGTTGTATGGACTATGAAACATGTTTTATATGGATTTGTGTTTTGGAATTCGATTGTTGTTATGATTTTACACACGGGTTGTTGAATCCTAGAACTTTAAGAGACAATCTTGGTGGTTGGATAATCTTGGTGTGAGAGGTTATTGAAGTACCGAAGAAGATGAAAAGCTAATATCCAAAAATTAATTAAAAAATAAAATAAATGTTTGCACCCTATAAAGGTAAACGGTAATAAGTAACACTTGGATGATTTGGCAATTTATTATTGGAGTGTGTTAGAGGGCGTGACCGTGACCCTAGCATTCATCACCTCTTTATTTAGACAAATCTCTTCACCTACTTGTCAAATATGTTACACCATCTCGCTGCTGATTGTTGTCTGCTTGTTTTTTTTTTGTTGCTGTGATTTTTTTTTTTGGTGTTGCATAAATCCCAAAGAACAAGGTTGAAGAAGACACTCTTGTGGGAGCAAAAAATGGTTTATGGACTCCTTTTTGTTTTCTTGCTGCGACAGTGCGACCCATCAAAAAGCCTTTCTTAATGGCCCAATAGTTTTTTAATAATCTATACACAATTGTATATTAAATAATGAAACGTAAAATTAGATAGCTAACTAAATGAAATCTTCCTTAAATAAATAAATAAATAAATGAAATCTGTTTTTAATGCATCATATAAGAAAACCCATTTTTGTTATTTACATAACCAAAAAGCAATTTTACATAAATTATATATTTACACTGTCAAGACATTCAAACATAAATCACTTTTCATTCAATTCACTTTAAACCAAAATCAATTTTGTAAAATCAATTTCACTAAAATCAATTCAGGCCATCGCATAACCAAACAAACACATGATCGATTATGAAATTTCCGATAGACAAATATGACTAATAACATACTATAGAAGTCCCTTCCTAGGTCCTTCAACAAAAAAAAAAAAAGAGTCCCTTCCTAGTGTTTTACTATCCCATACACACTCTTATAAAAGGGAAAACACAGTGTCAGAGAAGAGTTATTTAATAAGAGACAGTTCATTGAGATAATCTTTGTATTTGTAAAAAAAATCAAATTATATACTATATAATTAAAATGCTGCAATTTTTTGTTTTAAAAAAAGTTGCAACGTTGGAATATTTAAATACATATAACAATTAAATCTGTAACAAGATTTGAGATTTCAAAAAAGATTCTTCAAGAGATACCTTTGTCTCTTCAAGAGATGGAAAGGTATATACGCCTACCACCAAACTAATGTAATGGTTGTTGGGAATTTCGAATATCAACTATATATTCTTTCATTTTTTTTAATTGGAACAATTATATTTGACAATTTTGAATGGTCAATGGTGAAATATTTTGAAGAGTTCTTTCCCTTCACTTTTGAAAGGGCAATATATATTTTATACAGATACAAACTTACTATTTTAAACTTTTTAACATATTTGAATTTGTTTTTTTATGAATGTAAATTAGTCCATCTAAATTGATATTAAATAGAATTGAACTTGAAATTTTGAGGAGGAGCATACTCTCAGATCACAAGTCAACACCACTAAACCAACTCAAATGGGTTAACATGAGCAAATTTGTATAAGATAGAAAATCCCATAAACTAAAATAGGTTGCAATCAAACTATTTTCCTTTCTTGACCGAAATAAAACTCAGTCGATTATGGCTTATAGAAACACATACTACACCTACCTGATCAGTCCATATATATATAAGAGATGTGTTATTTGAACAACCATTTATGTGACAACTTTTATGAAGAATAAATATTGACACGAAAAACAAATCAATAGAAAGAGAAAATAAAAACATAATGTGGGTATGAAAGATAATGTTGTCGCAAAAACTGTCACAAAATAGTTGTATGAATATAATTTCTCTTTGTATAATTACTTCATTATATTAATAAATTTTTTGTTCTTTCAAATTTCCAATACCGTAGTTTATTTTTTTAATCTTACAATGAGTTACAAAACACCAACGAGTAAACATACTTTTTTGGCATTACCCTCTTAATCTCTTACAATTGTCATTCCCGTCTCATTTTAAATTACAAAGAAAGGAACCCTAATATCAACAAAAGAAAAAAAAGGTAATATATCAAATCTATGCGATATATGCTTATTAACCTCTACAAAATTAATGTACATGTTCTACAAAATTTTATTGGCCTATTAACTTTTTAAGAAATATATGCTTGTTGACCTATTTATAAATAGATAATTATTTGCACATACCACACTTTTAGATAGGTTAATAGATTAGGTCAAGCTTTTAGAAAGGTCATGTCAGACTTAAAATAAAACCTTTGATAGTATAATAAAGCAGACTTAGGCTTTAGTTTTTTAAACTATGTCTGGCCTATTGAAGCAAAGTCCGTTCGATCCGACCTATTCTCACCCCTAATATTCAGATACTCATTCCATCCATCAATTTTTATACGACAATCTAGCAAAAAAAACATACACCACCGATCACTATTATAAACAAAAATCTATATTTTAAATTCATTCCATTAATGATATGTATGATCTTTATTATAAATCACATACATCATTTAATGAATGAATAAAAAATATTAGTTTTTGCTTATAATAGTGATCATGACGTAGGTATTAAGAAATGTTGTTATAGTAATAAAATTATCTTGAGTCTATGTAACTATTGCTAAATTATCTTTTATATAGACATGCATTCAATGTTAACTTTTCAAATTTATAGATGATAGGGATATCCAAATTTTTGTAAATGGTATTATAATTTAGGATAGAGTGATTATGACGTAAGTCTCGATCTTTACATATGCAGATAGCTAAGTAACATGGCAAATTCAGAAAGAACTAACTTGGCTCAACATATTTCAATAAAGAAACCATAATGACTAATTTTGAAATTTAAAGACCAAAAATATAGACCGTAAGAACAGGTAAGTAACAAAAATATTTAAGCCTATTATTTTATTTGTACAAAAATAGAAAGAACTAACCTTGGTTGTTGCAAATCACGACAAAAGTACCATGACCATAGCACGTTAAATGACAATAATAAGACTATAAATTATGTTTGCAGTATTTTCTTTACATGTGTTGACTTTGTTCATATCCCAGCTTACCTAAGCATCTGAATTTTTATATAGGGTTATAAATTCCAATCCCAAGGCATATTTCTGTAGATCAAAAGCAAGAATGAGTGTCAACATAGATAATATTGAGATGGAGGAAGCACCCCATTTTTCTCCATCTTTACTAGTACCAAATGTTCAAGAAATGGTGAAGATGAATCCTTTGCAAGTTCCTACAAAATACGTGAGGAAACAAGAAGAAATGGAGAACGTAAATGACTTGCCTCAACTTTCTTCTGAGATCCCTGTCATTGATTTTACACTGCTTTCAGATGGGAGCATGGAGGAGTTGTTGAAACTTGAGATTGCATGCAAGGAGTGGGGTTTCTTTCAGGTAATGCCTCAGCTACAGAATTGTGAGTTGTACAAACAAAAACATCTAATGTTACTAAAATATTTTTGTGTGCATAGACGTGTCTCTAATTTTCTCATCTTTCAAAATAAAATAAGGTAAGGGTGTTCGCGGATTGGATTGGTTCGATTTTGGGAGGAAAAATCATCCGATCCAATCATTTTGATTTTGTTATTTGTTCATCCAATTGGTTTGGTTTTAAAATCAAATCCAATCTAATCCGATCCAAATTATTTCGGTTTGGATTGGATCGGTTTTCGGTTTCATTGATGTATATTTTTTCATTTTTTTTTTAAGAAAATATATTATTTTATGACATTTCATAAAATGGTAAGGTTGCGAAAAAGATGAACAAGTAAAAAATAAAAGTAACATAAAGCAAATAAAATAGTAGGTTAAAGAAAATAGTCAGAGAATAGTAAATTAATAATATTTCATAAAAAGACGAAGAAAAAAATTCAACATTATTAGAGAACAAGTCTAGAAAATAGTTTCATAATTGTAAATTAAGGAAACATTTATTAAAAAATTAATATAATAATATATGTACAAGTATAAATATTTCAGTTTGGATTGGATTGGATCAGTTTATACTAAGAGAACCGAAAACCAATCCAATCCATTTAAAATTGCGGTTTTTTTTCGATTTTTGGTTTGGTTTGGTTTTTAGTTTTTCGGTTCGGTTAGTACGGTTTGCTTTGGATTGGATTGGACATGAACACCCCTAAAAATCAGTAGTAGTTTGTTAAAAAAATAAATAGTAGTATTACTATTAAATTTAGAAAAATTAATGAGTATATCAAGTCATTTAAAATGAGACTTACATTTAAGGACTTTTTCTTTCGGGTTAAATATGTTTTTGATCCATATAAAATCGGGAAATTATAATTTGTCCTTACTTAAATTTAATATATTTTTTAGTCCCTATAAAAAAATTACATGTGATTTTAGTCCATGCTAAAATTAAGTCTGTTTAATTATATCCTTAAACTCTTAAATTTTTGAATGACTTCTTTGAGAAAAGTTTAGAACATTAAGAAATGTTCATTTAGAAAAATTTAAATTTTTTTAACATGAAATGAATTGAATATTAATTTTTCAAACGACAGAAGTTTTAGATAAAAGTAACAAAAATCTGAATGTAGAAATTAAAATTTGAGATTTATTTTTGCGGAGAAACTTTTAGTAATGTTCTTAACACGAATGCAAAAAATTGTTCGAAAACTTAAGAGTTTAAGCATAATTAAACAAATTTCGATTTAGTAAAGACTAAAACTGAGTGCAGAAATTTTTATACGGACTAAAAAACTATTAAAAATAAGACTAAATTTAAAAGGTCCCAATTTTTATAGGACCAAAAACCTATATTACCCTTTTTTTTCTTTTTAAAAGAGACTTATAGTTCGGAACATAATGAAGCGGTGTATTCTACACAAATTTTATAATATTAAAAAAAAAAATTGCACTTTTAATCATAATGCAGTTCTTAATATTGCGAAAAATCATTGAAATACAAGGGGTGCAACTTTAATTATGTCACGTTGCAGTTGTGGAGACAATAAAACTTTGATGTTGCGTTCGTAAGGTATAGTTCAATCGATAATGTAGATATGTGTAAGGTATAGTTCGACTTTCACTCAGAGTCGAACTCATGGTCTTGCAATTCCGTGTTTGAATTTCAAGTGGTGTTTGCAAATTTGTCTACATGGCAATGAAAAAAAAATCAAACCTTGATGTTGCATTATAAATTGTGGTTCTTGAATTTTTTTAAAACTCTTGTAACAACAAAATAGGTCCAACTAGTTCACATCAATGCATTGACATCTTTTTGACAGTAAATTAGATTTTTGTTTGGTATTCATCATCTTCTACTTAAGATTGCAAATATATACCTTCTGCAGATAGTGAATCATGGTGTGCAAAAAGAACTTTTACAAACAATGAGAGATATAGCAGATGAGTTTTTCAAACTTCCAATAGAAGAGAAGGAAAAGTATGCAATGCTCCCAAACGACATACAAGGCTATGGGCATACTATTGTAATGTCTGAGGAGCAAACACTTGATTGGTCTGACTCACTAATTTTAGTCATTTATCCCACCCAGTACAGGAAGCTTCAATTCTGGCCAAAAAACCCACATGGATTCAAGTATGCATTTTTTGCCAATTTTAAACTAGACTTAACAGTAATTTTGATTCTTCGAGGAATGTTAGCAACACATCTTCTAACACACATTTTTCAACACACTTTATTTGATTGGTTAAAATTCACACGGAACCCACCAAATTCATATGGGACCCACATGATTTGGTGGGACCCATGTGAATTTTAACCAATCAAAGAGACTGTGTTGGAAAATGTGTGTTAGAATATGCGTTGCTACCATTTCTCAAACTATATATATAAATCTTCCTCTGAAAGATTGACACAAACAGATATACAAACATAACATTGACACATCAATATCAATAATAATTTATGAAAATAAATTAATTGAATGTAGTCACATGTGTTAGCGTCGGATACTAAAAATGATGAGTGTTACGGACAATCTCTCTAACACCAACCTTTTTATTGGTCATGTGGGTACCACATATTGGAAGTGAGACTCAAGTCAGTTTCACCAAATAGGAGAGTGAGTATTAGAGAGTGCTAGAAAGAGAATGTTCATATGATAAAGAGTAATGTTGTGATTTAAATGGAATTCATATGATAATGCAGGGAGATAATAGAGGCATATTCAAGTGAAGTGAAACGAGTTGGTTATGAACTTCTGAGTTCTTTGTCTATTATTATGGGTTTGGAGAAGCATGCTCTTATTGAACTACATAAAGAAGTACTTCAAGGTTTACGTGTGAACTATTACCCTCCTTGCAACATGCCTGAGAAAGTATTGGGTTTGAGACCACACTGTGACTCAACCACCATTACCTTACTTTTGCAAGATGATGATGTTCCTGGGTTAGAAATTCGACACAAAGGAAACTGGGTACCGGTTACTCCCATATCAGATGCTTTGGTCGTCAATGTTGGAGATGCAATAGAGGTAACTGAATATTTCTTATTCTGTTTTTTTCAAAACTTTAATTTCTTTCTTTTGTAAACATAAAATTTAATTAAGAGAGACACAACAACCACAATCATAAAGAACTACAAAACTATAAATTTCATTGAGAGTTTTCAAAGGAAGATCCAACTTCATGTATCAACCTATGTAACATAGGCACTTCAGATTGAAGGCGTGTTAGGTGTCTAACACATGTTTGTGTCTGATACCGATTCAATTATCTTTCATGTTTTTCAATTATAACTTGTATCTAGGTTTAAGTGTTGATGTTGTGTCCTATGTCAGTTTTTTTATCAGTACTTCATAGGTGTCTGTTCTATAATTGAATTGTTTATGTAGTGATACAAAAAAACATATTGGGTATGGCTCATAGTTACTGATAAGTTGGTCACTGGAGTGATTGCCTTTTGGGAATGGCACAAACGTTTGTTGGGTTGAGATTGAGGTGTGGGGGGAGCTTGAATCCTATGTACTAAGGTCCAAGAGTAACTTCTTATAGATTGGACCGTAATGTTTAAATACAAATTACAATATGTAAACGCCAAGCTTGATAAACAAAATTGTACAGCATTCGCACTGCAACCAAATAGGTAGGTACGGACACCTTTAGGACAAGCCGTGTCGCGGTGTCCGACACTCTTATGACATTCGTACGATACATGTTAGACAACTAAAATCGGTATCCTAAATAAAATTGTTGTTTCTTTAATTCGACACTCTTAAGACCGGTGTCTGACCCCTATATAACAGTCATACGAGCCGTGTCGGACAACTTATACAGATATCTAAAACATTTTTTTTCTCTTGCATCCACATTACATATGTTTTGAGAAATTTTGATCAAGTAGGGAGTAATAGACATTACAGTTGATTATAACATTTTTAGTTTTTTTTATAGTAGATGAATTAATAAAGGTCAAATACTAAGATATTTGTTTTAGAACTTTTTTTATTGAAATAACTTGCTCAAGTTACATGCTTATGTATGTATTTTGATTTTCATTTTAGACCGTATATAAATAAATTAACATATATGTAGTGGTGTCGGTGTCCTATATATTTTAGGCTAGCTGTGCCGAAGTGTCCGTGTCAGTGTCGTGATGTTTGTGTCGGTGTCCATACTTAGGTACAATTGACCGAACTCTGTGATCAAACACCTTGTGTCTTTGATTGTATTTTTTGTATCTCTTTACTTTTGAGCCAGATCACTGTTATAACAAAACATGTTTAGAGATTGCTATAACGGGCTTATATATCTACATTTTTTCACTTTATTCCTTTTGTGAGCAGATATGGAGTAATGGAAAATACAAGAGTGTAGAACACAGAGCTGTCACAAATAAGAACAAGAAAAGGATGTCATATGCAACATTTGTGTTCCCTCGAGAAGATGTTGAAGTTGAGCCCTTTGACCATATGATAAATGCTGAAAATCCCAAAATGTACCAGAAAGTCAAGTATGGAGATTATTTGAGGGAATCCTTTGAAAATAAAATAGGAGGGAAAAACAAACACTGATATGGCAAAGAGAAAGGGATATGTAATAGAAGAATAACAAATTTAAGTAAAAACCCAGTTTGAGAATACGAGGAAAGAAAATAAGTGTTACCTTTTCATGTTTACAATTGTGTTTGTATGGATAAAAATTAGTGTAACGCCGGAACTCGCGAAAAGCACTTTCCCGAATTTGTCCCGAACATGCATTTTCAATTTCTCTATCATATTGACATTTCTCTCTCTCTCCGAGTAATGCTATATCTCTAGAAAAATAACATCAAAAATTCTTCAAGAAAAATAAATCATGCAATTAAAAATTCTTGATGTTATTTCTCTCCTCCATGTATTATAAAAAAGCAAGCATTTTTATTGATCAATACTTTATTCTTGATGAGTTCGGGACTTTTTCTTTCCCTTTAAATATCACTGCTCTAAAAATTAAATAGTTATTTGTTATGAAGTGCCACGTGTGCACCCAGGAAAGTCGATACACACATTTATGTGGTACCGCGTAAGTTTTAACATTGTGATAATTTTATGTAAAAATACAATTACCTTGAGATTATTGTGACACTCCAACAGATGATATTGAGATAATACCATAAAATGCTACAACTTAATTGTTATTAAATCAGGAAAATTGTTACTAATTAAATTCAACAACATTCAAATAACTGTTAGGTAAAGCTCATGTTACTTAATAGCTTCAGTAACATTTATAGTATTATAGTAGCAGAGTGAATGAACTTGTGGATGAACCTTCTCTTTGTAAAAATTAGGTATTCAAAACGTGCGATGCACAGGTTTTATTAGGGTTTTATTAAAATACGATATTTTAATAATTATATAAATTTGACTTCAACAATAAAGAATATAACGTTTTTTAGGGGAAAAATATAACAACATTTGTACGATGGATTAAAAAATGCAACAATAATACTGTTCACACATTTTTATTTCATTACACTCAATTTTGATTTATAAGGATACTACTAATTCATCTATTTTATTCAATAAGTAAAAAGTTCTATTTAAAACATATACGATTTTTTAATTAAATGTCTCAGTATGTCAAATGAATACATATCAAAAAGTCAAATTTATAGTGTGAAGAGTGTGTGACAAAGAATTCTTCATGCACATTGGAATGTTCACCGAAAAAAATAAATTAAAATATGTGGTGAACTTTCTCTTCCCTTGTAACTAAAAAAATATATTCTTTATGTAGAAAAACACTTAAATGACTCAAAACACAAGAAAATCTCATAAATCTTCCAATCAAATTGATCCCTAAAATATAATTTATGTCTCTCAATAAGTGTAAAATAGCTAAATCGTAAATGAAAATATATGACATTAATATTCAGGTTTATATAATAACAAAATAAATCTATATCAAGTGTAAGTGGTATTTTATATTATTATATACAAAATTTAAAAGAACATATTGTTTGTCAATCAATTAAATTTTATTCAAAAAAAAAAAAAAAACATCGCGTTAAATACATGAAGCGCTACTCAATCATAACGTTAGGTACATGATATACTATGAAAATATGAAAGTAATTTATTTGAATAACCTCAAGCCTAGATCTTGAATATCCTTCTTATATTAAAAAAATAAAAATAAAGAATATATAATAACATTAGTACAAATGAATATGGTTGTATCAATAATACAATGGTTGAAATGCTCAAAGTGAAGTATAATTGAATATAAATACATTCTTATTATGACAAAACTTAAAACAATTTAGGGTGTGAAACTATTGACTAATTGGAGGAATGAATTTGGATAACCAAATGGTTAAAAAGATAAAGGAGAGGTCGTACGAAGTCATAAAATAGAATTGCATGAATGTAATATATATTATGGTTAATATTTATGAATGAAAATAAATAAAGGGGAATTTGTTGCATGAAGGGAAAACATAGTAGCACCGGAGTATGAATACAAATGGTATATTTTAAATTCAACCATTGACAAAGCAATGAAAAACTCTTCACCGCAATGTTTGAAGCTTAGTGCGTCTTCACCAAATCAAACTCATCGATTAATTGGAATGCCTAAATGGATATTTTCAAAATTCTCTTTGGGTGGTAATAATGATGATTACTTTTTGTTTATTTTCTTGTTGTCAAATAGTTTGTTGGTTGAATATCACATATTTAGAAACGAAAGAGTTCGAAATTCAAATCTCAATCCCTGCATTTATTTTTATTTTTTTAAACTTTAATAGACTCAAAAATATTCTGTTTTTTATTTAACTTTTACCTTATCTATTTTATATGTAATCTTAGGGCTCTAGCAATTAATAAAAAGTTGAAGCTGTCGGAATCTAATAAAATATTACATTTTTTCACCAAAATCAAAACATTACGTTGATAAAATAGTTTCATGAGAAAAAAAATGAATAGAATTAGCGTGTGGAAAGTGTAACTCGCAAGCTTCGTTGTATTGAACATCATTTTGCACCTAAAAATTAATAAGTTTCATATCATGAGAACAATTTAATCAAATATTAGAATGACAAATACAATAGTTCTATAACAGAAAATAAATAGGACTATTCACATATCTATATCTATATAATTAATTTGAACAAATGCTACCATAAGACATTAATAGAATATGAAAGGGTGAATATTTTTTTCTAACTAATGCTTAAATACTTTATTAGAAGAAAAAACTAAAGTTAGAATTTAAGGTGATTCCCATCTGAACACAGAAGAACATTTAACAAAACAAAAACAATGTCATAGCTTTCTTTTTTACGCAAAATGGTGTCATAGCTAGATTGAACTATGAAACATGTTGGGAATTTCATATTTTCCTAATAACAAAAGTAATATATAAAAGATTTTATGGATTTAAATAACATATATAAAGTAATAAGAGAAGGAAAAAAAAATAAGATTATTGATTTCAACAAAACCGACTATAAAAGAGAAAATAAAATAAGTTTACAAAAGAGACTGTGATTTCAATAAAATAAAAAAAGACTATAGATCTAAAAGAAAAAAGATTTCGATAACATATTAAGTAATAGGAGGAAAAAAGTATGTCATCAAAGTAATAGGATTAAAGTAAGTAGGATAAATTATGAATTCTGAATTCTAAACTTTGGTAGGATATAAGTCAACCAAACATGTTCTAATTTTTCTTAGTCTAGTTGAGACATGCATTTTTTAACAAAGCTTTTCAAATCAATGGTTTGAGCAGAATTAAAACTTACATATAAATTGACTTGTTGCTTAATCAAAACACTATGTTGGCTGCATATGTTCTATCGTTATCTTAGAAAATTCGACCCTGAAAAAGTAAGAAAGATGGATAATTAAAATAGAACAAATTTATATTTGAAAAGATAAGATAGTGGGTGACTTACACATCGAGAATAGACATGATTTGTTAAACCCCTGCTACATAGAAAACACACAAAAGAATAAAACTACAAAATTGAGAGCATGGACAAAAAATGGTGGTGCTTGGATATTGTTTATATAGGCCATTGAAAGAAATTCCAACAATAATATAAGATTTAATTGTGATAAGTGTGTGATTATAATAATTGCATTTTTTAATGGTTCTATATAGTTAAAAATACTAACATTTTTTTTTATAAAACTTTAAAAAAAAAGTTAAAGTGAAACTTTTTCATGTGCCAATGAGATCATATTAATTGTTCAGGTAGAAGATATAAGGTGTGAATTTTAAAGGTGACAACTTTTAGTAGGACAACAACTCTGGATGAAGTTAAAACGATCTAGAAAATAAATAGGACAACAATCAATTAATATTGTAACTCACCAATTCATTATTAAATAGGGAAAAAGAAAGTTATTAGAAATATGATTAGAATGAAGCAAACACGACAGGTTAAAAAGTTGTATCATCAATTCATCACAAAGGGCCATTTGGCTGCGCTTAGGCTTTAACGATCCATATTTCTTTGCTTCTGACTGTGTGGCGGATTGGCTTAAGGAACGAACGCAGGGACCTAAGGTTGCCATTTTTTCAGCTGGTTTGTGGTGGTTTTGGAGGTGCCGCAACTCTACGTGCTTGAGTAATGAAACAATGTCTCTGAACCAATTGTCTTTTTCCATTCAGAATTCAGTGGAAGATATCAAGTCGAGCTTCTCCACTCTGTTGCCTGTTGTTTCTATCGAAAGGCATGTAAGGTGGAATGCCAATAATTTTGATTGTGCTATTCTTAATGTTGACGGAAGTTGTATTGGCAATCCGATTTGAGCAGGTTTTGGTGGCCTCATCTGTAACACCCCGTTTTCCCAAAATAAAAATTTCTTAAAAAATAATCAGAGTTCCTCGCATAAACGGAATGCTACATTTCTTAAAATCTCAAATGGAATAAATAACAATTTATCCTTTATAAAATAATCAACATAATTGTTCAAAACTTCGCAGCAGATTAAAATTCAGTTAACAAAATAGTTTTGGCACAAAGGCCTCATCATAAACGTCTCAAAATAAAGTCGACATCATTAACATAAATCTTCGTAAATAATATGTAAGGAATAGAAAAGCAATAACAAAGATCTCATCACGTTACGTATCAGAGCACCTAGGACACAACGAGAGAAATCCTCAAACGACTTCACATAATCTTGATTACCTGCAAGTTACTCATATGAAGAGCAACATTTCCAAGCAGAAGGGGTGAGATTCAGAAAACAATAATATCAAGCATATAATTCAACAATTATATTTAACAACATAATATTAACAAATTATCACAAGTACCAGGTAATATCATCATCATCTTAATCAACTTCTTATTCAACTTCAAATTCACTTGACGACTTGACTCAACAATGTAACTTTAACTTGACTATGCAACTTAATCATCTTACTCATGCATGTGGTACCAATCTAAGGCATAAGCCCTCGTCGCTATTGAGCATAAATATACTCCTAGGGCATAAGCCCTCGTCGCTATTTGAGCATAAAAATACTCCTAGGGCATGAGCCCTCGTCTCTGTTGAGCAAAAGCTCCTAGGGCATGAGTGTAACACCCCGTTTTCCCAACATAAAAATTCATAAATAAAATCAGAGTATTCACATAATGGAGTGCTACATTTCTTTCAACAAAATATCCAACTTAATAAATAACTATTTATTCTTTATAAAAAGTAGTCAATAATAATTAACTTTCAAACTTCGTAGCAGAATTCATTTAAAATCAACAAAATTAGTCTTTGGCACGCAGGCCTCATCAAAATCTCATAATTCATAAATAAATACGTAAGGAAAGAGAAAGCAAGTAACAAAATTCCCATCCCGTTACGTATCAAATCCCTAAGACACTTTGAGCCGACATCTCTACTAATCTTCGTTACCTTTAAGTTACCGATAGGGAAGGCAACATTTTCAAGCAGAAGGGGTGAGATTCACAAACAACAGTAGATATTATAATTCATCAATTAAATTCAACAACAACGATATAATTATGATTAACTGCCAGTTTATAGTTTAAACAATTCAACAACATCATCATCAAGCTACGACATCGACGACACGACCAACAACAACAACAACAACAACGACGACGACGACAACACAATGCGACTAATGCAAATGCATGTGGTACCATTTTACGCGCGTTGAATGTTAAGCATTCCGGGGCATAAGCCCCCAACAGTTTGAATGAAATAACATTCCAGGGCATAAGCCCTCAACGAATGAGTGATAAACACTCCAGGGCATAAGCCCTCAACGGTTGAGTGAAAACACTCCAGGCATGAGCCCTCAACAAAGTATGAGTATGAAATGGACTCAATAGTGTATATCTGCATACAACTCGACAACAACAACGACAACTACAATATGCATCATCAACTATGACATAAGACTCCAACTTAATCGATAGGACACTGCAAAAGGACCCAACAACGACTCTCAGCAAAATTCAACAATTTAAATCAAGCTACAGTACTACTCACCGTGGCGAGCTCAGGAAAATGAGCTACTCGCTATGGCGAGTTGGGGGCGAGCTCAAGGCGAGCAAAACTGGGTGCTCTCGGCATTTTTGACATTTTTCACTTAAAATCTTCAGTTTTAAGTCCCCAAAACTTAAATTTGATTCTGTAAAAAGGTGTCATTCTTTCCTAAATATATTAAGGCACTCAAGTTGATATAAAGATTGGCCCAAAAACCTCATTAAGACAATTAACACTTTTTAATTTAAGCAACTCGCCGTGGCGAGTGCATTTGCTCGTTGTGGCGAGCTATATAGGTTCACTGCTCGCCTGGCGAGTGGGTCTGCTCGCTGTGGCGAGCTACACAGGCTTGCTCATCTGGCGAGTGGCGATTTACAGAACTACGAACTGTACGAACAGACTTCTCCTTTTCAACCCCAAACCCCATTTTCAACACCTAAAAACCCAATTTTGATGAATTGCATTACTCCTATACAAACCAACATCAGGACAGCAATAAACAACAACATTTTCATGAATTCATCAAGTTATTAACATCAATTCACCTCTAACCTAATTCAATTCATCAACCCTAACAACACAACATTAATCAACAAATCATAAAGACCTAAAGTTGAGAGTTAGTCTCACCCTTACTTGAATTTGATGAACAAAACTCTACACTTCTCCCCACTTGGCTCTTCTCCCTTGGTTCTTGGTTTTCTCCCTTTTCTCTGTTTCTCTCTGTTTCTACGTGAAACTGTTTTTTTTCTGACTTTCTCCTTTCACTAACTCCTATTTATTCTAATTAATTCCCACTTATTCTAATTAACTCCTATTAAAATATTAGTCAATTCATTTTAATCCCCAAACTTTCTAAAAATTATAATTTCTCACCTATTTTATTAAATAACCCAATAACCATATAATAAAATACATCACACCATAAAATCAACATAAATCATTTAAAATCATATAAACTTATTAAAAATCGACTGAAAGTAAATAAATAACAACTAGGGCGTTACAACTCTCCCCAACTTAAAGAATTTCGTCCTCGAAATTTTACCTCAAGCAAACAAATCAGGATATGACTCCTGCATCTTACTTTCCAGCTCCCGTGTTAAGCTTTCACCAATCACTCCACCCCAGACAACTCTCACTAGAGGTATCTCCTTGCCTCTCAACTTCTTCACCTTACGATCATCAATTCTCAACGGTAAAGTCTCCACCGTAAGGTTGTCTCTAACCTGCACGTCATCTCTTGGTATAACATGCGAAGGATCCGCTACGTACTTCCGCAACTGCGACACATGAAACACATCATGCAGATTCGAAAGATGTGGTGGCAAACCTACTCGATATGCCACTGGTCCAATCCTCTCTGATATCTGATAAGGACCAATAAACTTTGGAGTCAACTTCTTAGACTTCAACGCACGATCTACACCTGTCATAGGAGTGACTCTCAAGAACACATGATCACCCTCTTGAAATTCAAGTTCCTTTCTACGCTTGTCATGGTAACTCTTCTGCCGACTCTGCGACGCTTTCATCTGCTCTCTTATCAATTTGACTTTCTCTGTAGTCTGCTGGACTATCTCCGGTCCCAACACTATACTTTCTCCCGATTCAAACCAACACAACGGAGTTCTACACCTCCGACCATACAAAGTTTCGAATGGTGTCATGCCAATACTCGAATGGTAACTGTTGTTGTACGTGAACTCAATCAACGGTAGATGACTATCCCATGCTCCACCTTGCTCAAGTACACACACTCTCAGCAAATATTCCAACGACTGAATCATTCTCTCTGACTGACCATCTGTTTGAGGATGATAAGCCGAACTCAACCTCAACTTTGAACCCAAAGCCTCTTGCAAACTCTTCCAAAACCTCGTAGTGAACCTCGGATCTCTATCCGACACAATACTTGATGGAACACCATGCAACTTCACAATACTATGAATGTAAATCTCCGCCAACTGAGCTACCGGATAATTGATATTGATCGGAATAAAATATGCTGACTTTGTCAACCTGTCAACAACTACCCAAATGGCATCATGCCCTCTCGGAGTATTCAGTAAACTCATTACAAAGTCCATGGATATGCTATCCCACTTCCACTCTGGCACATCTAATGGTGTCAACAACCCTGCAGGCTTCTGATGTTCAACTTTAGATTTATGACAAGTCAAACAAGCATAAACAAATTGCGCGACATCTCGCTTCAATCCAGACCACCAAAACAATTTCTTTAAATCATGATACATTTTTGTAGCTCCCGGATGAATACTCAAGCTACTTCTGTGACTTTCATCTAAAATCAACTTCTTCAACTCATCATTATCAGGAATACAGATTCTGCCTCGGAATCTCAACACACCCTGATCATCAACCTGGAAATCACTATCTTCCGCTTCGCTACTAGCAACCATCAAGTCTACAAACTTAACGTCAGCTTCCTGCGCTTCCTTGATACTGTTCAAGAATTCATTATTGATCTTCATCATACCCAACTGCACGCTCTGAGGTGCCAATTCACAAACTATACTCAAATCCCTAAACTGCTCAAGCAACTCCAATCCCTTAATCATCACAGCAGACATGTGCAACGTCTTCCTGCTCAGAGCATCTGCAACCACATTCGCCTTACCTGGGTGATAGTTCAAACTAAAATCATACTCCTTCAACAACTCAAGCCACCTTCTCTATCTCATATTCAACTCCTTTTGATTAAATAAATATTTCAAACTCTTATAATCGCTAAACACCTCAAATCTGGAACCGTACAAATAATGTCTCCAAATTTTCAACACAAAAACCACAACAGCCAACTCTAAATCGTGCGTAGGATAATTCCGCTCATGGATTCTCAACTGTCTCGAAGCATAAGCTACCACCTTATCATCTTGCATAAGTACACCACCTAAGCCCAACTTGGACGCATCACAATAGACAACAAAAGGTTCTTTTGGCTTCGGTAAAATCAAAATCGGAGCTGTCGTTAACCGTTGCTTCAACTCATTGAAACTATTCTCACACTTAGTATACCACACAAAAGCTTTACCCTTACAGGTCAACTGAGTCAAAGGAAGTGCCAACTTCGAAAATACTTCGATAAATCTGCGGTAATAACCTGCTAAACCCAGAAAACTTCTAATCTTTGTGACTGACTTCGGAGTCTCCCATTGTGATACCGCTTCAACTTTCGGCGGGTCAACCGCAATACCATTACTAGAAATAATATGGCCAAGAAAACTTACTTCACTTAACCAGAACTCACATTTTGACAACTTGGGATACAACTTCTTTTCCTTCAACACTTGTAATACAATCTTTAAATGTTCTGTATGCTCTTCTTCAGTCTTGGAATAAATCAGAATATCATCAATGAACACAACAACAAATTTGTCCAGAAAGTCATGGAAAATTCTGTTCATATACTCCATAAATACACCAGGTGCATTAGTAACACCGAAAGGCATCACTTTATACTCATAGTGACCATATCGCGTCCTGAACACCGTCTTATGCATGTCTTCATCCTTCACCTTAATTTGATGGTAACCTGATCTCAGATCAATTTTACTAAACACACGAGCACCCACTAACTGATCCATCAAGTCATCAATTCTCGGAAGTGGATACCTATTCTTTATCGTCACTTTATTCAGCTGTCGGTAATCTATGCACAATCTCATGCTACCGTCCTTCTTCTTAACCAATAATACCGGCGCTCCCCAAGGTGAAACACTTGGTCTTACAAACTTCTTATCAAGCAAGTCTTCTAACTGCTTCTTCAATTCTGCCAACTCAGCTGCTGACATACGGTAAGGAGCCATCGACACAGGCTTCGTACCCGGAACAAGATCGATTGAGAATTCAACTTCCCTTTCTGGCGGCACATCGGGAATCTCATCAGGAAAAACTTCTGGAAACTCATTCACGACTGGTAGGCTATCAATCACCGCTTGATTCTCCGCTGACAAATATGCTATTAAGGAAAACATCAGGATCCCATCGCGCTCTATCTGCTTCAGCTGCTTAGTAGTCAAGAAATCAACTTCACCCTGTTCTTCAGCGGAAGAGAAACGTACCGTCTTACTAAATTTTTTGATGAGGACATGGTTATACTCCAACCAGTTCATCCCAAGGATTACATCCATACCCGTCAACGGTAAACATACAAGATCAACTTCAAAATCTCTACCAAAGACAGACAGTGGACATCTTAAACAAACAAGAGAAGTAGTCACTGAACCCTTAGCTGGAGTTTCAACAATCATTTCTCCACCCATATTAGACATAGTAAGCCCCAACTTAGAAGCACAACTAATGGCAATAAAACAATGCGTAGCACCAGTATCAATAATAGCAATTAATGGAGTACTATCAAAATAACAAGTACCTCTGATAAGTCGATCCTCATTGTTCGTCTGTGTACCAGACAATGCAAACACTTTCCCTCCAAACTGAGCCTTCTTAGGCTTGTTGCACTGAGAACTAAGATGACCCTCTTCATCGCAATTGAAACAGACAATATCACCACGTTTGCATTCAGCTATGGTATGTCCTTTCTTCCCACATCAGAAGCATTTCTTCTCATCGCGGTGGCAATCGTTACTCTTGTGGCCTTTCTCACCACACTTGTAGCAGACAACCTTAGCAGGAGTCTCATTCCTCCTGGGCCTCCTCTCATCATTCACCCGTTGTTTACCCTTATCAGCAGGAGCACTGTAAGGCTTAGGACGACTCTGCTGACTCTTACTCTTCCTTTCATTAATCACCTTGTAGTGAGCTTTCCTATCCTCTTTGTAGATTCTGTAGCTACTCACCAAATCAGAAAAGTTGCGGATCTTCTGATAACCAATGGCCCGCTTAATCTCATCACGCAGACCATTCTCAAACTTGATACACTTGGAAAACTCAACAGTCTCAGGAGTGTAATGCGGGTAAAACTTTGCCAACTCAACAAACTTGGCAGCATACTCTGTTACGGACATGTCACCTTGCTTCAGTTCCAGGAATTCAATTTCCTTATTGCCTCAGACATCTTTCGGAAATTACCTATTCAAAAACTCTCTTCTGAACACAGCCCAAGTGATCACAACTCCTCCGTTCCCTAGAAAAGGTTGCACACTCACCCACCAATCATCAGCCTCCTCAGCCAGCATATGTTTGCCAAAACGCACCATCTGAACATCAGTGCATTGCATAACTCTGAAGATTCTTTCAATCTCCTTCAACCATGTCTGCGCTCAATCAGGGTCATACTTGCCCTTGAAAGTTGGTGGATGGTTCCTCAAGAAGGTTTCCAGCATGCGCACACCGTCGTTACCACCAACATTGTTCTGTTGACCCACAGCTTGAGCCATCGCTTGCAAAGCAGCAACAAGTGCAACATCATTCCTTCTAGCCATTTCGAAAATCTACGGTACAACAACAATCAGGACATCAAAGACAATACAAAATTGTCATACGACTCTACTACTTGGCCGGACGGACCGACCTGCTCTAATACCAATTGTAACACCACGTTTTCCCAACATAAAAATTCATAAATAAAATCAGAGTATTCACATAACGGAGTGCTACATTTCTTTCAACAAAATATCCAACTTAATAAATAACTATTTATTCTTTATAAAAAGTAGTCAATAATAATTAACTTTCAAACTTCGCAGCGGAATTCATTTAAAATCAACAAAATTAGTCTTTGGCACGCAGGCCTCATCAAAATCTCATAACTCATAAATAAATACGTAAGGAAAGAGAAAGCAAGTAACAAAATTCTCATCCCATTACGTATCAGAGCCCTAAGACACTTTGAGCCGACATCTCTACTAATCTTCGTTACCTGCAAGTTACCCATAGGGAAAGCAACATTTCCAAGCAGAAGGGGTGAGATTCACAAACAACAGTAGATATTATAATTCATCAATTAAATTCAACAACAACGATATAATTATGATTAACTGCCAGTTTATAGTTTAAACAATTCAACAACATCATCATCAAGCTACGACATCGACGACACGACCGACAACAACAACAACGACGACGACGACGACACAATGCGACTAATGCAAATGCATGTGGTACCATTTTACGCGCGTTGAATGCTAAGCATTCCGGGGCATAAACCCCCAACAGTTTGAATGAAATAACATTCCAGGGCATAAGCCCTCAACGAATGAGTGATAAACACTCCAGAGCATAAGCCCTCAACGGTTGAGTGAAAACACTCCAGGGCATGAGCCCTCAACAAAGTATGAGTATGAAATGGACTCAATAGTGTATATCTGAATACAACTCAACAATAGCAACAACAACTACAATATGCATCATCAACTATGACATAAGACTCCAACTTAATCGACAAGACATCGCAAAAGGACCCAACAACGACTCTCAGCAAAATTCAACAATTTTAATCAAGCTACAGTAGTACTCGCCGTGGCGTGTGACATTTTCATTCAACAGTATTAATTAACAAATTAAATCAGAGTTTTTCACCAAAAACGAAATGCTACATTTTCATTCAAATAAAATCTCCAAATTAACGGATGAATAATTATTCTCCAATAAAATAGTCAATAAAGATTAACCTTCAAAACTTCGCAGCGGAATTAATTTAAAACAACTAAATAAGTCTTTGGCACGCATGCCTCATCAAGGTTTCATAAATCATAATTAATACATAAGGAAAGAGAAAACAAGCAACAAATTCCCGTCCCGTTACGTATCAGAGCCCTAAGACACTTGAGCCGACATCTCTACTAATCTTCGTTACCTGCACTTGCCCACAAGGCGGCAATTCCAGCAGAAGGGGTGAGATTCACAAACAACAATAGATAACATAATTCATCAATTAAATGCAGCAACAGCAATAAAGCAATAAACAACTGTCAGTTTATATTTTAAACAATCCAACAACATCATTAACTACGACACCGACGACTCAACCAACGACAACAACAACACCACAACAACGACAACAATGCGACTAATGCAAATGCATGTGGTACCATTTTACGCACGTTGATTGCTAAGCATTCCGGGGCTTAAGACCCCAACGGTTGAATGAAATAACATTCCAGGGCATAAGCCCTCAACAGTTGAGTGATAAACACTCCAGGGCATAAGCCCTCAACAGTGGTATGAGTATGAAATGGACTCAATGGTGTATATCTACATACAACCCAACGACAGCAACAACAACTACTATATGCATAATCAGTTATGACATAAGACTCCAACTTAATTCGACAAGACACAACAAAAGGTCACAACGAAGCATCGCAACAAAATTCAACAACTTAGGCAACCTACAGTACTACTCGCCGTGGCGAGCTACCTTACTCGCCGTGGCGAGTTCAGGAATTCGTGCTACTCGCCGTGGCGAGTTCAGAAAATTGAGCTCCTCGCCGTGGCGAGTTGGGGGCGAGCTCAAGGCGAGCAAAAGTGGTTGCTCTCGGCATTTTTGACATTTTTCACCTAAAATCTTCATTTTTAAGTTCCCAAAACCCAAATTTAATTCAGTAAAAAGGTGCCATTCATCCCTAAACATATTAAGGCACTCAAATTGATATAAAAATCTGCCCAAAAATCTCATTAAGACAATTAACAACTTTTTAATTAAGCAACTCGCCGTGGCGAGTGCATCTGCTCGCTGTGGCGAGCTACTGGGATTTCACTGCTTGCCTCGCGAGTGGGTCTGCTCGCTGTGGCGAGCTACATAGGCTTTGCTCGCTTGGCGAGTGGGTTTACTCGCCGTGGCGAGCGGCGATTGACAGAACTACGAACTGTACGAACAGACTTCTACTTTTCAACCCTAAACCCCAAATTAAACACCTAAAGGCTCAATTTTGATGAATTTCATTATTCCTATGCATTCTAACATCAGAACAACATTAAACAACAACAATTACATGAATTCATTAAGTTATTGGCATCAATTCATCTTAACCTAATTCAATTCATCAACCCTAACAACCCTACATTAATCAACGAATTACAAAACCTAAAGTTGAGAGTTAGTCTCACCCTTACCTTATATATCTTCCTGAAAAAGCAGCGTTCTTCTCTCCTCTTGCTTATTCTCTCTTGTTCTAGGTTTTTCTCCCTTTTCTCTGTTTCTCACTGTTTCTACGTAAAACTGATTCTGACTCTTCTTTCCTTCTATTTCCTATTAATACCTATTAATTTCTCCTTAATTCTAATTAACTCCTATTAAAATATTAAATAATTCACTTTAATCCCCAACCTTTTAATAATTATAATTCTCACCTATTTTAATTAAATAATCAAAATAACCATATAATAAAATATAACACACCATAAAATCAACATAAATTATTTAAAATCGTAAAAACTTATTAAAATCAACTGAAATAAAATAATCGACAACTAGGGCGTTACATGGCGAGCTACTTTACTCGCCGTGGCGAGCTCAGGAAAATGAGCTACTCGCTATGGTGAGTTGGGGGAGAGCTCAAGGCGAGGAAATTATGCTCAAGTCTCTAAACTGCTCAAGCAACTCGAACTCCTTCATCATCATAGCAGACATATGCAACGTCTTTCTGCTCAAGGCATCTGCAACCACATTGGCTTTACCCGAATGGTAATTGAAACTAAAATCATAGTCCTTCAACAACTCGAGCCATCTTCTCTGCCTCATATTCAACTCCTTCTGATCAAACAAGTATTTCAAACTCTTATGATCACTGAATACCTCAAATCTGGAACCGTATAAATAATGCCTCCAAATTTTTAACACAAAAACTACAGCAGCCAACTCTAAATCATGTGTAGGATAGTTCTTCTCATGTACCCTCAATTGTCTCGAAGCATAAGCTACCACCTTACAATCCTGCATAAGTACACCACCTAAGCCCAACTTGGACGCATCACAATAAACAACGAAAGGTTCATCTGACTTCGGTAAAATTAAAATCGGAGCTGTCGTCAACCGTTGCTTCAACTCATTGAAACTATTCTCACACTTAGTATCCCACACAAAAGCTTTACCCTTACAAGTCAACTGTGTCAAGGGAAGTGCCAACTTCGAAAATCCTTCGATAAATCTACGATAATAACCTGCTAAACCCATAAAACTTCTAATCTCCGGGACTGACTTCGGAGTCTCCCATTGCGATACCGCTTCAACTTTCGACGGGTCAACCGCAATACCACTACCAGAAATAATGTGGCCAAGAAAACTTACTTCACTTAACCAGAACTCACATTTTGATAACTTGGCATACAACTTCTTTTCTTTCAACACCTGCAAAACAATCTTCAAATGCTCTGCATGTTCTTCTTCAGTCTTAGAATAAATCAGAATATGATCAATAAAAACAACAACAAATATGTCCAGAAAGTCATGGAAAATTCTGTTCATATACTCCATAAATACACCAGGTGCATTAGTAACACCGAAAGGCATCACCTTATACTCATAGTGACCATATCGCGTCCTGAACGCCGTCTTCTGCATATCTTCATCCTTCACCTTAATCTGATGGTAACCTGATCTCAAATCAATTTTACTGAACACACGTGCACCCACTAACTGATCCATCAAGTCATCAATTCTCGGAAGTGGATACCTATTCTTTATCGTCACTTTATTCAACCGACGGTAATCTATACACAGCCTCATGCTACCATCTTTCTTCTTAACCAATAACACCGGCGCTCCCCAAAGTGAAACACTTGGTCTTACAAACTTCTTATCAAGTAGGTCCTCCAACTGTTTCTTCAACTCTGCTAACTCAGCTGCTGACATACGGTAAGGAGCCATCGACACAGGCTTCGTACCCGGAACAAGATCAATTGAAAATTCAACCTCCCTCTCTGGCGGCACATCGAGAATCTCATCAGGAAAAACTTCTGGAAATTCTTTCACGACCGGTAGGCTATCAATCACTGCTTGATTCTCCACCGACAAATACGCTATCAAGGAAAACATCATAATTCCATCGCGCTCTATCTGCTTCAACTGCTTAGTACTCAAGAAATCAACTCCACTCTCCTCTTCAGCGGAAGAGAAACGTACCGTCTTACTAAAACAATTAATGAGGACATGGTTATACTCTAACCAGTTCATCCCAAGGATTACATCCATACCCGTCAACGGTAAACATACAAGATCAACTTCAAAATCTCTACGAAACACAGACAGTGGACATCTTAAACAAACAAGAGAAGTAGTCACTGAACCCTTAGCTGGAGTTTCAACAATCATTTCTCCATCCATATTAGACATAGTAAGTCCCAACTTAGAAGCACAACTAACAGCAATAAAACAATGCGTAGCACCAGTATCAATAATAGCAATTAAAGGAGCATCATCAAAATAACAAGTACCTCGAATAAGTCGATCCTCATTGTCCGTCTGTGTACCAGACAATGCAAACACTTTCCCTCCAAGCTGAGCCTTCTTAGGCTTCTTGCACTGGGAACTAAGATGACCCTCTTCATCACAATTGAAACAGACAATATCACCACGTTTGCATTCAGCTATCGTATGTCCCTTCTTCCCACATCGGAAGCATTTCTTCTCATCACGGTGGCAAGCATTATTTTTGTGGCCTTTCTCACCACACTTGTAGCAGACAACTTCAGCAGGAGTCTCATTCTTCCTGGGCCTCCTCTCATCATTCACCCGTTGTTTCCTCTTTTCAGCAGGAGCACTGTAAGGCTTAGGACGGTTCTGCTGACTCTTACTCTTCCTTTCATTAAGCACCTTGTAGTGAGCTTTCGTATCCTCTTCGTAAATTCTGCAGCTACTCACCAAATCAGAAAAGGTGCGGATCTTCTGATAACCAATGGCCCGCTTAATCTCAGCACGCAGACCATTCTCAAACTTGATACACTTAGAGAACTCAGCAGTCTCAGGAGTGTAGTGCGGGTAAAACTTTGCCAACTCAACAAACTTGGCAGCATACTTTGTTACTGACATATCACCTTGCTTCAGTTCCAGAAATTCAATCTCCTTCTTACCTCGGACATCTTCTGGAAAATACCTATTCAGAAACTCTCTTCTGAACACAACCCACGTGATCATAGCCCCTCCATTACCTAGAACAGGTTGCACGCTCACCCACCAATCATCAGCCTCCTCAGCCAGCATGTGTGTGCCAAAACGCACCATCTGAACATCAGTGCATTGCATCACTCTGAAGATTCTTTCAACCTCCTTCAACCATGTCTGCACTCCATCAGGGTCATACCTACCCTTGAAAGTTGGTGGATGGTTCCTCAGGAAGGTTTCCAGCATGCGAACACCGTCGTTACCACCAGCATTGTTCTGTTGACCCACAGCTTGAGCCATCGCTTGCAAAGCAGCAGCAAGTGCAACATCATTCCTTCCAGCCATCGCGAAAATCTACACTACAACAACAACCAGGACATCAAAGACAATACAAAATTGTCACACGACTCTGCTAGGCTCGACTCGACTCCACTACTTGGCCGGACGGACCGACCTACTCTGATACCAATTGTGACACCCCGTTCTCCCAACAGTATTAATTAACAAATTAAATCAGAGTTTTTCACCAAAAACGGAATGCTACATTTTCATTCAAAAAAAATCTCCAAATTAACGGATGAATAATTATTCTCCAATAAAATAGTCAATAAAGATTAACCTTCAAAACTTCGCAGCGGAATTAATTTAAAACAACTAAATAAGTCTTTGGCACGCAGGCCTCATCAAGGTTTCATAAATCATAATTAATACGTAAGGAAAGAGAAAACAAGCAAAAAATTCCCGTCCCATTACGTATCAGAGCCCTAAGACACTTGAGCCGACATCTCTACTAATCTTCGTTACCTGCACTTGCCCATAAGGTGGCAATTCCAGCAGAAGGGGTGAGATTCACAAACAACAATAGATAACATAATTCATCAATTAAATGCAGCAACAACAATAAAGCAATAAACAACTGTCAGTTTATATTTTAAACAATCCAACAACATCATTAACTACGACACCGACGACTCAACCAACGACAATAACAACACCACAATAACGACAACAATGCGACTAATGCAAATGCATGTGGTACCATTTTACGCACGTTGAATGCTAAGCATTCAGGGGCTTAAGCCCCCAACGGTTGAATGAAATAACATTCCAGGGCATAAGCCCTCAACAGTTGAGTGATAAACACTCCAGGGCATAAGCCCTCAACGATTGAGTGGAAACACTCCAGGGCATAAGCCCTCAACAGTGGTATGAGTATGATATGGACTCAATGGTGTATATCTACATACAACCCAACGACAGCAACAACAACTACTATATGCATAATCAGCTTTGACATAAACCTCCAACTTAATTCGACAAGACACAACAAAAGGTCACAACGAAGCATCGCAACAAAATTCAACAACTTAGGCAACCTACAGTACTACTCGCTGTGGCGAGTTCAGGAATTCGTGCTACTCGCCGTGGCGAGTTCAGAAAATTGAGCTCCTCGCCGTGGCGAGTTAGGGGCGAGCTCAAGGCGAGCAAAAGTGGTTGCTCTCTGCATTTTTGACATTTTTCACCTAAAATCTTCATTTTTAAGTTCCCAAAACCCAAATTTAATTCAGTAAAAAGGTGTCATTCATCCCTAAACATATTAAGGCACTCAAATTGATATAAAAATCTGCCCAAAAACCTCATTAAGACAATTAACAACTTTTTAATTAAGCAACTCGCCGTGGCGAGTGCATCTGCTCGCTGTGGCGAGCTACTGGGATTTCACTGCTTGCCTCGCGAGTGGGTCTGCTCGCTGTGGCGAGCTACACAGGCTTTGCTCGCTTGGCGAGTGGGTTTACTCGCCGTGGCGAGCGGCGATTGACAGAACTACGAACTGTACGAACAGACTTCTACTTTTCAACCCTAAACCCCAAATTAAACACCTAAAGGCTCAATTTTGATGAATTTCATCATTCCTATGCATTCTAACATCAGAACAGCATTAAACAACAACAATTACATGAATTCATTAAGTTATTGGCATCAATTCATCTTAACCTAATTCAATTCATCAACCCTAACAACTCTACATTAATCAACGAATTACAGAACCTAAAGTTGAGAGTTAGTCTCACCCTTACCTTAGATTATCTTCCTGAAAAAGCAGCGTTCTTCTCTCCTCTTGCTTCTTCTCTCTTGTTCTAGGTTTTTCTTCCTTTTCTCTGTTTCTCACTGTTTCTACGTAAAACTGATTCTGACTCTTCTTTCCTTCTATTTCCTATTAATACCTATTAATTTCTCCTTAATTCTAATTAACTCCTATTAAAATATTAAATAATTCACTTTAATCCCCAACCTTCTAATAATTATAATTCTCACCTATTTTAATTAAATAATCAAAATAACCATATAATAAAATATAACACACCATAAAATCAACATAAATTATTTAAAATCATAAAAACTTATTAAAATCAACTGAAATAAAATAATCGACAACTAGGGCGTTACATGGCGAGGTACTTTACTCGCCGTGGCGAGCTCAGGAAAATGAGCTACTCGCTATGGTGAGTTGGGGGAGAGCTAATGGCGAGCAAAATTGGGTGCTCTCGGCATTTTTGACATTTTTCACTTAAAATCTTCAGTTTTAAGTCCCCAAAACCCAAATTTGATTCTGTAAAAAGGTGACATTCATTCCTAAATATATTAAGGCACTCAAGTTGATGTAAAGATTGGCCCAAAAACCTCATTAAGACAATTAACACTTTTTAATTTAAGCAACTCGCCGTCGCGAGTGCATTTGCTCGCTGTGGCGAGCTATATAGGTTCACTGCTCGCTGTGGCGAGCTACACAGGCTTGCTCGCCTGGCGAGTGGCGATTTACAGAACTACGAACTGTACGAACAGACTTCTCCTTTTCAACCCCAAACCCCATTTTCAACACCTAAAAACCCAATTTTGATGAATTGCATTACTCCTCTACAAACCAACATCAGGACAGCAATAAGCAACAACATTTTCATGAATTCATTAAGTTATTAACATCAATTCATCTCTAACCTAATTCAATTCATCAACCCTAACAACACAACATTAATCAACAAATCATAAAGACCTAAAGTTGAGAGTTAGTCTCACCCTTACCTGAATTTGATGAACAAAACTCTACACTTCTCCCCACTTGGCTCTTCTCCCTTGGTTCTTGGTTTTCTCCCTTTTTTTTGTTTCTCTCTGTTTCTACGTGAAACTGTTTTTTCTGACTTTCTCCTTTCACTAACTCCTATTTATTCTAATTAATTCCCACTTATTCTAATTAACTCCTATTAAAATACTAGTCAATTCATTTTAATCCCCAAACTTTCTAAAAATTATAATTTCTCACCTACTTTATTAAATAACCCAATAACCATATAATAAAATACATCACACCATAAAATCAACATAAATCATTTAAAATCATATAAACTTATTAAAAATCGACTGAAAGTAAATAAATAACAACTAGGGCGTTACAATGAGCCCTCGTCTTCAAGTGAATATACATGGACTCAACACCTTATAATCTTAGACATCATAAATGACTCCAATAATTTGGATCAACAACTCATAATCTTAGACTGACACATGCAGCTTTTAATCAAAAACAAACAGCAACATGGCAACACATAAAATATTTCAAGATATGGCAATATCATAAACAACCACATATTTCATCACTTATAGTTCACAAAAGGCATATACAGTTATATATGTCATTAGTAACAAAATCAAAACATTTGATAACGGCTTCATAGGTCATCTTTAATATTATAATAACTCCTAGTTCTAACCCAAGGATCAACTCATAACAATTCGTGCGACAAGAGTCACATAACTCCAAGAAGGCAGTCTGACACAGGGCTGCTCGCTAGGCAAGCTGGTTTACTCGCTATGGCGAGTTCAGAAGAAAGGCTACTCGTCGTGGCGAGTTAGAAGCGAGCCGGAGGCGAGCAAAACTGGATGCTCTCGGCTTTTTGACATTTTTCATCCAAAATTTCATTTTCTAAGCATCCTAAGTCCAATTTGATCTTAAAAACTTACCTGATCATTATTATACTTATTCAGGCACTCAAAACCATATAAAACACGACCTAAACAACATTTCTAAAAATCAAGGTTTTCTCACAGGTTACTCGCTATGGCGAGTAGGATCACTTGCCTCGCGAGCCAACCAGGAGGTCACTCGCTGTGGCGAGTTGGATTGCTCGCCTCGCGACCAATGATGAATACTCGTCGTGGCGAGCTGGCGAGTGATGACAGAACAGTTACAGGAATACGACAATTTTCACCAAAAATCCCAATTTTCACCATGTTTCTCCCCAAATTCAACCACAATGATGTACAAGGGTTACCATATGATCTGTAAACAGTTTTCTACATCAATGATACAGTTTCTCATCATCTAATCATCAATTCACCACTTTTGACCTATTTCTCAAATTCTCAAATTCTCATGAACTAACCCTATAATCTGTTAAATACAATCATGAATTACAGGCTTAATGAAATTGTAATGCTAGGCTCACCCTTACCTTAAGAAAAATTGATCAGCAGCCTCTTGGTTCTTCACTTCCTATATTCAGTTTTTCTCCCAAAACTGAATTGTACGTTCTGTCTGATTCTAAACCTAGTTTTCCCTTTTTATCTTTTCTAACTATTTTATCTTATTTACTCTTTCTCCCCCAAAACTCTCTAAAATCTCAAAACAGTCCTCATCTCAATATTTATTTTATTTTCAAATCTTATTTTATTAAACAATAAAATAAGTCACAACACCTCATAAAGTCTCTAAAATCACATAAATCACATTAAATCATATAAATATTTTCTAGAAAATAACCAAATAAACAAATAATCAAAACGGGCGTTACATCATTCGCAACAGCGTAGGCTTTTTTCTAGCAGGTTTCTCAGGCTTCCTGCCATCTTCCACGGACATCCTTCAAGCAGAGCTGACAACTATTTATCATGGTCTTTCAATGGCAAAAGAGATGGGGATATCAGAGTTGGTTTGCTACTCGGAATCTCTCCTCTCTATCAATCTTATTGTTGGTAACCCTTCAATGTTCCATGTCTATATGGTTATTATCCAGGATATCAAGGTGCTACTTTCACAAGCTAATTACAGAATTTTCCACACTCTCCGTGAAGGCAATCATTGCGCTGATCTTCTTGCAAAGCGTGGAGCCCTCTCAGATGTCGGTTTACACCTTCACCACTCCCCCCTGTTGACCTGCTTCCTTTGTTGAAGAATGACGCTTCAGGAACCTGGTTCCTGAGATCTTAGCTTCTTGTTTCTTTTTTGTCCTTTGTTTTTGTTGTTGTTTCTTTGCATTTGTAACCAAAAAAAGAAAAATTTCATCACAATCTTTAAGTTCATAGTGGAGGATAGCTCTTCAAAATGCATAACTTTTTAAAAAAAATTCAATGATTAAAAGAGATGTAATAAGAGAAGATATGTCAAGTTTTAAGAGAGAGTATGAATTTTTTTTTGAGGTGCCACATCATCGCAATGCAAGCTTAAAGTTATCTCAAGTTTCAAATTCAAAGATATATAGATAGATAGATAGATAGATATAGATTGATAGTCAGACATTAAGAATCAAAATTAGCAAAATTATATATTGATGTATGAATCATTACGAGTCATTTTGTTGACAGACTCATTACGAGCTTTAACTCTTGCAAGTTGCAACTCTCTCATCAGTATATATAAACCACACCATCTATGTTGCTGATAAGAATACTTGATTAACTAATCATTAGAAACTCTGATGTTGTAAAATTTTACCAAGTTTTGATAATATATTAACTATGTTGCTAATAATCATAAAGAGTAAATAGGATTACAACTCAAGCCTACCAAGTAAAATTAAAGTAGCTAACACATTAGAGTACTCATGAGTGGGTCATCAAAATAAAAATAAAAATAAAATACCTCACTATGACAGCCCAAGACCTTCAACATCTATAGGATCCATAATCCAAAACAAAGACAAGTTACGAAAAACAGAAAATAACATGTACCTCTCATCTTTCTTTGCTCTTCTTCCTTGCCCTCACTTGTACCCTTCAAAGAACCTAAAGTTTCACCATTGAAAGTGTCATTAGTTTCTCTACGTCAGTGAGGTGCCTAACAAGTATCAAAAGCCACAAGCTATAACAGACTCAAAGTTATTGAATGCGCTTATGATGTCAAAATTGTCCATAGCATCAAAATATCAAATGAAAATCATACATGATTGTGAGTTGAAAAATAAATAACTACTCCCTCCGGTCACTATTATAAGCAAAAAACTATTTTCTAGGTTCATTGAATAAATGATGTATGTAGTCTATATTAATGACCACATACATCACTCATTCAATGAACCTAAAAGATAGATTTTTGCTTATAATAGTGACCGGAGAGAGTATAAATAAGTTAGCTAACCTTATAAGGGCGAGGAGGATACCAATCGGGTTTTGGAAAAGAGCCACTTCCTAAATACTCCCTCCGGTCACATATATAAGCAAAAAGTAACTTTTTAGGTTCATTGAATGATTAATGTACATGATATATAAATGTGTCCAGATGCAATAATCATTCAATGAATGTAAAAAGTTACTTTTTGCTTATATATGTGACCGGAGGGAGTAAGTTAACTAATCAATTTAATACCTCAAAGGTAACTAATCAAATTTTACTAAAAGAAAAATAATTAATTAATTAATTTTTTTTTGTCGTGGCCGAAATAATTAATAAATCTACTACAAACTACAAAATTATTGATAAACTTAAGCATCATATACCGAAAAAGTTAATAAAATCTACACAATTATACCTGTTGAAAAGTGACTCAAAAATAATGCATCCTGGAAAGCCAAAATCGGTAGCCGAATGGTGAACTTCGGGGCCCGATTTTGCTCAGGTTTTGGAGATTTTTGTCTCGTAATTTTTTGGTGGCTGAATTGTCGTAGGAGCAGAAAAATAAAACAACTTTTTTCATGGGCCTATTTTGTTCCAATTTTTGAGGGATGTTTTCCACTATAAATATAAACCTTGTATAAGATGAATATTGTGTAGAAAACAGGGTTTATAAGCCAACATACGAATTAGGGTTTATAAAGATTTCTTTTGACAATAAACGCTAGGGTTGTGATTGTTTCGATTCACCTTGAACAAAACACTATTAGGATTGAGTCTCTTGGTCACAGGAAGAGATTGAGACTTGGGTAGAATTAGGTTTGAAGACTAATTCTTGTAATCCTTAATATCTCTTTGCAAAGAAACTCATATCATTATAATGGAATGAAGAGCTACTCTCTCCCCTAGAGTAGGTCATTATTAGACCGAGCTGGGTAAATAGATTCTTGTGTTATCCTTCTTCCTTTATCTCTTGCTGTTTATTTTTATTTGAATTATATTGTCACCTGCTTGATTTGATTGCTTGGTTTTATTTGCTCCACACATCAAGTTTTTATTGGTGTGGTTTTTGCAACAAATTCACAAAAATTGGCGCCCACCGTGGGGCAAGGGTCAAATCAATAACCCGATATCATGGGTTCAAAGTGGGATATTGAGAAGTTTACCGGTAGTAACGAATTCGGGTTGTGGAAGGTAAATATGAGGGCAATTCTAATTCAACAAAAGTGTGTTGAAGCATTGAAGGGAGAAGCACAGATGCTTGCGCATCTAACACCTGCTGAGAAGACTGAGATGAATGATAAAACGGTCAGTGTGCCATCATTCTGTGTCTTGGGGATAAGGTCTTGAGAGAGGTATCAAGGGAGACTACTGATGTGTCTATGTGGAATAAACTTGATTCATTGTACATGACCAAGTACTTGACACATATATAATGTCTGAAACAACAACTCTACTTTTACTGAATGGTGGAGTCAAAACCTATAATGGAGCAACTGACGGAGTTCAATAAGATTATTGATGATTTAGCAAACATAGATGTGAATTTGGAAGATGAGGATAAAGCCTTACACCTATTGTGTTCTTTACCAAGGTCCTTTGAGAATTTCAAGGATACAATGTTTTATGGCAAAGAGGGCACTATCACTTTGGAGGAAGTCCAAGCGGCTTTGAAAACCAAAGAGCTAACCAAATTCAAGGAGTTGAAGGTTGATGGTAGTGGAGAAGGTTTGAATGTCTCAAGGGGGAGAAGTGAAAACAAAGGAAATGGAAAAGGAAAGAACTCCAGGTCAAAGTCTAGGTCGAAGGGTGGTGGTAATAAAACAAAGTACAAATATTTTATTTGTCACAATCCAGGTCACTTAAAGAAGGATTGTCCGGAGAGAATGGGCAATTGAAGTGGTAGTTCATTCGTTCAGATTGCAAGTGAAGAGGAAGGTTATGAGAGTGATGGAGCACTAACTGTGACAAGTTGGGAACCTGAAAAGGGCTGGGTCTTGGACTCTGGTTGCTCATATCACATTTGTCCGAGAAAGGAGTACTTTGAAACATTAGAGCTGAAAGAAGGTGGAGTTGTTCGCCTTGGTAATAAGAAGGCTTGCATAATTCAAGGTATGGGTACTATCCGTCTCAAAATATTTGATGACCGTGATTTCCTTTTGAATAATGTGAGGTATATTCCTGAACTTAAGTGAAATTTAATATCTATAAGCATGTTTGATGGTCTAGAATATTGTACTAGAATTGAACATGGTTTGATGAGAATTTCTCATGGTGCATTAGTTATAGCTAAAGGGTCTAAAATACAAGGTTTACATATTTTAGAAGGTTCCACTGTTATAGCTCATGCATCGGTTGCTAGTGTAGACACTCTGGACATAACTAAACTGTGGCATTTAAGGTTAGGTCATGTTAGTGAAAGGAGTTTGGTTGAGCTAACTAAACAAGGTTTGCTAGGAAATGAAAAATTGAACAAACTAGATTTTTGTGATAATTGCACGTTGGGCAAACAACACAAAGTAAAGTTTAGGGTGGGTGCTAGTAGGCCTTTTGAGTATGTTAATTCAGACCTTTGGGGTCCAGCATCAGTTAAAACTCATGGGGGAGGTTCATATTTCATGTCTATTATTGATGATTGATGACACTCTGTCATTACATAATTTTTATGTATTTTTATCACAATTTAGAGTTCACAAGGTAACTTAAGCAGCAAGAAAAGCAGAAAATACTGAAGAATTCAAGAAAGACCAAATCGTGTCACGATTGGTACAAAACGTGGCACGATTCAAGAAGACAAAAACATGCTTTCTGCCAAGGCAAAAACGTGTCACGTTGACCAAAACGTGACACGATTTCTAGAAACCCTAATTTAGAATTTGTTATACAAGGAAAATCGTGACACGATTCCACAAAAACGTGACACGATTTTAGGCGAATTTCTGTGCCTATTTAAGCTGAAGGCTATTCTAAAAACAAGGGTTACGATTTGAGAAGAGCAAAGTGCGATTTTTACACTGGAAGACGGCTACAGGGACGATTTCTTCACCTTGTAACCAGTTCATGTATGTATTGTTACCTCTAATGATTATGTTATTTATAAATTCAATTATGAGTAGCTAAATCCATTAGAGGTTAAGTCTGAGATGATTCTTTGTAACCCTAATTGACATATGTTGCTGTGAAACTCTATTTATTGTGAATGACAATTTAGTTTTTATTCAATTCAATTGTTCTTAATGCTTTATATATTCTGATCACATATATATATGATTTGGTGAGAACGAACGACTACTGACCATAGCTTTCGACTTTGACCTAATTGAATTGTTCTAATAATTATAATTAGTCTAGGAATGGATAATTCTTTATTAGTGATATTAGGTTAACGTTCTTCAAACCTTCGAAGATTATTAGACCACCTAAGGGATTAGGGGCTGTAATCTTAGAAGAGTGTCCTAACTCAAGGGATTGATTAGGACTATTTTGTTAACTATCGTGAAACTAAAAAAATCATTCATAAGAATAGGTGCAGTGACCAATTAGGGGAACTCAGATGATTCGAAGACCTAACTCATCTCTCTCTTATTTAAAACAATCAATTTATTTTCTGTTACTACGTTTATGCTATTAAACAAATTTACTGCCTATTGGCAAAACCAAATAACTTTTACTACATCCTAATTTAATAACGTATTTGACTTTTTGAGATTAAAACCAGTCCTTGTGGGAACGATATTTTTACTACTTTGATAGTATTTGGTACACTTGCCAAAATTCTATCAAGTTTTTGGCGCCGCTGCCGGGGACTGTTGATTTATTTCAACAAGGCAATTGCGTTTTAATTTAGGATTTCAGCAATTTATTTTCTGTTTAAAAATACTAAATTGATTCAGTGTTCATTATTTAATTTGCATTGTGCAGTGCTACTAAGGTATTTTGCTGTTTATGCGAGGTAGAAGAAGTTCAGACGACCTAGAGTACGATCCTGAGATCGAAAGAACTGCAAGAGCTAATCGGAAAACCGTCCGGTTAGCCAAATCAAAGTCAGTTCCACCGGGTGTTCGTGAACAACTACCTAATTCAACACTAGTTGAACCTGAATCAATCCTCTCTCCTAATTCTATCACCATGGGAGATCAACCACAAAGGCCGAAGTTGGGAGATTATGGTTTAGCCAACAACCGTGGTCGACTAACTCACACCTTCCAACCTGCTAACCCTGTTGCTTTTGACATCAAGACCTCTGTTCAGAATGGCTTAAAGGAGAAATAATTTGATGGGTCTGATTCGATGAGTCCTCATGAACATTTAAGCCACTTTCATGAAACATGTGAGTTTTGTGTACCTCCAGCTACGGTCACTGAAAACCAAAAGAAGCTGAGGTTGTTTGCTTTCACTCTCACCGGAAGAGCAAAAGATTGGTTACTCTCTTTACCTAGTGGAACCATCCAAACATGGGAGGAACTTGAGCTGAAGTTTTTAGAGAAATACTTTCCTATGTCTAAGTATTGGGACAAGAAGCAGGAAATTTCAAATTTCAGGCAAGGGGAAAATGAGTCACTATATGATGCTTGGGAGCGATTCAATTTGCTTCTGAAAAGATGCCCAAATCACGAGTTCTCTGAGAAACAATACCTTCAAATCTTTACCGAGGGGCTAACTTCCAACAACAGAATGTTCTTAGATGCTTCAGCTGGAGGAAGCCTGAAGGTGAAGACTGACCATGAAGTACAAGCTTTAATTGAGAACATGGCTGCAAATGAATACCGTGCTGATGCGGAAAAGAAGAAGAAGGGCGTGTTTACTGTTAGTGATCAAACTTCTATCCTAGCCAACCAAGCAGCGATGAATAAGCAACTGGAGATTCTTACTAAAGAATTTCATAGCTATATGATATCCAACAAACCTCAACAAGTTGCTGCTGTCAAATGTGATTTCTGTGGAGAGGGACATGCCAATGGCGAATGTGTTCCAGAAGGAGGCAGTGAAGAGGTGAATTACATGGGAAACTATCAAAGACAGAATCCTTACTTTAATTCGGGGTTTAACAAACATCCTAACTTGAGTTACTCCAACAATAACACCTTGAATCCGTTGTTACCAAACCCTCAACAACAGCAACAACCAAGGAAGCCTTCAGCTCTAGAGGAGACTATGATCAATTTCATGAAGATGACTCAAGGAAACTTTGAAGATATGAAGAAGAGTCAAGAAACTGAAAGAAAGAACAATGAGGCTTCTAGAAAATTGCTTGAAACTCAAATAGGGCAGATGGCAAAGCAACTGGCTGAGCAGAACAAAGGAGGATTCTCAGGTAATACAAAAGAAAACCCTAAGAATGAAACTTGTAATGCTATAGAGTTGAGGAGCAAGAGGGTGTTAACACCTTCAGCTCCACAAAACTAGAAGAAGGGTGGCACAGTTGTTGAAGAGGAGGATGATGGTGAATTAGTTGAAAAGAATGTTGGGGTAGGAATAACTGTGGATGAAGATGAACATGGCGAAGTTGAAAAAGAAAGTACTAATGGCGTAGTTGAAAATGAAAAGAAGAAACACACTCTTGAGAAAGAAGGAAATGATAAGTTAATAGATGTTGATTCGATCTTAAGAAAAGGTAAAAGCCAATTGCTGAAGGATGGGGGCAAGGATCAGGTTATTCCATCTTATGTGAAGCTCCCGTACCCTCATTTGGCTAAGAAGAAAAAAAGGGAAGAAGGACAATTCAAGAAATTCATGGCACTTTTCTCTCAACTACAGGTCAATATTCCTTTTAGTGAAGCACTTGATCAGATGCCTGTTTATGCTAAATTTATGAAAGAATTATTGACTGGAAGAAGAAAACCGAAGGATGATGAGAACATCTCACTTTCTGAAAATTGTAGTGCAATCCTCCAGAAGAAACTTCCCCCGAAGATGAAGGATCCAGGAGCATTTACTATTCCATGCTCCATTGGCAACTTAGACGTCGGAAGAGCTTTATGTGATTTGGGGGCAAGTATAAACTTGATGCCTCTATCAATGATGAAGAAGCTAGGATGTGGGGAACCTAAGCCTACAAGAATGACTCTCACATTAGCTGATAGGTCAATCTCTTATCCTTATGGTATATTGGAAGATGTTTTGGTTAAGGTTAATGACCTGGTGTTTCCTGCCGATTTCGTTATCTTGGATTTTGCTGAAGATGAAGACATACCTTTACTCTTGGGGAGACCTTTCCTTGCAACAGGTCGCGCTTTGATTGATATTGAAAGAGGTGAACTGATGTTACGATTCCAAGATGAACAGGTTGTGTTCAATATTTTTGAAGCCATGAAGCACCGAAGTGACACTCCTCAATGTTACCGTATCGATGTTATTGAAGAAATAGTAGAAGATGACTCATGTGAACCTCCGACCACACAACCTATGGAGAGAACAATTGTGAACTCTATAGAAACTTGTGAAGCTGATGAAGACCTTGAGATTAAAGAGTGTGTTGCACAACTTGAGGCGAATAAGCAAGAGAAAGGATCGGTAAAAATTGAAGAGTTACATATTGAAGATTCTAAGGGAGTTCAACCCTTGAGCAAGGAGGAGAAGAATAGTCCAGAATTGAAGGTTTTACCTCCTACATTGAAGTATGTTTTCCTTAGTAAAGATACTTCTCAACCAGCAATTATAAGCAGTACTTTAACACCTTTGGAGGAAGAAAAGCTAATAAAGGTGTTGAGAGAGAACAAGGAAGCCATAGGTTGGTCCATTTCTGATCTGAAGGGTATTAGCCCAGCTTATTGCATGCACAAGATACATATGGAGGCCGAATATAAGCCTGTGGTTCAACCTCAAAGAAGACTAAACCCAACAATGAAGGAAGTGGTGAAGAAGGAAGTTCTAAAACTGCTCGATGCTGGTATGATTTACCCTATTTTTGATAGTGCATGGGTGAGTCCGGTTCATGTTGTGCCTAAGAAAGGTGGTATTACAGTGGTGGCTAATGATAAAAATGAATTGATTCCTACCCGCACCGTCACTGGTTGGAGAATGTGTATTGACTACCGCAGGTTGAATACAGCAACAAGAAAGGATCGCTTTCCGTTACCATTCATGGATCAAATGATAGAGAGGTTGGCTGGCCAAGCTTTTTACTGTTTTTTGGATGGGTATTCGGGGTATAATCAAATTGTTGTAGCTCCGGAAGATCAAGAGAAGACCGCTTTCACTTGTCCCTTTGGTGTGTTTGCATATCGAAGGATGCCTTTTGGGCTGTGTGGCGCACCAGCAACCTTTCAACGGTGCATGCTATCCATCTTCTCTGATATGATAGAGAAGAACATAGAGGTATTTATGGATGATTTCTCCGTGTTCGGTAAGTCTTTTGATCAATGCCTATTCCATTTAGATGCTGTCCTTAAAAGATGTACCGAAACGAATCTTGTTTTAAATTGGGAAAAATGCCATTTTATGGTAACTGAAGGTATCGTTTTGGGACATAAAATAAGTGCTAAGGGCATCGAGGTGGATCAGGCAAAAATAGAGGTTATAGAGAAACTTCCCCCTCCTGTTAACATTAAAGGGGTGAGGAGCTTCTTGGGGCATGCTGGTTTTTACCGGCGATTTATAAAAGATTTTTCAAAAATTGCCAAGCCCCTTTGTAACCTCTTGGTCAAAGAAAATGAGTTTAATTTTGATTCTGAATGTTTAGATGCTTTTTCTTTGATTAAAACTAAGTTGGTGACTGCACCAATAATCATTGCTCCTGATTGGGCCTTACCGTTTGAACTAATGTGTGATGCAAGTGATTATGCTGTTGGTGCAGTCCTAGGCCAACGCAAGAACAAATTTTTCCATGCTATTTACTATGCAAGCAAGGTTTTGAATGAAAATCAAGTGAATTATTCCACTACTGAAAAAGAGTTGCTTGCGGTAATATTTGCTTTGGAAAAATTTCGTTCTTATCTAATTGGCTCCAAAGTCATTGTCTTTACAGATCATGCAGCTCTTAAATATCTCCTCACCTAGGGGGAGTCAAAACCTCGCTTACTGAGATGGATTCTCTTGTTGCAAGAGTTTGATCTTGAGATTCGTGACAAAAAGGGAGTCGAAAATGTGGTGGCTGATCATCTGTCGCGACTTGAGAACAATGAGGTTACAAAGAAAGAAAGGGCCATTATGGCTGAATTTCCGGATGAAAAGCTATTCACTGTGAATGTTAGGCCATGGTTTGCCGACATGGCGAATTTTAAGGCCGGTAACATCATACCGGATGAGATGTCCCATTCTCAACGGAAAAAGTTCTTCAAGGATGACAACCATTATCTGTGGGATGACCCTTATCTGTTTAAGGTAAGCACTGACGGTTTAATCAGACGTTGTGTTGCAGGTGAGGAAGCTAATAAGATTATGTGGCACTGCCATAGCTCCGCTTATGGAGGCCACCATAGTGGGGAAAGAACAGCTGCAAAGATTCTGCAAAGTGGATTCTGGTGGCCTACCTTATTCAAGGATTGCCAGGACTTTGTTAAGCAGTGTGATAAGTGTCAACGGACAGGTAACATTTCCAAAAGGAATGAGATGCCCCTAACTGGAATCATTGAAATTGAACCATTTGATTGTTGGGGCATTGATTTCATGGGACCTTTTCCTTCTTCTCACTCTTATCTCCATATACTTGTTTGTGTTGACTACGTCACCAAATGGGTTGAAGCGATACCTTGTATTGCTAATGATGCTAAGACGGTGGTCAACTTTCTGCAGAAAAATATTTTCACCAGGTTCGGAACACCTAGAGTCTTGATCAGTGATGGGGGGAAGCACTTTTGCAATAATTTTCTTGAAAATGTGCTCAGAAGGTATAACATCAAACACAAAGTTGCAACTCCTTATCACCCACAAACTAGTGGACAAGTAGAGGTTTCTAACCGTCAATTAAAGCAGATTCTTGAAAAGACAGTAGCGTCAAATAGGAAGGATTGGTCTAAGAAATTAGATGACGCACTGTGGGCTTATAGGACAGCCTTCAAAACTCATATAGGGCTTTCGCCCTATCAGTTAGTGTTTGGTAAGGCTTGTCATCTTCCAGTTGAGCTAGAACATAAAGTGTATTGGGCCATTAAGGCCTTAAATTTTGATCAAGTAGCCGCTGGTAAGAAAAGACTCTTGAAACTTAATGAGATGGAAGAGATGAGGCTTAGAGCATATAAGAATGTGCTCATTTATAAAGCCAGGACTAAAAGATATCATGACAAGAACTTAGTATCTAGGGATATTAACTCTGGGCAACTAGTTTTGTTGTTTAATTCCAGGTTGAAGTTGTTTCCTGGAAAGCTCAAGTCAAAATGGTCAGGACCATTTGTGGTCAAGAATGTGTCACCTCATAGAGCTGTTGAGTTAACCACGCCAGACGGTGACAGAAGTTTCAAGGTGAATGGGCAAAGAGTTAAGCCATATCTAGGTGGCGACCTACCCAAAGAGAGGGTAGGACTTGTTCTGACGGACCTTTAAGGGTCCTTGACAGTCAAGCTAGTGACGATAAAGAAGCGCTTGGTGGGAGGCAACCCACATCTTTAAGTTCAGGTAGTACTTTATTTTTATTATTGCTTTAAAAAAAAAATCAAAAATACAAAAATATTTTAGCTGAAACAACAGAGGAAGAAAAAAAAAATTCACGTCAAAAACTGGGCAAAATCGTGACACGTTTTGGGTAAAACGTGACACGATTTTACCTCCCTCTGAAGGTCTCAAAATTTTTTCTAAGTTAAAAAAGCATTCCTTACTGCCAAGCCAAATCGTGTCACGTTGGCCAAATCGTGACACGATTTCTGGGAAAGAAATTTTTCAAAAAAATTGAAAATCGTGACACGTTTTTACCCAAACGTGACACGATTATGGTGGTTTCAAAAATCTGACCGTTACAAAGGAAAATCGTGACACATTTTTGTCCAAACGTGACACGATTTTCTTAGCCTATATATACACCCAACACGATTTTCAATCCATTCACTTCCAAAAGTAGCCAACCTCTGCCAAAATTTTCCCAGAACCCTAACCTGCGAAATTTTTACCCTTTCTCCCCAAATTTCATCATCTTTTCATCATCTAATCACCTTTTCTTCAACCTAAACCATCACCATCATCATCTATCCGATCAAATCACCATCTCCACAAATTTCTCAAACCCTACTTCCTTAACCCTAACCCTAACCATGGTGGACACAAGAAAAAAAATCTCAACCAACCAAAAAGGCCAAAACCACCGCCAAAAGAAAACAACCCGTTAAACCTAAACCTTCAAACCAACCACCACCACCTTCCACTGACAGATTCCTCAACCAAGAGGCTCGTGATCGCTTCAAGGCTATCAAACACTTTAGGGTGATCCAAGAGCGAGCCTTCTTGCTTCCTAAACTTTTCGGTAATCCGGAATTTGAGCAGACTCTGACGGCTAGGGATTGGCATGGGCTGAATGGTATGATCTTTGAGCAAGCCAACAAGACTTTGGCTTTGGAGTTTTATGCCAACGCTAGATTTTCTGGGAGGAGGTACAGTTCGTATGTTCGTGGTAAGATAATTGATTTCTCCCCTGCTGCTATCAATGATCTGTTGAAGCTTGTTCCTCCGGAACAATGCGATGTTAAGAGGAGGAGGGAGACTTGTGGGAGTTGGGATGATGAGGCATGGGAAGAGCTTCTGTTGCAGCTGTGTGTTGAAGGAGCTAAGTGGCAAGGAGGGAAACAGATGCTGTTGAAGTCTGACTTCAAGCCGGTTCCCAAAGCTTGGGCATCTTTTGTGGTGCAAACATTGGAGGGAACTTCGTGCACATCTGAAATTCCATTAGCACGGGTTCATGCTGTGGCAGCAATACTTGATGGTGCCCCGATTAATGTTGGTGAGTTAATTGCCGACAACATTGCTGTTTTTGCTACAGGTACAAAGAAAGCGGTACCTCATTTGAGCCTCATTAACTGGTTATGTGAAGAGGCAGACTGCCAATTGTATGCAAATGATCTGGATGCTCCGATGATGAAGCCTCTGACAGACACATATTTAGCTGGCTTTGTGAAAGACTACCAAGAGCGTCTGTTACAGTTGGGAAGAGAGGAAGAAGCAGCTGCACAACAACAGGATCAGCCTCCGGTACAACCACCTCCACCTCAACAGCAATCTGTGCATAGAGAGGGGAGTAGTCAGCAGTTCACTCATGCGCCCATCCATCCTTTGGTGCTTGACTACATGTTTGGCCACTCAAACTGGATGAATGAAGTTTCTGATCAGGAGTACTGGAACCGTCCGAGGTTTGGGCAGGAATTCTCAGAGATGGTTGCCCTTAACAGGATACCTATGACTGGGTCTTTTGAGCGCTTTGATGGGTCCGAGGAAGCTATGGATCATTATTTTGATGTGACCAGAGGACGAGCTCAGGATCGAGAACAGGAGATTAGGGCTGATTTTGCTGCTGAAGGTGCTAACTCCAGATATCATTTTGGAGAGGATTCTTATGCGGAGGAAAACCCGAACACGTGGATTGACCAGGACCAGATGGAGGATTGAGTGGACTACTGATGGTCCAGCTCTTTTGATGTTTTCTTTCCTTTCTTTTGTTTCAGCAAATTTTCTTTTTATGATGTACTTTTTATTTCACTTGAACAATTTTATTGTGTTACTTTTATAATTAAGTTGTAACTCCCCTATTTTGTGATTGATCTTAAACTTGTTTCTTATTAATGAATTTACATGTTTAATTGAAATTTCACAGTTTGATAACAAATGTTTGTTCAAGTGGTATTCCAAAAGTTCAAAAGGAGGAGTGACTTGTGTTTCAAAGGCGAAGTGTACGGCAGTTAATGATAGGTAGTCACAACTCCCAAAAATCTAAACTCTGTAAGGTTCATAGCCAAATTTTATTTTTCAATTTACTTATATAAGAGTGTTCCATGCTTTTACATTTCTAGAACTTGCATTGTTTCTCTACTGTTGATTGGTTTTTGTTATTGCATACTGAGGCAAAAGTGCTTGGTCTTGTGAGCCTTTTTGAAGCCTACCCTGATTCTTATTGAATTTATATCTTTTTTTTAGCCTAATTGAGCCGGTAGGTTTAGAACTTTTTGTTCGGTAACAAACTACATTACAAGCTTAGAGACTTTTAGGATTTATCCCACCTTGTTTTATCTGAGTTAGGCATTGTAGAATGTTGCTAAATACTAAGTTTGGGGTTGCTATTGGAATTTGCAACCATTTAAGTTTGGGGTGGAGGTACTAGAGAATAAAGAAAGAACAACTTATAAAAAAAAATATGTGATGAATGAAAAATATACACAAAAATGGTGTATAAAAAAAAAGAATGAAAAAGGGACATATCATTGAAAATCCGAGTATCTTTAAATTCGATCGTCCCAAAAAGTTACAAATGTTCTCTAGTACCTTTACAAATTGTTGTTTCAAAGGTGAATTAAGGGATTGAATCCATGCTTTAATTTTTGTAGGAGTGCCTAACTCATGATTTTGTGTAGCCTACTTATCCAAATATTATCCCACCTTCACCTAAGCCCCGTTATAACCCTTAAAGACCTCAAAGTGTGCATTGACATTAATTTTGATTGACGTTTAGAAACTTTTCAAGCTTATGGTAATATGTAGATTGCATGTCGACTATGTGTGAACCCTATTCAAATTGTTGCGTGGAGTTGTGAGTTGGTGGATGCTAACAAGTCAAACTAGCTCATCTTTAGCTAGTAAGGTGTTGAACTTTTGGGTACTATCGCTTGATCAGGTACTTGTTATTTTACTGTCTAATTTCAATTTCATAAGTAAATTCCTTGAGGACAAAGAATAGTTCAAGTTTGGGGTTGTGATGACACTTTGTCATTACATAATTTTTATGTATTTTTATCACAATTTAGAGTTCACAAGGTAACTTAAGCATCAAGAAAAGCAGAAAAAACTGAAGAATTCAAGAAAGACCAAATCGTGTCACGATTGGTACAAAACGTGGCACGATTCAAGAAGACAAAAACATGCTTTCTGCCAAGGCAAAATCGTGTCACGTTGACCAAAACGTGACACGATTTCTAGAAACCCTAATTTAGAATTTGTTATACAAGGAAAATCGTGACACGATTCCACAAAAACGTGACACGATTTTAGGCGAATTTCTGTGCCTATTTAAGCTGAAGGCTATTCTAAAAACAAGGGTTACGATTTGAGAAGAGCAAAGTGCGATTTTTACACTGGAAGACGGCTGCAGGGACGATTTCTTCACCTTGTAACCAGTTCATGTATGTATTGTTACCTCTAATGATTATGTTATTTATAAATTCAATTATGAGTAGCTAAATCCATTAGAGGTTAGGTATGAGATGATTCTTTGTAACCCTAATTGACATATGTTGTTGTGAAACTCTATTTATTGTGAATGACAATTTAGTTTTTATTCAATTCAATTGTTCTTAATGCTTTATATATTCTGATCACATATATATATGATTTGGTGAGAACGAACGACTACTGACCATAGCTTTCGACTTTGACCTAATTGAATTGTTCTAATAATTATAATTAGTCTAGGAATGGATAATTCTTTATTAGTGATATTAGGTTAACGTTCTTCAAACCTTCGAAGATTATTAGACCACCTAAGGGATTAGGGGCTGTAATCTTAGAAGAGTGTCCTAACTCAAGGGATTGATTAGGACTATTTTGTTAACTATCGTGAAACTAAAAAAATCATTCATAAGAATAGGAGCAGTGACCAATTAGGGGAACTCAGATGATTCAAAGACCTAACTCATCTCTCTCTTATTTAAAACAATCAATTTATTTTCTGTTACTACGTTTATGCTATTAAACAAATTTACTGTCTATTGGCAAAACCAAATAACTTTTACTACATCCTAATTTTATAACGTATTTGACTTTTTGAGATTAAAACCAGTCCTTGTGGGAACGATATTTTTACTACTTCGATAGTATTTGGTACACTTGCCAAAATTCTATCAATGATTATTGTAGAAGGGTATGAGTTTACATTCTGAAGAACAAAAGTGATGTTTTTGAAAAATTTAAAGAATGACATACACTTGTAGAAAATAAGATTGGAACTAAATTGAAAGTGTTGAGAACTGACAATGGTCTGGAGTTTGTTTCAGAGCAGTTTAATGAGTTTTGCAGGAAAAGAGGTATAAAGAGGCATAAAACTGTGACATACACACCTCAACAAAATGGTTTAGCTGAAAGAATGAATATGACCTTGTTGGAGCGTGTGAGGCGTATGTTGTTGGGAGCTGGATTGTCCAAGAGTTTCTGGGGAGAAGCTATTAGTACTGCAACATATTTGGTTAACAGATGTCCATCAACAGAGATAAATCTCAAGACACCTATGGAAGTTTGGAGTGGGAGACCGGCAAACTAGTCTAATTTGAAAGTTTTTGGAGCTTTAGCATTTGCTCATGTTAAACAGGACAAACTTGATGCTAGAGATGTGAAGTGTATTTTCATTGGTTATCCTTAAGGTGTGAAAGGTTACAAACTGTGGAAGATGAAACTTGGAGGATCAAAATTTATTATAAGAAGTGATGTTACTTTGGATGAGACTCGTATGGGGATGAAGTGCAAAGATTTGGAAAGAAGCTAAAAAACGGGGGTACGGAAAATTCAGTTTGAGGTTGAGCCTACCACTGATGAAAGGGAAGAGGAGGATCAGACTCCAGTACCTGAGGAGAGTGAAGGCCAAGAAATAATTAATCCTGACCATTAGCTAGCAAGAGATAGGCAAAAGAGACAAATTAATCCACCGGAAAGATACGGTTATGCTGACCTTATATGTTATGCTTTGAATGCAGCTAAAGAAGTTCAAGACTCGAAACCAAAGAACTTCAGGGAAGCATTAGAAAGCAACGAAAGCAAGGGTTGGTTGAAGGCAATGAATGAGGAAATACTTTCATTGGAAAAGAACCAGACTTGGAAACTTGTTTCATTACCTAAGAATGAAAGGGTAGTGGGGAGCAAGTGGGTGTTTAAGAAGAAATAAGGAATACCAGGGGTCGAAGCACCAAGGTATAAGGAAAGACTTGTAGCAAAGGGTTTTACTCAGGTAGAAGGGATTGATTAAAATGAAATCTTTTCACCAGTGGTAAAAAATTGTTCTATAAGGATACTTATGACAATTGTTAACATGTATGATCTTGAGTTAGAACAGATGAATGTGAAGACCGCATTTCTACATGGAGAGTTGAACGAAACTATCTATATGCAACAACCAGAAGGTTTTGTAGAAGATAATTCAAAAATATGTTTGTTGAATAAATCTTTGTGTGGGTTGAAGCAAAGTCCAAGGTAGTGTTATCGTCGGTTTAATGAGTTCCTAGTAAAGGCTAGTTTTGTGAGAATCAACTATGATAGTTGCATGTACATGATGAGAAAGAATGAGAAAGTCATTCTCTACCTTATGCCTTTATGAAGATGATATTCTTATGACAAGTTTTGTTAGGCAAGAGATTCAGAAGCTCAAGAAGAAATTAAATGATGAATTTGAGATGAAGGATCTTGGTAATGCAAAGAGGATACTTGGTATGGATATCATGAGGGACTGAAACAAAAGTGAGTTGTTCTTATCTCAGTAAGGGTACTTGATGAAAGTGGTGGAGCAGTTCAGAATGAAAGATTCTAAGGTCGTTGGCACTTCTCTTGGTCATCACACAAAGTTGTCAATAAAGCCCTGTCCTCAATCCGATGAAGTGTAAAGAAAGATGGAGGGTACTCCCTATGCAAGTGGGGTTGGAAGCATCATGCATGGTATGGTTTGTAGTAGACCAGACTTATCCTATGCTATAAGTGTGATAAATTGGTTTATGGCAAATCCGGGTCAAGTGCACTGGTAAACTTTGAAGTGGGTTCTGAGATATTTGAATGAGACTTTGAAAGGTGGTATGAAGTACAAAAGGTCACAACCAGGAAGGGATGCTTTGGATGGATATGTGGATGCAAACTATGCAGGTAATGCAGACACTAGAAAATCTCTGTCAGGATTTGTGTTTACTTTGTTCGGTACAACAGTAACTTGGAAGGCAAATCAACAATCACTTGTAGCTCTTTCAAACTCAAGCAGAGTACATTGCCCTTATTGAAGGGGTCAAGGAAGCCATATGGCTGAAAGGTATGATTGAAGAAATGCGGATTAGTCAAGGGTGCGTGAAGATACATTGTGATAGCTAGAGTGTCATCCATTTGACAAATCATCAGGTATATCACGAAAGAACAAAGCACATTAACATTCGTTTGCACTTTGTTAGAGACATGATTGAGACAAAGGATATCATGGTGGAGAAAGTAGCATTAGAAGAAAATCCAGCATACATGTTCACCAAATCACTACCAAGATCAAGGTTCAAGCATTGCTTGGACTTGATTAACTTCATTGAAGCATATATGAAGGTTGGAGAGAGCAGCATGGTGGTTGATGGTTAAATTTGCATCATCACTATTTTAGAGTAAAGGTGGAGAATTGTTGAAAAGTGACTAAAAAATAATGCATCCTGGAAAGCCAAAATCGGTGGCCGAATGATGCACTTCGGGGCCCGATTTTGCTCAGATTTTGGAGACTTTTGTCTCGTAATTTTTCAGCAGCCGAAGGCACAAAGTTGGTGGCCGAATTGTCGCAGGAGAAGAAAAATAAAACAACTTTTTCATGGGCCTGTTTTGTTCCAATTTTTCAGGGATGCTTTCCTCTATAAATATAAACCTTGTATCAGATGAATATTGTGTAGAAAACAGGGTTTAGAAGCCAACATACAAACTAGGGTTTATAGAGATTTCTCTTGGCAACAAACACTAGGGTTGTGATTGTTTTGATTCACCTTGAACAAAACACTATTAGGATTGAGTCTCTTGATCACAGGAAGAGATTGAGACTTGGGTAGAATTAGGTTTGAAGACTAATTCTTGTAATCCTCAATATCTTTTTGTAAAGAAACTCATATCATTATAGTGGAACGGAAAGCTGCTCTCTTTCTACAGAGTAGGTCATCATTAGGCCGAACTGGGTAAAAATATTCTTGTGTTCTTTTTCTTCCTTTATCTCTTGCAGTTTATTTTTGTTTGAATTATATTGTCATCCGCTTGATTTGATTGCTTGGTTTAATTTTCTCCACGTATCAAGTTTTTATTGGTGTGGTTTTTGCAACTATTTCACAACAATACCTGATGATGACATTGGTTCAAGTTACGAAATATTTAGAATCTCGTAATATATTTTTTTTTTTACAAAAATAAACAATATTCATTCATTCAAATTAATAAAGTATATCGGTACAATACAAATTTAAAGTCGCCAAAAATAAAAAGGAGGAATCTGCGAGCAATCTCACAACATTAATGTTAATAGCATAAAACGGCATATTACATATGTCTACAAACATGACTATTTTTAAGTGACCGAAATATTATTTTTTTTTTGAAGAAATCAAAATGAAATATATATACCACGACAAGCAGTAGTTCCTAAGCACAATGAGTGCCTAAGAGACTACCAGAAAAGTACAATAACAGTTACACCCAAGCAGAGAAAAAAACAGATTAGCCAATACCCAAACAACCTAAAGGGCTTGACCACCACCTCTGCGTACCAAATACAAACACAGCCTGTTTTGCTTTCAACCAGCCTAATGCTAACAGTTTAACTTTGTCTAACAGACTCGGAACACTCAAAATACTATTGTTGAACAAACAGTTATTGCGGTCATTCCACAACACCCAAGTAACCAAGAGCCAGATGAGCTGCATAAAAGACCTTATAGCTTTACCAACTCCAGCCAACTGAACAAAATGATTTGCAATCACATTAGAGTCCGCCCCAACGACACCGATCCACCCGCGCACCAGCTGCCATAAAGATGCAGCCGTAGAGCAAGATAAGAATAAATGCTCAGCCGTCTCCACGCATCCGCAACCAGAACCACAAAAAGTCGCATCCGCAAGAATAACACCCCGCCTAGCCAAGTTAGCTTTCGTTGGGAGCCTGTTCCGAAGAAGCCTCCAGGCGAAAACCGAAACCTTCACAGGAACCTGAGGATGCCACACCAACTCCGCAGGTGAACCTACCGGAGAAACATCACCAACTGTCAGCAAGTCATAAGCTCCCCTCACGGAGTAACCCTCTGCACGATCGGGGATCCACTCCTAAGTATCTGAAACATTAGAAACCAGAGAAACATCAAGCAGTAACGCCCTACACTCCTCTAATAAAACCTCCTCCCAAGCCCACAGCCTCCGCCTCCAACACCAACCTTCCCCATCCGACCCCAATCCTCCAGCTAACAAAGTAGCCACTGAGATAGATTTGTTCTCAGCCAGATCAAATAAGCGAGGAAACCGCTCACAGAGCGGGGATCCTCCCAACCACCTATGAGACCAAAAAGACGTCGATGTCCCATCACCAACCCTCTGCCTAACACTATCACCGAACCACCCTCCACCTACAACCCCAACCCCATCACGAATCCTGGCAACCTCCCTCCACCAAGAAGACACACTCCGGCCCCCCACCTCCAACCTCCCACCTATTTCGCCATAACGGGCGACTAAAACATTATACCAGAAACCTTCCCTATCCACCAACATCCTCCAACACCATTTACCTAGAAGAGCTACATTAAACTCCTTTAACCTCCTCACCCCCAAACCTCCAAACTCCTTTTTAGAACACAAAGTCTGCCAATCAATCCAAGAAATTTTTCGACTATCCTTGTAACACCCCGTTTTCCCAACATAAAAATTTCATAAATTAAATCAGAGTATCGCATAAACGAAATGCTACATTTCTTATAATCTTCAAAAACGCAATAAATGATAATTTATTCTAGTCAAAATAATTTAAACTTCGCAGCGGATAAAATTCAAGTTAGCTTAATAGTTTTGGCTCGCAGGCCTAATTCAAAAGTCTAAACATAATTCAAAACTACTCTTATTCATGTCAGTTCAAGGTAATACGTAAGGAATAGAAAATGGTTATAAAGGTCCCCATCCCGTTACGTATCAGAGCACCTAAGGACACAGTGAGGGTAGCCACTCACAACAGCAACAGCAACTAAAGCTTAAATACCTGCACTTGCCCACGAGGCGGCAATTCCAGCAAAAGGGGTGAGATTCACAAAACAAAAACATTAAACATATATTTCAACAGTTATGTTTAACAGCATAATTTCATCATCTTAATATCACAACAGCAGTCAAGTAACATCTTAATCATAATCAACATCATAATCATAATCAACATCATAAATCATCATCATAAATCAACGTCTTAATCAACAATCTTAGTCCGACTCGACAATGCGACCTCGACTCGACAATGCAACCTTGACTCGACTTATGCAACTTAGACATCTTAATCATGCATGTGGTACCATATTGAGTATAAATATACTCCTAGGGCATAAGCCCTCGTCGCCATTGAGCATAAAAATACTCCTAGAGCATAAGCTCTCGTCGCTATTGAGCATAAAAATACTCCTAGGGCATAAGCCCTCGTCGCTATTGAGCAAAAGCTCCTAGGGCATAAGCCCTCGTCTCTGGATGCATATGCATGGACTCAACTTCTTAACTCTTAGACATCTCAAATGAACTCCAATAGTTTGGACCATAACATCATAAATCTTTGACGACACATGCAGCTTTTATTTATTAACAACATAGCAACATGGCAGCAACGAATCATCACAAGCATTCACATACATCATCTCTTATAATTCAAAGAAAACATATACTAATGTATAGGTTACTATAACAAGTCAAACATCAGTTAACAGCTCTACAGGTCGTCTTAATATTACAGTAGTACTAAATTCTAATCCAGGGGATCAACTCGCAACAACTCGATACGAAAGGACACAAGGTCACGAAACAAGGGTACTGTTCACCGTGTATCTTGCCAGGCGGGACATATGTGGCCGTGGCGAACTCCGCCGGGCGAGACATATGTCGCTGTGGCGGGCTCCGCCGGGCTAGACATATGTTGCCGTGGCCAGCTCCGCCGGGCGAGACATTTTTCGCTATGGCTTGTTCCGCCGGGCTAGACATATGTCGCCACGGCGGGGGATGAATTTCTGGGCTCGGGAAGAATGCAGATTTTCTCGAAAATCCGCCTAATCGCATGGTTTAAGGTCCAACATTGATTCCAGAAATCATCATATGGATTATCTAAGGTCTGTAAACAGTTTCTACATCAATCTAACAATTTTTCATCATTTAATCATCAATTCACCACTTTTAACCTAATTCCCAAATTCTCAAATTCTCATGAACTAACCCTATAATCTGTTAAATACAATCATGAATTACAGGTTTAATGAAATTGTAATGCTAGGCTCACCCTTACCTTAGAAAATTGAGCAGCAGCCTCTCTTGTTCTTCTCTCCTGCTTTCTCCCTTTTTCTCCCAAAAACTGAATTGTACCTTCTGTACAATTCTAACCTAGTTTTCCTTTTTATATCTTAACCTAATTTCTCTTCTCACACCAAAACTTACTTTTTCCCCTTAACTTATTTATTTCTCTTAATTCCACAAAACTCTCTAAATTCACAAAACAACCCTTCAACATATTATTTACTCTAATTTCACACCTTATTCTAGTAAATAGTAAAATAAGTCTATCAATAAAATATCAACACATCACCTAATCATATAAAATCACATAAATCATCAAAGTGGACTCTAAACTCTATAAAAATAATTAAATAATTAAAGAGGGCGTTACAATCCTCACTCCCACCCCAAAAGAAATTATTCAATAAAGATTCAATGGAAGAGATTATACCTGCTGGAGCTTTGAAGAAGGAAAGAGCATAGACAGACAGAGAAGTTAGAACAAATTTGAGGAGAATTAGGCGGCCATCGAAAGAGAGAAATCTGCTGTTCCAACCCGACAATCTAGCTTTAACCCGATTCACAATAGGTTCCCAAAACGTGAGCCTCCGCGGATTACCACCTATAGGAAGACCTAGATACATAAAAGGAATTCGACCAACCTTACAACTCAACACCAGAGCTGCTTCATGAAGCCAAGAATCAAAGATATTCACTCCCACCAACAAACTTTTATTAAAATTAACTTTCAAACCAGACATAGATTCAAAAATCACAAGAGCTGCTCGAAGGGCCCGAACATTCGCCCAACTTTTATTACCTAACAACAGAGTGTCATCAGCAAATTGAAGATGGGAAACCACTACTTGATTCCCCGTACCCACAGCGTACGCTTCAAATAAATTATTCGCAACCAACGCTTGCATCACAACATTTAGGCCTTCCGCAGCAAGCAAAAACAGAAAGGGGGAGAGAGGGTCCCCTTGGCGAAGACCTCTTTGTAATTGGAACTCATCCGTTGGGCTCCCATTAACAAGAACCGCAGCAGTAGCAGTAGTCACACATTCACGGATCCACTTCCTCCACAGAACCGGAAAAGCCATCGCTTGCATAACCGAATCCAAGTAGCCCCAATCAACAGAATCATAGGCTTTTTCAAAAACCACTTTAAATAACAAAAGCTCCCTCTTAAGTTTAGAAGCCTCATCCACAACCTCATTGGCAATAAGGATACCGTCTAGAATCTGGCGATTTTTAACGAAGGCTGACTGAATCTGCAGCATTGACAATGCAAACACCGCACTAAGACGGGAAATAAAAAATACATCGCATAAAGACGAAAAATCAAAATAAATAAAGTCATGTTAGACGATGAAATCACAAAAAGTCAAAAATAAACGAAAGAAAACTGAAAATATGTGAAAATCACTTATTAAACTAAAAGATAAAGAAAAACAATTTGTATAAGTGATTTTGAATAAAAATGACCATAAATCAACCCTCTTTGATTGATTATGAAGAAGAAAATCTGTGACGGCTAATGTTTGAGAAAGAGAATTGATTTGACTGTGGAGTTTGAATGTATGTTTAGCTGTAATTATATCCTCATATTTAATACTCCTTCCGTTTCAAAATGAATGTCGTTTTAGTAAAAAAAATTGTTTAAAAGTGAATATCACTTTCAATTTCCAATGCAATAATAACTTTTTATTTTCAATTGTACCCTTCAATTAATATTATATACACTACTTTCAAAGTATTGTTTTTTCTTTAATGAAAAACAAATCAATAGTTGATTAGGATAATTTGGTAAAATAACATATATTTTACCTTTAATTAATGCATTTCTTAATATGTGCATAAAAACCTTAAACGACAATCATTTTAAAACAGAGGGAGTAATTAGTTAAAGGGTTAATATGTCTTTACCTCCTGTAATTTGAGCGAGTTCTGGTTTACCCCCTGTAAAAAAAAAGTTTAGATTCCAAACCTATAATATGAAGATTCTTTGATTTTAGACCTTGATCCTTATGACTGTGCAAAATTGATGAGGTGGCACACTGACTGATATGCACAATCAGCGCGCCATTAAGCGCGTCACCTCATCAATTATGCACAATCATATGAGTCAAAGGTTAAAATCAAAGAATTTTCACATTAGAGGGTTGGAATCTAAACATTTTAATTTTTTTACAGGAGGGTAAATCAGAACTCGTTCAAATTACAAGAGAATAAAAACATATTAACCCTTAGTTAAATTAATTAATACTCTCTTCGTTATTTATTATAAGCCAAATATTTGTTATGTTATAAGTTACTTTACAATAACAATACATCTTCAATGACTTTTTCTCTCTAGCATGCCTTTTATCATTTATTACTCTCTTCGTTCTATATATTTAATCTCTTTTTCACATCATTAATAAGTGATAAGTTTGTAAAATCACACTTAATTTCTCTTTATAATACAATACTAGTAACTTATTTACCTTTTTTTTTTCTTTCTAAGTAACTTATTTTTCATTTTAGTGAACTTTTTTTTTTTTAAATTAGAGAGTGAACATAATTTTTATTTTAATTATGGAAACTAACAACAGACCCATGTTAAGTACGGGCCCGTGATATACAAGGATTGAAGGTTAAAGCATGAATCATGCAATGTATTTTGACGAAATAATATCAAAATTAAGTTAATATTTTTGAAGAAGTCAAACTAATCCATCGAAATCGAAATCGAGGAGAATCGAACTTGGAACTTTTTAAAAGGAACACTCTAAAGTCTCAAGCCAACAGGATAACTCGAGTAGGTGTAAAAATGATGTTAATGATAAAAATATTTTTCTTGAACAAACCAAAATGAGATATGATAAAAACCACAATGATTTACCCCGCACAAGGTATGCAAGAGGCAAAACACCAACAAGTATTTACAAGATCAAGGTGGCCTCAACAAAGGAACATCACCAAAAATAAAATAAAATTACAAATGAACACTCATGCACAAAAGCGGATGTTTCCAGCAATCATGATAGTTAAAGCTAAATGTTGCCTGTTTAAATTTCAACCATAAGAAAGAGTGCATTTTAACCTTTTCCACAAGAGTCGAAGGATCAGACACCGAATGTTGAAACACTCGGTTGTTCCTTTCCTTCAAAACACGCAAACAGAGGCGAACCAGGTAAATAATATTATAAAGTGACGGAGTAAAAATTTGTCAAAATACTACTACAAAGGATTAAGATCTCATTAATGTTAAATATTGTGTTAATAAATCTTATATTTTTTTAATAAAGATTGTAGTATATATTATTAATATATTGTTGCGAAAAAATAATAGTTTTTAATCTTATACAAACTACTTCTCACTCAAACAACTTCATATAACATTGATCTAGATCCTCCCTTTAGAAAGTAAACTTATTTAAGTATTTAAAAATGGATTTATTGGTTGTTGATGCTTTAATGAAAGTAACACGTCCATTTTTTTTTTTTTTGAGAGAACACGTCCATTTTATATTTAGTTCCATATTTCTCGTTAACATTTATCCACGTCACAAGGCTGATGTCTGTAGGAAATATGACCAAGAAAAACCGGTGTTGCAAATTGTAGTCAATGCTAACAGTTGATTTTTTCAATTTGAGTCATTATAATATAATACATGTACTTGTTGGATTTTTGTGGATTGAACATGTTCCAACGAAACAAACTTTGAATTTTTCCACATCTTTCACTTGTATTTATAGCTTTTATAACTGAAATATTTCTTTCAAAAATAAGATTGATTAATCAATTTGGTCGTTCACAATTATTTTAGATCAATTCAGTATCTAAAAAAATTAATTAATATTAATTTTGATATTTTCATACTTTAGGCAAATTAACTTATTGTATTAAAAGGATTAATTTGTCACTAAAAATTTTAGATCTTGAAAAATTCACGGGAAATTGTAAAAGATTGAATTAGATTTTTACTTCAAAACTAAAGAGGATATCACTCGTTTAAAATCAAAAGTTTATTATAGTTTGCAATCAGTGGCTCATTTTCGTCTGACCCAAAAGTTCATTATATTAATTTTTGCTTACACCTGTTGTACTCAAATATAAACAAACGGTGATATTGAATATAAAGTAATTTTTCTATTTTTACGCTATTTAATAATTGATATAAGTCCCACAAGTTCTAGTTCAACTGGTAAAAATGTCGAAATTGTTAGACGAACGTCTTGACCGGGGTTCGAACCCTGACATCTCCACTTTATGTGTGTGAGTTTAGGATGACTTTGTCATTTCTTCTATATACCCAAAAAAATAATTGATATAATTTTTTTAGAGGAATGAACATAATGCATTTCATTAAAAATCAACGTATTATATGATCGTACAATTATATGATCGTACATCAGTGAATAAGTGGGACCTATGATAAAAATGAGGCTAAATTTTTAAAACTAATCGATCTCATTGGTTTTTCGGCTAAACTCAATACGAGTGTTTTGAAAGCTAGATTGAAACAATTGCTTACAAGTATTCATAATACAATCAAATTCAATGATGTCATTGATGCTTGTATTAGGATAGTCATCAACCTTCTTGGAATCAAGAACGAAATACACATTATCAAGATGAAGCTTTGCCACCCCATAATACAATATATAATTCAACGACTTCTGGGCAAAGAGGCGAGAACCAAACAATCTTTGCAAGCACCAAGCATCTTGCATCATCCCTTATGCACATACCAATCTCTACCTTATTAAGAGAGGAAGACAAAGACACATCAATATTACACTTATACCTACTTGATGCTAGTCTCGACCACCTTTGACCCTTAAAACTGCTCGATCTTGGTTGATCTTTGTAGCCACACCTACTTAAATGGAACCACAAAAAGCTTATATACGGAGCTCAATTTGGGGCGAGTTCGACATGGTTTGTGTGACTTGAACAATCACGCTAGTGCCTAGTGAGATCATGCTAGATGAGGTGGTGGTATGGTTTGAACATTCAAACTAGTACTTAGTGAGATCCTGTTAGACGTGGTGAGTTGGCATGACTTGAATAGTCCCAACAGTATTGAGTGAAATATTGTTAGAAGATGAGAGCTGACAAGACTTGAATAATCAAACCGATGTTGAGTTGAATCTTTCTAGAACAGATGAGCTGACATGACTTGAACAGTCAAATTAATGTTAGGTTGGTCCAACCAAGATATTACAAACCACTTGGAATTGTCGCCTATTCCAATCCAAACATCTTTAATATTTTGACTAAATTAGTTATTTACTTACCAACATATTTCTAATTATGTTACATCATTTTTGCAACAAGTAATAAATATTAACTACCCTTTTTTTTGTTTTTGTTGTAGGATAATCTAGTAAAATAATATGAATTGTCAGTGAATTTAATGTCACAGTCAATTTTCTTAATTCTCATTATTTATTCAGATAGATGTTATATTTAGGGACAATGGTTTTATTATATTTATCATTTTCAAGTCATTATATTCACTTTATAAATACTCCTTCCGATCATTGTTATAAACAAAACAAAACAAAATTTAAGTGGTGTATTTCGCCTATGATATATTGTGACTGAAGGGAGTAGTGAATATACCAATCACTAACAATGATAATTTGATAAAATTGTTGATCTCATCAATGTTTTATGGGGTACGATGATGTAAAAGTAAGTATGTTTTGTATCGTTTCCACAAGTGCTAGTGCGATATTTTTAAGCCTTTTCAACAATCAATATTGTTCTAATTGATGTGTTGGATTAAACTTCATCAACCCAATTCATATGTATTTTCATGATTAAAATTACAGATTCTAGTACTATACGATATTATCACATATTGCTCGACAAGCGTTATTTAAGTCTAAATAACGTTGTGAGTTTGGTCGTATTGATTAATTGACGATTTCTCAGCCTATTAATCAATAGGAAATCATTATAGTTCAATACTTTGAGTGAATATTAAACCCAAATCCTATTTCTAGAATTTAGTACTCAATATATGTTATCCTAATCTAGATTCAAAAGGTACTTTTCAATAAGAATTCAAATCAAACGAGTAAAACATTAAAATCAAGAATAACATCAATACCATGAATAATCTAAAATCATGTAATAGCATAATCAAATGTAATACATACTTAGAAGAGTTGATTACTTTTAATCCCAATAAAAAGGAAAATTAGAAACTCGTTGTCATGGAAGCTTTACAAAGATGAGTGAATTGATTTTCCATTAAGCCTTGATTTATCAAGAAATGTTGTTAATCCACTTTCAATCCTTGCCAAATGGTGTTTCTCTTTGTTTTTCGCTTCTTAAGTATACCACCCTTCGCCTTTTCTATTTCAGGAGCTATTTATACCTATTCTAAAAAGTTGCTTCTCGCTTGGCGACACCTAGTTCCCTTAGTGAGCTGACCTTTCTTTTTCTAGTGAGGTTCTGCCACGTCAATTGTGAAGATTCCAGAACCCCTTAGCTCGCTTAGCGAGCCCATTCATCGCTCAATCACGCCTTGGATTTCTAATTTCCTATGCTCTCTGCCTACCCTCGTTGTGTCTTCTCTGTGTGCTCGCTTGGCGAGCTGTCATGGCCTTGACCTCACTTTGAGCTCGCTTTTCCACACCCTAGGATCCTGACTTTCTTTGTTCACCGGCTATCCTCGCTCGGATCTCGCTTGGTGAGCCTCTTGGTGCACTTTTCCTCCTTTGTTGATCTTCAAGTCTCTCCTACAAAAATGGTTGGTATTAGACATAAAACGCACAAAGTAGTATTTATCTATTATCTTGTTAGTTTTCATGAGATAACATGCAAAACAAGTAATTAAGTGCCTCATATATATATATATATATATATATATATATATATATATATATATGTAATTTAACCGATTTCTAACACTTATCATATGCTAACAAATACCCTAAAGTCATTTGTCAAAGAAACCAATATTTGTAGTTTTGCATTTAAAACAATTTTCATTTTTCTTAAAAGTTAAATTTATCACTTCTCACTACTTTCTAATAGAATATTTTTGGTTTTTTGTTTCCTCAACCAATGTGCTAAGGATACATTTTTAACATTTTCATATTTTATTCAAGGGAAATGTTAACGAGTGCCTCCGAAACATTTGTAAGGGTCTCAAGTAGTAACTTTTTATGAAAAATTGTGTATTTAATGCATTAAAAACTAAACTATTTAACTTTTTTTAATAAATAAATTCCTAATTTATAATGCTTAAAGAGTGTCTCGGAACACTCGTTAACAAGACCCGTTTATTATCTATAGTCTTACCTAAATTTAGATGAAACAATTAAATGTAAATCTTATTGTTAGTTAAAGGAAGTATTCATATCATATCAATGCATGAACAACAAGACTTTGACGAAATCTCTTGACTTCGTGGACTTGCGTACTTAAGACTTATTCTCAACCTAACAATGTTACTCATAATAAATATAATAACGACCACGCTCCTTTAACACTTTGATAGAAAAAGAAATCGACATGTGCCAAACAATAAAATTGACCGGTAATTCGATTTTTTTTTTTAGTAATTTGATAAATGTTGATATACTATTGATTCGACCTAGGACGAAAGACATAGAGATAAAATAAGATGTTGTTCCAAAATTAGTGTTTAAATATTATTGCTCTATATATTTATATGGACTTTCATTGTCTCTTGGGTATATACAATAAATACATAATTAAAATTGATACTAAAGATCTCATTAGATTATATATGGAGGGTTTGAGGTTCAAATTTCAGATACTCCGCTTATTCATTTTCATGGTAAAATTTTAATCGGTGGACTAATAGAGAAAAGTAACTTATATTAAATAATAGAAAATGTTAACGAGTGTTTGCGAGACATTTTTTAAGATCCTTAAATGACAAGTTTGTATGAAAATTTGTCTAATCAATGCAATGAAAATTGAATTATTCGAGTTTTTTAAATAATAACTTAATAATTGGAAATCCTTAAAGAGTGTCCTATGAACCGTTATTAGCAAGACCCATAATAAAAAATAAATTAATTGTTATATACGCACTAGCAATGCAAATTTTATATATTTCGAGAAGCAAGAGAAAATGTTAGTAGCTATAATCAAACTCCAAACCTCCTTAATATCTTTCAACTTCTCAACTCTTTTTTTGGCGTAACTCAGTAATCCTCCACGCGCAACTTTCGAGATTAATCTCCCGAGCCTTGTGGAATCTAAATGTGTGGTAAACTTCCTCTAAGAATTCTAATGTTGTTGTAAGCCCAAAGTTGGATTTGATTCCAAGATTTTGATTAAACTAAAAAAGACTCGCGCTATCTCATCTAAGCGTTTGTGGGTTTCAATGTCTCAACTCTATAACCATTGTGCTACACCTTTGGGGGCACAACTTTATTATGTTACTTCTTAAACATATGAAACCCCCTTGTTTTATAACTTCTGCCTATAAATATATGAAACACTACTTGAAACAAACAACATTAAAAACATACGTATTTTGCTATTCACCCTATAAACATATCCCACCATGTTATTCATATTTTCTAACCTTCAGTCCATGAAGTTGTTAGCCTTTTTGCTTTTTCTTTCGACTTATTTTTGTGCAGTCACAACAGCTACTTCATCAACAACTATACAAAGTAGAGAAGCAAGTGCTTTGTTGATGTGGAAATCAAGCCTTGACAATAAAAGCCAAGCTTTGTTATCTTCATGGAGTGGCAAAAATTCATGCAACTGGTTTGGAATTTCGTGTATTGGAGATTCCATATCTGTCTCTAAGGTAAATCTCACAAACACAGGATTGAAAGGTACGCTTGAAAGTATTAACTACTCATCACTTCCAAATATCCAAACCCTAAACATTAGTCACAATTTCTTACATGGAAGTATTCCTCAACACATTGGAATGTTGTCTAACCTTGCTCATCTTGATCTTAGTGATAATCTCCTCTCAGGAACAATTCCGTATGAAATAACACAGTTGGCTAGTCTTCATTCTTTATATTTGGATACTAATGTTTTCAATGGTTCCATTCCTAAAGAAATAGGTGCATTGAGGAATCTGAGAGAACTTAGTATTTCACATGCAAATCTCACAGGGACCATTCCAACCTCTATTAGAAATCTGACCTTGTTGTCACATTTGCAAGTAGGAGGAAACAACCTCTATGGCAATATTCCAAAAGAACTTTGGAATTTGAACAACTTAAACTACTTAGCATTTCCATCAAATAAATTTAATGGTTTTGTATTTGTTCAAGAAATTTTGAACTTGCATAAGCTCGAGACTCTTGATCTTGGTGATAGTGGAGTTTCCATTAATGGTCCCATCCTCCAAGAAATTTGGAAGTTGCAGAATTTGACATATCTTTCTCTTTCTCAATGCAATGTCACAGGGTCAATTCCATTTTCTATAGGAAAGTTAACCAACTTATCATATTTAAATTTAGTAAAAAACCAAATTTCTGGTCACATCCCTATTGGTATTGGGAAGTTAAGGAAGCTAGAATATCTATATCTTTTTGACAATCAATTATCTGGTAGTATTCCTGTGGAAATTGGGGGATTGGTGAACATGAAAGAGTTGAGGTTTAATGACAATAATCTTTCTGGTTCGATTCCTCGTGAAATCGGAATGATGAGAGATGTTGTTCAAATTGATTTGAACAATAACTCTCTCTCGGGTGAAATCCCACCGACAATTGGAAACTTGAGTAATATACAATCTCTTACATTTGCTCAAAACCATCTCAATGGTAAATTACCAAAAGAAATGAATATGCTTGTCAGTTTGGAACACCTGCAAATGTTTGATAATGACTTCATTGGTCAGCTGCCTCACAACATTTGCATTGGTGGGAATTTGAAATTTTTGGCTGTTAAAAATAACCACTTCACTGGCCCATTTCCAAAGAGTTTGAAGAATTGCTCTAGCATTGTAAGACTTAGAGTTGAACAAAACCATCTTACTGGAAATATAACAGAGGTTATAGCTTTTGGTGTATTTCCAAATTTGGTTTACATGCAATTAAGTCAAAACAATTTTTATGGACACCTTTCATCCAATTGGGGAAACTTCCATAACTTGACAACCTTCAATATTTCCAATAATAATATATCAGGCCATATACCACCAGAAATAGGAAGGGCACCCATTTTGGGTTCACTTGACTTTTCTTCAAACCATCTCACAGGGGAAATTCCAAAGGAGTTAAGCAACTTATCTTTGTCCAATCTTTTGATAAGCAACAACCATCTCTCAGGAAATATTCCTGTAGAAATATCATCCTTAGAGCTTGAGACCTTAGACCTTGCAGAAAATAATCTAAGTGGCTTCATCACAAAACAACTTGCAAATTTGCCTAAGTTATGGAACTTAAATTTGAGCCATAACAAATTCACAGGAAATATTCCTCCTGAATTTGGACAATTTAAAGGTCTTCAAAGCCTTGATCTCAGTGGAAATTTTTTGGATGGAACAATACCATCAATGCTTACAGAGTTGAAATACTTGGAAACATTGAATATCTCACATAATAATCTTTCTGGTTTTATTCCCTCTAGCTTTGATCAAATGCTCAGCTTGACATCTGTTGATATATCATATAACCAATTGGAGGGTCCACTCCCCGACATTCGAGCTTTCAAAAATGCTACAATTGAAGTGTTGAGAAATAATAAAGGCTTGTGCGGTAATGTCTCTGGCTTAGAACTCTGCCCAACATCAAGCATTGAATCTCATCATCATCATCATATTGACAAAGTCTTATTGATAGTTTTGCCCTGTATAGCTGTTGGGACTCTAATGTTAGTATTATTTTGCTTCAAATACTCATATCATCTCTTCCAAACATCAAGCCCCAACGAAAACCAGGCTGGAGAGAACATCATTGTACCGCGGAATGTATTTACAATATGGAACTTTGATGGAAAAATTGTGTTTGAAAACATTGTGGAAGCCACAGAAGATTTCGATGAGAAACATTTAATTGGAGTTGGAGGGCATGGAAGTGTCTACAAAGCAAAGTTGCACACATGCCAAGTAGTTGCTGTGAAAAAGCTCCATTCAGTGGCAAATGGAGAAATTCCCAATCTAAAATCTTTCACAAATGAGATCCAAGCTCTAACCGAAATTCGACATCGTAATATTGTGAAGTTGTATGGATTTTGCTCACATTCTCAGTTGTCATTTTTGGTTTATGAGTTCATAGAGAAAGGTAGTTTGGAAAAGATTTTGAAAGACGATGAAGAAGCAATTGCATTTGATTGGAAAAAGAGGGTGAATGCCATTAAAGATGTAGCTAATGCTTTATGCTACATGCATCATGATTGCTCGCCTCCAATTGTTCACAGAGATATATCAAGCAAGAATATTCTTCTGGATTTAGAATATACGGCTCGCGTCTCGGACTTTGGAACAGCTAAGCTTCTTTATCTTAATTTAACGAGCTCAACCTCGTTTGCATGCACATTTGGATATGCTGCTCCAGGTTGATTCCCTTTCTTTAATCTCATTAAGACATAAATATTTTATAGTTAATTTGTCCTTGTTAATAATTTTGTAACAAAACAATTTCATAATTATCTATATCTCGCGTTTCTTTCAGTCTCAGATATTTGTTTTGTACCTGATTCCTAATTTTATTTTCGTACAGAACTTGCATACACAACAAAAGTGAATGAGAAGTGTGATGTGTATAGTTTCGGGGTATTAGCATTGGAAACACTTTTTGGAAAACATCCCGGAGATGTGATATCTTTGTGGAGCACCATTGGCTCTACACCTGGTATTATGCCATTGTTGGACAAACGTCTCCCTCATCCTTCAAATCTCATTGTTGAGGAGTTAGTATCAATTGCAATGATATCTTTCGCATGTTTGACTGAAAGTCCTCAATATCGCCCTAGCATGGATCTGGTTTCAAAGGAGCTAGCAAGTTTCCAAGGAGCTTGTAATGTCAAAATGGTTTCACACAAATAGCAAAATGATCCTACTTATTGAATATGCTTGAGTTTTACTTATTCCTACTTGTTTTTTTTTTTTTTTTTTAATTCTGTAAGCCTTTTCTTAATTTCTGTTTGTATTATGAGTTCTTTTAAATTTGTAGTTTCTGAACTTTAATCAACATGTGCAAATTTGTTGAGAACCCTCTCCTCTTAATTGACAGCTTCATCACACTGGCCATTAGATTTCTCTCTGCAGTCCTCAAAGTTATCATAATTCAGTATAAAGCTTAACTTTAATTTCTTTGCTTCCATAGATATATAAATATCTTTGTGCTCTCGATTTTCGGGTACCAAACCATTAATCGGATTTGAACCTTTAATCTTTGAACTCTCAACTTTTATTCGTGGGAAGGGAAAAAGTGAGTAAAAACCCTTATAAGACCTGAATCCGAGGGTTGGTTTCGATTGTGGAAGGTGTTAATTACCCGAACCGACTATGGTATCCCATAGGAACCTTTTACCTATTCTTAATCTTGCGCTAAATTATTTTTACTTATTCAAAAATTATTGCCTAAGAGTCTAAATGAAAGAATGGGGGAAGATGAATCATGTTTTTGGTTATTTTGATTGATCGGAAAGACCAAAGCCTTTTGCCTACTTACCCAAATAAATCGGGATCAAAATCAAGTAGTTCGTCTAAAGAACTTCTTTAGTGGGTTGAATTGATTTTAACATTTTTGGAAAAAAGATTTTAAGAAGAGATAAGAGGCCTCAAGGCATGAGAGAAAAAATATGGTGAAGTTGGTTAATTTTAATTGCAAGAAATTCATGTCTAATGTGGATATTAAATTGATTAAACATTTGATTAAGAAAAATAAATGGAAAACACTTGGGTTACAAGCCAAACTTTACTTTAAAGAAATTTGAAATTTGACCTTTTTGATTTTTCGAGATAAAAATATTTTTCTAAACTAACGGTGAACTAGCGTAACAGCGAAAAATAAATGAGCGTAAAGCGGTAAATAAAATGGTGAAGTGTCGGTTACATATTACATACCCTAAATACATTCTACGGTCTTGCGGAAAAATAAAATAAAATAAATGACGAAAATAAAACACATGCAATATTTACACAAAACCTATTATACAATCATGAAATCAAAATAATGAAGCAAATAACAAAAATAAAAGGTAAACACATAAAAAAAACACATATGCTAAATAAAACAAATCTACATAAAACATGCATATAATGATTTTTTGTTTAAAACCTATATAGACTATAATGCATATGATGAAAATTAAATTAATAAACAAACCATATAATAAAACAATGCATGATATGAAGAATAATTTTGGATTAAAATGCATGAAAGTGTAACTAACATTAAACAGAATTATATGATAAATCAATGCATGATTTAATTTTTTTTTTTTTTTAATTATAATGCATGAAAGTATAACTACAAAAATATGCAAAGGAACAAGGGGGTACAGCAGCAGCAACAATGGTGAAAACAGCAAGCAGGAAAGCAAAACAGTTGGGCCCAGAGAGAAGAGAGGCTGAGCTGAAGAGGAGAACCGGTTCGGTTCAAGCTTGGATCGGTTCACAGGCGAACCGAACCGGTTGAGAGAGTATATAAATCTAAACAACTAGTTTTTTTTCATTTTAACCTAATTCCCTCTCTCTAAAAAAAAAGTGAGAGAAGCTCCTCCTTCTCTCTACAAACAGCGCCGCCGGAGAAGAAGAAGGTGGGTGGCTGGATTTCCTCCGGCGCGGTGGTCGGCCGCCGCGTCGCTGCGCCGCTGCGCCGCCGCGCCAGAGTTTTATCTTGTTTTGTTTTTTTTAATTTTTTTATATCAAAACCTTCGTCTTCCTCTTCTCTACTCGGATCTGTGCTTAGAATTCGTAGGAACACAACAAACAGTCCTAGATCTACAAATATATCTTCAAAAAAAAACAATAAACCAAAATGGAATACCTCTCTTTCTTGCCTCTTAGATTGGTTCAGATCTAGCTTTCCTTCTTGCTTTGTTTCGACTTTGATTGGCTTGTTCTTTTTTCCCTCTTTTGCTTCGGTTTCTGTGTTATGTTGTTGTGGTGTTCGCGAATCAAAGCCTTGCCGGTTCGATTGTGTTGCAAATCGGTTTCACCATGGTTGTTGAGTGTTGAATTCGGTTCTGTGTGTTGTTGATGTTAAATCACGGTTTGAGTTCGTAGATGTTGATGGATGATTGTGATTATGGCCGAAGATCCGTGTTTGGATTTGAAAAACGATCTTGTATGATAATCCTAGCTTGCTGGAATTTTTGTGTTCATATTGTTCTTCATGTTCATGAAATTTTTTGTGGATTTTGGTATTTGATCCAGAAATATGAGAGAGAGAAAGAAGTTGGTGTTTTTGGTGATTTGATGCCTTTTTCTGATTGATGGGACCTCTGGCACAGCAATCAATGCTGACTTTAAAAAGTAAAAAAAACTAGGGTTTCTCTGGTATGAAGAAAAGACTAAAATACCCCTGTTGGGTCAGACTTGGATAGAAAGACACACATGACCAATAGCAAACTGACACATGGGCTGCACCAAACTTGGACTAAAAGACTTTAAATAATAAAATCAAATAAATAAATAAATAAATAACGAAAATAAAAAAACAAATAATAAAAAGAAATAACAAACATGACTAAATAATAAAAAAAATGTCCCTTCGGAACCAAAATAATGAGGTATTTTAAAATACCTCTCTGCCGAAATTTCGTCTGAGACGACAGAATTACGCGGCTTTTAAAACGCTAATAAAATGGTAAATCGAAGACGTGAACAAAATGGGTTTTAACAATGCAAATTATACGATAAATAAAATACAAGTAAAACGCGAATAAAACTGAGAAATTAACATGCGAGTGACATTAAAATGTAAATGAAGTGAAATTAAAAATACGAATAAGATGCGGTCAAAATATGGATAAAATACAGACATCATAGGAATTAAAATGCGAACGAAATGCTATTAAAATACGAACGATATGCGAAGTAAAAAAAGTTTTAATTGGTCAAAATTTGGGGTATGATAGATGCCCCTATTTAAGTTTCTCTGTCACGAGGATTTAAAAAGATGAAAATTTTAAATCAACGGGTCGGAGAGACTTAAATATTAAGTACGCCAATTTTTGACCAACTCGGAAGTCAAGAAAGTAATGCTCTATGAATATAATGATATGAGTTGTCTGTAATGCAAGGACGACGAAAATACCGACTGGAGGACCAATTAAGGAGTGTCACCGGGGAGGAAAGAATGTCTGTTACCGTTACTGCGATAAAGATGAACAATACGAAAGGAAATATTGTCTATTACCTTTACTGGGGTAACGACGAACATACGAAATGAAATACTGTCTATTACCTTTACCGAGGTAACGACGAACAATATTAAGGGTAAAACTGTCTAATACCTTTACTGGGGTAAAGACGAACAATACGAAATGAAATACTGTCCATTACCTTTACTGGGTAACGACGAACATACGAAAAGAATACACCGTCTGTTACCTTTACTGGGGTAACGACGGGCATACGAAATGAAATATTGTCTATTACCTTTACTGGGGTAACGACGAACATACGAAATAAAATACTGTCTATTACCTTTACTGGGGTAACGACGAACATACGGAATGAAAATACTGGTCATTACCTTTACTGGGGTAACGACAAACATATGAAATGAAAATACTGACCATTACCTTTACCGGGGTAACGACGAACATATGAAATGAAATACTGGTTATTACCTTTACTGGGGCAACTTTTTCTAAACAAACAAGTACAAGGTACAAATAAATACTCTTGGTACGAATGTAGCTTAAACAAGATACTAGGGAAAAATTGAAAGGTATTGGTAAGAAATGAAATCCAAGGTGGGACCTGCCACTTGAAGTAAACTTGATTGGTAAGAAACCTGGATCGAACACATTGGTGATGACATATTTTACTGGATACACTTGGAGTAAAACACACGGGTAATAATGTAAACACATATGAATGATATCAGTGTGCATGATACGTATGCATGAATGAATGAATATGTATGAAAATATATTGGTGAGACTGATGAGACAAGATTGGGCAGGTCGCAAGGGTAGTGGCCCGGTATTACAGTGCCAACACTTAGTATTCTTCACCTGGGATGATATCACTGGAGATGAATCAAAACACTATCGGGATACCACCCGTTAACCAAACCAATGCTGGGTAAGGAACACATAACACAAAAACCTGGCTGAAGTCGCCACTTCTAAACTGAACCAAAGTACCTTCTCAAATTCGTGCTTCAAATAGTCATTGCTTTATATTGTATTCTTTTTTGAAATCCCTAACTTTTGCCTGGACCGCCCGTTCGGGTTTTCAATCCACCGGGAATATATTCTTTTTTTTTGTGCCCCTAATTGTTGCCTGGACCGCCCTTTCGGGTTTTCAATCCACCGGGACGCTCATTTTTGGCTTAAGCCGCCCTTTCAGGTTTTCGACTTAGCGAGCTTTTTTTTTTTTTTTGCAAGACTATGATCCTCTTTGTTGAATCTATCTGTTTTTGAACGGGTGTTGACACATACTTCCATGATACATGAATCTACAGATAATATGTTTGTCATTTTTTGTGTTTTTTTCAAAAGAAAACATAAAAGGTTTTTAAAAGAATTTTCAAAGTTTTTACTTCAAGTATTAACGTTAAAAATGGAAGAAGAAAATTTACATATAGAATAAACAAGAATTCAAAAAAAAAAAAAGATGCACAAGCTCAAATTGATTTAATAGGGTGGTAACCGGCCAAAGGCATGGCTCCACGGATTACAAAATTTGGAAAATGGTAATTATATGGGGAAGGTACATTGAACACAATAAACACTACATTCCCTAACAAATTTGAACCCTACTGTTTAGATGCTTTAGTATCGGAGAACTTCTGACAGCTAAGGTGCCCCAAATGGGTGATGCTTGATCTGATGCAGTTACTTTGTCATAATCCTTAACTTTTGCATAGATCACCCTTTCGGATTTTCGACCTATCAGGATAAACCCTTTTTTTTTTTTTATTATTATTTTTTTGTCTCTAATTTTTGCCTAAGCCGCCCTTTCAGGTTTTCGACTTACCAAGACGCTCTTTTTTGGTTTAGAACGCCCTTTCGGGTTTTCGACCTACCGAGCTGTTCTTTCATATATCTTTAGACAAAGTATTTCTTGACTGCATCAGAATTCATAGGACGAGGTAATTCTTCACCATCCATAGTTGTAAGAATTAAAGCACCACCAGAGAAAGCTCTCTTGACCACATAAGGACCTTCATAATTAGGTGTCCACTTGCCCCTGGGGTCTGGTTGAAAAGATTTGATACTCTTGATCACAAGGTCTCCTTCTTTGAATTCACGGGGGTGAACCTTTTTGTCAAACGCTTGTTTCATCCTTGACTGATATAGTTGTCCGTGACACAAAGCAGTCATGCATTTCTCTTCAATCAAATTCAATTGATCATACCTATTCTGGCACCATTCAGCTTCAGTTAATTCAGCTTCCATCAAGACTCTTAATGATGGGATTTCCACCTCCACAGGGAGCACTGCTTCCATACCATATACCAAAGAGAACGGGGTTGCCCCTGTTGAAGTACGCACTAAGGTACGATATCCATGTAAGGCATAGGGTAACATCTCATGCCAATCCTTGTAGGTAACCACCATCTTTTGCACAATCTTCTTGATATTCTTATTTGCAGCCTCAACCGCACCATTCATCTGAGGTCTGTATGGAGAAGAGTTATGATGCTCAATCTTGAAGTCATCGCACAATTCTTTTATCATGTTGTTGTTCAAATTTGTACCATTATCCGTGATGATCTTGTTAGGGATACCGTAACGGCAGATGATATTATTCTTGATGAACCGAACCACTACTTGCTTGGTCACATTGGCGAAAGATGCCGCTTCAACCCACTTGGTAAAGTAATCAATAGCCACTAGTATGAAACAATGTCCATTAGAAGCTTTTGGTTCAATCCGACCAATCATATCAATGCCCCACATGGAGAAAGGCCACAGAGAAGAGATAACGTTGAGCATAGATGGTGGTACATGAATTTTATCTGCATAAATATGACATTTGTGGCATTTCTTGGCATGATTATAACAATCAGCTTGCATCGTCATCCAGTAATAGCCTGCCCTCAATGCTTTCTTAGCCATTGCATATCCACTGGAATGAGTACCAAATGAACCTTCATGTATCTCGTGCATCAATAAATCTGCTTCACGTTCATCCACACACCTGAGCAACACTGCATCAAAGTTTCTTTTGTACAATACATCTTCATTCAGGAAGAAACTACCAGACAGTCTTCTTAAAGTCTTCTTATCTTTGCGAGATGCTCCAAGCGGATACTCTTGAGTTTGAAGGAAAACCTTAATATCATGAAACCATGACTTACTTTCAGCAAATACTTCAACTGCAAACACATAAGCGGGCCTTTCAAGGAACTGGACTCTGATTAATGGCACATCATTGTGATGATTTACTTTGATCATTAAAGACAAGGTAGCCAAAGCATCTGCCATCTAATTCTCATCTCGGGGAATGTGACGCAACTCCACTTTGTTAAAAAAAAGTTAACAACCGTCTTGCATAATCCCTGTAAGGGATCAAACCAGCATGATGAGTTTCCCACTTTCCTTTGATCTGATTAATCACCAAAGCTGAATCTCCACATATATCAATATTCTTAATCCTCAGATTGATTGCTTCTTCAATGCCCATGATGCAAGCTTCATATTCTGCAATATTGTTTGTACACTCAAATCGTAGCCTTGCAGTAAAAGGGATATGAGTACCCTCAGGTGTGACAAGGATTGCCCTGACCCCATTACCGTAGGCATTAACGGCCCCATCAAATATCAAACTCCATTTAGATTCAGGATCAGGACCTTCACCAAACGACGGTTCATCACAATCTTTCATCTTCAAATACATGACCTCTTCATCAGGGAAATCAAACTTAACAGGTTGGTAATCTTCAACTGGTTGATGGGCTAAGTGATCTGCAAGGATACTTCCTTTGATTGCTTTCTGAGTGCGGTATTCAATATCAAACTCGGCCAATAACATCTGCCAACAAGCAATTCTTCCTGATATCGAAGACTTCTCCAAAAGATACTTGATTGGATCCATTTTGGATATCAACCAAGTGGTATGATTGATCATATAGTGCCAAAGACGTTTGGTAGCCCAGGCTAAGGTACAACAAGTCTTCTCAAGTGCCGAGTATCGAGATTCGCAATCTGTGAACTTCTTGCTTAAGTAGTAAATTGCATGCTTTTTTCTACCAGCTTCATCTTGTTGTCGGAGTACACAACCCATGGAATCTTCTAACACGATTAAATACATGATCAACGGTCTTCCTTCAACTGGAGGGATAAGAATTGGAGGTTCTAACAAATACTCTTTGATGCTGTCAAAGGCTTTCTGGCAGTCTTCCGTCCAAACGATCCCCTGATCTTTCCGGAGTAGCTTGAATATCGGCCCACAAGTAGCAGTCATATTAGAGATAAATCTGGAGATATAATTCAGTCTTCCGAGAAAACCTCTGACTTGTTTCTCTGTTTTTGGAACGGGCATATCCCGGATGGCCCTGACTTTGTCGGGATCTGCTTCAATGCCCTTTGACTAACAATGAAACCCAAAAGTTTCCCTGATCTGACACCGAAGGTACATTTATTAGGATTCAAACGGATTTTGTACTTTCTCAACCGTTGGAACATCTTCAACAGATACTCAACATGTTCTTCTTCAGTATCAGACTTGACAATCATATCATCCACGTAAACTTCTATCTCTTTGCGTATCATATCATGGAATATCTTGGTCATACCTCTTTGGTAAGTGGCACCAGCGTTTATCAAGCCAAATGACATTACTACATAGCAGAAAGCGCCCCACGGCGTGATGAAAGATGTCTTTTCTCTATCTTCAGGAGCCATCTTGATCTGATTGTAATCGGAGAACCCGTCCATGAAGGAGAAAACTTTGCATTTAGCAGTACTATCAACCAATACATCAATATGAGGTAAAGGGAAATCATCCTTTGGACTAGCCTTGTTCAAGTCTCGGTAATCAACACACATTCTGACCTTACCATCTTTCTTTGGAACAGGCACTATGTTGGCCAACCACTGAGGATACTCGGATGTAACTAGAAAACCTGCATCAATCTGCTTCCGCACTTCCTCTTTGATCTTGAGGGCCATATCAAGACGAGATCTTCTTAGCTTCTGTTTGACTGGAGGACACTCAGGTTTCAAAGGCAAGCGATGTTCTACCACCTCAGAGTCTAACCCCGGCATGTCTTTGTATGACCAAGCAAATATATCAGCATACTCTCTGAGAAGTTCAATTACCTTTTTCTTAACGGTGATCTCCAACGACGCTCCAATCTTGATCTCTTTTTTATCTTCCTCGGTACCCAGATTGATCAACTCTAACTCTTCCTCGTGAGGCTGAATGATCTTTCTCTCTTGCTCTAACATCCATCTGATCTCATCAGGAATCTCTTCATCCTCCTCTACCATAGCCTCGTAAACAGGGGATTCAAAGTTGGGCAGAAGCATAGGGTCACTGTGTTCAACGGGCTTATGTATGTTCAGTCTGCACATGATTTATGATTGATTTTAGTAAATGAGTAAATGCAGACTTCTGAAGTTGATTGATTTTTTTTTAAAAGAAAAAGAGAATGAGTTTTTTTTTTTTTTTTTGGGATTTTTCTATTACCATTTTTCCAGAAAAAGCAGTAAATAAAAATAATAAAAGTCGTGATAGAGACGACATTTTTCATTGATAATGGAAATACTTGAAGATGAAACAAAAGCCCTACATGATTTCATTTTTGTCTGGGGCAGGACGAAAAGAGTTTTCTTTAAAAAACGGAAAAAAAACAGACAAACATATTACTTAGACAAAGGCAACACAGAAGGAACATCAACAACGATCCAATTACAGCAGGCTCCTCCCGGTGTCACAAAGACAGGTGCCACCTCTTCAGACTGATCCTCAATGATAGCATTGGTTTCTGGTGGAGCATGAATAAACCCAACACTATGAAAGATGCCCTCAGCTGGCTTGAAGGTCGCACTCGACTTGCTGGCAGAGAAACCAAGACCTTCTTTGCGCTTATTCTCAGGCAGCTGCACCAATTGACCCCAGCCTTCCGCTTTACCACCTTGAACAACCTTTTGGGCGTCCTTCAAGGAGGCCATATAAGTCTCACTCTTTTTGGTAGCTCTTTCTTCCGCAGAAAATCCCTGAAATGAAGTTCCTTCCACATCATCAGCACCAATATAAGAAAAAGCAGACAAATGGCTAACCAACAACGCCGATTCGCCAATTACCGTTATCAACTTCCCAAAACTTACAAATTTCAACTTCTGATGGAGAGTGGAGGTCACAGCTCCAGCTTCGTGAATCCACGGTCTTCCATGTAAACAACTATAAGAAGCTTTATTGTCCATAACTTGGAACGTGACTTTGAAAGTATGAGGGCCCACTGTAATAGGCAAATCTATATCTCCGATTACAGACTTCCTAGACCCGTCAAATGCCTTCACCATCACTGCACTTGGCCTTAACTGAGCGCCACGGTATGCGAGCTTATCCAAGGTGGTCTTCGCCATAACATTAAGGGCGGAACCAGTATCTTTTAACACATTTGACAGAGAGTCCGACTTGCAAAGGACAGAGATGCGCAAAGCCAGATTATGGTTTTTTCCTTCCGCCGGGAGGTCTTCATCACTAAAACCCAAGTTCTTACATGCGGTGATGTTCCCAACTATACTCCCAAATTGCCCCAGAGTGACATCGTGGTCCACATACGCTTGGGCCAAAATCTTCATCAACGTGTCTCTATGAGCTTCAGAATTCATCAGCAAAGACATTATGGAGATCTTAGATGTGGTTTGTAACAGCTGATCAACTATCTTGTATTCACTCATCTTGATCAGTTTCAGGATTTCATCACTATCTTCATAAATGATCCCATCTGGTCGACTGGTACCCTTACCTTTACCAGGATTTTGTACTGGCACATTTGGAGCATTATTCTCATCACGTACAACAGTGGGGAGAATACGTCCGCTTCTCATCACTTTGCCCATCTCTGCTATATTCACCACAGAGTCTGCAGAGTGTAAAGGTATCTCCCTACCATTTTCAAAGATAGTGGCCTCGTACCTGTAGGGTATAGCTTTCTGAGAAGTGTATGGCAGAGGTCCTGGTAAGCGGATCACTAGGGGAGTGACATCTGGTTTTACATTATCGTGGGTTACCTCAAGGTGTTTCGGATTCTTGAACACAGGAGTAATGACATAAACACTTCTGGCTTCCCTCGTGACAATCAATTCTCTCCTATCAATCAGCCCTTGTACATCATCTTGGACTTGCCCACACCCTCGAAGATCCACAAAACACACTTTACAAGAGTCGTGATCGTGACTAAACATATTTGCTTCACACATCCTAACGTGGATCGGGACCAGTGGAGTTTTGACATCCTGGGCCCTGAGAATTAGACCCAAACCCTGATCATCTTGAATCATGTTGACAGCAGGTCCATGAGGTGACAGAGGATTGTTTTGAACGTTGGGATTTGTGTCCTCGAAGGACAAATCTTTACTTTGGATTAACCTCTGAACCTCTTCCTTAAGCGGGTAGCAATGTTCAATATCATGTCCGGGTGCCCCTTGATGAAAGGCACAAGTAAGGTCAGCACGATGCCAAGGAGGTAAAGGATTCTGTAGGCGAGGAGGCTGCCTGATTTGCACAAGGTTTCTTGCCAGCAAAGAGGGTAGCAAATCTGCATATAGCATAGGTATGGGAGGAAATTCCTTCCTGGGAGGGCGATTTTGTTGTTGAGGAGCTCGATTGCGAGGTTGTTGTTGCTGAGGTGGTGGTGGGTAGTATGGCTGTTGGTAAAAGGGTTGCGGATATGGTTGCTGGTATAATGGTGGATAATATGGTGGAGGCCTTTGGGGCATTTGTGGATGATAATTTTGGTTTTGTGGGGCTGGAAAGGGTGGTGGATGTTAGCAATGAAGGGGTAATTTGGGTACACTGGTTGAGATCTACCCTGGGCTATCATGCTGACCTCTTGAGTATTCTTTTTCGGATAACCATTTCCAAACCTCTTGGCTCCACTAGATGACCCACCTGATGAACTTCCTGACGAGACACCCGACGAGCCACCTGACATACTACCCTCTTTAGCCAAAATTCCCTTACGGACCAGATCCTCAATACGAACCCCGGCGTCGACCATCTCAGTAAACTTTTGTGACGCACAACCATTCATCTTCTCAGAATAGTAAGGACTCAAAGTCTCAAAGAATAAATCAGCCATTTCCCTCTCTTCCAGAGCTGGGCGAATTTGGGCAGATTTTTGAATAAAACGGAGAGCATATTCTTTGAAAGATTCTTTGTCTTTTTGTGCCATGGCTTGCAATTCTCTTCGAGTGGGTCCCAGGTATATATTGTACCGGTATTGCTGTATGAAAGCACTAGCCAATTCTTCAATGGTAGTGATACCCTTCAGATTCATATACCACACTTGCGCAGGACCAGTTAAGCTGTCTTGGAAATAATGGATGAGCAAAGGTTCATTGTCTCTATAAGCTGTCATTTTCCTCACATACATGACTAGATGACTTTGTGGGCAAGTATTTCCCTCATACTTTGCGAAGTCTGGCGTTTTGAATTTAGGAGGCATTACAACATCCGGGACCAAACAGAGATCATGCACATTCTGACCGTATATATCCTTACCACGGAGGGCCTTCAATTCCTTCTGCACTACATCATACTTTTCTTCTAGATTTCCCATTCTGTCGTCTCCTGCTATGCTACCGGAGTGATATATTTGCCCTTCCTCTTGTTGGGCAGTATGAACAATAGGTGCTGCATGATTCATAGCAGCCTAAGGGAATGATTGACCAGGATGGAAAAGTGGTGTTGACTGTTGTCCGAAAGGAATCGGCATTTCTGGGCCAGCAAAACGAACGCCTTCATTAGCTGCGAGAGACATGCCCCAAGGGTATTCTCTAGACATGTAATTCTGAGGAGGATAAGTAAATCCAAGAGGACGAAAACTTTCATTGAACATGTTTGACGCGTCCCCAAAAGAAACTCCGGTCGGGATGGGCTGTGTAGTACCAGCAGATGTAGCGGAAACCACTGCAGTAGGGATCGGTTGTGTAGAACCAGTAGGGACAGCCGAAATAACAACAGGGGAAGTAGGTGCAGCAGAAGCAACAATAGGAATCGGCTGGACCGGAATGGCAGCAGGAATTGGTTGAACTGGAATAACATTTGCAGGTTGAGCAGCTGCCGCATGTGCCTGAGCGGCCATTATAGTCTCCATCATAACTGTTAACCTTTCCATCCCTTCTCTGAGCGTGCCAACCTATTCCTTGAGATCACTGTTCTCTTGTTCAATTGACTCCATCTTCTTCTTAACGAATGCCCGAGTGTGGTGAATGCGAGAAGACTTGTACTGAATACGTCGGACCACTTTCCTTGACTGAGGCAGAAAGGAGAGAATTATGAGACTCGGTTTTGACATTTTATGAATGCAGTATGATGCATGATATGCTAAATGCAAAAAAAGTGCAATTTTCTTTTAATTCATCGAAGAACCTATAAAGACATTTTTTTGTAAACATAACAACTTTAAACATTTCATTACAAAAATAAAAACAAGTACAAGATAATTCCCTTTTTAACAAACTGAGCCAAGGGATAGACTCCAAAGTACATAACAAAAGTGAAGCTCTCAAGCTCTTGAGGTAGACTACTCTTCTAAATCTGAATGTGGGCCAGCAAAGAAATCCATGCGTTTCTTCTTACTCTTGGGAACCTGTTCGAGTATGGCATCCTTTACCCTGATAAGCTCTTTCAACTCAGCAATCTCCTGATCTTTCTTGTGATTTTTCCAATTCTCTTGTTCTAGTAGGTCCTTGAGGGTGTCATTCTCACGCTTAGCTACTTGATACTTTCCTTCCCACTCAGCCTTTTCGCGTTCTGACTTAGCCAAACGTGTCTAATACTCTTCCGCGGTTTGAGGAGGTAAGGGCAAGATTGATGCTGGGACACTTGAAGATAAGATCCTCGGTAAAACATAAGGCATTCCAAAGTCTGCAGCCCTGTCGATGACCCATTGGGTATAAGATTCGTGCATAAAACCTTCTCTTCTTCCCAATTGGCCTTTGCTAAGTCTATGGATGCCACGCCAAGCTTGCACAAACAACCCTCTCTGGTTCAGGTGATCTTTGTCATTGAGATAGAATTCATTCTCTAGGTAAACATTATCTGGCTTAGTTCTCAACGGATATCCAAACTGACGTCTGGCCAGAATAGGGTTGTAGTTAATTCCCCCGTGTATACCGAGAAGGGGTACAATGGAATATTCACCACAACTGACGATGATAGCTTCCACATCATTAGCTGCACGGTACCAGACTATATCGGATGAGGTTAGAGACATGATTCTTCGAGACCACGGATGACCCTCTTGATTGGCTTGAAACGAGTGGGTTTGAGGTAGATGGGAGGTAAACCATTTGTAGAGTAAAGGCGCACAACAAAAGACAGTCCCACGTCTCGCGAGGGTCCGGTCATGGATAGAATGGTATGTATTGGCTAACAAAGTAGGGGCAGGGTTTTTGGTGAGAAAAATTTGGATAGCATGGATATCAACAAAGTCGTCGAAATTTGGGAAAAACACAATGCCGTATATGAGTAAAGCTAAAATGGAATGCAACGCCTCATTACTGGATGCGTCGGCAAAGGTGGAAGCTTTTTGGTAAAGAAAACCAGTAGGCAGGCCTAGAAGGCCTCCTTTGACAGTGAGGTGGGCTTTTATGACAGAGGCTCCAAGGTGGAGAGCTGCAGCAATAGTTGCGAATTTAGGAACGGGTTCAAGGCCATTGAACGGTATTTCGTCAAGCACTGGTAGACCAACTAAATGGGAATACTCTTCAAGGGTGGGAACCAATTGGTAATCAGGGAAAGTAAAGCAGTGGTAGAGTGGGTCATAAAACTGGATCAAAGTTTCCAAGATTCCCTTTTCAACATCCGTTTTAAGGATACCTAACAATCTCCCGTGACGCTCGTGAAAAGCTTCCTGACTAGCTACCTTCTTCTTAGTTTCAACACAACCGGCTTATGGAAAGCATACTTCCTAGTGCATCTCCTTACTTTGTCCATATCTAAAGATGTTTACAAGAAAATTTTAAATAAGTCCTTCGATATTTTATTGGATGCAAAAATATATTTATGGATGAATGCATGTATGCATGATTATGCTAAAGAACAGAGAAAACATGGTGAGGTTAAATCCATGAAGTTGGAGCTAAGGGTAAACATGCCATTTGGTAAGGACTATGGTTTCAAATGCACCTGTATCACGGGTTCTACCAAGTTCCCAAATTACAACCCCCTTTTGAATATATTGGGGCCTAGGAATACTCCTAGTCCAATAACATTCACAAGGAAGTGTAGTTTGAGTGTCGCGTAACGGCTAAACCAAGACTGACTCATGATTTTAGCCACCAAACTACGTCCTAAAAGGCTGAGATGGGTTAAATGTAACTCTAGGTTCTCAACTTCGACGGTCTCTTGAAAATAACATGCCAAACACGAATACTCATGTCAACAAATTATACTTCCAAGATTCCTTCGTTGAGTGGGGTTATCACATGTACCACAACCAAAAATCACTCTTGGTAAGGTACTATGATTATACCACCGTCCTATCCTAATTTCCTCTCAAGTCCGGGTAGGGGGACTTATCTCGCCACTCACGTAAGAAAGTAAACAAATAAGCACGTATTTACAAGGTATAAGCAATAATAAAGCTCAAGAGTAAAGAAATATAAGTTAGGCTTAACCCTCTTAAAGGTCCCCAGTGAAGTCGCCATTTCTGTGCTCTCGATTTTCGGGTACCAAACCATTAATCGGATTTGAACCTTTATACTTTGAACTCTCAACTTTTATTCGTGGGAAGGGAAAAAGTGAGTAAAAACCCTTATAAGACCTGAATCCGGGGGTTGGTTTCGATTGAGGAAGGTGTTAAGCACCCGAACCGACTATGGTATCCCATAGGAACCTTTTACCTATTCTTAATCTTGCGCTAAATTATTTTTACTTATTCAAAAATTATTGCCTAAGAGTCTAAATGAAAGAATGTGGGAAGATGAAGCATGTTTTTGGTTATTTTGATTGATTTGGAAAGGCCAAAGCCTTTTGCCTACTTACCCAAATAAATCGGGATCAAAATCAAGTAGTTCGTCTAAAGAACTTCTTTAGTGGGTTGAATTGATTTTAACATTTTTGGAAAAAAGATTTTAAGAAGAGATAAGAGGCCTCAAGGCATGAGAGAAAAAATATGGTGAAGTTGGTTAATTTTAATTGCAAGAAATCCATGTCTAATGTGGATATTAAATTGATTAAACATTTGATTAAGAAAAATAAATGGAAAACACTTGGGTTACAAGCCAAGCTTTACTTTAAAGAAATTTGAAATTTGACCTTTTTGATTTTTCGAGATAAAAATATTTTTCTAAACTAACGGTGAACTAGCGTAACAGCGAAAAATAAATGAGCGTAAAACGGTAAATAAAATGGTGAAGTGTCGGTGCGTGTGTCGGTTACATATTACATACCCTAAATACATTCTACGGTCTTGCGGAAAAATAATATAAAATAAATGACGAAAATAAAACACATGCAATATTTACACAAAACCTATTATACACACTAAAATCATGAAATCAAAATAATGAAGCAAATAACAAAAATAAAAGGTAAACACATAAAAAAAACTCATATGCTAAATAAAACAAATCTACATAAAACATGCATATAATGATTTTTTGTTTAAAACCTATATAGACTATAATGCATATGATGAAAATTAAATTAATAAACAAACCATATAATAAAACAATGCATGATATGAAGAATAATTTTGGATTAAAATGCATGAAAATGTAACTAACATTAAACAGAATTATATGATAAAACAATGCATGATTTAATTTTTTTTTTTAATTATAATGCATGAAAGTATAACTACTAAAATATGCAAAGGAACAAGGGGGTACAGCAGCAGCAACAATGGTGAAAACAGCAAGCAGGAAAGCAAAACAGTTGGGCCCAGAGAGAAGAGAGGCTGGGCTGAAGAGGAGAACCAGTTCGGTTCAAGCTTGGATCGGTTCACAGGCGAACCGAACCGGTTGAGAGAGTATATAAATCTAAACAACTAGTTTTTTTTTTCATTTTAACCTAATTCCCTCTCTCTAAAAAAAAAGTGAGAGAAGCTCCTCCTTCTCTCTACAAACAGCGCCGCCGGAGAAGAATAAGGTGGGTGGCCGGAGTTCCTCCGGCGCGGTGGTCGGCCGCCGCGCCGCCGCGCCGGAGTTTTATTTTTTTATTTTTTTTTTAATTTTTTTATATTAAAACCTTCGTCTTCCTCTTCTCTACTCGGATATGTGCTTAGAATTCGTAGGAACACAACAAACAGTCCTAGATCTAAAAATATATCTTAAAAAAAAACAATAAACCAAAATGGAATACCTCTCTTTCTTGCCTCTTAGATTGGTTCGGATCTAGCTTTCCTTCTTGCTTTGTTTCAACTTTGATTGGCTTGTTCTTCTTTCCCTCTTTTGCTTCGGTTTATGTGTTATGTTGTTGTGGTGTTCGCGAATCAAAGCCTTGCCGGTTCGATTGTGTTGCAAATCGGTTTCACCATGGTTGTTGAGTGTTGAATTCGGTTCTGTGTGTTGTTGATGTTAAAACACGGTTTGAGTTCGTAGATGTTGATGGATGATTGTGATTATGGCCGAAGATCCGTGTTTGGATTTGAAAAACGATCTTGTATGATAATCCTAGCTTGCTGGAATTTTTGTGTTCATATTGTTCTTCATGTTCATGAAATTTTTTGTGGATTTTGGTATTTGATCCAGAAATATGAGAGAGAGAGAAAGAAGTTGGTGTTTTTGGTGATTTGATGCCTTTTTCTGATTTTACTGACTGATGGGACCTTTGGCACAGCAATCAATGCTGACTTTAAATAGTAAAAAAAACTAGGGTTTCTCTGGTACGAAGAAAAGACTAAAATACCCCTGTTGGGTCAGACTTGGATAGAAAGACACACATGACCAATAGAAAACTGACACATGGACTGGACCAAACTTGGACTAAAAAACTTTAAATAATAAAATCAAATAAATAAATAAATAAATAAAAAACGAAAATAAAAAAACAAATAATAAAAGTCATTTTAAAAAATAAAAAATAAACAAATAACAAACATGACTAAATAATAAAAAAATGTCCCTTCGGAACCAAAAAAATGAGGTATTTTAAAATACCTCTCTGCCGAAATTTCGTCTGAGACGACAGAATTACGCGGCTTTTAAAACGCTAATAAAATGGTAAATCAAAGACGTGAACAAAATGGGTTTTAACAATGCAAATTATACGATAAATAAAATACAAGTAAAACGCGGATAAAACTGAGAAATTAACATGCGAGTGACATTAAAATGTAAATAAAGTGAAAATTAAAAATACGAATAAGATGCGGTCAAAATGTGGATAAAATACAGACGTCATAGGAATTAGAATGCGAACGAAATGCTATTAAAATACGAACGATATGCGAAGTAAAAAAAGTTTTAATTTGTCAAAATTTGGGGTATGACAATCTTGTATAACTAACTTAATGGGGGGCATCTAGATTTTAATGCCTCTTTCTTGACCAGAGAATATTTGGAGGAAGTCAAGAATCATATTTTTTTTAGACAAGCCAGAAGAATGGACAGACATCAAGAGAAAACAACGACATCGCAACTAGATTGACACCCCGCGAAACCTCCATCCTATGCCGCCAAACTCAAAAGATTTTATTAAAAAAAAGGGAAAAAATACATACAAGAGGAGGACTAGACCAAAACCCTCAAAAACTGAAAATAAAAGAAAAAGAAAAAGAAAGGGCAACTGACTATGAAAATCTGTAGTTAGGTAGACCACACCGCTTAGGAAATAAATGTGTAGTTTCGACGGTAAAGTATCCAACCAAACGGATACCAGAACCAAATGACCTATATTGGTCAACCTGTCAGCACAATAATTACCTTCGTGGTAAATATGATAAGAAATAGCAACACCAAGATTACCCGCATATGCCATCTGATTCGAAGCATAATTGTTACTAAAGAAGCATTTCTAAAAATCTTCAGAGCACTGTTTGAGTCGCTCTCTAACCAAACCGTTGGTTCTGTTTTTTTATAACATCTCTCACTCTTGGAAGCAACACAAGCTTGTATAATGCTCAGCCTTTTTTGCACCAAAATTAGAAGTACGTTATTGGCAGCTATAAAATGAGTAACACCACTCAAGCTTACATATATTTCATCTTCATTTCTTATAGCATTATCATCATATATGGTCCGCGTACAGAAGCTTACTCCTAACTAATTACAAGTAAGCTTTCCTTTGATGCCACCAGCAACAAGAAAAAATGTCAAGAATCATATCATCTTAGGTATTGTTAACTGAAAACTGGAAGTCATTGTTCAAAGAATAAATGTTGCAGAACTCTATAGGAAATTGAAGCTGCTAATAAATGTTCAAAGAATAAATGTTTCTCTATGAGTTTTAAAATGTTTGACTCAAATTGGATGATTCAAGTTCCATTCGAAGTTTATTTTATTACTCCCTCCGTTTCTAAAAAATAGTCTTTTAAGGTTCATGTACGATTACTAAGGAAATGATTAATTGTGTTGATTTTGATGGTAAAATTAGTATCATTTACTAATACAGCCTTATTAATTGTAGTTAGTGGAGTGGTTAAGTTGGATGAAATTCAATAAATAGGGGTATACTATTATTTTGAGAAAAAGAAAAATGGGTAAAGAGACAATTATTATAAGACGGAGGGAGTATTATTTTATGATAATGGATTTCTATTTAATATAGTGAATTTCTGTTATGCTGATATCAAAATAATATCATATGAAGTTTATTTTATTATTATTTTATGCTGATATCAAAATAATTTTATATGAAGTTTATTTTAATAGCCAAATCTACAATCTAAATATCTAACATGGGATAATCTTCTATGACTACGATCACCATCATTTAGAAATAATCCCTATAAAACCATGTTTTTCAGCCAAACTCTCAGATGGACTAACTTTGTTTTTTCTAAAAGAAAATATTCCATTTATATCGATAACTTTAAAAGTTGGATTCGAAGTTCAAAGGGAATGCTAATTTTTTAGCTATGGTGGGACAACATTCTCGTTGAATCTTGGTTGTAGAGAAGCTCAATGAGGCTCAATCACATTATGAAGACTAGGTATTTAATCCGTACGTTGCATGGGTTTATTAAATTGTGTTTAAAAGTGTTGAATCTTAGTTATAGAGAAGCTCAATCAGGCTCAAACGCATTATGAAGACTAGGTATTTAACCCGTGTGTTGCACGAGTTTATTAAATTGTGTTTAAAAGTGTTTTTTCATGTGTGTGAAAGTTATCGGAAAAACTGAAAATATGTTCTTTATGAAAATAAAAATTATCTTGTCTTATAACTCAAAAAAGAAAATTATCTTCTTTAAGAAAAAGACACTTTAATGGATTAAAACACAATTTTCTGAATCCTCCAAACAATCGAAAGCTTAAAAAAAAATTCATTGTCTCACAATGAGCGTAAAATAACTAAAACAAAATTTAAACCCTGCATTCAACATAGATAGTTTAACATAAACTTCAATTCATTACTTCAACCATTAACTGAATTTAACATAAAAACAATTAAAATTTAACTTCAATAAATATGACAATCATTTTTTGATCATTCCTTCGACAACTTAAATATTACATTAAAAATAGACAATCATATCAACAACCTTGAGCCACCACATTCGATCATAGAATCAGTCCCAGTTAACGACTATAACATACATCATATTAGGAGGATTATTGACCTTGAATAAAATTACGTCACCAACTTTTAGGCCCTTCTGAAGAACAAAGTCGTACCATCCTATTTATATGTACTTCCGAAGCATGCTTCTTGGCGCAGTGTGAACATCACAGTCATAAGATTTACCAGTTTCTTCGTCAAAAAGGAGAATTTTAGATTGATTGATTTATAAACCATTTTCAGCAAGACCTCGAGGAAAATTATACAATAGATTTGTCAAGAAATCATACAAATTATAATTTATCAACAACATAAAAACAACAAAAACTGCTTCATAAATAACACTAACCAAAACATTGTTTCCATCCAAAGTAGAAGCAGTAACATTATACTTCCAATAATGAACATCAACATTTTGAACATTCTCAAATTCAGGACCATTAACTTCAACTCCAGTCTCATTCATGTTTCCTTTAATCCAAATGATATATAACATAAACAAATAAATCATATTTTTCTGCCATTAAAAAAAAATAGACACCAACAAAAAAGTTATGCAAAAATCCATGACAATTTTGTACTTATCTATACTTTTGAAGAAAATTTTACTTGGGTTTTTGTTTTTAGATAGCTTGTTATTCTTCAAATAGATTTAATTAATTCTTTAATTCTTCAAAGATAATAAGGAAGTCAAGTTGTTAATAGTGTGAGAAGCTTTTTTAGATGTGCCACATAGACATAATCCTAACTCTAGAATGTGTGTGTATATATATACACACACACACACATGGTTTAGCGAGATATATCACTGCCTTAAAAATCGTAAGCTTATTCAAACCAAGTTCCTCAAAACATAAATCAACGTAACTTATGATATTCGAGAAAATTTCAATTTATTTGAGCTTGAGATGAAACTTCATGCAATATACAACCTTCTCCAATATGGTGATATAACTATGTTGTCGGGAAAAAATATATTTTATATTAATTTATACTAAAAATAATATAATTTTTTTAGAAGTATGTGAATTCTTATAAATTTAGATTGCAAATTTTATAAATATCTTAAGAGTATTAATATAATAACTTTTACATATTTCACATATTAGTGTAACTATTTACATTTTATATAATAATCTTTTGCTAGAACTTTTATTAATAAATCATTTTATATTTTAGTAGTCCTTTACCATATAATACATATATGAGTGAGTTTGTATACTCTATAGTTTTCCATTTATTGTTTAAGCTATAATTTACAAAGTTTTAAAAAATAGCATATATATATCTAGTGTATATCATAATTTACAATGTCAGACTTCATATGTGAAAAAACCCTATCTTTTTTCATTTGTAAAAAACATTATATGTTTTACCTTGTTGTTCTTAAACATTTGTTTGCCTGTAGATTCAACAATTGCAAAATGTCTTCATTTTTCTATTATAACATATGCAAAAATAGAAGCCTAATTTAATCCTATACACCTCATTCACATGAAAAATTGTCATATCCACATTAATCAATAAAAGAAAATAAGAAAAAATATAGAAAACAAGACTAAATTTTTTTAAATAAATAGAAAAATGAGGGCTTAAATATCCGTCCATCTATATAATAGAGTAGCTTGTGTTTCTATCCTACCACAAAAAATCAATGAATAAATAAAAGACATGTGAAGAGTATGGAAGAAAACAAAAACTACCATATATAATTGAAGAGCACCAATCAAGAATAGTTTGGAGATTGTGACGTTGATCCAAAACAAAATTTATTAAAAGTTTCAAATAATCATAATCAAAATAAGAAGTCCTAAGAGTATAATTTTCATAAACACTATAGAAACTGTTTTAATTGATCAAATATTAAAATCATGTTTTTTATGAATATAAGCATCATATAATCATTTCTATGGCCCAAGGCAACTACAACTTTATTTTCACAAAAGAAAGTATCTTAGAATTGGTTGTATGGTTTAAGACATACTAATGATGATATAGTTAAGTAAGTGTGATTTTTGATGACATAGTCATATGATTAGGTGAAGAAAGTGATAATCAAAATGAAATAATTTATCAGTTACTAATTACTTGGTTCTTGATGAACAATGCAAGATATTTTTCTCTCTCTCAACATTCCAGGGCATAAGCCCCCAACAGTTGAGTGATAAACACTCCAGGGCATAAGCCATCAACGATTGAGTGTAAACACTCCAGGGCATGAGCCCTCAACAATGTATGAGTATGAAATGGACTCAATAGTGTATATCTGCATACAACTCAACAACAGCAACAACAACTACAATATGCATAATCAACTATGACATAAAACTCCAACTTGATCGAAAGAACACAACAAAAAGACACAACAAAGTCTCACAGCAAAATTCAACAAACAAAACATGCTACAGGACTGCTCGCTGTGGCGAGCTACTTTACTCGCTCTGGCGAACACCCAAAAACCCAATTTTGATGAATTGCTTTACTTCTATTCAAACTAACATCAGAACAGCATTAAACAACAACATTTTCATCAACATTAAACAACAACATTTTCATCAAGTTTTTAAAACTAATTCACCTTCAACCTAATTCAATTCATCAGCATCAACAACAACAACATCAATTAACAAATTATATGACCTAAAATTGAGAGTTAGTCTCACCCTTACCTGAATTTTGATGAGTAAAGCTCTACAATTCTCCTCACTTGGCTCTTCTCCCTTGGTTCTTGGTTTTTCTCCCTTTTCTCTGTTTCTCTCTGTTTCTACGTGAAAACTCTATTCTGATTCTGACTTCTCTTTTCTCTAACTCCCTATTAATTCCACTTAATTCCCACTTAATTCTAATTAACTTCTATTTAAAAATCAGCCAATTCTTTTTAATCCCCAAACTTCCAATATTTATAATTTCTCACCTATTTTATTTAAACAATAAAATAATCATATAATAAATTATACCACACTACCAAATGAACATAAACCATTTAAAATCATATTAAATATTAAAAATCAACCAAAAATAAATAATAACAACTAGGGCGTTACAAGGAGCAACGGCTATTTCAGAGGATTTAGAAGGCATTGGATGTTTATCCACTGAAGAACGTTAGAAAAAGTCAATAATACAATTGTACAACCACTATCTCCACTACTATGTTCTTTGCGTCTGCAATAGTACAAGACAACAGTTATGACTACACTAGTAATCTCTATACAAGGAAAGGATTTGAAATTTTTCTCTCATAGAACAATAATAAAATCAAGCAACAGATCATTGGTGATTATCAAGCTTCAACAACGACTTTTTTTGATGTGCTGGAAATCAACAACGTTTCTTTCACACCTCTATATAAAGGAGTGAAGACTTGAAGATTTAAGAGAGAGACTCGCACAATTTTACAAGAGCCAAATCTCTGCTGAAAATGTTTCACATCAAAGTTCACTTAGATGGTGCAAGCCATAACCTTTTGAAGGTACATAAGCACATGGTTGTGAATGTTACTAGCCTTATTGGAACGTGAATTGTATTGCGATAAACCGGTAATATGTTCCCAAAAGGCAGCGGGTTGATAGTCAACCGGCCTTAAATCATGATTCCAAGAGTCATGCATGAACCCCGCATTTGCGAAGCCCATCTCATTGCAAAAGTTTTCAAGAGACATCTCATAATCAATGTTCATAAGCCGGAAAGAGACTCTATGTTTGGGGTCATCCAAATCCAACCTATCCTTCTTGAACACAATAGAGCTCAAGAATTCATAAGTGAAGTTTTCAAACCCCCGCATAGGTATTAACAAATCAACCCACCCTAGTCTATTAAGCAGTCTAACCACATTATCCTTGATACCTAATCTATTCATATCATAGTTATCAGGGTACCTGCAGGAATGTAAAGGTTTAGAGATAAGTGCTTTATACTTATTCCTTTGCTCGGTGGATATAAATTCAATTTCATGGTTCCTTACGGCTGCTCTTTTTGATCCTGCACCACTTCCAGAGCTCTCAGCTTCCTTGCCTTTTCTTTTGGATGCCATAGACCTTGGTTGACTTTGTGTGAGTTTTGGTGAAGGTTGTGGTTTGGAAAGGTTTTGGGTGAAAAAGGTTGGTTTAGTTATGGGGTTAAGGTTTAAGTAAGGTTTTTGAGTTTAATTGTTGAGGTTGGTGAAGAATTTGTGGTTTTTGGGTTAGGTTAATGGGGTATACGAATTTGATGGATTTTTTTGTTTGTTTGGATGAAAGTTTGTTTAGATCGGTTGATTATGTTTGGAATGATGTTTGGAGTTGATTAGGTGAAGAAATTTTGTGATTTGGTGAAGATTTGATAGAGATATGAAGGTTTGAAGGTTTTTGGTTATGGAGGTTTTAGAGAGAAGTTCGAATGAAGAGAGATGTTTGTGTTGGAGAATGAAGGAAGAAGAAGGAATTTTTTTTGGTTATAGGCACCTAGAAGTCGCGCACGGACGTGCCTATGGGGACACGGGCCATGCCAAGCTACTGGAAACTTGGGTTTGGCATGTCATGGTCAGGCACGGCCGTGCCACTGTAGGCACGGGCCGTGCCAAGCTCCTGGACATCCTAGGCTCAATTTTTTTCGTTTTCTTGAATCATGCTCGGACAATTACCTACAAAACAACTTAAAACAAAAAGAAAAACGATTAAATGCGTGGGTTGCCTCCCACAAAGCGCTCACTTAGAGTCATTAGCTAAACGGTTAGAAAGTGTCCTTAGAAAGGATCAAAGAGATCATATTGTGTAGATGACGCTAGGAAGCGTTCTTTCACATCATGATCTTTAATCATGCAACAAGAATAAAGAGCGGGACCTTTCATAACATTTTCCAACTCAAATCCTAACATCTCATCATTCACTTGAAAAACTATCCTACCGTGCTTAACATCTATGATAACTCCTGCAGTAGCGAGGAAAGGTCTTCCTAAAAGAATAGGGACGTCATGGTCCTCAACAATGTCAACCACCATAAAATCAGCCGGGATGTATATCCCTTCTACCTTAACGGGGATACCCTCAACATATCCAACTTGATGGATAGTAGAATGGTCAGCTAGCTTTAAGGTTATCTCAGTAGGTTTCGATTCTCCTATTCCCATCCTCTTAAAGAGGGACAAAGGCAACAAGCTAACACTATCTCCTAAGTCGCACATGGCTCTAGCTATGGTCTCACTTCCAATTACACAAGGGATGGAAAAACTACCTGGATCTCTGAGCTTAGGAAGCGGTTTCTTAATGATTGCATTACTTTCCCTAGTCAAAGCTATTGTCTCATTATGCTCAATAGTTCTTTTCTTTGAAAAAATTTCCTTTAAAAACTTAGCATATAGAGGCATTTGAGACAAAGCTTCCACAAAGGGAATATTAATGCAAATTTTCTTAAGCATATTAACATATTTATTAAATTGTGCCTCCAAGTTAGGTTTAGCAAGCCTTAATGGGGAAAGAGCTTTGGTTTTATCAAGCGGTTTTGCACTTTCTGTTATAGTTTTCTCACCTAGAAGTTTAGCATTATCTCCCTTAATGTCTTTAGCCTTATCAATAGTATCTTCTAACTTACTACCCCCAAGAGAAATAGCATTAACATGGGCTTTTGGGTTGGCTTCGGTTTGACCAGGAAAGACTCCCGGTGTTTGAGAAGAGGTGGCCACTTGTTGGGCCCCTTGGGAGATTTGAGTTCAAGCATTTTAGTATGAATAGCAATAGAGTCTACCTTAGTATTGAGTTTGGAAAGAGAATCATTCAGAATTCCAGTTTGGTTTTTGAGCTCTTGGAGCTGTTTTGATTGGTTCATGACATAGCTTTCCATTAAAATTTCCAAACTTGATTTCTGAGCGACTCTTTGGTTGTTTGCATAGCCAGGTGGTGCTACTTGTCGGTAGGAATTTTGAGTATTTTTATAAAAGTGTTGGTTTTGCCTCATTCATTGGATATATTGAGCATAGTTCAATTGCTCAACACTATTAGTAGCACTACCTAGATGGCAATCAACACCAATATGATCAAAAATACCACAAATTTCACAAGGGGGAGATTCAGGAGCAGATGTGATAGCACTAACATTAAATTTTCAAATTTTTGGGTTAGTGCATCAACCCTAGCAGCAAGATGATCAAGGCCAGAGACTTCGTACATACCTGCTTCTTTTTTAGAGGATGCAGGAGCAGTGATGGCCCTTTCATTAGTCCATTGGTAATGGTTCTGAGCCATGTCTTCAATTAAAGCGTATGCCTCTGTGTAGTTCTTGTTCATTAAGGCTCCTCCTGCAGCTGCATCAACAGTCATTTTTGTTGTATAAGATAAGCCATTATAAAAAGTGTGGACTATAAGCCACTTCTCTAAACCATGGTGGGGACAAAGTCTAAGCATTTTCTTGAAACGCTCCCACGCATCATAAAGAGATTCCCCATCTTTTTGATTGAACCGTGTGATTTGGTCTCTTAGTTTAGCAGTTTTAGAAGGGGGAAAGAATTTGGCAAGGAATGCTTGCCTCATTTGATCCCATGAGGTGATGGAACCAACTTCCAATGAATGGAACCAATCACTAGCTATATCCCTTAAGGAGAAGGGAAAGAGGTGCAACCTTACAGCCTCTTGACTGGCTTTCAAGGTTCCGCTGAGTCTTAGAAAGGTTGAGATATGCAAATTTGGATCATCAGCGGGCGATCCAGAAAACTGATTTTGTTGCACCAAGTTAAGTAGTGCAGGCTTAATCTCAAAGTTGTTACCCTTAACTGTTGGGTACACAATAATAGCTTGTGGTTCATACGTAGATGGTGTCGCATACTCTTTGAGAGTGCATTCAGCCATAGCAATATTATTGTGTGCGCCTCTCTTTCTTTTATGCAAATATCTTTCGATCTCGGGAACAAATTCACCAAGACTTTTAGTTCTTCGCATAAAAGAGTAAGAACCCAAGAGGTTAACGGTAAAAGAAAGAAAAAATTAGTAGAAAAAAGAAAAAGAAAAATTCTAATCACTAAGAAAAAGTTAATCAAATTAATTAACTCCCCGGCAGCGGCGCCAAAAACTCGATGAGTAAAACTGCAAGTGCATGGTTCTACCGAAGTAGTAAAAAGAGAGTATCGTTCCAACAAGGAGTTGTTCAATTTAATTAACTTTTTAGAGGATGATTAGAAGAAAGTTCAGTTGTAAAGGTTTGACTTTTAAAGGAGAAAAATAATAATAAAAGGTGCCTTGAGATTATTGGTCTATCTTAATAACAAGTCTTTCACAAACAAACCCTAAATCGTTAATTTTATATTGGACCCACTTTCTAAAGACAAGTTTCTCTTAAGTGTATCAAAGCTTCTCTTGAAGTCATTGAGTGTGTTCCTCTAGCAACCACGTCTAGTCTCATGGTTGATTGCTATTAGAATCGTTGAAGAACGAAACTTTATGTGTCTCAAGGTTTGCTAGACTATTCTCTTGTTTCAAAATCCTTGTCTAATTTCACTTTTTCCAATATCAAAGCTCCGCTTTCACTTTATGAATTGATATTTGAGATGATGATTTAACAAATACTAACCCTCCACTTTCGCTTTATGAGTTTGGTATTTGTTAATTCATTATAAAAATGGTGAAATTATATTAGAAAGTAGATTTATATAAAATTAGGGTTTATAGTTTGGTTCGATTAGGATTATGTCATTAAGACTTATCCAATGATCCCAAGACAAGAAGAGTCTACTCACACATGTTCATCGTAGACATAGAGGAGAAGAAGAAGAACATAAAATAACAAGAAAATAAAAGAAAGAACTTTTATTAAGAAAGACACTTGTCACTATTGAATTCCAAGAACAAAAGATGAATTGTTGTGATAGCTAGCTACTCTACTTATAGTTTACAATGACTTAAGCCCTAAGAAAATACATCACTAGAATGTTCCACAAGAAACCACGGGTTTTTAGGTCAGAAATAAACTAATAGGTAGCTTGTCCATAAAGCAAAAGCAGCAAAAGAGGGTTCTGGGGTTGGCACGAACGTGTGGCTGGTGGCACAGGCCGTGCCAAGCTTCTGACTTGGGGGAAGCATATTTTTGCTTCGAATCTTGTAATTTCAGCCCGAATCAGCTCCAAATTAGAATATGTGTTCCTAAAATTAAATATCTTGCAATTGAAGTAAAATAGATCTAAAAAGGAAATAATATTAAATAAAACGAAATCAAATATAAATAAAACAAAATCAAATATTATATTAAAAACACTAAATATTGACTCATCATGTAACAGTTACTCTGAGACACTCTGACGTGGTTTACTTGTATCGGTTTATAACCGAAAGGGCAATGATGAATTTATTCTTTGAATGTTGTATCTTGCGCCCCCTCTGTCATTAATGTTTGTGTTTGTTTGTCCCCTGTCTGAATTTCTAACGTTTTACTAAAAACACTTATACAAAAAACACACATTTCTCACTTCACTACCTACACTTTCTATTTTCAAGCATCTCACTGTAAAACTCTTCATTTTCAAACGAAACCTTAGAACCTTAAAACTTCATCATTCATCAATTGAGGAATCAAGTTCTAGTCAAGTTGTTCCCATGCAAGTAGATTCTGGGAACCCTTATATTGTCAAGCCAAGGACCATGGTTGTAAGGGAAGATGACCTAGATGTTCAAGTTGAAAGCCCGATGGATTTTATGGATTTGGCAAGGCATGGATTGGACATCTCTAGCTATTTGCTCATACAAGGCCTGGATGGTTATTTTGGAATGCTTAATGGTCCGAATTATGAAGAACTAATTAAAGATTTTTGGGTAAGAGCAGAGGTTTATCATAGAGAAGCTGCAAAGATGGAAGAATTTCAGAAGATTGAAGAAGATGAGAGTCTGAAAGGGAATACCAGAGAAGAGATGGGTTTGCTTGAGTTTACAAGAATGGAGATAAGATCAGCTGTAATGGGAATTCCAGTCACCATTACTGAAGAAGTAATTGCAAGATCTGCTAGATGTTCTATGGAAGGAAAATTTCAGTGGAATCTGGGAAAGAAAAGTTCATGGGTAAAGACTGGAAGACCGTCAAACAAGATATGTGATATGCAGAAGGAGCACATAGTCCTTCAGAAGCTTGTGCTAGAGTGCTTTCTACAAAAAGGAGGTGGCACTAACACAAATGTCTTTCTATATTTCTTGATTACCTTTGAGAAAGTTAATTTACCAAGGTATATGTTCCATCAATGGAAGAACCTTGAGGTACATTCAGATTATACAGAAAGCAATTATACTTGAGAATGATATGAAAAAGTCTGATGTGCAATCAGATCTCATGGTGGACTTCCCCCCAATATCCAAAGATGAGAACCCAGAGGTTCTGGTTGCATATGTTGTCTGTCATTTGGAAAGAACTGGAGACATCATCAACTATAGTACAATTCCTGAAACTATGGGCGGTTCTCCTCTGAAAGTTGCCAAGAAGAGGAAGTCTAAGAAAGTTAAGTCTAATGATGACGAGGCTGCAGTTAAGCCTAAGAAGCAAAGAAAAGCTCCAAAGCTTATTGTGACTAAACCAACTCTACCAGCAATTCAAGAAGAAATTGCTCATTTAGGACTTGTTGAGGTTCTGAATAAGAGAACAAGAGGGGCAATAAGCAAATAACGAAAATCATTCAATCCAAGTATACAGAAGAAGAAGATGCACAAATTGAAGAAGCTTATACTCTAACTACAAGGATGGAAAGAAGAAGAAGGTTGCTACTGAAACTTCTTCAAACCCTCAGATAGTTGTTCAAACTGTTGTTGCTGAGAGTCAACAAGATCAGGAAGTTACTGAACATCAAGAATTCATTGTGATTGAGACAGCAAAGAGCATTGCAAGAGAGCTTGGAACGTATGTTGCTCATCATGTGAAGAAGAAGACAATTGAGGATGCTCAGAAGGTTCTGGAGTATACAGAAGTTATTCAAAGCTTTGCTGCTGCTAAGGAGGCTGGTGATTCGCTAAAGACTATGATGGAAGTGAAGAGGGAACAAGCAAGTTCAGAAGCTGCTGCTTCAGAAGCTGATCATTGAGGAGGTAATATTTCTAACAATCCTCTTTCTGATAAAATAGATCTAGAACTATCTTCACCTACACACATCACAACCAATCTAGATGACATACCCCTAAGCAGAGTCTTTAAAAATCTAGATAAATCTTTAGCCCCCTCACTAACAACCAAAACTTCTAAACAGCCTGGCAATGTTGATGATTCTGAGTAATCAACCACAAATGAAAGGGTTGGTATGTAGCTTCAGAGAAGAAATGATATATGTTAGAAGCTACCTACTGGTCATTGGTTTTAACCTCCTTGTGTGAAACCCCTTCAAACTCTACTTCCAGATGAGAAGTTTGAAGGAGATTTAGTGCAGACAGCCTCTAATAACATAACATCATCATCATCTTAACCAAAACCAACAACCCCGGATTCACCACATACTATTAGAAACCTAGAGAAACATTTAGGTGGTGAACTGCATGTAACTCCACAAAAGGCTTCTGAGACAGCTCCTGACATTGCTGGTTCAGAAAACCAACAATACCAACAACCTGAAATTCCACATATGGCCTCTGAAACCTACTCAACCATGATTATCCATCCTGATTTCAAGCCAGAATCTCCTCTCCAATCTTTTTTAGAAACATCATCATCTGACCAATCAGTCTCTGATGCTAGTACTTCAGTAACAGAAGACCAAGCACATGTTGTTCAACCATTAAATTCAGCACAACTTGAGAATCCATTACAAACTTCACTTAATAACTTGACCAACAAACCTACTGCTCTTGAAACAGTTCTTGAATATGTGCTTGAACCTTGTTGACCAACCAAATCCTGATATATCTAACATGGACATGTCAGATTCTGATGAGGAAGGTGTTAGAGTTATTGATGCTGATCTTGACACACCCTCATCTTCCACTTCACATACTAACAAATACTTAACTACACCTCAAACCACCAATGTTCCACCACCTCCTACCCTTTAAATAGATTATATTATATTAAGAGAGACTTGTGAGAAGATATTTGAGGATCTGAACAAACTTGTCAAGGCTAGAAATGATCCAGTTCACACTGAGAATTATGAAGACAGGTGGATTGCTCTAAGGGAGAAAATAGACAGAGTCTTGTGTGATGTGCATAGATTGTCTATTGAAGCTCAAAATCAGTCTCTCAACAACTCATTTAAGGAAGTTATCAAGAGTATGGAAGCAGTGGAAGTCAAAAGAAACATACTATATATCTCAGACTCTCCATTCTTGCTAGATGTCTCTTCAATTATCACTTCATCTATCAAAGATGATTTGAATACGTCTTAGTTGATTCAACTGAATATCAAGCCTCAAATTCCAATCCCTGTGAAACTGAAGAAACAAGAGCCTGTAGAAGTCAGAAGGGTTGAGAAACTAAGAATTGTTTGATCAGAAGATGCTTACTGAAGCTTTGAAGAGACAAATTGTTGAAATGAAAGAAGAACACAGAGCACGTCAAGAAGCTAAAGCTAGAAGGTCAGACGCTCTAGAAGAAACAGTGAAGAAACAGTTAGAAGACATCAAGGTAATGATGATGGAAACGATGGCCATGATGAAGAAGCAACAACAACCTTAGATTGCACACATTCCTTATTTACTGTGTCTGCCATTTTTTTAATTTCTCATTGTATGCTTCTAATACCATGTGTTTTCACTTTATGACTCTGATACTTGTGTTTTTTCTATTAGCTCTGATTATATTTTGGTTATTATGCACTAATTTGATATTTTAACCATGTTCTGTTTTGATATTTAGAAAATTCATGTTTTTTCTACTTCTCTTTTTGGTTCTTATTTTATACTTTTTGTTGATGATAGAAGGGGGAGTAGATATAGTACATTTAGGCTCTTAACCCACTAAATTAAAATAAAAATTAATTTAGGAGAACCTGATTCTCATATCTTAGTCTTTGATTTCTTGTGAGATTATTCTGAGTGATGTTTTTAAGTTTAAAATGAATTTAATTAACTTGGATAGAAGTCAGAATGAGCTTACAAACCTCACCTTAAGAATTATCAGACTCAAGGGGAGCTTACAAACCTCAGACCCTAAAGTCAACTTTTTAATTAGATTAACAACAATTGAGCATTTAATACTAGTGTTTGTGATGTGTAAAATCCGCAAGTGCACGGTTTTACCGAAGTAGTAAAAAGGGTGTCGTTCCGACAGGGAGTTATGTATTCAATTAACCTTTAACAATGATTAGAAGAGAGTTTATGTTAAAAAAAATTGATTTTGTTTTTGAAAGAAAATAAAAAAAAAAAGGCGCCTTGGGATTATTGGTTCATCATGGTGACAAACCCTTCACAAACCAAACCCTAAATCTAGACTTTATGTTGGACTATTTTCTAAAGACAAGTTTCTCTTTAGTCTATCACATCTCCTCTTGGTCTCAGTGAGTGTGTTTCTCTAGCAATCACGCCTATTCTCATGGTTGATTGCTATTGAAATCCTTGAAGCTCGAAACTTTATTCGTCTCAAGGTTTGCTAGTAGCATGGCAAGTAGAGTCACTTTTTAGAAAATAGGGCGCCTCGTTAAAAACATGCAAAACAAATCTCAACGGTCAAGAAAGGTTAGAATAACTCTGTGTTTCATCTTTTAGCTCTTAATGCCGTGACCGTTGCTTCTACATTTCATTCTGGTGTGTTGTTTGGTGAGTTCTTCCTCTTGTTTAACCTCGCCCTCGGCGGGCTTGTCTGCATCCCAGCTTTATTTATCTGAAATATAACGTTACTTCCAAAATAAAGGGCTCTTAATCATATTCGATCCTATTTAATGAGAACTAATTACTCGTTGTCTTATCTTATTTGCCTATTGTTTTTTTGTTCCTCTTCCTCTTCGTTCTCCTACTAAATTGGAAATATTTTATTCAATTTTACTCTTTTTTTGTTCTCCTACTACTAACTCAAGACTATCTCGCCCTCACTCACTCCATTTTTCTCTATGTCTGTACTTCCTCCTATGAAGTTGGAACTAAGTTTTCTGCTCAATTTTATTCTTCTACATGGGTCTGGCAGTTAGTTTAGTTTGCAAAGTAAATGATACATAAAAGTGGTTCCCAAGAAATAGAGGTAGGTCATCTGGACCACTTAAATACCAAGTCTTTCCTCGATAGAACCCTCTTATGTGACCTTTTAACAATACCACACTTACTTGTGCCTCAGGGTACCCGGAGTAGTTAAATAATTTTCCTAATGATGAAATTTGTTTGACACTTCAATTATTTTTATAGTTGTATTATTCTAATTCTTCTCATACTAAACTAGGACTAGCTCGCCTATTCATATTAGAATGGAACTAACCCGCCCATTTGTTTGTTTGTTTGTTGTTGTTGTTGTTGTTGTTGTTGTCGTCGTCGTGGACGTAACTTTGTCATTGTCTTGCGAACTTGATATTTGTAAAATTGATTGTATATTTCCTCGAAATATATTGGACAATAAATTTGCTTCAAATCAAATAGTATATTTTCTAAAAATATATTAGGCGATAAATTTTCTTCAAATCAAATAGTATATTTTCTCAAAATATATTAGGCAATAAAATTTCTTCAAATCAAATAGTATTGTCGTACCCTAATTTTTGACCAATTTATTTTTTATTTTTTATTTTTATTCGTACGTTGATCGTTTCTCGGTCGTTCGTTTGCGCGCTATTTCCCGTAACATCTGCTTTTGTTCGTAATTGTGGTCGCATTTGTTTTTCGTTCGTCGTTTATATTTTAATATCGTTCGCGTATCAATTTCGTAATTTTTTTACTCGCGTTTTGTGCGTATTTTAGTGTAGCGTAACGTTTGCGTTCGTAAAGTTCATTTTATTCACGTCGTTGATTTATTGTTTTAATTAGCGTAAAAAGCCGCGTATCTCAGTCGTATCAGACGAAATTTCGGCAGAGAGGTATTTTAAAATACCTCATTTTTTGGTTCCGACGGGACATTTTTTTTATTTATTATTTAATTTTCGTTTTTTATTTTTATTTATTTATTTAGTTATTTATTTTTCCATTTATTTAATCTGTTGTTATTTATTTATCAGTTTTTTTTTTAAGTCATTGTACACTTGTCATTTTATCATTGGTCCAGTCCAACTTTTTCTCCAAGAAACTGCAGGGGTATTTTTGTCATTTTCAGTGTATCAGTGAACAGTACTATAAAAGTACTGTTCACGCGTCAGAATGGTCCCCCAAGAGTCAGATCAGTCAGAATCAAGTCAGAAAAGTCATAAGTCCTCAAAAAACACAAAAAACACTTTCTCTCTCCGAAATTTTAGATCAAACTCATAAAATCCTCAAGAACATGAAGAACATTCATGAATATTCATGAACGAAAATTTTCCAGCAACTATAACACATTTTCGGCCAACACAACCAATCACACAAATTCGGCCAACACATCCAATCTTTCATAAACAACAAAACCATGAACCAAATCCAAACTCACATGAACCAAATCCAAACTCACATGAACAAATAACAACTCACACCAACACAAACCCGAATCCGAAAACCACAAGTCCAAAACCGAATCCATCATTTTCAACCAACACAAACCGAAAACGCAAGGCTAAAAAAGAAAGAAGAAGAGGAAACCGAAACGGACCAAGAAGAACAAGAAGAAGCCGAAAACGCAACAAACGTGAGCAAGGCAAGGCAAGAGACGGAACCGAAAAAGAAACACGAAGAGGAAGAAACCGAACGGAAAGGTAGCTCATAGCTTTTCTTTATGTTTTTTTGTGATTTTCATTTGTAGATCTAGAACTATTGGGTTTTGTTATTGAAAAACTATGTATGGATTTGGAAAGAGGAGAAGGAAAGGAAAAGATTGATGTAAAAAATTTTAAAAAAAAAAGCTTTAAATCGCTCCGGCGCGGCGGCCCTCCGGCCAACCGCCCTGCCGGAGCCTTTTCCGGTCACCCCCTTCCTTACCTTCGCCGGCCAGATTCTAGAGAGAGGGAGGAGAGGCTTTTTTGTGTTTGATTTTTAGAGAGAAGTTGGACAAGGAAAAATGAGGAAAAACATGAGAAAAACCATTTTATAATCATTTAATGAGTTGGGGCGGGTCACCCATGGGTTGACCCAGTACCCGCCCCAGCTTTGTACCCATGCCCAGCCCATTTTCTTTGCTACTATTTTGCTGTTTGTACCCCCCATCTGCTACTGCACCCCCCATCTGCTACTGCACCCCCTGCATTTTTGTAGTAATTTTTGTTTTTTTTTCAATTTCATGCATTTATCTTTTTAATTAATTCATATAAGATTTAGATTATATTTCATGCATTTTTATTAGTGTCTTAGTCTTCATGTCATGCATTTTTTTATTTGTTTATTTAAATTTTATCTCTTATGTTTAGTTCATTTTAAGCTTTGAAGTAACATTTTATATTTTTTCTATTTTTGTCTAAAGTTTTAATTATTATGCATTTGTTATTTGATTATGGTTTAATCCCTATCTTATGCATTTTGTTTAATTAGCATTTTAAATATCCCGCATTATATAGTTTACCTATTAATTTAATCTCAAACTCATGCATTTTTCTAACTAATATTTTCTTTTTTTTCGAAAACTTGCGTTTTATACTTTTTTAAATATGCTTCATGTCATGCATTTTATTTGGTAGTTATTCTAGTATGTGATGTTCTTTTTATGCTTAATGTTTCGGTATATTTCATTTTTGCATTATCTCTAGTATAATCTCATGCATCTTTTAATTTTTTGTTATGTATTTATTTATCATACTTAGTATGTAATTAGGGAATTGATGTAATTTATTTTCGCGCATTTTTTTCCTTTTGAGACCATAGAATGTATTTAGGGTATGTAATATGTAACCGGCACACGCACTGACACGCGCACCGACACACCACTTTATTTATCGCTTTATGCTTATTTATTTTTCCGCCGTTACGCGATTTCATCGTTAGTTTAGAAAAAATATTTTCTTCAAAAAATCAAAAAAAATCAAATTCAAATTTCTTTTAAGTAAACCTTGGTATGTAATCCAAGTGATTTTCTTTTTATTTTCCTTAATCAAATGTTAATTAATTTAATATCCACATTAGACATGGATTTCGTGCAATTAAAATTGACCAACTTCATCGTATTTTCTTCTCATGCCTTGAGGCCTCTCATCTCTTCTTAAAACCTTTCTTTCAAAAATGTTAAAATCAATTCAACTCATCAAATAAGTTCTTTAGCCGAACTACTTGATTTTGATCCCGATTTATTTGGGTAAGTAGGCAAAGGGTTTCGACCCTTCCAAATCAATAAAAATAACCAAAAACATGCTTCTTCTTTCTCCTTTCTTTCACTTTAACTCTTAAACTCTTTTGATAAGTAAAATTAATTTAGCGCAAGATTAGAGAATAGGTAGAAGGTTCCTATGGGATACCATAGTCGGTTCGGGTGCTTAACACCTTCCCCAATCGAAACCAACCTCCGAATCCAAGGTCTATAAGGGTTTTTACTCACTTTTTCCCTTCCCGCGAATAAAAGTTGAGAGTTCAATGATTAAAGGTTCAAATCCGATCAATGATTTTGATACCCGAAAATCACGAGCACAAGTATATTTTCTCAAAATATATTAGGCAATAAATTTTCTTCAAAGTAAATAGTATATTTTCTCAAAATATATTAGGCGATAAAATTTCTTCAAATCAAATAGTATATTTTCTCAAAATATATTAGGCGATAAATTTTCTTCAAATCAAATAGTATATTTTCTCAAAATATATTAGGCGATACATTTTCTTGAAAGTAAATAGTATATTTTCTCAAAATATATTAGGCGATAATTTTTTTTCAAATCAAATAGTATATTTTCTCAAAATATATTTGACGATAAATTTTCTTCAAATCAAGCAATATATATTGTCTCAAAATATACTATTTGATTAAACAATTGTTGAGCACAAAAATAATATTCTTATCTGAAATTGATGGGCGAGTACTACCTCACTATAAAGAATAATGATTTTGCTATATCATTCACAAGGTATATTGGTACAATATATAGAAACATATTTGCTATCCTAATAAAAGCTTCCTACAGTTATTGTTTGACTTTCTCTGATCAATTACAATATGATATTATTTCTTGATGACAAAATAACTCTCATCTTAAATGCTTAATCCTAGAATATCTCTTGATTTAAAGGCCTTGGTCCTGTATCCTTAACATTCCCCCACAAGATAGGGGTACCGTCAGATACACCTATCTTGAAACGAAGATCTTGATGACGTTGCCTAGACAGGGGTTTGGTGAGGCAATCTGCTAGCTGATCTTTAGTGGAAACATGTTGAACCCGAATCTTTTTATTTCTGACATGATCTCTGACAAAATGAATATCTATGGCAATGTGCTTCACGCGACTATGGAAGACGGGATTGACGGTGAGATAAGTGGCACCGAGATTGTCACAGTAGATGGTAGGAATAATGGGTAAACTGACATGAAGTTTAGAGAGAAGTGATGACAACCAGAGAACTTCTGCGGATGCGGATGCTAGAGCTCTATATTCAGCTTCGGTGGATGATCTTGCAACAACTTTTTGTTTAAAAGACTTCCAAGAAATTGGGTTACCACCATAAAATGTAACATGTGCAGAGGTGGATGTATAATCATCTCGATTTCTAGCCCAATCGGCATCACTGAATGCATAAAGACTTTGAGAAGAAGTGCGCTTCAAGTGAAGTCCATGAAACATGCTGGCTTTGAGATATCGAAGAAGTATTTTCAAGGCTGTAAAGTGTGTAGTTGATGGATGTTGCATGAACTGTGCAAGCTTATTTACAGTGTAGGCTATGTAACGCCCGTTTTATTTAATTATTTTAAGTGGTGTTTTAATATATTCTTGTATGATTTTATGTGATATTGGTGAATTGATATTTTGTTATATGATATTTGATTATGAGGTATTTTTATTATTTAAGATAAAAAGAGTAGAAAATAATTAATTAATTAGAATAAAAAGGAATTAAGTGGAATTAATAGAAATTAAAAGGGGAGTTAAGTAAAAAGAGTAGGTTATGGTTGAAAGAGTAAAAGAAAGGAAGTTAGTAAGGAAAAAGTCAAAAGAAAACAAAACCAGTATCATTTTCACGTACAGACAAAAAAGAGAGAAAAAGAGAGTTTTTGAGAAGAAGAAGGGAAAGCTAGGAGAAGAGCTAGGAAGAGAGATTTCAACCCATTTTGCTGTAGATTTTGCTAATTCGAGGTAAGGGTGGGAATCCTTCATTAATAATGTTGTATAATTTTGATAATTGTTGAAATTGTGTTCTTGAGTTTAGGTTTATGAAATGATGAAAATGTGATACAATGATTGTTAATTGTGTAATTCTATGCCATTTTGATTGCCATATGTTATGTTTGACCTGTAAACATGTTTTGTAAAACTTTTGGGTGAATAAGGGATTAAAAATGGGATTTAGGGTTGAATTTGGATGCTGGAATCATACTGTTCATTCTGAAAATCGTAGCCGTTCGCTTAAGCGAAATGAATCTCGCTTAAGCGAACATGTCCTGTAGTTGCCCAGAATCGACCCATGAACCTTCGCTCAAGCGAAATGCAAGCGAGCTGTAAGCGAACCAAATCCTGAGTTACGACATTTGCTTCGCTTAAGTGAAATCCATCTCGCTTAAGCGAACTGAACCCAGTATAGTGCATTTTCCAGACTTTTGACGCGCGCTTAAGCGAACCGTAAGCGACCTTCAAGCGAACCAGTTCCTGTACGATCTTTTTCCATATTTTGTTAAATGCCTCTAGGGACTTTTCTAACCATTCTAAGGAGTTCCTATGAATTTATAAGAATTATCTATAAAGCTAAAAGCGGTGTTTGAATGTTGGATTACGTAAGAATGTATACTTTTGTGAAATGTTGATACTTTGATAACTTAAATAAGTGTTGGTGTTGTCTAGTTGGGGAGTGTGTCATAAATATTTTAGGCACATATGTTGTTGTTGAAGTTGTATGTAGATATACACAAGTGGAGTCCATATGCATATCATTTTCTGGTGGGGGCTCATGCCCTGGAATGCTAGTCATTCAATCCGGTGGGGGCTTATGCCCTGGAATGTTTATCATTCACTTGGTGGGGGCTTATGCCCTGGGATGCTTTAACCATCCAATTTGGTGGGGGATTATGCCCTGGAATGCTTAGCATTCAACGCGCGTAGTTGGTACCACATTGCATGATGTATTAGTTGATGTCGGTGTTGCATTGGTTAGGGTGTTTTCGTCGATGATTAATTGGTGTCTATTGTTGATAATGATTTGGTGTTGGTGATGATATTGTTGTTGAGAATTAATTATGATGTTGAATGGTATATATATATATATATATATATATATATATATATATATATGATTATATACGAACTTGATGTTGTTACTTGTTATGATTGTTATTGTTTCAATAATTTTGATAAATTATATATTATTATTATTGAATGCGTTTCTCTCCCCTTCTGTTGGAATTGCCACCTTGTGGGCAAGTGCAGGTTCCGACGACTGTTAGGTATGGCTCAAGTGTCTAGGACTCTGATACATATAGGATGGGGACCGTTGCGAATAATTTCCTTAATTCTTATGTATCGTACTTTGAGATTGTTTTTGTTGAATGGTTATCTTGGTGAATAACATTTTATGTTGAGGCCTTTGTGCCAAGGAACTAATCAGATGAAGTTTTATGTTGAGAATAAATATCCGCTGCAAGTTTATGACATTATATGTTGGTTTAAATAAATAGCATATTTACTATTTATGAGATTTATTATTTGAAGTGTAATACTCCGTGTTATGACGTTTACTCTGATTTATTTATTAAATAATACGACTTTTGGGAACGGGGTGTTACAATTGGTATCAGAGCAGAGTCGGTCCGTCCGGCCAATTAGTAGAGTCGTGTCGAGCCATTAGAGTTGTCTGACAATTTTTATATTGTCTTGTTGTTGTTCTAAATTATTCTGTTATGTAGAATTGTTGAGATGGCTGGAAGAAATGATGCTGCTCTTGCTGCTGCTTTGCAAGCAATGGCTCAAGTTGTTGGACAGCAACAGAACAATGCTGCTGGTAATGATGGTGTGCGCATGTTGGAGACCTTCTTGAGAAACCATCCACCTACATTCAAAGGCAGGTACGACCCTGATGGGGCTCAGACATGGCTGAAGGAAGTGGAAAGAATCTTCAGGGTCATGCAATGTACAGACGTTCAGATGGTGCGTTTTGGCACGCATATGTTAGCTGAGGAAGCTGATGACTGGTGGGTAAGTGTGCAACCTGTTTTAGGACATGGAGGAGCTGCGATCACTTGGGCTGTGTTCAGGAGAGAGTTTCTGAGCAGGTATTTCCCGGAAGATATCCGAGGTAAGAAGGAGATAGAGTTCCTAGAGCTGAAGCAAGGTGATAGGTCCATAACCAAGTACACTGCGAAGTTTGTCGAGCTGGCTAAGTTCTACCCGCATTACACAGCTGAGAATGCAGAGTTTTCCAAATGCATTAAGTTCGAGAATGGTCTGCGTGCTGATATTAAGCGGGCCATTGGTTATCAGAAGATTAGAAACTTTTCTGATTTGGTAAGGAGCTGTAGGATTTATGAGGAGGATACCAAAGCTCATTACAAGGTGATGAGTGAGCGTAGGGCTAAAGGACAGCAGAGTCGTCCGAAGCCGTACAGTGCCCCTGCAGACAAGGGTAAATAGAGGATGCAAGATGAGAGGAGGCCCAGGGGTAGAGATGTTCCTGCTGAGGTAGTTTGTTACAAGTGTGGCGAGAAGGGCCACAAGAGTAATGTGTGCAATCAGCGTGAAGAGAAAAAGTGTTTCCGTTGCGGGAAGAAGGGACACACAGTGGCTGAGTGCAAGCATAATGATATTGTTTGCTATAATTGTAACGAAGAAGGTCACCTTAGTTCGCAGTGCAAGAAGCCTAAGAAGGCTCAGGCTAGTGGAAAGGTGTTTGCATTGACCGGTACTCAGACGGTTAATGAAGATCGACTCATCAGAGGTACTTGTTTCTTTAATGGTATCCCTTTAATTGCTATTATTGATACTGGGGCTACCCATTGTTTTATTGCTGTTGATTGTGCAAATAAGTTGGGTCTTGTTATGTCAAGTATGAATGGGGAAATGGTTGTTGAAACTCCAGCTAAGGGTTCAGTGACTACTTCTCTTGTTTGTCAGAGTTGTCCTATATCCATGTATGGTAGGGATTTTGATGTTGATCTTGTATGTTTGCCGTTGACGGGGATGGATGTAATCCTTGGTATGAACTGGTTGGAATACAACCATGTGCATATTAATTGTTTTAAGAAGACGGTGTACTTTTCTTCCGCCGAAGAGGAAAGTGGAGTAGAGTTTTTATCTACTAAACAGCTGAAGCAATTAGAAAGTGATGGAAACTTGATGTTTTCGTTGATGGCTTATTTGTCTTTAGATAACCAAGCTGTGATTGACAGGTTGCCTGTTGTTAGAGAATTTTCTGAAGTTTTTCCAGATGAGATTCCGGATGTGCCGCCGGAGAGGGAAGTTGAATTCTCTATCGATCTTGTTCCGGGTACGAAGCCTGTGTCGATGGCTCCATATCGTATGTCAGCTTCTGAGTTGGCAGAGTTGAAGAAGCAGTTGGAGGATTTGCTTGATAAGAACTTTGTAAGACAAAGTGTTTCACCGTGGGGAGCGCCGGTATTGTTGGTAAAGAAGAAGGATGGTAGCATGAGGTTATGTATTGATTACCGTCAGTTGAATAAAGTGACGATAAAGAACAGGTATCCACTTCCGAGGATTGATGATTTGATGGATCAATTAGTGGGTGCTCGTGTGTTTAGCAAGATTGATTTGAGGTCTGGTTACCATCAGATTAAAGTAAAAGATGAAGATATGCAAAAGACGGCGTTTAGGACGCGGTATGGTCACTACGAGTTTAAAGTGATGCCTTTCGGTGTTACTAATGCACCTGGTGTGTTCATGGAGTATATGAATAGAACTTTCCATGCTTTTCTTGATCAATTTGTTGTTGTGTTTATTGATGATATTTTGATTTATTCTAAGACTGAGGAAGAGCATGCAGAGCATTTGAAGATTGTGTTGCAGGTGCTGAAAGAGAAGAAGTTATATGCAAAGCTGTCGAAGTGTGAATTCTGGTTAAGTGAAGTAAGTTTTCTTGGCCATATTATTTCTGGTAATGGTATTGCAGTTGATCCGTCGAAGGTTGAAGCGGTATCACAGTGGGAGACTCCTAAGTCTGTTACGGAGATTAGAAGTTTTCTTGGTTTGGCTGGTTATTATAGAAGATTCATTGAAGGATTTTCGAAGTTGGCACTTCCTTTGACTCAGTTAACTTGTAAAGGTAAGACATTTGTGTGGGATGCTAAGTGTGAAGAGAGTTTCAACGAGTTGAAGCAAAGATTGACAACAGCTCCTATTTTGATTCTACCGAAGCCAGATGAACCTTTTGTTGTTTATTGTGATGCGTCCAAGTTGGGCTTAGGTGGTGTGTTGATGCAAGATGGTAAGGTAGTAGCATATGCTTCAAGGCAGTTGAGGATTCATGAGAAGAATTATCCTACGCATGATCTAGAGCTAGCGGCAGTTGTGTTTGTGTTAAAAATATGGAGGCATTATTTATATGGTTCTCGATTTGAAGTGTTTAGTGATCATAAGAGTTTGAAATACTTGTTTGATCAGAAGGAGTTGAACATGAGGCAGAGAAGGTGGCTAGAGTTATTGAAGGACTACGATTTTGGCTTGAATTACCATCCTGGCAAAGCTAATGTTGTTGCTGATGCTTTGAGTAGGAAGACATTGCATATGTCTGCAATGATGGTGAAAGAGTTCGAGTTACTTGAACAATTCAGAGACTTGAGTTTGGTGTGTGGATTGGCGCCTAAAAGTGTCCAATTGGGCATGTTGAAAATTAACAATGATTTTCTGCATAGTATAAAAGAGGCTCAAAAGGTTGATGTCAAGTTTGTAGACTTGATGGTTGCTACTGCCGATGGTGATTTTCAGGTTGACGACCAAGGTGTGTTGAGGTTTAGAGGAAGAATATGTATTCCTGACAATGACGAGATGAAAAAGATGATTCTTGAAGAAAGTCATAGAAGTAGCTTGAGTATTCATCCGGGAGCTACGAAGATGTATCATGACTTGAAGAAGTTGTTTTGGTGGTCTGGTTTGAAGCGTGATGTTGCGCAGTTTGTGTATGCTTGTTTGACTTGTCAGAAATCCAAAGTTGAGCATCAGAAGCCTGCTGGTTTGTTGATACCTTTAGATGTGCCGGAGTGGAAGTGGGATAGCATCTCCATGGACTTTGTAACTAGTTTGCCGAATACTCAAAGAGGGCATGATGCCATTTGGGTTGTTGTTGATAGATTGACGAAGTCGGCGCATTTTATTCCGATAAACATTACATATTCAGTGGCTCAGTTGGCGGAGATTTATATTCGGGACATTATTAAGCTGCATGGTGTTCCGTCGAGTATTGTGTCGGATAGAGATCCGAGGTTCACTTCTAGATTTTGGAAGAGTTTGCAAGAGGCATTGGGTTCGAAGTTGAGGTTGAGTTCGGCTTATCATCCGCAAACAGATGGTCAGTCGGAGAGAACATTTCAGTCGCTAGAAGATTTGTTGAGGGTGTGTGTACTTGAGCAAGGTGGAGTTTGGGATAGTCATCTACCGTTGATAGAGTTCACGTACAACAATAGTTACCATTCGAGTATTGGGATGGCACCGTTCGAAGCCTTGTATGGTCGAAGGTGTAGGACTCCTCTATGTTGGTTTGAATCGGGTGAGAGTGTGGTTTTGGGACCGGATTTGGTTCAACAGACTACGGAGAAAGTTAAGATGATTAGAGAACATATGAAAGCGTCGCAGAGTCGACATAAGAGTTATCATGATAAGCGGAGGAAGGATCTTGAGTTCCAAGAGGGTGATCATGTGTTCTTGAGAGTCACTCCTATGACCGGTGTTGGTCGAGCTTTGAAGTCTAAGAAGTTAACTCCGAAGTTCATTGGTCCCTATCAGATATCGGAGAGGATTGGCACGGTGGCTTATAGGATTGCTTTGCCACCACATCTTTCGAACTTGCATGATGTGTTTCATGTGTCACAACTTCGGAAGTATATAGCGGATCCTTCGCATGTTATTCCTATAGATGATGTGCAAGTCAGAGACAACCTTACGGTGGAGACTTTACCTTTGAGGATTGATGATCGCAAGGTGAAGAAGTTGAGAGGCAAAGAGATACCTTTTGTAAGAGTTGTTTGAGGTGGAGTTGCTGGTGAAAGCCTTACTTGGGAGTTGGAGAGTAAGATGCAAGAATCATATCCAGAGTTGTTTGTTTAAGGTAAGATTTCGAGGACGAAATTCTATAAGTTGGGGAGAGTTGTAACGCCCGTTTTATTTAATTATTTTAAGTGGTGTTTTAATATATTCTTGTATGATTTTATGTGATATTGGTGAATTGATATTTTGTTATATGATATTTGATTATGAGGTATTTTTATTATTTAAGATAAAAAGAGTAGAAAATAATTAATTAATTAGAATAAAAAGGAATTAAGTGGAATTAATAGAAATTAAAAGGGGAGTTAAGTAAAAAGAGTAGGTTATGGTTGAAAGAGTAAAAGAAAGGAAGTTAGTAAGGAAAAAGTCAAAAGAAAACAAAACCAGTATCATTTTCACGTACAGACAAAAAAGAGAGAAAAAGAGAGTTTTTGAGAAGAAGAAGGGAAAGCTAGGAGAAGAGCTAGGAAGAGAGATTTCAACCCATTTTGCTGTAGATTTTGCTAATTCGAGGTAAGGGTGGGAATCATTCATTAATAATGTTGTATAATTTTGATAATTGTTGAAATTGTGTTTTTGAGTTTAGGTTTATGAAATGATGAAAATGTGATACAATGATTGTTAATTGTGTAATTCTATGCCATTTTGATTGCCATATGTTATGTTTGACCTGTAAACATGTTTTGTAAAACTTTTGGGTGAATAAGGGATTAAACATGGGATTTAGGGTTGAATTTGGATGCTGGAATCGTACTGTTCATTCTGAAAATCGTAGCCGTTCGCTTAAGCGAAATGAATCTCGCTTAAGCGAACATGTCTTGTAGTTGCCCAGAATCGACCCATGAACCTTCGCTCAAGCGAAATGCAAGCGAGCTGTAAGCGAACCAAATCCTGAGTTACGACATTTGCTTCGCTTAAGCGAAATCCATCTCGCTTAAGCGAACTGAACCCAGTATAGTGCATTTTCCAGACTTTTGACGCGCGCTTAAGCGAACCGTAAGCGACCTTCAAGCGAACCAGGTCCCGTACGATCTTTTTCAATATTTTGTTAAATGTCTCTAGGGACTTTTCTAACCATTCTAAGGAGTTCCTATGAATTTATAAGAATTATCTATAAAGCTAAAAGCGGTGTTTGAATGTTGGATTACGTAAGAATGTATACTTTTGTGAAATGTTGATACTTTGATAACTTAAATAAGTGTTGGTGTTGTCTAGTTGGGGAGTGTGTCATAAATATTTTAGGCACATATGTTGTTGTTGAAGTTGTATGTAGATATACACAAGTGGAGTCCATATGCATATCATTTTCTGGTGGGGGCTCATGCCCTGGAATGCTAGTCATTCAATCCGGTGGGGGCTTATGCCCTGGAATGTTTATCATTCACTTGGTGGGGGCTTATGCCCTGGGATGCTTTAACCATCCAATTTGGTGGGGGCTTATGCCCTGGAATGCTTAGCATTCAACGCGCGTAGTTGGTACCACATTGCATGATGTATTAGTTGATGTCGGTGTTGCATTGGTTAGGGTGTTGTCGTCGGTGATTAATTGGTGTCTATTGTTGATAATGATTTGGTGTTGGTGATGATATTGTTGTTGAGAATTAATTATGATGTTGAATGGTATATATATATATATATATATATATATATGATTATATACGGACTTGATGTTGTTACTTGTTATGATTGTTATTGTTTCAATAATTTTGATAAATTATATATTATTATTATTATTGAATGCGTTTCTCACCCCTTCTGTTGGAATTGCCGTCTTGTGGGCAAGTGCAGGTTCCGACGACTGTTAGGTATGGCTCAAGTGTCTAGAACTCTGATACATATAGGATGGGGACCGTTGCGAATAATTTCCTTAATTCTTATGTATCGTACTTTGAGATTGTTTTTGTTGAATGGTTATCTTGGTGAATAACATTTTATGTTGAGGCCTTTGTGCCAAGGAACTAATCAGATGAAGTTTTATGTTGAGAATAAATATCCGCTGCAAGTTTATGACATTATATGTTGGTTTAAATAAATAGCATATTTACTATTTATGAGATTTATTATTTGAAGTGTAATACTCCGTGTTATGACGTTTACTCTGATTTATTTATTAAATAATACGACTTTTGGGAACGGGGTGTTACAGGCTATGTCAGGCCTTGTCATGGACAAATATTGCAAAGCCCCTATGACGCTTCTGTATTACGTACTATCTGCTGTACTTGCGCCATCAGATTTAGTAAGAGGAGAGGATGTAGACATCGGTGAATGGACAATCTTTGCATCTTTCATCTTTGTGCGGTCAAGTAGATCATGAATATATTTATGTTGACTCAGAAATAATCCTTGAGTAGTAGGAATGACTTCAACACCAAGAAAAAAGTGAATGGAACCTAAGTCTTTGATGGAAAACATAGTGGCTAGTGTTGAAATGCACTTGGCAATTGCATGGTTGTTGTTGCCTGTAATTAAAATATCATGAACATATACCAAAGTGTAGAGTTTGACATCACCTTTGAGATAGATGAATAATGATGGATCAGATTTGGAATTGACAAACCCATAGGAGAGTAGGAAAGAATGTAAGGTGTTGAACCATGCCCGAGGGGCCTGTTTTAGGCCATACAAGGATTTCTTTAGCTGACAAACATGATTAGGGTAATCTGGATGATGAAATCCTGGTGGTTGTTGCATGTATACAGTTTCTGAAAGCTTACCATGCAAGAACGCATTGTTTACATCCAACTGGTGAATGTGCCAACGTTTTTGAATGGCCAATGTAAGAACCAACCGAACTGTTGAAGGTTTAATCACAGGACTGAATGTTTGATCATAATCTAGTCCTTTCGCGACTAGACGTGCCTTGTATCTGTCAATGGAGCCGTCTGGCTGATGTTTCACCCGAAACACCCACTTACATCCAATGAGATTAGACGCTGTGTTTTTCAGAACTAGATCCCAAGTCCCCTGTTGCATCAATGCATTAAATTCTGATGCCATGGAAGCACGCCATTCAGAAGAAGCCATTGCTTGTGATACACATGTAGGTTCAAGCGATGATGGTAAAGGATGTTTTGTGACCAACAAATATTTTTTATTTGGCTTGTGTATGTTATGCATTGATCGTGTGATGGGTCTCAAAAATTCAGAGGATGACGTTGATATGCGCTCCAATGGTGGTGTGGTTTGTGGTGAGGATGTAAGTGTGGGTGAAGGTGATGGTTGAATGCTATTTGTGTTTGAAGGAGTAGGTTCGGTTGATTGAGATGTGGTTGAATTAGGGATTATGGTTTCTGAGTTTCTAGGCTGATGTGGGTGGGCCAAGATATTAGGGAGTGGGAGCCACGAATGTTGGGGAGTGGGCAGTAATGGAGGTGAGGTTTGGGGGTTCGGATGGGAGAAAGGAAACTGGTCTTCAACAAAAACAACATGATGAGATAAATGCACTCTTCGAGTGGCTTGATCTAGACAAATGTAAGAGTGATATTGTGTAGAATAACCAAGGAAAACACATGGCGTACTACGTGGGGATAATTTGTTTGGAGCATATGGATGTAGCCAAGGATAACAGAGACACCCAAAAACTTTATAGGATGGAGGTTTGTTGTGAAGACATTCAAAAGGTGATTTGTGACTGAGTAAAGGAGTTGGCATTCTATTAATAAGATATATAGATGCTTGAAATGCATAACACCAATATTTTGAGGGAATGGAAGCATGACTTAATAGTGTGAGAGTTGTTTCAACAATGTGTCGGTGTTTACGCTCGGCTAGTCCGATGTGCTATGGGGTGTATGGTGGAGAGATGAAATGGGATATTCCATGTGTGGAAAAATAGGATTTTAATTTTATATATTATGTCCCCCCATCAGTGTAAATAGATTTAATTTTAAAGGAAAAATAGTTTTCAACAGTTTTTTGGTATTGAGGAAAGATTGTGACAACTTCTGTTTTTTGTTTTAAGGGATATAGCCATGAATAACGAGTGAAGTGATCAACAAAAATAAGATAATAGCGATAACCATTGACAGAGGTTATTGGAGAGGGACCCCAAACATCAGAAAAAATTAATTCAAATGGAGTAGAAGTTTTTATTGATGATTCATGAAATGGTAATTTATGACTCTTATTCAAGAAACACGAGTTACATGTAGTAATGAAAATATGAGAACTTGAAGGTAAAAATGTCTTGAGAGCTTGGTGGAGCGTCTTGGGTGAGGGGTGGCCTAGTCGGGCATGCCAAAGGGTGTTGGTGGACCTAGATGCATGAAGGTTGATTGGTGGACTATGGAGTGAGGGTTGAAGGGTGTAGAGATCACCACTAGTTGGACCGCACATCAACGTTGCCCCCGTCTTGAGATCCTTCATAGAAAAAGAGAAAGGGTGAAATTCAATATACACATTGTTTTGTTGACAAAATTTGGCAACAGAAATTAAATTATGACTTGCTTTTGGAACACACAAAACATTTTTAAGATTAAAAACAGTAGAAGGAGTAGAGAAATGAGATGAACCCATGTGTGTAATGGCTAAACCTGAACCGTCTCCGATCGTAACAAGTCTGTTGTGATGTGATGATTGGCTCCACTGTCAAGGATCCAATTTGCATTTGCAGCAGCAAAATTAGCGTTGGGGCTGGATTGTATAAGTTGTGGGCAGTACTTGGCTATATGGCCAGGAAAGTCACAGCATTGGCAGCGTGGAGGGGGACGATTCGCTCGAGGATTAAAATGGTCTTGGTTCCTCGATGGTCCTTGATAGAAAGGCCGATTAGTGCTATGATTATTTGAGACATTTTGGTGTCGTGGGGCTGACTGCATCGAGTGGAATGAATCTGCTGAAAAAGGATTCATATTTTGGTTTGATCCATGACGACCGCCGCGACGAAAAGCACCTCGCCCACGGAAATTTCGAGATCCATTTCGTTGATGGAAATTTGCCGTTGGGACAGCAACATCTGCAGGGATATCTTCTTTCTGCAGGAATTCTTCATGTGCAATTAGATGGCTATGTAACTCCTCAAAGGTGAAGGAGCGTTCTCTGGTACGGATGGAGGCTGCGATATTGTGATATTCAGATCCATGACTGTTGAGTACATAGAGAGTGATGTCGTCGTCTGAGATTGCAGCATCCAAGACTGCTAGTTCATCAGCGATTTTTTTCACCTGAAATAAAAATTCAGTGACAGTTTGAGAGCCTTTACGGCTTCTCTGGAGTTGATTTTTGAGAGACATCACATGAGCTCGTGATGGATTTGCATACTTGGCTTCAATGGCCAGCCATAGTTGACGAGCAGTGTCGCACGAGGAGAAGGCAACGCTATCGCGCTCATTCATGGAGGCGAGTAAAAAGCTAACAATAAGCTGATCATCGGCAAACCAGTCTTCATAGGCCGGATTGTTGGTTGAGACGCCATTGGTGGTGATAAACTCAGGTTGTGGTTCTACTTTTCCATTTATATAGCCTATGCATTTCATGCCAGCAAGTAATGAATTGATTTGGCGGCGCCAAGCGAAAAAGTTGGACACCGAAAGCTTAATGGATATTTGGGCACCATGTTTTAGAGGTGAAAGCTTGACGGGGTTTGTGTTTGTGTTTGAGGAGTTGTTAGACGCAGTGGAATTTGTGTTTGAGGAAGATGTAGACATGGTGGATCTGCATTCTTTGGAGTCTGAGAGGCAGCTGATACCATATAAAGAATAATGATTTTGCTATATCATTCACTAGGTATATTGGTACAATATGTAGAAACATATTTGCTATCCTAATAAAAGCTTCCTACAGTTATTGTTTGACTTTCTCTGATCAATTACAGTATGATATTATTTCTTGATCACGGAATAACTCTCATCTTAAATGCTTAATCCTAGAATATCTCTTAATTTAAAGGCCTTGGTCCTGTATCCTTAACACTCACCAATTCAACTGCTCGTCTAATCTTATCTGAAATTGATGGGACGAGTACTACCTCACCAAGGCAAATGCTCGTCCAACCTTAGCCGTTTTCGTTGAAGTCTGCGACCGATCTTGTTTTGTAAAATTCTTCGGGCAAAAATATACATGCATACAAGTCATGTTAGCCACTTCTTAATCAATTATCAAAAATTCATAATATCATAAATGCAGTTCATTTACAAAAATTTAAAGAAATAGAGCATATGATCACCTTTGAATTAAAGCAAATTCAATTCAAATAAGTTTCAGAATTAAAGTAAAAAAAATTCGACAAACACGCATGGGGGATGAAAAATATATTTAGGATTTGATTCAAGCTAAAATTTAAGAAACAAATTGGTTTATACTGACTACATACAGTGAAAAGCAAATTCAGGTATTAGATCCATTGGAGAATGGACGATAATATTTGGAAACTAGGACTGGAAAAAATAGAGTCAATCTATGGTTAAATAACCATTAGCGTATAATATTTTTGCAGATACTTGTTAATTCAATTCAACTTTATAATATATGTTTTTAGGTTGATGAATATTAAAGATCATAGCTGAACCGAATAGAATTGGGCTTACCTTCTATGATAAGCCGAGATCGAAAGGCGACTTTTGCATACATGAAGGATCGGGTTTGGCAAAAAATCAACTCCTGGAGTGACAAGTGTCTTTCCAAAGCAGGTCGTGAGGTAATGATAAAATCTGTTTTGCAGGCCGTTCCTTCTTACGTGATGAGTATCTTCCAGCTGCCTACCACTCTACTTGATTCCATCGAAAAGATGATGAATTCATTCTGGTGGGGCAATGGTAAAACAACACAAAGAGGAATTCGTTGATGACGTGGGAGAAGCTATCGGCACCAAAGATTCATGGAGGTATGGGTTTTAAGGACATATCTGTTTTTAATTTAGCTATGTTGGGTAAACAAGGATGAAAATTTATTACTGAACCAGACTCTTTGGTTGCTCAAATTTTTAAAGCTCGCTATTTCCCGTCTGGCTCCTATCTCACGGCCACCGTTGGGCACAACCCAAGTTATGTTTGGTGTAGCATCATGCGCGCTAGATTTATTGTGTGTGGGGGTGCTAGATGGAGTATAGGTTCAGGCGCAAATATTCCTATCCTAAACGAACCATGGTTGCCAAATGGAGAGTTTATCGGTAGTGATATTCCCGGTGCTCATTTTGTTCACAATTTTACTGTTAATAGCTTGATGACTTTATATGATAAAAGCTGGAATGAACAGGTGGTTCGACAAGTTTTTAGTGAGGCTATAGCAAACAAAATACTCCAGACGCCACTTATTTCGCATGTTGACGCGGATAAAATCATATGGAAAGCAGAAAGGCACAAACGTTACTCTGTTCGTAGTGCTTACAGGTTATGTGTATCCGAACTTATTGACTCTTTTTATAATTGGCGCCCGGGGTATTGGGCCGGTATCTGAAATCTTAAAGTCTCACCGAAAGTCAAGAATTTAATTTGGCGCATGTGTCGTGGTTGTCTACCGACTCGCGTTCGTTTGCTGGACAAAGGCGTTACTTTCCCAACTAATTGTGCTAGCTGCGACTCCAATTACGAGGATCTTATGCATGTTTTCTTTAATTGTCCTTTTGCTATACAGGTTTGGAATAGAACAGGTCTTTGGAGCTCAGTGCAAAGCGCCCTTGCTTCTACAACCTCAGCTACAAAAGCTGTTTTTCATCTACTAGAGGATCTGTCTGTTGATTTAACACAACGCTTGTCATATGTAATATGGAGCATATGGAAACACCGCAACCTTCGAGTGTGGGAGGATGTAATAGAAACAAGTGTCATGGTTGTCGAGCGTGCAATAAATATGGTTACGGATTGACAACTAGCAAATGTTACGGATGCTCTTGCATCCAGTTCGAATCTTCAACCAAATACGGCCTCCACCTCTAATCTCACCGAATCACGTGGCAACCTCCCGTGGCTGGAAGATACAAATGCAACATCGATGCAGCCTTCGCTTCTCAAGGCAACCGTACAGGTATTGGAATTTGTGTCCGCGATGCAGAAGGTACATTTGTTCTGGCTAAGACTTTGACACACCCTTGTACTATTCCGGTGGATGTGGGTGAAGCTCTAGGGCTGTACTCTGCTTTGCAATGGTTGAGTGATATGCAGTTTGACAATGTGGATTTTGAAACAGACTCTAAGTTAACAGCTGATGCTTTCCTTTCTACCAGGAATGACTTGTCCGAATTTGACTGCATTATTTCCTCCTGTCGTTATTTGTTTAGCACTTTCTTTTCTAACTCTAGGGTGGAGTTTGTTAGGCGACAAGCCAACGTGGTCGCGCATGCTCTTGTAAGAGAGGCCACGTCTTTAGCTAGTCCCGCCGTTTATTTTGATATACCCAATTGTATTGCAACTCTTATTATGACTGAAATGCTTTAAGCATGTTTCCATAAAAAAAAAAAAAACAGAACCGATTAGAAAGTTTTTATCTATCAGTACAAATAGTTGATTAAACTACTCGCGATAATCCAAAATTATTCTACTCTCGGATGTAATTAATTATCATATGTAATAGAAAGACAATTTAATTCCTCGACAAGAAAAGTTATTGATATGGGTATTATAAGTGCACAAACGAATTCAATTTTTATATTAACATATAAAAAGTTATTGATACAGAGGAGTATCATTTATATTTTGACATTAGGAATTGCATAGTAACTAAAACTTGTAACAACCCTAATTTAAGTGCGAATTATAATCCAATGATGTGTTAACAAAACATGGAGACATGCAATTCATAAGTAAAAGGATAGATGATTGCCCATGTCTAAAATCAAAACAAATGATGGTAATTAGAATGACAGCACCTGTTTTTCTCCGTTGGCGACGTTACTGATTAAGATTTGAAATCACTTGGCTTATTAACCGCACTTCTGACATGAACGTTTCTAAAAGCCTGTAGCTTCCAATACGTACTTCGAAGACAGCGTTGTTAGGGTCCATAGTGATTTTTAGCGGCGTTGATGATGAGGCAGATGTTTGGAGTTAGCGACGACGACGTTAAACAAAGTGGTTATCTTGCCGGCATGGATTGTGTGATGTTTCTAAATCGTGGTTGGTGGCTACGATTCAGAGTTTCTGGTTTAGGGTTACCAAATCGTGATTTACGATTCAGAAACATCGTCATAGTTAGTTTAACCTCTTCCCACAGACGGCGGCAACTGTACTTTCAAATAATAATAATTGTAATTGTATTAAGGTTTGTATTGTATTGGTTATTCTTTGAGAGTGCTCTCAGTGGTTATATTTGTAGCCCCCTATGGGCCTGGTTTATGGTTACTTAGGCAGCAAGTAACGGGGGTAATTAGGTATTTTAGGCGACCTTCTAGAGGTTTCTAGAAGCAGATTGAGGCGGCTCCCTGGATAGGGCGCGCCTTGGGCCTTATGGCCCTTTTGGAGGGCACTGAGGCCTCTGGGAGGGTCTAAAAGGCCTTCTGGGAGTCTTTTAGGTCCTTATGAATATATTGACGGTCCAAGAAGCAATATCATTCATAAGGAACACTATGAAGATCAATGGATTGCTCTTTGAGAAAGAGTAGATTTTGTCATGTGTGAACTTCAGAAACTGTCTCTAGAAGCACACAATTAGTCTCTCATATCTCTAAAGGACTGGCTAAAGAATGTTATCTCTAGTGTGGAGGAAGTAGAAGTTAACAAGAATCAGGAAAAGAGCAAGTCGTATATCTCAAATACTCCCTTCTACTTGGATGCTTCAAGCATAATCATTGCAAGTGTTCATTATGAGAATCCTGATCTTAGATGGTTAACCAAGTTGAAACTTCAAGCTGATGCTCCTATTCTTGAGAAACTGAAGCAATATTCTGAACAAGAGAAAAAAATCAAGAAGCTAGAACAAGAGCTCTTTGATCAGAAGATGATTTATGCAAATCTTCAGCAAAGATTGAATGCTCAGCTAGAAGAAGCCAAAGTCAGAGAAGAAGCACATGTTAAGGGTTACAATGAGCTCAAGGAAGCTATGGAGAAGCAATCAGAAAAGATGACTAACATGATGAGTGAAATGATGGAGATGATTAAGAAACAAGCCAAACAATAGATAACATACATTTTATCTTGTTGTTTTAATCATTTCTGTTATATCATATCTTAAGCTTCTGATAACTATTTCAAACTTTTGTTGTCGATCTGATACCTTAATACTGCTTCTGACAATGTTTATATGCTCTGATTTTCTAATATATTACTAGAATTATCTCATGATGTTCTTTCTCACTTCTCTTATTTTGTCTTTATTTTTTACTTTTTGTTGATGACAAAAGGGGGAGTAGATATAATATTTATTTATAGGCTCTGAACCCCACTAATTTAATTCTTAATAAAATTGAATTAGGAGAACCTGCTTCTCATCTCTTAGTCTTTAATTTCATGTGAGTTTATTTTGAGTGTTATTGCGTTTTTAAATGAATTTAATTAACTTGTATATGACTTAGGGGGAGCTTACAAACCTCACATTAAATGGCTATTGGACTTAGGGGGAGCTTACAAACCTCATACCCTAGTAGTCAATTTGTTAATTAGATCAACAACAATTGAACCTTTTTAAATACAAGTGTTTGTCATCATCAAAAAACGGGAGATTGTTGAAACAAAATGTGTTTAACATTACCTTTTGAGTTTTGATGATAACAAGGTATTAAAAAATGTCAATTGGATATACTAATATTTGTTCAAGTGTGCAAGACCATATGCAAAAATTCAAGTGTCTCTAAATAAAACATATGTTTTGGAAGAACAAATTAGAGGAATGAAATCTACAAAAAGGAAGCTTGTGTTGCAAGAAATCATCTGAAGAACGTGCAGAGAGCCGTTGTGGTTCGTTTGAATCGGTCTTGCTCGCTCCGTGTACCCCTTGCAGAGGAGGGATGTATCGTAAGTAATATTGTCAAACGTGGAGCTTGAACTTTAGCTTTTATTGGACCTAAGTAAATGAGCCAAATATCCTTTTGACCGGTCCAGAACATAACCCATGCCTCAAAGAAAAATGTGTGAACAGTAAACTTGTCCTAGGACATTTGCTGCTCCATTAATTTTTTATTTTGAGAGAATTTGCTGCTCCATTAATTATTTTTCTGACAAACTCGTTCTTTGATAAAGTATGATGCCGCTTTTTTACTTCTGCCTACCAAAAACGGTAAACCAAGGTATTTTCTAGTGCCAAAAACAGCCTGAACTCCTAAAATAGTTGTGAGTGAATTTTGGAGTGCTCAAATTACAACTCTAATACACTTCAGATTATTTTCTTCGACTAGATTAGTATCATTTACTATGTTTATAAAACCTTTAACTAGGTAGCATTACGCGATATTGTTGAGGATTGACTCAAAAATGTGAAGCTGAGAAAGTGCCAAAACGTGACACGATTTCGGCATCGTGGCACGATTTGGCCAGGCAGTGAGCATGTTTTTTGAGATGGGAAATCGTGACACGATTCAACAACTTCCTCATGAAGTTTACCTGAAAGTGACTTGTCACAACGGCTGGATAAGCAGAATCGTGACACGACTGGACCAAATCGTGACACGATTTTGGACGTTTGTGACTAGTATATAAGTGTTTTCTGCAGTTTTTTGAAGGTTGAGCTTGGTGAATCTCATGGAAACCAAAGGAGGGAACATTTAGGGTTTTAGATACTAAATGTTGAGTGTCTTTGGGTGAGGTTCAAAGCTTCAAAGATGTGAATCTTGGAGAACCAAAAGAGGGGGCTCTTGGTATTAGGGTTGGTGCTTTTTGGGAAGATTCATGGGTTGGGAAACACATGAGTGGAGAGTCTCTTGCAAACACCTTGGGAGAGTGAATAGTCATGAGTGTCTTGTTCATTGGTGAGATTGGGAAAATGGGTAGAAATTAGGGTTGTTCTTTGTGAGCTTGTTTAAGCTAATTTCTTGTAACCCATTTTGTATCTCTTTGTAAGAACTCATTGATAGTGGATTGGAGAGTTAAATCTCTCCCCCATAGTAGATCATCTTGGATCGAACTGAGTCAACAATCTCGTGTGTGTTTGTTGTTGTCTTTTCTTTCTACTCTTTTTAGCTTGTTTATTCTTTGGTTGATTATGGGTTTTGTTATGCACTTAGTTTCTAGATTAGATCTAGAATGTTGTTGTTGCTTGTGGTAATTTGCATTTGGTAATTGGTTGCCATTGACACTTGCCCCAACCGAATTTTCACAACAATTGACGCCCACCGTGGGGCAAGGGGAGAAGTTTGTCAAGTGTGCACCATGGGTACCAAAGGTTACATCTTGGAGATGGATGCAAGCATGGTTCAACGGGAGTGTATGGAAGCTTTGAAGGTTGAGGTTTTGAAGCCGGTCATCCTAGCACAATCGAAGAAGGTTAAGTGTGAAGAGAGGAGGTCATGATGATGGTGTCATGGCGGTGATGTGTGTGTTCCCAATGGGTAAATTCAGCTTGGAGAGGCGGTGGTAACGATACTCGTGATCCACCTTTGAGGTGGATTGGCAAGGCAACATGCATAGTGTGTGTACGCATTTAAAAGTTGAGGTAGAGAAAGCTCAACTTGAGGTGGAGTTAGTGACACCGGGAATGGTACGACTATGGAGGCCTTGGTTGTTATGCTCTAGTGGTGAGCAAGGGATTTCTTCATGAAGACGGAAGGCATTCCGGGGGTTGAAGAATGTTTGGCATGGCTTGTGGGATTACCGGAAATGACCAAGGGTAATTGGAGGCAAGTGAATTTTCGGGAGGAAGGATTTGACCACTCCGGGGGCCGAAGAGGTTATGGTGTAGGCTTGTGGAACTACCTGAAAGTCCTAGTGTAGTTGGATGCAAGGATCTTCAAGGGAGCGGAAGGCATTCCGAGGTTTGAAGAGGTAAAGGTGAAAGCTTATGGAACTACAAAGTGTAGTTGGATGAAAGGAATCAGACTTTAAAGCTTGTGGAACTATCAAGGATGGTTGGATGCAAGTGGAGCTCGGTGTGTGGATCAAAGTTCAAGTGGGGCTTTGGACTTGGTTGGTTTTGTCTTGAGGAATTGTTCAAGGCAAGGTTAAGGAGAATGGTGGTTGATGGGTAAATTAGCATCATCATCATTTTAGAGTCAAGGTGGATAATTGTTGAGGATTGACTCAAAAATGTGAAGCTGAGGAAGTGCCAAAACGTGACACGATTTGGGCATCGTGGCACGATTTGGCCAGGCAATTAGCATGTTTTTTGAGATGGGAAATCGTGACACGATTTGGGAAATCGTGACACGATTCAACAACTTCCTCAGCAAGTTTACCTGAAAGGGATTGGTCACAACGGCTGGATAAGCAGAATCATGACACGATTGGACCAAATCGTGACACGATTTTGGACGTTTGTGACTAGTATATAAGTGTTTTCTGCAGTTTTTTGAAGGTTGAGCTTGGTGAATCTCATGGAAACCAAAGGAGGGAACATTTAGGGTTTTAGATACTAAATGTTGAGTGTCTTTGTGTGAGGTTCAAAGCTTCAAAGATGTGAATCTTGGAGAACCAAAAGAGAGGGCTCTTGGTATTAGGGTTGGTGCCTTTTGGGAAGATTCATGTGTTGGGAAACACATGAGTGGAGAGTCTCTTGCAAACACCTTGGGAGAGTGAATAGTCATGAGTGTCTTGTTCATTGGTGAGATTGGAAAAATGGGTAGAAATTAGGGTTGTTCTTTGTGAGCTTGTTTAAGCTAATTTCTTGTAACCCATTTTGTATCTCTTTGTAAGAACTCATTGATAGTGGATTGAAGAGTTAAATCTCTCCCCCAGAGTAGATCATATTGGATCGAACTGAGTCAACAATCTCGTGTGTGTTTGTTGTTGTCTTTTCTTTCTACTCTCTTTAGCTTGTTTATTCTTTGGTTGATTGTGGGTTTTGCTATGCACTTAGTTTCTAGATTAGATCTAGAATGTCGTTGTTGCTTGTGGTAATTTACATTTGGTTATTGGTTGCCATTGACACTTGCCCCAATCGAATTTTCACAACAGATATTTTTTGTTAGTTGGAATATTCTTTTTTTTAGGAGGAATCAAAATATTCTCTATTCTTTTTTCTTCTTTTATCCTCGAGGGTTTTGACTTATGTCCCCTCTCTCTTTTGTACTTTTTATTTCTAGCTATATATTTTAAGGTGCTGTAGTTGGTAATTCCTCTGAACCCTTTCTTTTGCTTAAAAAAAAGAATATTCTCTATTCTTTTTTTGGGTGAATTAGTGTTTATACTCTAAATTATCATTATCTTGTTTATAAATTTTAAAAAATTATCCTAATTTTTTTTTTATTCAAGTCTATCCTATTTATTCTATACTAGCATTTAGATGGACATCTTGTATCCGTCTATCCGCTATTTTTATTGTGATAACATGCATAAATTACAAATAGAAGTTTTTAGAAAATTTTGATTAAAATTAATTTAATTTGAATTAAATTAATAGATGTTTTGCACTTTTATCTATACTTCTATACTATAAATAAAGAAAACTACCCATTTCAGCACACTTTTGGGTTGGACTTTTCTTTCCAAAAATACCCTTAATTTTTAATTTTAATTTTAAATACAAATAACACATGTAACAAATAGATAAGAATAAATTTAATTTAAGGAGAAAACTTACGCACAATTCCTTATGAATTGTTCTTACTGTTAGCCAATTATAAAATAACAAGTGAATTACTAATCCATGTCACTAATCATCCCCGTTAACTCTTTTTTACCTCCGTTAACCACATACCAAACTCATATAAAACTAGCAGAAAACAAAAACTCATGTTACTTTTTTATCAGCCGGTTTTATGTTGTACGTCTGTGTTGTTCCCCTCAATACAACCGACAAAGATTGCCAAGTATTTTCATATCCCTTCCACGAAAAACAGTATTTCCATATTATTTTATTACTTCTACAAAAAACAGGATTTCCATATTATTTTATTATTTTATTAATATAAGTTACTCTTCCTTAACCTTTAATCAATTGTAACAAACGTGGGCAAAAACTAATGGTAAATATTGAACTTTATTTCCTCTAAAAAAATATCAGTAACAAACGTGAGCAAAAAATAATGTTAAAGACTAGACTTTAAATCCTCTAAAAAAAATATTAGCAACAAACATGAGCAAAAAATAATGTTAAAGATTAGACTTTAAATCCTGTAAAAAAAAAGATTAATAACAAATGAGCAAAAAATAATAATGTTAAAGATTAAACTTTAAATACTCTAAAAAAAATTAGTAACAAACGTGAACAAAAACCAATATTAAAGATTGTACTTTAAATCTTCTGATAGAAAGATTAATAACAAATGTGAGCAAAATATAATGTTAAAGATTGAACTTTAAATCCTCTAAAAAAAAGATTAGTAACAAACGTGAGCAAAAAATAATGTTAAAGATTGTACTTTAAATCCTCTAAAAAAATATTATGACTCAAAATATTTTAGAAAAAAATGTGTTTGCACTATATTAAATATTAAAAATTAGGGTTCTCACAGTTAATAGTTCGTTCCCGCAATTGTTTAGTTTTTCTCAACCTCTCTCAACTCTCTGCATTAGAATTTAGAATTAACCTGTTTAGTTTGTTACAACTAATCAAAGTCGATTAATTTTATAGATTATATATTTGACTTTGCTGGTTTATAAGAGATTATGATTCAAATTGTTTACGATTAATTTTAAGAATTATTTGACTTTGCTGGTTTATAATTGCTTATACAAACTATGATAGAGTGACTTTTTTTTATATATAAAGAGAACCATGTTTTTTTTAATTATTAAATAAAGGGTAAATAAGCAGTAACATCCTCTGTCGTTAAGCTCCTTCCACTATCATTTAAAGGAATAAAAGCATTGCTTTTTTCTTGGTGATTCTAAACGTTCTGCATGTATATAATTGATAAACTGCTCCTATGGCCCCCATCCAATATCCAACAAAATACAATGAAATCAAAGTGTTAAAACCATTTAAACAATTCAAAATTGTTAAACGATAATCACACTCATGTTACCAACAACTAAAAACAGAAACACTAGAAACTTCAAACCACCATCTTTTGTTTTTGGTTACATTCAAACCACCATCTAGGAGGCCATAAAAAGAGAGGACCTCTAACAAGTATGGATACGAACATCGACACCAGATACAACACGGATACTGATACGCCAATAACATTGATAATTTGAGAAAATCACATAATTTAGGGTAATTATATTTGTGGATGCAGATGCAACACGTGTTCAGACACATCTAATATGAGGAATGTATGTGATTCATAGGCGAGGAGTAATATCATAATTCATATATATGGTTGAAAGATTCATAATTACACCTACAAATGATGATGTTCAAAAATTGAATGACATAATTATCAATTAGTTTCCAGAAGAATAACATAATTTGTTGTCATTTAACGAAATTGAAGAGGATTCTCATAACTTATATCAACATGAATTCCTAAATTCAACTGCTCAAGGAAGTATCCCGCCACATATTTTAAAGGTAAAAAAAAGGTGCACCTTTGATGTTGTTGCGAAACATATACCCTGAAGGTGAAAAAACACAAGAAGGGGGGTTGAATTGTGTTTTTTTTTTTTTTATTTCTCTTAACATTGAAATCAGAGTTCAGAGTCTGATAGAGTTCAGCTTCTGAAGTGATGTTCAGGATCTAAATGCAGCGGATAAAAACAGAGAGAGAAGAAAGACACAATGCAATTATACAGGTTCCTTCCACAAATCGGAAGTAGTCATGTCCCCCTTGCACTTCCAAGGAGAGTTCACTAAAATCAATATCTGAGTACACTTGCTCAAACACTAAAGTAAGAGACTTCAAACTACTCAAGCACAACTGCAAGAGATTTCCTATGCTCAAGCACAATTGCAAGAGACTTCCTATGCTCAAGCACAACTGCAAGGGACTTCTATTCAAACAGAATTACAAAAAAAAATGATTGAGGTTGAACACTTGATATACAATCAGTGGTGTTCACAATACAATTCAGATACAGACTCTTAAGACTCTGGAATTTCTAAGATATGAACGTTGATAAGAAATTCTAAGTGAACTCTGATGTGAAACAATTTCAGTTGAGGTTTGACACTTGTAAATTGTTGTATGAGTCTTGTCATTCCTTAAGTCTTCACTCCTTTATATAGAGGTGTGAAAGAGACGTTGTATATTGCCAGCACATCAAAAAAGAGGCGTTTGAAACTTGATCATATCACCAATGATTTGGTTAATGTCCTATGAAGGAACAATTTCAAATCCATTCCTTGTATAGAGGAATAACCAGCGTAGTCACAACTGTTGTCTTGTTCTATTGCAGACACAAAACAGAGTAGTGGAGAAGGTGGTTGTACAATTGTACTATTGTCCTTTTCCAACGTTCTTCAGCGAATATGTTTCCAAAGCCTTCAAATTCTCTGATATAACCATTACTCTAAAGCTTATATTCTTCTACAAAGATAGACTTGATTTCCACAAAATTTAACATTCATTTGAAGTTTTTAACTTTTGGCTTCTGATGATCTTCAGAACTTCTGATAGGTAGCTTCTGATGAGAGCGCTTCTGATGACGTCATCTTCAGAACCTCTAGTCTCTAGATCCTTTGATCTTCAGAACCTCTATTCTTCAAATGTTTTGGTCTTCAGAACCTCTATTCTTTAGATGCTTCCTTGCAACATAAGTTTCCTTTTTGTAGATTTCACTTGCTCTCATTTGTTCTTCAGAACCTATATCTTGAAATAATAGACACTAAATTTTTGTCTATGGTCCTGCATACTTGAACAAATATTAGCATATTCAACTGACTATTTTCAATACCTTGTTATCATCAAAACTCAAAGGGTAATGTTTTAAACACACTTTGTTCCAACATACCCTAGATATGGCTTTTGTAATGGAACATGATTGTTATGTCGTGGTTTATTTAAGAATATGTTGGATGTGGAAATCCTTACAGGAAGCAATGCTGGAAAATGAGCATTCTTGCCCAAAATTAAATTAAAAACAAATGTGAGTTCATGACTTCCCTTTGTGCTTAGTAGAAAATAGTCTCCCGTTAAACTAAGTTTTGCTATTACCATAAATAAGTCACAAGAGCAGATCATTCCCAGTGTCGGAATCTATCTTCCACGACATGTTTTCGGCCATGGTCAATTATATGCAGTTTTATCAAGAGGATTTTCTCAAAATTCAACAAAAGTTCTCATTAAAGAAGGGAAAATAGAATGAGAAGATGAAGACTTTATGAAAAATTTAGTTTTTAAAGATATTCTTTTATCGCAATCGTAATGTTTCTTTTACATAACATGTCATTTACACATTTTTTATGATGTTTCTTTTACACAACACACACATTTATGTTATGATATTTTTAATTACTATTAGAATAAACAATAAATGATCATTATTTTACCTTAATTTTATATGCAGACAAACTAAAATATGTTGAGTTCAAAAATAATTTTGTTATATGTCTTAACAATAATTTGTTTATAAATCAATATATCAATAATTTCCATAATATTTTTAAATTTTAATTAAAATTATACAAACAAACATAATAAAATAAGCACATGCGTTAACGCAGTAGAAAGAGCGGACATGTCCGTCTTTCCGCTAGTATTGTAATAAACTAAACTTATCCGTCTTCAAAAACAAACTAAACTCATATTTTTCAATAATACCAATAATATAACGAATACAATATCTTTAAAAAAAATATAACAGACAAAATTCTTATCTTTAAAAAAATATATAACTAACAAAATTTCTTGACTTTGCATTTAATTTATATCCATTTACGTATCTATCACTTGTTCTCATCCTAACCAATGTCAATGCCGTTAGAAATTAACAACGTAAAAATAATATGTAAACATCATTTCGTCCAGTTATGATTATATATACTTTCATAGTCTCTGATGTATATTCAATAATATAATGAGAATAGTTGGTATACACCTCTAAAGAAAAGTATATTCAATAATATAAAGAGCATAAATTTTATGTAATGTTTAAATTCTTATATTCAATAAATCATATTATACTACAACCAAAAAAATAAATCATATTATTATACTATTTTATCATATTAATTCATAAAATTCCTCTTCTTTCAAAAGAAAAAAATTAAATCAACACCGCCAACATTTGAATGCATTAGAAAAACATTATATGCTAAGTGTGCATTAAAGGGTTAAATATGTTTTTAATCCTACAAAATCAAGACTTTTATGTTTATGCAACAAAATGTGTATGCATTTTTAAAGATAATTAAACAAAATTAGTTTGAACCGGAATTAAATTAAGTGCAAAAAAAACTTTGTAGGGCAAAAACTATTAAATTTAAGTATATTCTCAGTAAAAAAAAATATAAACAAAAAGCAAGTCAAATGAAATTGACGTCATTGATATAAATTTTGAATTCAACTTATCAAATTTCTTTGATTAAATTTTTCTAATATTTTATTACAGATTATACTCATTGACTATGAAAGTAAATATAATTATAACTAGAATGATGTTGGCTCATGATTTTTCGGTTGTTCATTTTCTCACGGCATTGACATTGGTTAGGATAATAATAACGGGTACATACATATGTAATAGATTTTTATAAGTGTTTAGTCCCTGCAAACATGAGTCATTTAAAAATTGGTCTCTGTATTTCTTAATCCTGACATTTTGCTCTACCAAAATTTAATCACTTAAAAATTGGTTCTTCAGCCCAGTTAATTGCTGCCACGTTACCGTAATTACAAACATGAAATTGTAAAAATACTCTTGTAATTAGATACGTGACAGTGATTAAGTGGGGAGAGAGACGTAATTTTAAGTGATTAAATTTTGGCAGGGTAAAATGTCAGAATTAAGGAATACAAGGACCAATTTGTAAATGACCCCTCCCCTATTTGCAGGGACCAAACACTTATAAAAGTCTATGTAATATGAAACATAAAAGTGGATATAATATAATATGCAAGTCCACAAAGTCAAGAAATTTTGTGAGTTTGATCAAAACAAAGAGGGAAGTGATACATAACCAACCTTAGGTGGCATGTACCACTTGTACACCCACATATAATTGTGACATGTGTGTATGTAATATGTAATCCTCACACATAATTTTTTTTTTTTACATTTTGAATCTCTCACACAGTATCACATAGGATGGTACAATGTACATATGGAGAAAAGGGTGTCCATTAAACATTATCCAAACAAAAATGTTACTGTTTTGTTCATGCATGGAAATGTTTCTTATTAGATATAAGAGTAATGCTAGCATTACTCATGATATATATCTTGCACCATGTTTAAGGTAGTTTCTACCATCGACTCAATAAATGTTGCCATTAAGTTAAATAAAATATGATATTACTTAGTGATTCAATGATAAAAAGGCACATGTATACGGTGCAGGATTTGGCATGTTAGACAAAGGCTCAAAAACATAGTTAATCATGAATTAAATAATAGAGAGTCTCATAAGTCCTAGCTCAATTGGAAAAATATCGAAATTGTTAAGTCGGACGATATGACCGGGGTTCGAACCTTGGTACCTCCACTTTGAGTGTGTGAGTTTATAATAGCTTTGATTTTTGTCTCGTCTATCTAAAAAAAAAATATAGACATTATACCTCATTTCATGGCCTTTTGCCTATAAATATCTGCAACACTACATGCACTAGGTAAACACACAAGTGTCTTGGAATATTCATTAGTAATTGAAGACTTCAACCTATCCCAGAATGAGGTTCCTATTTTCAAACCTTCAATCCTTGAAGCTGCTATCCTTTTGGATGCTTCTTTCAGCAAGTGCATTCACAACAGCCCTAACTACTTTATCAGCAACTTCACAAGCAAGTGCTTTGTTGAAGTGGAGAGCAAGTCTTAACAACCAAAGCCAAACTTTGTTATCTTCATGGAGTGGCAATAATTCATGCAACTGGCTTGGAATTTCATGCAATGAAGATTCCATTTCTGTCTCTAAGGTAAATCTCACAAATATGGGATTGAAAGGTACGCTTGAAAGTCTTGACTTCTCATCACTTCCAAATATCCAAACCCTAAACATAAGTTACAACTCCTTAGATGGAAGTATTCCTCGCTATATTGGAATGTTGTCCAAACTTACTCATCTTGATCTAAGTTTCAATCTTCTCTCAGGAATAATTCCATATGAAATAACGCAGTTGATTAGTCTTCAAACTTTATATTTGGATAGTAATCTTTTTAGTGGTTCCATTCCTAAAGAAATAGGTGAATTAACAAATCTGAGAGAACTTCGTATCACAAATGCAAATCTCACAGGGACTATCCCAACTTCCATTGGGAATCTGACCTTGTTGTCATATTTGTATTTAGGAGGAAACAACCTTTATGGTAACATTCCAAAAGAACTTTGGAATTTAAACAAATTAACCTTCTTAAGAGTTGAATTAAATAAAATTAATGGGTCTATTTTAGCTCAAGAAATTGTGAAGTTGCATAAGATAGAGACTCTAGATCTTGGTGGTAATAGTCTTTCCATTAATGGTCCTATCCTTCAAGAAATTTTGAAGTTGGAAAATTTAAAGTACCTTTCCTTTTATCAATGCAATGTCAGAGGGTCTATTCCATTTTCTATAGGAAAATTGGCCAACTTGTCATATCTAAATTTAGCACACAACCCTATTTCTGGCCACCTTCCTATGGAAATTGGAAAGTTAAGGAAGCTAGAATATCTATATATTTTTGACAATAACTTATCTGGTAGGATTCCTGTGGAAATTGGGAGATTGGTGAACTTGAAAGAGTTAAGGTTTAGGGACAATAATCTTTCTGGTTCCATTCCTCGTGAAATTGGAATGCTGAGAAATGTTGTTCTAATTGATTTGGACAATAACTCTCTTTCAGGTGAAATCCCACCGACAATCGGAAACTTGAGTGATATACAATTTCTTTCATTTGCTCAAAACCATCTCAATGGGAAATTACCAATGGAATTGAATTTGCTTATCAATTTGGTACAACTGCAAATGTATGATAATGACTTCACTGGTCAGCTGCCTCACAACATTTGCATTGGTGGAAGTTTGAAATATTTGATTGCTAAAAATAACCACTTCACTGGCTCAGTTCCAAAGAGTTTGAAGAATTGCTCTAGCATTATTAGGATTAGACTTGAACAAAACCATCTTACTGGAAATATAACAGAAGTGTTTGGTGTATATCCAAATTTGGTTTACATGCAATTAAGTCAAAACAATTTTTATGGACACCTTTCATCCAATTGGGGAAAGTGTCAAAACCTAACAAGCTTCATCATTGCCCATAATAATATATCAGGTCATATACCACCAGAAATAGGAGGGGCACACAACTTAGGGTTACTTGACTTATCTTCAAACCATCTCACAGGGGAAATTCCAAAGGAGTTAAGCAACTTATCATTGTCCAATCTCTTGTTAAGCAACAACCATCTCTCAGGAAACATTCCTGTAGAAATATCATCCCTAGATCAACTTGAGACCTTAGACCTTGCGGAAAATGATCTAAGTGGTTTCATCACAAAACAACTTGCAAATTTGCCTAAGATATGGAACTTAAATTTGAGCCATAACAAATTTATAGGAAATATTCCTATTGAATTTGGACAATTTAAAATCCTTCAAAGCCTTGATCTTAGTGGAAATTTTTTGGATGGAACAATACCATCAATGCTTACACAGTTGAAATACTTGGAAACATTGAATATCTCACATAATAATCTTTCTGGTTTTATTCCCTCTAGCTTTGATCAGATGTTTAGCTTAACGTCTGTCGATATATCATATAACCAATTGGAAGGTCCACTCCCCAACATTCGAGCTTTCAGTAGCGCTACCATTGAAGTGTTGAGAAATAATAGTGGCTTGTGTGGTAATATCTCTGGCTTGGAGCCTTGCCCAACATCAAGAAGTAAATCTCATGATCGTAAGATTAAAAAAGTACTATTGATAGTTTTACCTCTTGCACTGGGAACCCTAATGCTAGCAGCTTGTTTCAAATTCTTATATGATCTCTACCAAACATCAACCATAGAAGACAACCAGGTAGGAGGGAACATTATTGTACCTCAAAATGTTTTCACAATATGGAATTTCGATGGAAAAATGGTTTATGAGAACATCTTGGAAGCCACACAAAATTTTGATGACAAATATCTCATTGGAGTTGGAGGGCAGGGAAGTGTTTACAAAGCAGAGTTACACACAGGTCAAGTAGTTGCTGTGAAAAAGCTCCATTCAGTTTCAAATGACGAAAATCTCAGTCCAAAATCGTTCACAAATGAGATCCAAGCTCTAACCGAAATTCGACATCGTAATATTGTGAATCTGTATGGATTTTGCTCACATTCACAGTTGTCATTTTTGGTTTATGAGTTCATGGAGAAAGGTAGTTTGGAAAAGATTTTGAAAGACGACGAAGAAGCAATTGCATTTGATTGGAATAAGAGGGTGAATGTCATTAAAGATGTAGCTAATGCTTTATGCTATATGCACCATGATTGTTCACCTCCAATTGTTCACAGAGATATATCAAGCAAGAATATTCTTTTGGATTTGGAATATGTGGCTCATGTCTCTGACTTTGGAACAGCTAAGATTCTTAATATTAGTTCAACTAACTCGACTTCATTTGCATGTACATTTGGATATGCTGCTCCAGGTTAATTCCCTTTCTTTTGATCCTCTTGTTGTTCATTTTGTAACAAAACTACTTCATAGTTATCTACATCTCATGTTTAATTTTGCCTTTTGCTTGTTCAAACCACACTCAAATTTAGGGTATTTCTCTTTTTATAGGAACTTCAGTAGCATAAACATTGATATCTCCGGTTTTATTTTGGTACAGAACTCGCATACACAACAAAAGTAACTGAGAAGTGTGATGTGTATAGTTTTGGAGTATTAGCATTGGAAATACTGTTTGGAAAACATCCTGGAGATGTTATTCCTTTATGGACTATTGTTACCTCTACACTTGACACTATGCCACTGATGGATAAGTTGGATCAACGTCTCCCTCGTCCTTTGAATCCCATTGTTAAGGACTTAGTATCGATTGCAATGATAGCTTTTACATGTTTGATAGAAAGTTCACAATCTCGCCCTACCATGGAGCACGTTGCCAAGGAGCTTGCAACGCCAAAGCTGGTTCACATAAACAGATAAAAGATTATACTTATTCAACATGCTTGAGTTTTACTTGTTATATGTTGTTTTGTAATTTTGTAAACTTTGTTGAACTTGTTTGTATTATATATTTTCTTAAAATTTGTGCTTTCTCTTGAAACATTGAGATTTCAGATGTACACAACAATGTTTTGTGATATTTTATGTCATCTTATGTTTGCTCTGCATGAAGTATGGTGACCCATACTTGCTAGAGTGTTTAAAACTTTGTTATCAAGATTAGGGGACAGACTATTATGATGTCCTACTGTTTCATCTTATGTTGTTTTTTCTATGTATTATATCTGAAACATCATTTTGAAGTAGAATGAAATTATCTTAAATTTTCTTTGTTCTTAAATGTCCAGTGATTAAAAACCTAAAAGCATTTTTTTGAGTGAAACATAATACTTATTTGGAGAGAAAACCAGACAAATCAATAGAGAAGAAATTCATAAGATCCAATTTTTTTTCTTGAGACCCGACACTTTTTTTCTTGATAGATTTATTTAACTAATATTACCCTACCAGCACCTCTTGTATTTACAAGAAATAATTATGAAATTTGGTATGTGAAGATGAAGACTCATTTGAGGGCATGTGATGTTTGGGAAGTGGTGGAAACAGTTCTTGAACAACCACTTTTGCAAGAAAATCCAATTATTGCTCGGATTAGATACCACAACGAGCAATATTACAGCCATTGCTCCAACTATTTCTCAAAGTGGTTGTTTTTTTTAGGAAACTCGCAATTGAAAATGGGAAGGAGTGTAGAATTTAATAAATTATGTTGATGATTTGGGTGTTGATGCTAACTTATAGTCATCTACTCACCCCAACATAATGGAGTTGGTGAAAGAAAGAATAGAGATGTCCTTGAAATTGCTAGATGCATAACTTTTTAGAAGAAACAAATTGGATGAAAAAGGGATTTTAATATGCTATAGCTCAAAATCTAAGGGTTATATCTATCAAATTAATTCAAATAAAATTTTCAACATTATTTGGGTCATAATCATAATCACTGTCATCTACGATATCCTCCATCTCTGCATCTCCTTCTAAACCAGTTTCCTCATTATTCATGTTTACACGCATTTCTTCTACCATTTCAACAGAGGATCCAACAGGTACAACGATATCATCATAATACCAGATATCACCATTATTGTAATAACACTCGTCTCAGATATCTTGGGTGCATCTTATTGACAACACCTTTGTCAAGACCACTCTTTGGGTTAGGTTTGGTAAGGAGGGTGTCTGCAGTCCTATCCCTGTTGTCATTAAGAACACATGCCAAAAAGGAAGGATATGGCAGTTTCTTAGAATTGTCTAGTTTATAAGACATCATCCTATTGCAGATAAACAAGGGCCAATTCACTTTAATCCTATTTTTGATCAGCCACAATAATCTCAAGTCTAGGTCATCAATCCTACCAAAATTTCCTTGCTTACACAAAATGATCTTTGCAATAATCCAGTGTAGTACCCTGTCATTACACTTGAGTTGCATAGCACTAAAGTTGGAGTATTCTAAAGGAACAATGAAAGATTTTGAGATGCTTTGCACAAAGAAAACATTGTCATACCCAGTGGATGTATTGTCACTCTTAATATCTATGCCCTCACGCTCAAGGCCAACAAGACTAGTCCATCTCAGGAGTCAAGGTTACCAGATTATTTTTGAACGGACAGGTAAAGCTAACTTTGTCTTCTTGTCTCTGATGTGCGGATTAGGTAAGTGTACCAAATTGTTTACCAAGTAATAAAGTGATAAGTAGAGTATCGTATCCACGTAGATTGTTGTTTTGTCCAAACAATTCGTGTTACTTATTTTTGTAAGTTTGATGATATAAAAGATAAGGGTTAGAAAGGTTGCAATTTTTATCTGTTTGGAACAGAGCAGTTTAACTGTTTTTGGTTGCAAAAATGCAAGCAGTGGTTAGGATTCTTCGTATCCCCCCTGTTTATATTGTTGGATATTAAATAATAGTAATGTCGAGTTTATTTATCTTAGGTAGACTATACAAGTGATGAGATCGTTGAGACATTACTAACCTACTTTGATCCCTTTGATGGCTAACTACACCTGTTGATCGCACGGTGATCCTTATGTGCGGGGTCTTGCTAATTCAGGGGTAATTGAAACATAAACTTAAATTGGTGTTCCAGTGTTTCCCAAGGAAATTAAGGCCAAGGTTCCCTTAGGTCGACTCATCTATAAATCTTAGGACACTCATAGCAAACCTTCTCTCACTTACTCAGTAGTTCTATTAACGGGCAGCCCTAATCTATGTCTACCTTACTAAGGGTTTAAGAGAATGGTTCTATTAGGATACGACATATTTCCTTTAGCTAGGCACTTGTTTCCCTAATTACTAACCAATTACATCCTAGGCTCGGTAGAGCACCACTCAGTCTTAGTAATGTTATCCCCTAAGTACCTACAACTAGGGTCAACTCTCTTTTGGTATCTTTCGCTAGTTAATAAACACTTACTTCCTAAACAGATCGTTATCAGTAAAAGAATATAAATATCAAGATATGAGCATCCAGTTAGTGATAGCAATATTAGACCCTGTCACAACCTAAGTACCTAATCTAGGGTTGCACCTATCACAGAAATAAACTAAGGAAATTCCTAATAAAACTTAATAGCGAACAAAGGAATAAATAAATAACATAAACAACATATTAAATTAAATAAATATCCCACAAAAATATACAGAGGTTCATCTTATAACTCTAAGCTAAAAAGATTTAGTTACACATGGTAACTAAAAAAAAATTACTAAAGATAAAAACATACCCTAGAAAATCAAGGAGAAGATAGAAACTCTCCTGAAGCTCCAAAGTTGCCTTCCTCTTGAACTGACACAATTTTGAACGAGAAATTCTGAATGAGGAAGGCTGGTATTTATAGTTAGAGTTTCTACCTGGGTTTGGGCTAAAAGTGTGAGCTTTACCCAACACTGAAGTAGGAAAAGACTGTTGCGCACCGCATTTTTGCATGCACTAGGCGCATAACAAATGCCCTAGGCGCATGTGATTAGAGCGATTTGCATGCCCTAGGCGCATTGGTTGTTAAATCCATGCCCTAGGCATTTTTTCATTCCCTAGGCATTTTTCCAATCCCTAGGCGCATGAAGTTTGTTTCCTGGTTCCAATCTTCGATTTTTCGTCGTTTTAGGTCTTCGTCTTCAAATAACTTGCCTCGGAACTTTGGGAACATAATTCCTCCCCTTTGTATGTTTTATAAGGCCTTTTGAATCTTCATTTTTGGTCTTCCCAAGTCTTCACAATTTTTCAGTTGTACTTGATTTGCCGATTTGCATGATTTCTTCGTGAATTACTTCAAAAACCCCCTAAAATTGCTATGTTTTGGGAAAACTAGAATTACATACTCAAATATAGAAAACATTACAAAAGTCCTGAAATCATAGGCAATCGTTCTAATACTCCTCATTTTTGCTACTAAACCCTACTGAAAATAACTAAAGAACATGCTAAGAATAACGTAAGATGACCTGTCATCAAGTGATCTATTGTATGAAATTTCTTGAAAAGTGTGGGAGTGAGGAACAATCTTGTGAAAAGACTCATGTTGGTTTGTGGAGCAAGTCTTAATTAGAGAATAAACAATCGTGGGGGCTGATGGGATAAATCCGTAAGTGCACGGTTTACCGAAGTAGTAAAAAGAGAGTATCGTTCCGACAGGGAGTTGGTTAATTTAATTAACTTTAAGAATGATTAGAAGAAAGAGTTCAGTTAAAAAGGTGATATTTTTTATTTAAGAAAATAATAATAAAAAGCGCCTTGGGATTATTGGTTCATCATGGTGACAAACCCTTCACAAATCAAACCCTAAACCTAGACTTTATGTTGGACTTATTTTCTAAAGACAAGTTTATCTTAAGCCTATCACATCTCCTCTCGGTCTCAGTGAGTGTGTTTCTCTGACAATCACACCTATTCTCATGGGTGATTGCTATTGAAATCCTTGAATGATCGAAACTTTATATGTCTCAAGGTTTGCTAGACTATTCTCATGTTTCGCAATCCTTGTCTAAATTCACTTGTTCCAAATTTAAAACTTTATCTCTCGATCCATCGCTTAATATTTGTTATTTATTATAAGAACGGTGATTTAGATTAGAAAATAGGTTTACATAAAGTAAAGGTTAGAGGATTGGTTTGATTAGGATTTAGTCATTAGACTCATCCAACAATCCAAAGACAAGAAGAAGTCTACTTACTCATGTTCATTGTAGACATAGAGAAGAAAAAGAAAAAGAACATAAATAAAAAGAAGAACTTTTATTAAAAGAACAATTGTCACTTATTATTCTTAATAACAAAAGATGATTCTACAAGTCTAGTGGCTGCTCTATTTATAGTCTAACAATGACTTAAGCCATAAGAAATAAACCTTTAAAGTGTTGCATAAGAAACCATGGGCTCTTGGTCAAAAATAAACTAAAATAGGAAGCTTTGTTGAAGAAGCAAAAGCAGCAAAAGGATATTATGTGGCGCAAGACATATATATTTTGGTGAAAGATCTTCAAACTTTTTTGCACAAAATATTTTTTTTGTACAAGATCTTCATATTTTCAGCACAAATTAGCTCCAAGGATTTTTTGCATGAGATCTTAATATTTTTAGCATAAATTTGTTCCAAGGATATTTTTGTATGAGATCTTCATAAATTAGCTCCAAATCTCCTTTCTTTTGCTCCAAGACTAAATCTTTTGAATACTTGTTCGTGAAATATAAAAACTTGCAGCTATAGGTTCTGAATGAGTCACTATGTTGACTTCATCAGACTCGCTTACAAAGTGATTTTTCAATGCTTCTCTGGCGCCATCAGGACCAGGTTTCAAAATCACTTCATTTGAGCTTCCTCCAATGAATCCAAGACCATGTCCTCTATTCTGATATGTGTTATAGATCATAGATGCTACCCTAGATCTATCAATTCCAGTAGCAATAAATTCTTGTAGAGCAACATCTTGCTCACTCAAGTATTTACAACTACACTTCTTGATCAATAAGGAATCATTTTCTTCTTTTAAACTTTCTAACTCCAACAGAGTTGAATTATGCCTTTTTGACAGCTTATCAAGCTGCTGTTTGACTTTCTTCAACTCAATGGATTTAGCTTTATAGTGACCAAGAAGTTCTTTGATAGAATCTACTAATTCAGATCTTGTGAGTTCAGAAAATACCTCAGTCTCACTTTCAGAGTCTGCATCTGATTCTGCCTCAGGTGCCTCCTTTACTGATTCAGTTGTAGCCATTAATCCAACAGCTACATTAGCTTAACCATCAGCATCATCATCTTCAGACCCTGACTCATTATCAAGATCTTCCCAGGTAGCCATCAGACTTTTCTTGATTTGCTTCTTAAACTTGCTTGACTTAAAGGTTGGCCTTTTTGATTTGGATATCTCTTTCTGCAACTCTGGACAATCAGCAATAAAGTGCCCAGGCTTCTTGCAGTTGAAGCAACCTTTTTGTTCTTCCTTTTTGAAACCCTTACCACTGCTCTTACTCAGAAACTTCTTGTTCTTTTTAGCAAGGTATTGCATTCTGCTTGAAAGCATAGCCATTTCTTTAGCAACATCAGGATCTTCCTCAGAGCTTTCAGAAGCAGAAGATTCATTTTCAGACTCTTCAACCTTGAGAGCTTTTGAGGATCTTCCTTTTGACTTTAAAGCAATGGTTTTAGACTTTCTTGCAGATTCATGTTCATTGAGACTTAAATCATGAACTTTGAGAGAGCTCACAAGATCTTCAACACTCAAAGTGTTTAAATCCTTAGCTTCCTCAATTGCAGTAACCTTTGGTCTCCACCTAGAGGGTAAGCTCCTTAGAATCTTGCTAATATGGTCAGAAGTTATATAACTCTTCTTTAGTATCTGAAGTCCAGATACTAGAGTTTGAAATCTTGAGTACATCTGCTCAATGCTTTCATCCTCTTTCATCTTGAATAATTCCTATTGATGAACTAATAGAAGAGCTTTAGCTTCCCTGACCTTCTTGCTCCCTTCATAGTTTGCACAAAGAGAAGCAAACATGGCTTTAGCAGAAGATTTGTCACTCATCTTCATGTATTCGGATTTAGGAATAGCAGTGACAAGAGCTCCTCTGATGATATGATGTTTCTTGTAAATCTTCTTCTGAGCAGCAGTGTGAAGTTTACAGTCAATGGCAGCACCTTCGTCATCAAGTTGTAAGTCACCAACACCATCTTCAAGTATATCCCAGAGTTCTTCATCAAGACCCATGACATAGCTATAGAAGTTGGTTTTCCACCAAGAAAATTCTTCAAGATCACCATTGAACTTTGGAATTTTCCCATAATCAGCTTTCTTACTGCTGTTATTGGATCCATAGTCGTAAGGTATAACAGCACCAGAATTAGCACTAGAAGTAGAAGGTTCACTGGAAGACATGTTTTTCTCTGGATCTTTTCTGTTACACGGTTAAGTGCTAAGACATCAGAGCCGAAGCTCTTATACCAATTAAAGGTGAGAAAAACAAAAGAAGGGGAGGTTGAATTGTGTTTACTTTTTCGAAACTCTTGAAGAGTAAGAATCTGTTTCTACAGGATCAGAGTCTGAATGGATTCAGAGTCTGATGAGAGACCAGATTTTGTTGCAGCGGAAAATAACAAGAGATAGAGAGAAAGAGAGAACACAAGCAATTATACAGGTTCCTTCCACAAACCGGAAGTAGTCCTGTCCCCCTTGCACTTCCAAGGAGAGTTTCACTAAAATGTAATTTCAATTACAAGTTGCTCAAACACACAATAAGAGACTTCCAATTGCTCAAGCACGCAGGCAAGAGTCTTCCAATGCTCAAAGACACAACTAAGAGACTTCTTTGCTCAAGCACACAAGCAAGAGACTTCTGACACAATTTACAGAAAATTGAATAGAGTTGGAGACACTTGATAAACAATCAAAAGTGTTCCAATAACTTAAAACAAAGACAGACTCTGTTTTGCTGATAAACTTAGAGATTCTAGAATACACAGTTTATAAGAATAATCTAAGTTGTTGATGTGTTTCTGGTTTGACTCAGTGAGAATACAATAGCTTGACAGCGTAGTTTTTCAGTTGTAGAGTCCAACGTATTCTTCAAGTCTTCTATCCTTTATATAGGCGTTGGAAAGAGACGTTGAGACAATCCAGCACATCAAGAGAATTCTGGAAACTTGATCAATGACTGTTGATCAATGACTGTTGATCAATGACTGTTGAATTCCATTCCTTTTGAAGCTTAACACCGGTAGACATAGTTGCCAAACTGTACGAGGTAGTGGAGTTGTGGAAACAGAGTTCGTACACACATACTATGTATTATTCTGCATTCTTTGTCGTTGAGCATCCCACGCTCAAGTTGACTTTGAAGCTAGCCGTTACTGCAAGTGAGTGTTTCTTATGCATCGAAATGCCTTTAGAAATCCTTCTAAGCAGATCTTCAGATTGTAGGCTTCAGACTCACTGTAGCACTTCAGCTTCTGATGATCTTCAGACTCTCTTGGTCTTCAGGTTCTGATAGTCTTCAGACTCTCTTGAATTTTTAGGTTCTGATCATCTTCAGACTTATATGAACTTCAGATTCTTTTAGTCTTTAGGACTTCTTGACACAGCTTCTGATGATTCTTCGGACTCTCTAGATCTTCAGAATCACAAGCAACAAGCTTCTCTTGGTCTTGCTCTCAAAATGTTAAAACAGAATACTTTCTAAGATTAAAATCTTGATTAAGATCCTGCATACTTAAACAAATATTAGCATATCCAATTGACAATTTTTAATACCTTGTTATCATCAAAACTCAAAATGTGGTATTGCTGAACACCCTTATTCCAACACTTTATTCCCCCACACTAACTTATACTACTTTTACTCTGAAAACTTTGAAGGGGTAATTTACCACTAGAGTTAGAACATGCTCCTTAGAATACCTGTTCATACACTTACTCAAAGACTGCAACTTTGTGCTTTTATCAAAGAGAATTTTCACAATAAAACATGATTGGGGTATAGCAATAACACTCAACACAAGAATTCACTTTCATGTACAATAAACAACCAATTGGAAGAGACTTTAACAAAAAAATTATGTCATAATTTACAATAAAAACAAGCTGTTTTCCATGCATTTCGTAATAAAACAAATCAAAAATTAAAATTCAAGGGAGTTTGGAAACACTACGACACTTTGAAATTAAAACAAGACACTTTATTTGGCTCCCCCATACTTGGGAGAAGCATTGTCCTCAATGATTTGAAAAGAAAAAAAAAGGAAGAAGAGAGTTGAGAAAGGAAGAGGAAAGCTTACAATTAGTTTGGACCCCGGATAAGAAAAAGAGGAAAAAAATAGGTTTTGGGGGCTTGGCACGGTCGTGCGGCGAGAGGCACGGACCGTGCCTTTCTCTAGACATTTTTGCTGATTTTGGGTGCTGGTTGCAGGCACGGGCCGTGCCACCCTTTCAGGTCACATGCTCCAATTTTTTTCATTTTTTCGCATCATATTGGAATAAATACCTACAAAACAAATGAAAATAACACAAAACAAAATAAAACCATGAAATGTGTGGGTTGCCTCCCACGAAGCGCTCGTTTAGCGTCATTAGCTTGACAAAACGGAGGAAATCATTCCTCAAGGGGGACCGTTAAGGGCCATGGTGGCTCCTACTTCCATTGTTTCCCCCGCATTATAAATTTTTAGCATTTGGCCATTAACTTTGAATGATCCGGCTTTTTCATTAAAAATTTCAATTGCCCCATAAGTGTAGACCTTGCGGACTTGAAACGGACCGGACCACCTAGATCTTAGTTTTTCTGGAAAAAGCTTCAATCTAGAGTTGAAGAGCAGCACAAGATCACCGCTCTTGAAGTCCTTTTTGATGATATGCTTGTCATGCCATTTATTAATTCTTTCTTTGTAAATGTGGGCATTCTCATAAGCATCCATTCTAAGTTTTTCTAACTCGCTTAATTGAAGTTTTCTTTTTTCACCAGACAATTTTGGGTCCAAGTTGAGGTTCTTAATTGCCCAATAAGATGTGTGATCTAGCTCGACCGGAAGGTGATAAGATTTCCCATAAATTAGTTTAAAAGGAGTCATTCCAATGGGAGTCTTGCATGCCGTCTAATAAGCCTAAAGAGCATCATCAAGTTTAATTGACCAATCTTTTCTAGAAGTTGAAACAGTTTTCTCAAGAATAGCTTTGATTTATCTATTTAAAACTTCAACTTGGCCACTTGTTTGTGGGTGATAGGGTGTTGCAACTTTGTGTCTCACTCCAAACTTTTGTAATAGTTTTTCAAAATGTTTAGATATGAAGTGAGATCCTCCATCGCTTATTACAACCCTTGGCACCCCAAACCTTGGAAAAATTATTTTCTTAAAAAGCTTTATGACTACTTGGGCATCATTAGTGGGAGAGGAAATGACCTCAATCCATTTGGACACATAGTCAACTACCACCGGTATGTAATTATTCCCAAAAGAAGAAGGAAATGGCCCCATGAAATCAATAGCCCATACGTCGAAAATTTCTACTTCAAGGATAGAGTTTAAAGGCATCTCATTTCTTTTAGTAATACTACTGGTACATTGACATTGGTCACACTTAGAAACAAATACATGCACATCCTTAAAGAGTGATGGCCACCAGAAACCAGATTGAAGATTTTCGAAAGAGGTCTTTGAGTACTGGTGTGGCCACCGTAGGAAGAAGAGTGGCAATGATTTAGAATGTCACTTACCTCGTTTTCAGGAATGCATCTTCTGAAAATTCCATCTGAACCTCTTATGAAGAGATAAGGCGCATCCCAATATTAGTGCTTGAGATCATGAAAGAACTTCTTCTTTTGCTAGTAGTTCAAGTTAGGGAGCAGTACTGCTGTTGCAAGAAAATAAACAAAATCTGCATACCAAAGTGCGTTAATCTGTGCCAATTAAAAGAGTTGATCATCTGGGAATGAGTCATCTAAGGGAAACTCATCCTCATTGATTTCCCTAAGTCGAGACAAGTGGTCAGCTACAACATTTTCAATTCCTTTCTTTTCTTTTATTTCAAGGTCAATTTCTTGGAGGAGCAAAATCCATCGGATCAACCTCAGTTTGGCATCTTAGTTGTTTAACAAATATTTTATTGCCGAGTGATCTGTGCAAACAATGATTTTTGATCCTACCAACTATTGCCTAAACTTGTCAAAAGCATAAACTACCGCTAACAATTCTTTTTCTATTGTTGCATAATCTACCTGTTGTAACGCCCTAGTTGTTAATTATTTATTTCCGATTTGTTTAGAGTCTTTCATATGATTTTAAATAATTATTGTTGAGTATATGGTGTGTTATGTTTTATTATATGATTTATTATTATTTTATATAGAAAGTGAGAATTATTATTATTTTAGAGTTTGGAGATTAAATATGAATTATTAAAAATTAAAGGGAGTTAAGAGGATTTAAGGGGGGTTAATTAATATAATAGAAAATATTTATGAGGAGTTAGGATAGAAAAAGGGAAACTGACAGAAACAGTTTCACGTACAAAGATATCAGTTTTGGTAGAAAGCCAGGAGGAGAACCAAGAGGGAGAGAATCAAAGGTCTTAGAATCTTCTTTCATCCGAATTAAGGTAAGGGTGAGATTTATGTTATGAATATAGTTATATAATTTGATTATGTGTTTAACAAGAGGGTTGTAGAATTTGGGAATTTAGGGTTGAATTGATTCTTAGGGTGAATTTGAATGTAAGAATATTGTTTAAGAGTGTTTAAAAGAATCTAGTTGTGGATAAAACCTTAGTGGATTGTTGTAACCAGTTTTGGAGTTAGAATTTGGGAGAATTGGGGTTTGGGGTGAAAAACTGCAGAATCCCGTATTCTGTTCTGTCACGACTCGCCTGGCGAATAAGCTTTCTCGCCATGGCGAGCAGCCTGTTCATCCCTCGCCTGGCGACAGCTCTGCTCGCCTGGCGAGCAGCCTGTTCATCCCCGCCTGGCGACAAGTCTTCTCGCCTGGCGAGTAACCCGTTCCTGAGCTCGCCATGGCGAGCAAGAGCACTCGCCTGGCGAAATGCTCAGTACCTGAAGCCGCTCTGTTTCGAGTTAAGGAATAAGTTAGTGTGTGAGGTAGATGCTCATAAATTACTAAGATAATTTGAAGGAGCTGTTGAACGTAAAATATTTGATTAGTTGACCGTTGTCCTATGAATAGCTATATTAATTACTTATGCAAGTTGTTGAGTATAATTGTTAATGAGTTACATCATACAAATATTGTTATGTTGCTAATTGTCGAATGTTGCAGAGTAAGTCATATTTGATTATATGCAATGTTGAGTCATAGTTGTTGTGGTTCATGTTATCGTTGCCGCAAAAGAGTTTTATGTAGATACACACTGAATAAAGTCCATTGCATACTCATAACTGTTGAGGGCTTATGCTCTGTGAACGCCTTGTCGTTCAACTGTTGAGGGCTTATGCCCTGTGAATGCTAGTCCATTCAATTGTTGAGGGCTCATGCCCTGGGAATGCTTTAACCATTCAACTGTTGAGAGCTTAAGCCCTGGAATGCCTTGTCATTCAAACGTGTTAAACGGTACCACATGCATATTGCATTAGTTGTTGGTGGTCGTCTTGTCGTCGTTGTCGGTTGCATTGTCGTGTCGTTGTTGTTGTAGCCATCGATGAAGTGTGTGAACGTTGATGTTGTGAATATGTATATATATATTTATTTGGTTTATTTATTGAAGTTGTTAAATGCAAATGTGATTATATTTCTATATTTATTTATGTGAATCTCACCCCTTCTGCTTGAAAACGTTGCCTTTCCTATGGGTAACTTGCATGTAATGAAGGCTAGTAGAAGTGTTGGCTCAAGTGTCATAGGGCTCTGATACGTAACGGGATGGGAAAATAGTTGTCATGTTTTATCATTCCTTTATGTATCAATTTTGAAACATGTTGTTGGAGCCTTTACTGTCATTGAACAGATGTTTGAAAAATTATCACTTTGAGGCCTATGTGCCAGTTTTGTTGGAGTTGCTTATCATGAAAATAATATTCCACTGCAAGATGTTGGTTGCTATTGCATTGTTGAATAAATAGTTTTATATTCTATTTATGAAATTGAGAAAGTAGTGTAATACTCCGTTGTGGTATACTCTGATGATTTTATTATGAAATTTTTATGTTGGGAAAACGGGGTGTTACAATTGGTATCAGAGCAGGTCGGTCTGTCCGGCCAAGTAGTAGAGTCGTGTCGAGCCATATAGTGGTGTGTCAAGTTATATTGTCCTTGTTGTCTTAAATTGTTGTTTGTGGTGTAGAACTTTGAGATGGCTGGAAGAAATGATGCTGCCATTGCTGCTGCATTGCAAGCTATGGGACAACAGCCTCAAGGTGGTGATGCTGGTAATGATGGAGCGAGGTTGTTAGAAACCTTCTTGAGGAATCATCCAGCGACATTCAGAGGAAGGTATGATCCCGATGGAGCTCAGTCGTGGCTCAAGGAAATTGAGAGAATCTTCAGGGTTATGCAGTGCAGTGAGGAACAGAAGGTGCGATTTTGCACACATATGTTGGCTGAGGAGGCGAATGACTAGTGGGTAGCTGAGCTTCCTATCTTAGAGCAAGATGGTGCTGTTGTGACTTGGGCCGTGTTCAGGAGGGAGTTTCTAAACAGGTATTTTCCAGAGGATGTCCGAGGTAAGAAAGAAATTGAGTTCCTGGAGTTGAAGCAGGGAGATATGTCTGTAACAGAATATGCTGCAAAGTTTGTGGAACTTGCTAAGTTCTATCCCCATTACACTGCTGAGACAGCTGAGTTCTCCAAGTGTATCAAGTTTGAGAATGGTTTGCGTGCTGATATTAAGCGGGCCATTGGCTATCAGAAGATCCGCCATTTTTCTGACCTTGTGAGTAGCTGCAGAATTTATGAAGAGGATACGAAAGCTCATTACAAGGTGATGAGTGAGCGTAGAAGTAAGGGACAGCAAAATCGCCCGAAGCCCTACAGTGCTCCTGCTGACAAAGGTAAACAGAGATTGAATGATGAGAGGAGGCCCAAGAGGAGAGATACTCCTGCGGAGATTATTTGTTACAAGTGCGGTGAGAAAGGCCACAAGAGTAATGTATGTGACCGTGATGAGAAGAAGTGTTTCCGGTGTGGAAAGAAAGGGTGTACGATAGCTGAATGCAAGCGTGGTGACATTGTCTGTTTCAACTGTGATGAAGAAGGGCACCTTAGCTCTCAGTGGAAGAAGCCTAAGAAGGCGCAGACTACTGGTAGAGTTTTTGCTTTGACTGGCACTCAGACGGAGAACGAGGATCGCTTGATCAGAGGTACTTGCTATATTCAGAATACTCCTTTAATTGCTATTATTGATACTGGTGCTACGCATTGTTTCATTGTTGTTGATTGTGCACATAAGTTGGGTCTGGTTGTGTCAAGTATGAGTGGGGAGATGGTTGTTGAGACTCCCGCTAAGGGTTCAGTAACTACTTCTCTTGTTTGTTTGAGTTGTCCTTTATCTATGTTTGATAGAGATTTTGAGGTTGATCTTGTATGTTTGTCGTTGACGGGTATGGACGTGATTCTTGGTATGACCTGGCTGGAGTACAACCATGTTCTTATTAATTGTTTTAGTAAGTCGGTGCGTTTCTCTTCTGCTGAAGAAGAAAGTGGAGTAGAGTTCCTATCTACCAAGCAACTGAAGCAACTAGAACGTGACGGAGTTTTGATGTTCTCCTTAATGGCATCCTTGTCGTTAGAAAACCAAGCTGTAATTGATGGATTGCCGGTGGTGAATGAATTTTCAGAAGTCTTTCCTGATGTGCCTCCAGAAAGAGAAGTCGAATTCTCTATTGACCTTGTACCCGGAACGAAGCTTGTATCGATGACACCATACCATATGTCAGCTTCAGAGTTGGCGGAGTTGAAGAAACAGTTGGAGGATCTACTAGATAAGAAGTTTGTGAGGCCGAGTGTTTCACCATGGGGAGCACCTGTGTTGTTGGTTAAGAAGAAGGATGGTAGCATGAGGTTGTGTATAGATTACCGCCAGTTGAATAAGGTAACCATAAAGAACAGGTATCCACTACCAAGAATTGATGATTTAATGGATCAGTTAGTGGGTGCACGTGTATTTAGCAAGATTGACTTGAGGTCAGGTTACCATCAGATTAAAGTGAAGGATGAGGATGTGCAGAAGACGGCCTTTAGGACACGTTATGGACATTACGAATTTTCTGTGATGCCTTTCGGTGTTTCTAATGCGCCTGGTGTGTTTATGGAGTATATGAACAGGATTTTCCATGCTTATCTGGATAAATTTGTGGTTGTATTCATTGACGATATTTTGATTTATTCTAAGACAGAAGAAGAGTATGTCGAGCATTTGAGAATTGTGTTGCAAGTGTTGAAAGAAAAGAAGTTGTATGCTAAGTTGTCCAAATGTGAGTTCTGGCTAAGTGAAGTAAGTTTCCTGGGTCATATTATTTCTAATAGTGGTATTGCTGTTGATCCGTCCAAGGTTGATGCGGTATCACAATGGGAGACTCTGAAGTCGGTTACAGAAATTAGAAGTTTCCTGGGTTTGGCTGGTTATTATCGCAGATTTATAGAAGGATTTTCGAAGTTGGAACTTCCGTTGACTCAGTTGACATGTAAGGGTAAAGTTTTTGTGTGGGATGCTCAGTGTGAGAATAGTTTCATTAAATTGAAGCGAAGATTGACGACTGCTCCAATTTTGATTTTACCTAGGCCAGATAAACCTTTTGTTGTATATTGTGATGCGTCCAAGTTTGGTTTAGGCGGTGTGCTTATGCAGGATGGCAAAGTAGTGGCTTATGCTTCGAGACAATTGAGAATTCATGAGAAGAATTATCCTACACACGATCTAGAGTTAGCTGCGGTGGTATTTGTATTGAAAATTTGGAGACATTATTTGTACAGTTCTAGATTTGAAGTGTTTAGTGATCATAAAAGTTTGAAATATTTATTTGATCAAAAGGAATTGAATATGAGGCAGAGAAGGTGGCTCGAGTTGTTGAAAGATTATGATTTTGAGTTGAGTTATCATCCGGGTAAAGCTAATGTGGTTACAGATGCGTTAAGCAGGAAGACGTTACATATGTTAGCCATGATGGTTAAAGAATTTGAGTTGCTAGAGCAGTTTAGAGACTTGAGTCTAGTTTGTGAGATGTCACCTCAAAGTGTCAAGTTGGGTATGCTGAAGATTAATAGTGATTTCTTGAATACTATTAAAGAAGCACAGAAGGTGGACGTTAAGTTTGTAGACTTAATGATTGCTGGTAATGGAACTGAGGATAGTGACTTCAAGGTTGACGATTACGGTGTGTTGAGATTCCGAGGAAGAATTTGTATTACTGATGATGATGAGTTAAGGAAGTTGATTTTAGAAGAGAGTCACATAAGTAGCTTAAGTATTCATCTGGGAGCTACAAAAATGTATCATGATTTAAAGAAATTGTTTTGGTGGTCCAGGTTGAAACGAGATGTTGCACAATTTGTTTATGCATGTTTGACTTGTCAGAAATCGAAAGTGGAACATCAGAAGCATGCAGGGTTGTTGACACCATTATATGTGCCGGAATGGAAATGGGATAGTATCTCCATGGATTTTGTGACAAGCTTACCGAATACTCCGAGAGGGCACAATGCTATTTGGGTTGTTGTTGATAGGTTGACAAAGTCGGCGCACTTTATTCCAATTAATATTAGTTTTCCGGTGGCACAGTTAGCGGAGATTTATATCCATAATATTGTGAAGTTGCATGGTGTTCCGTCAAGCATTGTGTCGGTAGAGATCCAAGGTTCACTTCTGGATTTTGGAAGAGTTTGCAAGAGGCGTTGGGTTCGAAGTTGAAGTTGAGTTCAGCTTATCATCCGCAAACCGATGATCAGTCGGAGAGAACAATTCAATCATTAGAAGACTTGCAGAGGGTTTGTGTGCTCGAGCAAGGTGGAGCTTGGGATAGTCATTTACCATTGATAGAGTTCACATATAATAACAGTTACCATTCGAGTATTGGTATGGCACCGTTTGAAGCCTTGTATGGTCGGAGGTGTAGAACTCCGTTATGTTGGTTTGAGTCGGGAGAAAGTGTAATGTTGGGACCAGAAATTGTTCAACAAACAACAGAAAAGGTGAAGTTGATTAGAGAAAAGATGAAAGCGTCGCAAAGCCGACAAAAGAATTACCATGACAAGCGTAGAAAGGACCTTGAGTTTCAAGAGGGAGACCATGTGTTCCTGAGAGTCACTCCTATGACAGGTATGGGTCGTGCATTGAAGTCTAAGGAGCTGACCCCAAAGTTTATTGGACCATATCAGATATCTGAGAGAGTTGGAACAGTGGCATATAGAGTGGGATTGCCACCACATCTTTCGAATTTGCATGATGTGTTCCATGTGTCGCAACTTTGTAAGTATGTAGCGGATCCTTCGCATATTATTCCAAGAGATGATGTGCAAGTTAGAGACAACCTTACGGTTGAGACCTTACCATTGAGAATTGAAGGGCGTAAAGTGAAGAAGTTGAGAGGCAAGGAGATACCTTTAGTGAAGGTTGTTTGGGGAGGAATAACTGGTGAAAGCTTGACTTGGGAGCTGGAGAGTAAGATGTTGGAGTCGTATCCGGAGTTGTTTACATGAGGTAATATTTCGAGGACGAAATTCTCTAAGTTGGGGAGAGTTCTAACGCCCTAGTTGTTAATTATTTATTTCCGATTTGTTTAGAGTCTTTCATATGATTTTAAATAATTATTGTTGAGTATATGGTGTGTTATGTTTTATTATATGATTTATTATTATTTTATATAGAAAAAGAGAATTATTATTATTTTAGAGTTTGGAGATTGAATATGAATTATTAAAAATTAAAGGGAGTTAATAGGATTTAAGGGGGGTTAATTAATATAATAGAAAATATTTATGAGGAGTTAGGATACAAAAAGGGAAACTGACAGAAACAGTTTCATGTACAAAGATATCAGTTTTGGGAGAAAGCCAGGAGGAGAACCAAGAGGGGGAGAATCAAAGGTCTTAGAATCTTCTTTCATCCGAATTAAGGTAAGGGTGAGATTTATGTTATGAATATAGTTATATAATTTGATTATGTGTTTAACAAGAGGGTTGTAGAATTTGGGAATTTAGGGTTGAATTGATTCTTAGGGTGAATTTGAATGTAAGAATATTGTTTAAGAGTGTTTAAAAGAATCTAGTTGTGGATAAAACCTTAGTGGATTGTTGTAACCAGTTTTGGAGTTAGAATTTGGGAGAATTGGGGTTTGGGGTGAAAAACTGCAGAATCCCATAGTCTGTTCTATCGCGACTCGCCTGACGAATAAGCTTTCTCGCCATGGCGAGCAACCTATTCATCCCTCGCCTGGCGACAAGTCTGCTCGCCTGGCGAGCAACCTGTTCATCCCCGCCTGGCGACACGTCTTCTCGCCTGGCGAGTAACCCGTTCCTGAGCTCGCCATGGCGAGCAAGAGCACTCGCCTGGCGAAATGCCCAGTACCTGAAGCCGCTCTGTTTCGAGTTGAGGAATGAGTTACTGTGTGAGGTAGATGCTCATAAATTACTAAGATAATTTGAAGGAGCTGTTGAACGTAAAATAACTGATTGGTCGACTGTTGTCCTATAAATAGCTATATTAATTACTTATGCATGTTGTTGAGTATAATTGTTAATGAGTTACATCATACAAATATTGTTATGTTGCTAATTGACGAATGTTGCAGAGTAAGTCATATTTGATTATATGCATTGTTAAGTCGTAGTTGTTGTGGTTCATGTTGTCGTTGCCGCAGGAGAGTTGTATGTAGATACACACTGAATAGAGTCCATTGCATATTCATAACTGTTGAGGGCTTATGCCCTGTGAATGCTAGTTCATTCAATTGTTGAGGGCTCATGCCCTGGGAATGCTTTAACCATTTAACTGTTGAGGGCTTAAGCCCTGGAATGCCTTGTCATTCAAACGTGTTAAACGGTACCACATGCATATTGCATTAGTTGTTGTTGGTCGTCTTGTCGTCGTTGTCAGTTGCATTGTCGTGTCGTTGTTGTTGTAGCCATCGATGAAGTGTGTGAACATTGATGTTGTGAATATGTATATATATATATTTATTTGGTTTATTTATTGAAGTTGTTAAGTACAAATGTGATTATATTTCTATATTTATTGATGTGAATCTCACCCCTTCTGCTTGAAAACGTTGCCTTTCCTATGGGTAACTTGCAGGTAATGAAGGCTAGTAGAAGTGTTGGCTCAAGTGTCATAGGGCTCTGATACGTAACGGGATGGGAAAATAGTTGTCATGTTTTATCATTCCTTTATGTATCAATTTTGAAACATGTTGTTGGAGCCTTTACTGTCATTGAACAGATGTTTGAAAAATTATCACTTTGAGGCCTATGTGCCAGTTTTGTTGGAGTTTCTTATCATGAAAACAATATTCCGCTGCAAGATGTTGGTTGATATTGCATTGTTGAATAAATAGTTTTATATTCTATTTATGAAATTGAGAAAGTAGTGTAATACTCCGTTGTGGTATACTCTGATGATTTTATTATGAAATTTTTATGTTGGGAAAACGGGGTGTTACAATTGTTATCAGAGCAGGTCGGTCTGTCCGGCCAAGTAGTAGAGTCGTGTCGAGTCATGTAGTGTTGTGTGTCAAAGGTATATCCTATAGCTTTAGGATATTTCTTGAGGAGATTAAGCAATTTTCGGTTTCACCCTCATTTAGGCTTGCATTTACAATAACAGGGTAAGTAGAGTTAGGGCCTAAGAATTCATACCTCATATTTGGTGGGATCAGTTTAAGCTCCACTTTTGGTGCATCTTTTGGAAGAGGGATATTCTTCTCTCCTATCAATTCGTATGTACTATAGCCTTCTATGGGAGGGATTTCATTGAGTAGCTCTTTATAGGCTTGGGCATCTTCTTCTAGCTTTGCATCTGCATTGTTTATCAAACATATTTCCAAACCATCGTGTGTAGTTAATGCTAAGGAGCATTCTTTCACACAACGGTCTATTATATCTATCATGCAACAAGAGTCCTTAATGGAAGGGATCTTCATTAGATTAGAAAGTTCAAATTCAACAGTTTCTTTGCCAACATTAAATGCTACCTTACCATTCTTAACATCAATTATGGCCCCTACGGTAGCAAGGAACGGCCTTCTCAAAAGGATTGGTACTTGGTTGTCTTCCTCCATTTCCATCACAACAAAATCAGTGGGGATATAAATCTCTCCTACCTTGACCGGGACATCCTCTATAATACTGTCATACCCCAAATTTTGACCAATTTTTTTTTTTTTATTCGTACTTTGATCGTTTTCAGTCGTTCATTCGCGCTCTAATTCCCGTAATATCTGTTTTTTTATTCGTATTGTGATCGCATTTATTTTTTTCTTTCGTCGTTTATATTTTAATGTCACTCGCATATTAATTTCGTATTTTTTTATTCGCGTTTTATGCGTATTTTATTTATCGTAAAGTTTACGTTGTTAAAATTCATTTTATTCACGTCGTTGATTTATTATTTTATTAGCGTAGAAAAGCCGCGTATTTATGTCGTCTCAGACGAAATTTCGGCAGAGGTATTTTAAAATACCTCTTTTTTTTTGGTTCCGACGGGACATTTTTTTTCTTTTTATTATTAATTTTCGTTTTTTCATTTATTTATTTATTTATTTATTTATTTGTTATTTTATTTAGTTGTTGTTATTAAGTTATTTATCTGTTTTATTATTTTTTAAGTCACTCAGTCCACTTGTCAATTTGTCATTGGTCCTGTCCAACTTTTTCTCCAAGTTACAGCAGGGGTATTTTCGTCATTTTAATGTATCAGAGACTTTGTACTATAAAAGTACTGTTCACGCGTCAGATAGGTCCCTAACTAGTCAGAATCAGTCACAATCACAGTCAGAAAAAATCAGAAGCATTAAATCACCAACAAACACCAATTTTCGTTTCTCTTTCTTCTCCTTTGGATCAAACCACAAAAAATCACAAAAAAATGAAGAACAATCTCAAGAACATATAACAACCTCATACAAATTTCAAAAACAGTAGCTCACACAACACGAAATCACCATCAACCATCACAACTTTTCATTGTAAGCCATATACCGAACTCAAAACGCTCCAAATCACAACTCATAAGGCAAGGCCGAACTGAACAAGAGGAACGGCCAAACCAAAACGTGAATGAATGCGTGAAGAAGGAACGGCCAAGAACAAAACTGAAAACTAAGGGAACAAAACCGAACGGATCAAACGCAAGGCCGAACGTGAAAAGAAGAAACGAGGCCGAACGTGAAAAACAGAACGAAAACGCAACGTGAAAGAAGAAGAAAACAAGGTAGCTTTCTCATGTTTTTTTTTGGTTTTCTTTTGTTTTTTGAATGTTAGATCTAGGCTTGTTCGTGTGTCTTTTGAAAAATCTAAGAGTAGATTCGTGTTTAGAATGAAAAAGGGTGTAGAAAAGTGAAAAAAGAATCAAAATCGGAGAAGGGTAGTGTTTTTCCGGCGGCGGCACCACCACCCTAGGGTGGCCGGCCACCGCGCCGGAGCGAGCTTGGCTCGCCGGAGAAGATGAAGATTCATCTTCTCCAGCCACCCCTCTTTGCATTTTCCGGCGAGAAGACTTAGAGAGAGGGGAGAGCATGGCTTTTAATTTTTTTTGTAGAGAGAAGTGAAAGAGGAAAATGAAGAAAAAACCATTAAAACCCCTTTTATAGTAAACCTCAACCCGACCCATTAACCCAAACCATTAACCGACCCAGCTTACGACCCAGCCCAACCTTTTTTTTTTCCTTCTCTTTTCTGCTTGCTGTTTGTACCCCCATCCTTGCTGCCTGCACCTCCCTGCATGTTTTTTTTGTAGTAATTTTTTTTATAATTTCATGCCTTTATTTTTTGACTTCATATAATATTTAAACCATGTTCCATGCATTTTTAATCAGTGTTTTCATTTTTTTTACATCATGCATTTTTTTCGGTTTATTTAATAGTTAAGTTTCTACCTCATATAATTTTTGTTTATTTAAGCATTTGGGAAAAATCTTCTCATGCATTTTTATTTCTTTTAATCTTGTTTACCTTGCATTTAAGTTTATTCCATGTGTTTGCATTTTATTGCCTTGTTGTTTTAATTTGTTTTAGTTTATAGAATAATTCTCATAGAAATATTGCATGCATATTTAATTTTTTCGTCATTTATTTTTATAATTGCCATTTGGTTTAGTTTGTAATTTGGGAAATGATGTAATTTATTTTTACGCATTTTTTTTTCCTTTTGAGACCATAGAATGTATTTAGGGTATGTAATATGTAACCGACACACGCACTGACACGCGCACCGACACTCCACTTTATTTATCGCTTTACGCTTATTCATCGTTAGTTTAGAAAAATATTTTCATTAAAAAAAGTCAAAAAAATCAAATTCAATTTTTTTTTAAAGTAAATCTTGGTTTGTAACCCAAGTGTTTTTCCTTTTATTTTCCTTAATCAAATGTTAATCAATTTAATATCCACATTAGACATGGATTTCTTGCAATTAAAATTAACCAACTTCATTATATTTTCTTCTCATGCCTTGAGGCCTCTCATCTCTTCTTAAAATCTTTTTTTCAAAAATGTTAAAATCAATTCAACTCATCAAAGAAGTTCTTTAGCCGAACTACTTGATTTTGATCCCGATTTATTTGGGTAAGTAGGCAAAGGGTTTCAACCCTTCCAAATCAATAAAAATAACCAAAAACATGCTTCATCTTCCTCCATTCTTTCACTTTAACTCTTAAATATTTTTTTGATAAGTAAAATTAATTTAGCGCAAGATTAAGAATAGATAGAAGGTTCCTATGGGATACCATAGTCGGATCGGGTGCCTAACACCTTCCCCAATCGAAACCAACCTCCGAATCCAAGGTCTTATAAGGGTTTTTACTCACTTTTTCCCTTCCCGCGAATAAAAGTTGAGAGTTCAATGATTAAAGGTTCAAATCCGATCAATGATTTTGACACCCGAAAATCACGAGCACAGAAATGGCGACTTCACTGGGGACCTTTTAGAGGGTTAAGCCTATTTTATCTTTCTTTACTTTTGCGCTTTATTATTTGCTTATGCTTTTGTAAATACGTGCCTAATTGTTTATTTTCTTACATGAGTGGCGAGATAAGTCCTACACCCGGGCTTGAGTGAAATATAAGATAGGACGGAGTACAATTATAGTGCCATGCCGGGAGCGGTCCCGTGTTATGCGTGCATGTAATATAACTCCACTCGACGTAGGCCTCTCGGAAGTAATATAACGTCGCCATGAGCAATCGTGATCGGCACTATTATTTTCGAAGTCCGCCAAACGTCGAGAACCTTTAGATCACCCTTAACCCATCTTGCCCTTTTAGGACGTAGCGCGGTGGTTAACCAAGAACAGTCTTGACTTAGTCGATACGCGATGCTACACTCAAACTAAACTACCTTGTGAATATTATTGGACTAGGAACAGTCCTTTACACCGATAATATTCAAAAGGGGGTTGGAATTTGAGAACTTTGGTAGAACCCGTGATACAGGTACATTTGAAACCATAGTCCTTACCAAACGGCGTGTTTTACCCTCAGCTCCAACTTTGTGGACTTAACCTCACCATGTTTTCTCTGCTTCTTTAGCATAATCATGCATACATGCATTCATTCATAAACATCCTTCATCTTTCATCTTTCATCGAAGGACTTAGAAAAACATTTTTTGTAAACATTGTAGATGGAGTATACAAAGAGGAGTCTTAAGCAGTACAGTTTCAAAAGTCCGGATCTGACCAAATTGAGGGAGCTAGGATCTCATGTGGCAAATCCAGTTGGTTTCCGAAGTCGTCATGGGTGGCTGCTTAATCTTCTTAAAGTGGATGTTGAAAAGGGAATTCTGGAGACTTTGGTCCAATTCTACGACCCAGCCTTTCATTGCTTTACCTTTCCAGATTACCAGCTTGTACCCACCCTTGAGGAATATTCGCATTGGGTTGGCTTACCAGTGCTCGACCAAGTACCTTTCAATGGGCTCAAACTCGTTCCTAAACCCACGACCATTGCAACCACTCTCCATCTCAAGCCTTCCGATTTGGTTCACCCTAACTACACCATCAAAAACGGCTTCCAAGGTTTAACTGCCAAATTCCTTTACCAAAAAGCATCTGCCTTTGACAAAGCCAAGAAAACTGACGCCTTCGAGTCCGTCCTTGCCTTGCTCATATATGGTCTCTTACTGTTTCCCAACATGGATGACTTCATCGACATTAATGCAATCAAAATCTTCCTCACCAAAAACCCAGTTCCCACCTTGCTTGCAGATACATATCATTCCATTCACTATAGAAACATCAAGGAAAAAGGAACTATCGTTTGTTGTGCACCTTTGTTATACAAGTGGTTTGTCTCGCACCTACCCGAGTCCATCTTCTCCAAAGCAAACACCGGCTTGGTCTCAAAGAATTATGCCTCTCACTCCGGAAGACATTGTTTGGTCCCATACAGCTGTTGACACTAAAGGGATTATTAGAAGTTGCGGAGAATTTGAGAATGTACCCCTCATCGGTACATGTGGAGAAATTACTTATAACCCTGCTCTTGCCATGCGTCAGTTCGGATACCCTATGGAGAAGAAGCCTAATAACCTCTCTTTATCCAATGAATTCTACCTTAACCATCAGGATCATGCAAATATGAGAAAGCGGTTTGTGCAAGCCTGGTATTCTGTTCGCAGGTTCGACGAAATCCAGTTGGGAAAGAAGCAAAATTTTGCACATGAGTCCTATACGCAGTGGGTTATTAACAGAGCTAAGACTTTTAATTTGCCTTATGTACTACCGAGGTTCTTGTCTTCAACGGTACCAGCATCAACCTTGCCTTTACTTCCTCAAACTGCGGAAGAGTATCAGACACGTTTGGCTAAGTCAGAGCGCGAAAAGGCTGAGTGGGAAGGAAAGTATCAAGTAGCTAAGCGTGAGAATGACACCCTCATGAACTTACTAGAAGAAGAGAATTGGAAAAATCACAAGAAAGATCAGGAAATTGATGAATTGAAAGAGCGTATCAGGGTGAAGGATGCTATACTCGAACAGGTTCCCAGGAGTAAGAAGAAACACATGGATTTCTTCGTTGGCCCGCATTCAGATTTGGAGGAGTAGTCTACTTCAAGAGCTTGAGATCTTCACTTTTGTTTCCTTTTATGTATTTTCCTAGTTTTCTGTTATGTACTTTGGAGTCTATCCCTTGGCTCAGTTGTTAAAAAGGGAATTATCTTGTATTTGTTTTTTATTTTTGTTTTAAGTTGTTATGTTTACAAAAATTGTCCTTATAGGTTCTTCGATGAATAAAAAAAAAATTTTGCATTGTTTTTGCATTTAGCATATCATGCATCATACTGCATTCATAAAATGTCAAAACCGAGTCTCATAATTCTCTCCTTTCTGCCTCAGTCAAGGAAAGTGGCCCGGCGTATTCAGTACAAGCTTTCTCGCATCCACAACACTCGGGCATTTGTTAAGAAAAAGATGGATTTGATTGAACAAGAGAACAGTGATCTCAAGGAACAAGTTATTACGCTCAGAGAAGGGATGGAAAGGTTGACGGTTATGATGGAAGCTATAATGGCCACTCAGGCACAAGCGGCAGCTGCTCAACCCGCAAATGCTATTCCAGTCCAACCGGTTCTTGATGTTATTCCAGTTCAACCGGTTCTTGATGCTATTCCAGTTCAGCCGATTCCTGTTGTTGTCTCTGCTACACCTAATTCTCCTGTGGTTGTTTCGTCTGCCCCTACTGGTTCTACACAACCGATCCCTACTGCTACGTCTGCTGGCACTACACAGCCCACCCCGGCTGGATTTTCTTTTGGAGATGCATCAAATATGTACAATGAAGGTCTTCGTCCTCCTGGATTTACTTATCATCCTCAGAACTACATGTCTAGAGAGTACCCTTGGGGCATGCCTCTCACAGCTAATGAAGGTGTTCGCTTTGTCGGCCCAGAAATGCCAATTCCTTATGGACAACAGGCAACACCACTTTTCCATCCTGGACAATCATTCCCTCAAGCTGTTATGAATCAGACGGCACCCATTGTGCATACTGCCCAGCAAGAGGAAGGACCAATCTATCATTCTGGTAGTGTAGCAGGAGATGACAGAATGGTAAGTCTGGAGGAGAAGTATGACGTAGTGCAGAAAGAACTGAAGGCCCTTCGTGGTAAGGAAATCTATGGTCAGAATGTGCATGACCTCTGTTTGGTCCCAAATGTGGTAATGCCTCCCAAGTTCAAAACACCGGATTTCGTAAAATATGAGGGGAATACTTGCCCACAAAGCCATCTGGTCATGTATGTGAGGAAGATGACAGCGTATAGGGATAATGAACCTTTGCTCATTCATTGTTTCCAAGACAGTTTGACTGGTCCTGCACAAATATGGTACATGAATCTGAAGGGTATCACCACCTTCGAAGAACTGGCCAGTGCTTTCATACAGCAATACCGGTATAACATACACCTGGGGCCCACTCGAAGGGAACTGCAAGCTATGGCTCAAAAGGACAAAGAGTCTTTCAAGGAGTATGCTCTCTGTTTTATTCAAAAATCGGCCCAAATTCGCCCAGCTCTGGAAGAAAGAGAGATGGCTGATTTATTCTTTGAGACTTTGAGTCCTTACTACTCTGAGAAGATGATTGGTTGTGCGTCGCAGAAGTTTATTGAGATGGTCGACGCTGGGGTTCGCATTGAAGATCTGGTCCGTAAGGGAATTTTGGCCAAAGAAGGTAGTGTGTCAGATGGTTCGTCGGGTGCTTCGTCAGGTGGGTCGTCTAATGGATCCAAGAAGTTTGGAAATGGTTATCCAAAGAAGAGTACTCAGGAAGTCAGTATGATAGCCCAGGGTGGATCCCAACCAATATATCCAAACTACCCTTTCATTGCCAATATTCCACCACCTTTTCCAGCTCCACAAAACCAAAATTACCACCCACAAACGCCCCAAAGGCCTCCACCATTTTATCCACCACTATACCAACAACCATATCCGCAACCTTTTTACCAACAACCATACTACCCACCACCACCTCAGCAACAACAACCTCGCAATCGAGCTCCACAACAACAAAATCGCCTTCCCAGGAAAGAATTTCCTCCTATACCCATGTTGTATGCAGACTTGCTACCCTCTTTACTAGCAAGAAATCTTGTGCAGATCAGGCAGCCTCCTCGCCTACAGAATCCATTACCTCCATGGCACCGTGCTGACCTTACTTGTGCCTTTCACCAAGGGGCACCTGGGCATGACATTGAGCACTGCTACCCGCTCAAGGAAGAGGTTCAGAGGTTGATTCAAAGCAAAGAGTTGTCCTTCGAGGACACAAATCCCAATACTCAGAACAATCCTCTGCCACCTCATGGACCGGCTGTTAATATGAATCAAGAGGATCAGGATTTGGGTCTAATTCTCAGGGCTCAAGATGTTAGAACTCCTTTGGTCCCGATTCACGCAAGGATGTGCGAAGCAAACATGTTTAAACACGATCACGACGCTTGTAAAGTGTGTTCCGTGGATCTCCGAGGGTGTGGGCAAGTCCAGGAGGATATACAAGGACTGATTGACAGAAGAGAGTTGATTATCAAGAGGGAAGCCAGGAATGTTTGTGTCATTACCCCGGTGTTCAAGAATCAGAATCCGGAGGTAATCCGTGATAGTGTGAAGCCAGACGTCACTCCCCTAGTGATCCGCTTACCAGGAACTATTCGCTATACTTCTCAGAAGGCCATACCATACAGGTATGAAGCAACTATCGTGGAGAATGGTAGAGAGATACCTTTGCACTCTGCAGATACTGTCGTAAATATAGCAGGTTTGGGCAAAGTGATGAGAAGCGGACGTGTTCTCCCTACCGTTGTGTGCAATGAGAATAATGCTCCGAATGTGCCAGTGCAAAATCTTGATAAGGGTAAAGGTGCCAGTTAACCTGAGGGGATCATTCAGGAAGATAGTGATGAGATCTTGAAACTGATCAAAAAGAGTGAGTACAAGATAACCGATCAGCTGTTACAAACCCCGTCCAAAATTTCCATAATGTCTTTACTAATGAATTCTGGAGCTCATAGAGACACTTTGATGAAAATTTTGGCCCAAGCATATGTGGATCCCGATGTTACTCTGGGGCAATTCGGGAGCATAGTTGGGAACGTAACTGCGTGTAATAACCTGGGTTTTAGTGATGAGGACCTCCCGGCGGAGGGAAGAAACCATAACTGGGCTTTGCATATTTCTGTCCTTTGCAAATCAGACTCGTTGTCAAATGTGTTGATAGATACTGGTTCCGCCCTCAATGTGATGGCGAAGACTACCTTGGATAAGCTGGCATACCGTGGCGCTCAGTTAAGGCCGAGTGCAGTGATGGTGAAGGCATTTGATGGATCTAGGAAGTCTGTAATTGGAGATATAGACTTGCCTATTACGGTGGGCCCTCATACTTTCAAGGTCACATTCCAAGTCATGGACATTCAAGCTTCATACAGTTGTTTACTTGGAAGACCGTGGATCCATGAGGCTGGAGCTGTGACCTCCACTCTTCATCAGAAGCTAAAATATGTAAGTTGTGGGAAGTTGATAACGGTAATTGGTGAATCAGCTTTGTTGGTTAGTCATTTGTCCGCTTTTTCCTATATTGGTGCTGATGATGTGGAAGGAACTTCATTTAAGGGGTTCGCTGCGGAAGAAGGAGCTGCTAAGAAGAGTGAGACTTGTATGGCCTCCTTGAAAGACGCCCAAAAGGTTGTACAAGGTGGTAAAGCAGAAGGCTGGGGTCAGTTGGTACAGCTGCCTGAGAATAAGCGGAAAGAAGGTTTCGGTTTCTCTACCGGCAAGTCGAGTGCAATTTTCAAGCCAGCTGAGGGCATCTTTCATAGCGCTGGGTTTATTCACGCTCCGCCAGAAACCAATGCTATCCTTGAGGATCAGTCTGAAGAGGTTGCACCTGTCTTTGTGACACCCGGAGGAGCCTGCTGTAATTGGATCGCTGTTGATATTCCTTCCGTGATGCATTTGTCTAAGTAATATGTTTGTCTACCTTTTTTCTTTTTTTAAAGAAAACTCTTTTCGTCCTGCCGCAGACGAAAATGAAATCATGTAGGGCTTTTGGGTTTCATCTTCAAGTATTGTCGTTATTAATGAAAAAACGTCGTTTCTATCACGACTGTTGTTGTTTTTATTTTTATTTACTGCTTTTTCGGGAAAAAATGGTAATAGAAAAATCCCAAAAAAAAAACTCATTCTCTTTTTCTTTTAAAAAAAAATCAATCAGAAGTCTGCATTTACTCATTTATTAAAATCAATCATAAATCATGTGCAGACTGAACATACATAAGCCCGTTGAACACAGTGACCCTATGCTTCTGCCCAATTTCAAATCCCCTGTTTACGAGGCTATGGTAGAGGAGGATGATGAGATCAGATGGATGTTAGAGCAAGAGAGAAAGATCATTCAGCCTCACGAAGAAGAGTTAGAGTTGATCAATCTGGGTACCGAGGAAGATAAAAAAGAGATCAAGATTGGAGCGTCGTTGGAGATTACCGTTAAAGAAAAGGTAATTGAACTTCTCAGAGAGTACGCTGATATATTTTCTTGGTCATACAAAGACATGCCAGGATTAGATTCTGAGGTGGTAGAACATCGCTTGCCTTTGAAACCTGAGTATCCTCCGGTCAAACAGAAGCTCAGAAGGTCACATCCTGATATGGCCCTCAAGATCAAAGAAGAAGTGCGGAAGCAGATCGATGCAGGCTTTCTAGTTACATCCGAGTATCCTCAGTGGTTGGCCAACATTGTGCCTGTTCCAAAGAAAGATGGTAAGGTCCGAATGTGTGTTGATTACCGAGATTTGAACAAGGCAAGTCCGAAGGATGATTTCCCTCTACCTCATATTGATGTATTGGTTGATAGTACTGCTCAATGCAAAGTTTTCTCCTTCATGGACGGGTTCTCCGGTTACAATCAGATCAAGATGGCTCCTGAAGATAGAGAAAAGACATCTTTCATCACGCCGTGGGACGCTTTCTGCTATGTAGTAATGCCATTTAGTTTGATAAACGCTGGTGCCACTTATCAGAGGGGTATGACCAAGATATTCCATGATATGATGCACAAAGAGATAGAAGTTTACGTGGATGATATGATTGTCAAGTCTGGTACTGAAGAAGAACATGTTGAGTATCTGTTGAAGATGTTCCAGCGGTTGAGAAAGTACAAGCTCCGTTTAAATCCTAATAAATGTACTTTCGGTGTCAGATCAGGGAAACTTTTGGGCTTCATTGTTAGTCAGAAGGGCATTGAAGTAGATCCCGACAAAGTCAGAGCCATCCGGGATATGCCCGTTCTAAAAACAGAGAAACAAGTCAGAGGTTTTCTCGGAACACTGAATTATATCTCCAGGTTTATCTCTAACATGACTGCTACTTGTGGGCCGATATTCAAGCTGCTCCGAAAAGAGCAAGGGATCGTTTGGACGGAAGATTGCCAGAGAGCCTTCGATAGCATCAAGGAGTATTTGTTAGAACCTCCAATTCTTGTCCCTCCAATTGAAGGAAGACCGTTGATCATGTATTTGACTGTGTTAGAAGATTAAATGGGTTGTGTACTCGGACATTAAGATGAAACTGGTAGAAAGGAGCATGCAATCTATTACTTAAGCAAGAAGTTCACAGATTGTGAATCCCGATACTCAGCACTCGAGAAGACTTGTTGTGCTTTAGCCTGGGCTACCAAACGTCTTCGGCACTATATGATCAATCATACCACTTGGTTGATATCCAAAATGGATCCAATCAAGTATCTCCTGGAGAAGTCTTCGATATCAGGAAGAATTGCTCGTTGGCAAATGTTGTTGGCCGAATTTGATATTGAATACCATACTCAGAAAGCAATCAAAGGGAGTATCCTTGCAGATCACTTGGCTCATCAACCGGTTGAAGATTACCAACCTGTTAAGTTTGATTTCCCTGATGAAGAGGTCATGTATTTGAAGATGAAAGATTGTGATGAACCGTTGTTTGGTGAAGGTCCAGATCCTGAATCTAAATGGGGTTTAATATTTGATGGGGCCGTTAATGCTTATGGCAATGGAGTCGGGGCAATCCTTATCACACCTGAGGGTACTCACATCCCTTTTACTGCAAGGCTACGATTTGATTGTACAAACAATATTGCAGAATATGAAGCTTGCATCATGGGCATTGAAGAAGCAATCAATATGAGGATTAAGAATATTGATATATGTGGAGATTTAGCTTTGGTGATCAATCAGATCAAAGGAAAGTGGGAAATTCACCATGCTGGTCTGATCCCTTACAGAGATTATGCAAGACGGTTGTTAACTTTCTTTATCAAAGTGGAGTTGCGTCACATTCCCCGTGATGAGAATCAGATGGCAGATGCTTTGGCCACCTTGTCTTCGATAATCAAAGTAAACCGTCACAATGATGTACCATTAATCAGTGTCCAGTTCCTCGAAAGGCCCGCTTATGTGTTTGCAGTTGAATTACTTGCTGATGGTAAGCCATGGTTTCATGATATCAAGGCTTTCCTTCAAACTCAAGAGTATCCGCTTGGAGCATCTCGCAAAGATAAGAAGACCTTAAGAAGACTGTCTGGTAGTTTCTTCCTGAATGAAGATGTATTGTACAAAAGAAACTTTGATGCAGTGTTGCTCAGGTGTGTGGATGAACGTGAAGCAAATTTATTGATACATGAGATACATGAAGGTCCATTTGGCACTCATTCCAGTGGACATGCAATGGCTAAGAAAGCATTAAGGGCAGGTTATTACTGGATAACGATGCAAGCTGATTGTTATAATCATGCCAAGAAATGCCATAAATGTCAGATTTATGCTGATAAAATCCATGTACCACCATCTATGCTCAACGTTATCTCTTCTCCGTGGCCTTTCTCCATGTGGGGCATTGATATGATTGGTCGGATTGAACCAAAAGCTTCTAATGGACACCGTTTCATACTAGTGGCTATTGATTACTTTACCAAGTGGGTTGAAGCGGCATCTTTCGCCAATGTGACCAAGCAAGTAGTGGTTCGGTTCATCAAGAATAACATCATTTGCCGTTATGGTATTCCTAACAAAATCATCACGGATAATGGTACAAATTTGAACAACAATATGATGAAAGAATTGTGCGATGACTTCAAGATTGAACATCATAACTCTTCTCCATACAGACCTCAAATGAATGGTGCGGTTGAGGCTGCAAATAAGAATATCAAGAAGATCGTGCAAAAGATGGTGGTTACCTACAAGGATTGGCACGAGATGTTACCCTATGCTTTACATGGATATCGTACCTCAGTGCGTACTTCAACAGGGGCAACCCCGTTCTCTTTGGTATATGGTATGGAAGCAGTGCTCCCTGTGGAGGTAGAAATCTCGTCTTTGAGAGTCTTGATGGAAGCTGAATTAACTGAAGCTGAATGGTGCCAGAATAGGTATGATCAATTGAATTTGATTGAAGAGAAACGCATGACTGCCTTGTGTCACGGACAACTATATCAGTCAAGGATGAAACAGGCGTTTGATAAAAAGGTTCATCCCCGTGAATTCAAAGAAGGAGACCTTGTGATCAAGTGTATCAAATCTTTTCAACCGGACCCCAGGGGCAAGTGGTCTCCCAATTATGAAGGTTCTTATGTGGTCAAGAGAGCTTTCTCTGGTGGTGCTTTAATCCTTACAACCATGGATGGTGAAGATTTACCTCGTCCTGTGAATTCTGATGCAGTCAAGAAATACTTTGTCTAAAAATATATGAAATAACAGCTCGGTTGGTCGAAAACCCGAAAGGGCGGCCTAAACCAAAAAAGAGCGTCTCGGTAAGTCGAAAACCCGAAAGGGCGGCTTAGGCAAAAATTAGAGACACAAAAAAAAAAGAGAAAAAAAGAATTGAAAAAAAGAGTTTATCATGATAGGTCGAAAACCTGAAAGGGCGGCCTATGCAAAAATTAAGGATTATGACAAAGTAACTGCATCAGATCAAGCATCACCCATTTGGGGCACCTTAGCTGTCAGAAGTCCTCCGATACTAAAGCATCTAAACAGTGGTTCAAAGTTGTTAGGGAATGTAGTGGTTATTGTGTTCAATGTACCTTCCCATGTAATTACCATTTTCCAACTTTTGTAATCCGTGGAGCCATGCCTTTGGCCGGTTACCACCCTATTACATTAATTTGAGCCGGTGCACCTTTTTGGAATTCTTGTTTATTCTGTATGCAAATTTTCTTCTTCCATTTTTAACGTCAATACTTGAAGTAAAAACTTTAAAAATTCTTTTACTTTTATGTTTTCTTTTGAAAAAACACAAAAAAAAATGACAAACATATTATCTGTAGATTCATGTATCATGGAAACATATGTCAACACTCGTTCAAACACAGGTAGATCCAACAAAGAGAATCATAGTCTTGCAAAAAAAAAAGAAGAAGCAAAAAAAGAAAAGCTCGCTAAGTCGAAAACACAAAAGGGCGGCTTAAGCCAAAAATGAGCGTCCCGGTGGATCGAAAACCCGAAAGGGCGATCCAGGCAAAAATTAGGGACATACAAAAAAAAGAATATATTCCCGGTGGATTGAAAACCCGAAAGGGCGGTCCAGGCAAAAGTTAGGGATTTCAAAAAAAAGAAGAAAAAAAGAATACAAAAAAAGCAATGACTACGTGAAGCACGATTTTGAGAAGGTACTTTGGTTCAGTTCAGAAATGGCGACCTCAGCCAGGTTTTTGTGTTATGTGTTCCTTTTTCAGTTTTGGTTTGATTAATGGGTGGTACCCCGATAGTGATTTGATTCATCTCCAGTGATATTATCCCCAGTGAAGAATGCTAAGTGTTGGCACTGTAATACCGGGTCACTGCCCTTACGACCTGCCCAATCTTGTTTCATCAGTCTCACTAGTATATTTTCGTACATGTTCATTCATTCATGCATACATATCATGCATACTGATATCATTCATATGTGTTTTACCCGTGTGTCTTATTCCATGTGTATCCAGTAAAATATGTCATCACCAATGTGTTCATTTCGGTTTGCTTACCAATCAAGTTCATTTCAAGTGGCAGGTCCCACCCTTCAATTTTCCCCAGTATTTTGTTTGAGCTGCATTCGTACAAAGAGTATTCATTTGTACCCTGTTTTTGTTTGGCTAAAGTTGCCTCAGTTATAGTAACGCATCACCAGTATTTCATTTCGTATGTTCGTCGTTACCTCAGTAAAGGTAATAGACAGTTTTACCCTTTGTATGCTCGTCTTTACCCCAGTAAAGGTAATAGACAGTTTTACCCTTCGTATGTTCGTCTTTACCCCAGTAAAGGTAATAGACGGTTTTACCCTTTGTATGCTCGTCTTTACCCCAGTAAAGGTAATAGACAGTTTTACCCTTTGTATGCTCGTCTTTACCCCAGTAAAGGTAATAGACAGGTTTACCCTTCGTATGTTCGTCGTTACCCCAGTAAAGGTAATAGACAGTTTTACCCTTCGTATGCTCGTCTTTACCCCAGTAAAGGTAATAGACAGTTTTACCCTTCGTATGTTCGTCGTTACCCTAGTAAAGGTAATAAACAGTTTTACCCTTCGTATGTTAGTCTTTACCCCAGTAAAGGTAATGACCGGTATTTCATTTCGTATGTACGTCTTTACCCCAGTAAAAGTAATAGACATTTTTTTCTCCCCAATAACACTTATTATTTGGTCCTCGAGTTAGTATTTTCGTCGTCATTGCATTCGTACTTGCATAACAGACAGCTCATATCATTACATCCATAGAGCTTTCTCGATTTCTGAGTTGGTCAAAAATTGGTGTACTTAATATTTAAGTCTCTCCGACCCATCGTTTCCAAAAATTTCGTCTTTTTAAATCCTCGTGACGGAGAAACTTAAATAGGGGCATCTGTCATACCCCAAATTTTGACCAATTTATTTTTTATTTTTATTCGTACGTTGATCGTTTTCATTCGTTCGCGCTCTAATTCCCGTAATATCTGTTTTTTTATTCGTATTGTGATCGCATTTATTTTTTTTCTTTCGTCGTTTATATTTTAATGTCACTCGCATATTAATTTTGTATTTTTTTATTCGTGTTTTATGCGTATTTTATTTATCGTAAAGTTTACGTTGTTAAAATTCATTTTATTCACGTCGTTGATTTATTATTTTATTAGCGTAGAAAAGCCGCGTATTTATGTCGTCTCAAACGAAATTTCGGCAGAGAGGTATTTTAAAATACCTCTTTTTTTTTTGTTCCGACGGGACATTTTTTTTCTTTTTATTATTAATTTTCGTTTTTTCATTTATTTATTTATTTATTTATTTCTTTGTTATTTTATTTAGTTGTTGTTATTAAGTTATTTATCTGTTTTATTATTTTTTAAGTCACTCAGTCCACTTGTCAATTTGTCATTGGTCCTGTCCAACTTCTTCTCCAAGTTACAGCAGGGGTATTTTCGTCATAATAATGTATCAGAGACTTTGTACTATAAAAGTATTGTTCACGCGTCAGATAGGTCCCTAGCTAGTCAGAATTAGTCACAATCACAGTCAGAAAAAATCAGAAGCATTAAATCACCAACAAACACCAATTTTCGTTTCTCTTTCTTCTCCTTTGGATCAAACCACAAAAAATCACAAAAAAATGAAGAACAATCTCAAGAACATATAACAACCTCATACAAATTTCAAAAACAGTAGCTCACACAACCATCACACAACACGAAATCACCATCAACCATCACAACTTTTCATTGTAAGCCATAAACCGAACTCAAAACGCTCCAAATCACAACTCATAAGGCAAGGCCGAACTGAACAAGAGGAACGGCCAAACCAAAACGTGAATGAATGCGTGAAGAAGGAACGGCCAAGAACAAAACTGAAAACTAAGGGAACAAAACCGAACGGATCAAACGCAAGGCCGAACGTGAAAAGAAGAAACGAGGCCGAACGTGAAAAACAGAACGAAAACGCAACGTGAAAGAAGAAGAAAACAAGGTAGCTTTCTCATGTTTTTTTTTTGTTTTCTTTTGTTTTTTGAATGTTAGATCTAGACTTGTTTGTGTGTCTTTTGAAAAATCTAAGAGTAGATTCGTGTTTAGAATGAAAAAGGGTGTAGAAAAGTGAAAAAAGAATCGAAATCGGAGAAGGGTGGTATTTTTCCGGCGGCGGCACCACCACCCTAGGGTGGCCGGCCACCGCGCCGGAGCGAGCTTGGCTCGCCGGAGAAGATGAAGATTCATCTTCTCCAGCCACCCCTCTTTGCATTTTCCGGCGAGAAGACTTAGAGAGAGGGGAGAGCATGGCTTTTAATTTTTTTTGTAGAGAGAAGTGAAAGAGGAAAATGAAGAAAAAACCATTAAAACCCCTTTTATAGTAAACCTCAACCCGACCCATTAACCCAAACCATTAACCGACCCAACTTACGACCCAGCCCAACCTTTTTTTTTTTCCTTCTCTTTTCTGCTTGCTGTTTGTACCCCCATCCTTGCTGCCTGCACCTCCCTGCATGTTTTTTTTGTAGTAACTTTTTTTATAATTTCATGCCTTTATTTTTTGACTTCATATAATATTTAAACCATGTTCCATGCATTTTTAATCAGTGTTTTCATTTTTTTTACATCATGCATTTTTTTCGGTTTATTTAATAGTTAAGTTTCTACCTCATATAATTTTTGTTTATTTAAGCATTTGGGAAAAATCTTCTCATGCATTTTTATTTCTTTTAATCTTGTTTACCTTGCATTTATGTTTATTCCATGTGTTTGCATTTTATTGCCTTCTTGTTTTAATTTGTTTTAGTTTATAGAATAATTCTCATAGAAATATTGCATGCATATTTAATTTTTTCGTCATTTATTTTTATTATTGCCATTTGGTTTAGTTTGTAATTAGGGAAATGATGTAATTTATTTTTACGCATTTTTTTTTTCCTTTTGAGACCATAAAATGTATTTAGGGTATGTAATATGTAACCGACACACGCACTGACACACGCACCGACACTCCACTTTATTTATCGCTTTACGCTTATTTATTTTTCCGCCGTTACGCGAATTCATCGTTAGTTTAGAAAAATATTTTCATTAAAAAAAGTCAAAAAAATCAAATTCAATTTTTTTTTAAAGTAAATCTTGGTTTGTAACCCAAGTGTTTTTACTTTTATTTTCCTTAATCAAATGTTAATCAATTTAATATCCACATTAGACATGGATTTCTTGCAATTAAAATTAACCAACTTCATCGTATTTTCTTCTCATGCCTTGAGGCCTCTCATCTCTTCTTAAAATCTTTTTTTCAAAAATGTTAAAATCAATTCAACTCTTCAAAGAAGTTCTTTAGCCGAACTACTTGATTTTGATCCCGATTTATTTGGGTAAGTAGGCAAAGGGTTTCAACCCTTCCAAATCAATAAAAATAACCAAAAACATGTTTTATCTTCCTACATTCTTTCACTTTAACTCTTAAATATTTTTTTGATAAGTAAAATTAATTTAGCGCAAGATTAAGAATAGATAGAAGGTTCCTATGGGATACCATAGTCGGTTCGGGTGCCTAACACCTTCCCCAATCGAAACCAACCTCTGAATCCAAGGTCTTATAAGGGTTTTTACTCACTTTTTCCCTTCCCGCGAATAAAAGTTGAGAGTTCAATGATTAAAGATTCAAATCCGATCAATGATTTTGACACCCGAAAATCACGAGCACAAATACCAGCTGGGTACTTAACAGAACGGTCTGCTAATTGTAAGGTCATTCTTGTTGGCTTAAGTTCCCATATGTCCATCCTCACATAGAGGGATAATGGCCTTAAACTAACACTGACTCCTAAATCACACATTGCTTTCTTCACTATTTCGGACCCTATGATACAAGGTATGGAAAAACTCCCCGGGTCTTTAAGCTTAGGTGGCAATTTGTTTTAAATGATGGCACTACACTCTTCTGTAAGGTTAACTATCTCATCCTCCTCAATCTTCCTTTTTTTAATAAGGATTTCTTTTAAAAATTTAGCATAGGTAGGCATTTGAGTTAGGACATCAGTGAAAGGTACATCAATGTAAAGTTTATTCTTCATTTCAATAAATTTATTAAATTTCTCATCTAGCTTATACTTAGTAAACCTTTGTGGAAAAGGAATTTTTGGTTTGAAAGGGGTGGTGTAATCGGCTTTTCGCTTTCTACCATAGTTTCCATACCTTGTGGTTCATTACTCTCCTTCTCATTCACATTTGGGTTGGCTTTTTCTATGGGGTCTTCTAGTTGCCTACCATTCCTAAGTGTGACAACATTCATTTTGTTAGTTCTAGGTTGGCTAACTTCTTGGACTATTTGGGAGATTTGAGTCTCCAAAGTCTTGTTGCGAGAGAAGATGAAATCAACCTTTGATGTAAGCTTGGCAAGAGAGTCATTCAAAAGTCCAGTTTGATTTTTAAGCTCTTGGAGATGTTCAGATTGATTTGTGAAATAAGTTTCCATTAAAATTTCCAAGCTAGACTTTTGAGTGACTCTTTTGTTATTTGCATAACTGGGTGGTGGTATTTGTCCTAAGGGATTCTGAAGATTTTTATAAAAGTTTTGGGGTTTCCTCATCCCTTGGTTGTATTGGAAAAAAATTATTTGCTCAATACTCTCAACAGTACTACCTAGTCTGCATTCAACGCTAGTATGGCCAGACATACCACAGGCTCCACAAGGAGGTGAAACAGAAATAGGTGTGACAGCACTAAGATTTATTTTGTCAAATTTTAGGGAAAGTGCGACCACCTTAGCAGATAAATGATCAAAGGAAGAATTCTCATTCGTACTTGCCTCTTTTTTAGAGGGTGGAGAGATGGTGATAGTTCTCTCGTCGGTCCACTGATAATGGATTTGAGCCATGTCCTCTATCAAATCATAAGTTGTTGTAAAATTCTTGTTCATTAATGCTCCACCTATAGCTGTATCAACAGTTAATTTAGTGGTGTATGATAGACCATTATAAAAAGTGTGGATAATAAGTCACTTCTCTAAACCATGATGAGGACAAAGTCTAAGCATTACTTTGAAACGCTCCCATGCATCGTAGAGAGATTTCCCATTTTTTTGAGTGAATTAGTAAAGCATTGCTCTTCATTGAGCGGTTTTTGAAGGGGGAAAATCGGGCAAGACATGCTCACCTCATTTGGTCCCATGAAGTCATGGAACCAACTCTTAAAGAACGAAACCAAGTAATAGCTTTATCCCTTAAGGAGAAGGGAAATAGGTGTAGCCTTACGGCCTCATGATTTTCTTTCAAGGTCACACTGAGTCTTAAAAAGGTTGAAATATGTAGATTTGGATCCTCAATGGGTGATCCAGAAAACTGGTTTTGTTGCACCAAGTTAAGTAGTGCAGGTTTAATTTCAAAATTGTTACCTTCAACCGTTGGGTACACAATAATAGCATTTGGCTCTTCCGTAGAAGGGGTTGCATACTCTTTGAGAGTGTGTTCCTCAGCCATAACGTTATTATTTCGTGCTTTACCCAAGGAGTTAATGGTAAAAAAAAAAAAAAAAAATCTAACCACAACTAAAAAATAATAATAAAAAGCGCCTTGGGATTATTGGTTCATCATGGTGACAAACCCTTCACAAATCAAACCCTAAACCTAGACTTTATGTTGGACTTATTTTCTAAAGACAAGTTTATCTTAAGCCTATCACATCTCCTCTCGGTCTCAGTGAGTGTGTTTCTCTAGCAATCACACCTATTCTCATGGGTGATTGCTATTGAAATCCTTGAATGATCGAAACTTTATATGTCTCAAGGTTTGCTAGACTATTCTCATGTTTCGCAATCCTTGTCTAAATTCACTTGTTCCAAAATTAAAACTTCATCTCTCGATTCATCGCTTAATATTTGTGATGAATCAATAACAACTATTAAACTTCATCTCTCGATCCATTGCTTAATATTTGTTATTGATTATAAGAACGGTGAATTTAGATTAGAAAATAGGTTTACATAAAGTAAAGGTTAGAGGATTGGTTTGATTAGGATTTAGTCATTAGACTCATCCAACAATCCCATGACAAGAAGAAGTCTACTCACTCATGTTCATTGAAGACATAGGGAAGAAGAAGAAGAAGTACATAAATAAAAAGAAGAAATTTTATTAAAAGAACAATTGTCACTTATTATTCTCAAGAACAAAAGATGATTCTACAAGTCTAGTGGCTGATCTATTTATAGTCTGACAATGACTTAAGCCCAATGAAATAAACCACTAAAGTGTTGCACAAGAAACCATGGGCTCTTGGTCAAAAATAAACTAAAATAGGCAGCTTTGTTGAAGAAGCAAAAGCAGCAAAAAAGGTATCATGGGGCGCAAGACATATATATTTTGGTGAAGGATCTTCAAACCTCTTTGCACAATATATTTTCTCGTACAAGATCTTCATATTTTCAGCACAAATTAGCTCCAAGGATATTTTTGCATGAGATCTTCATGTTTTTAGCATAAATTTGTTCCGAGGATATTTTTGTATGAGATCTTCATAAATTAGCTCCAAATCTCCTTTCTTTTGCTCCAAGACTCAATCTTTTGAATATTTGTTCCTCAAATATAAGAACTTGCAATTGAAGTAAAATAGTTCTAAAAGAAATAAAAACAAATAAAAACAAATAGAATTTAAATAAAACAAACTCAAATATTCTATAAAAAACACTAATTATTGACTCATCGGGGCATAAGCCAAACCCATCAAAATTAATATAACATTGCAAACATCAAAATATTTATTTTAGAAACTATCAGAAAATATGTACATATTTTCTTGTAATAGTAAAAAATAAAATAATATAAATTAAAAATGGTAATGAAACAAATAGAAATAACACAAATGTTCGTGCCATATAGGATATTACAGCATCATTACAAATAATAACTCAATGTCATTATTTAAAATAAAATGTTTTGGTTTCTTAAAGCTTTACGATTATCCTTATAATAACATAGCTTACATAATATTTTCTCAAGTTAAAAAAAAGAAGTCAAAATCAAACTGTTAAACTCAACCTTGATATCATAATATTGGAGCCTTACAACACAGTTTAGATATAAACATAAAGCTAACAAACTTTCAAGAGCACAATATCTTTATATGAGAGAATTCTTCACTTCATTCTTATGAACAAACACATCAATACTATTGTTCATACTTGTCTCAATGATACCCTGCATATAGTTTATATTATAGAAACAATTAGAGAAGTTGGGAATAGATATGTCCCACGTCACCAAAATTGGTATGATAATATCAATGAATAGAAACAAACACACAACGATACACTCAAAACATCATCTAATCTAACGTGTACATAAAACTTTATAAGAGATGTATATCAAAAGAAATGTTCCTACACCTCTACTTCATCATCCTTATTTGTTACTCTATGATTAGTCATGTCGACAATGTTGTGATTATCATCTCTAAGCTGAGAGTTTGCTGCACTAACTGGTTCAATAATCACAACATCATGTTGGAGTAACCACTAGTCTCAAATCTGGACGGGCCAATATCTTTGGTAAGGTTCACCCATTCAAAGTGAAAAGACGTTGTTACAATTTCAACGATGCAACCATTGTTGCCTTGTCTACAATAAGAGTTGCTTTCACATTCCCATCATCAATATTCTTCAAAACTTCAATTCGTTTCTCATTTTCAGTATCAACAAGTTTTGCGATGTGTACAACAACTGCCTCATCTTAAGGGTGTATGATTTCCTTGACCAGAATCCATTCCTGGTTTTTATTATCCCTATTTATTATAGAAATTACTACATGTCCTGAACAATTTCCTATCTCCTATCTCCTGCTTTTGCATTGCAACATCCAAGGTCAAAGACATTCCTACGGCACTAGCAATCTCAAATGGAGTCATTTCTATAAAATAGTTTAAAGGAATGTAACACCGTAAACCCTTGAAGCGATAAATTACATAAATAATATAATCATACAAAGGATTTAGATTCTACTTCTTTTTAAGTCCAAAACATGGGTAATTAATTTTTAAAAACATCGCATCGGAATCATAAACATAATATCTCATCAACAAATAAACAAATCTCCAAGGTAGTCATGTCTCATATCTCATATACATAAAAACTTCAAATCTCAACATACTGAGTGATAAATCTCATAAAGTCATAAAACATGATAACAACAGACAAACATCTTAATTAGAGCCCGACACTAAGACTCCAAAGCAAGTAGATGAGGTAGCATCCAAAGCTAGCCTTAAGCATACTCACAGCAAATCAAGAAACTAAATCTGCAAGCCGTCTACCAATTCATACAAATAGGTAAACGGTCAACCAAACGACCTCTAGGGTTTAGATACATTCCACAATTAAAGCATAATCAAATGAAAGTAAAGTGGCATAATTAATCTCAAATGATTAATGAAACTTAGTTAAAATTATTCCCAACAACCACACATCATATTCAAACATCATGCATACAAGCATAACATTCCACAAGTACGCTTTCACCAATTTTCACTAAGTACATAAATCAGCAAGTTTCACCAATGCACATAATCACCGATTCATATAATCAAATATGACACGACTCACCAATTATCAAGTGCATGCAATGTTCTAGACTCTTTTAAATGGGTGTGGTACCAATTGGATTCCGGATATAATTTTACCGTATCGAATCTACCAACATAATACACATCACAAATTATGTTCTGCATAAGCTATGTACAAACATCACCAATTACATTCTTCAAAACACCTCAAATATGACCATGGATGCATGGAATTTACGTAAAGACTCGACAATGCACAAGTCGACGAACTATATTATACAATTCACACATCTTATAACACTACTAGAAAAAGCAAAATTAAAGAGGGAAATTAGTGACGGAAAAAATAAAATTCCTCACAAATTCCGTGGTCGCAAAATTTAGTGACGGAATTAGAGAGGGATTTCAAGTTTTCCCTCTCTAAAATTCCCTCACTAATTTTTGCTTTTTTAGTAGTGTAATACCATTACCAATTTAACATAATAATCATCACCAATTATGTTTTTCACTAACATTTGCATTATCAAGAATTCACATCCATACAATCAACAAGTCATAATTCAATAATTCATCATCAATTCATCTAATTAATTCACCAACACATCATTATCATAATCATCATCAACTAGTCTTATCTCAATAACAATAATATTTCACAAATTCACATTTTCGCATAAAAGACGGATAAACCTTTCACAAATTCACATTTTCGCACAAAAGACGGATAACTAGTCAATTTATGGCATTCATCGTATTAAACATCCATTCATCATTGATTCATTCTTAATCTATCAAATTATCATGAATACAAAGCCAATTACAATTTATTCAATCATAGAATCTCAATTTGACAAAGTTCGTATATTTTCACAAAGTTCATCTTTTTCTAAGTAATTCACCAAATACAAAGCATTCATGTTCAAACATATCAACAAAGAATATTAACATGTCACATATGGTCACATCAACTCATACATATCCACATCATAGCTTGATTCCGATTAATTTCAAAAATTTCCTAAGTTCGTCTCATTTTACCATTTTTCAAAAGAATTCCAGTTTTCAAAGTATGACAAAGTTAAAGTTCACACACTCCTTTCAAAACCATTTAATATCATTGTTACAGAAAATGAACCTTGACCCTAGCATTTCACTTGATAAAAATGAGTTTTGAAAAATTTCATGCTCTGGAACATTTTCTCTCTACCTCTTAATGTTTGTGAAATGAATAATGAATGGTTTAATCTGATTTCTCATAAGAGTTATCTATTTATACCACCAAAATGGACTAGGTTAATTCTTACTTTAATTGGGCTTCAAAACTCTTACAAACTAATTTCTAAAAAGTTACTACTCATTAAACCGCTAAATCACTCAATAATTAATATCTCTAAATAATTACCCCAACTAACTAGTAACTTAGTAAAAATAACGTTTCTCACTAAAACATAAAAAATAACCTTATAAATAAAATGACTAATTTAACCTTACTCGCCAAATGACCATAATACCCTTTAGTCTAAAAATGACTGAAATACCCTTATAGGCTCAAAATCCACTAATCCCAAATCAAATATACACGAAGATAATTTAAGCACATATAAACATACATAATTACATATAATAAACAAATAAAATCATTCTAGCTAAAAATAGGTTGTTACAGAGAGAGCCATCAAGTGTATCCATATTTGTGCATGTTTTCTCCGTTGAGTGTACAGGTTGAAGTCCTTCATCCATTTGGAAAAACGAAGCACATTACACATATGGTTCACAGTGTCTGCTGCTTAAACAGTATGAAGGTCCTCATAGGAAGCAAAAAAAAAAAATCAAAGTATGAAATGATATATGTACAACTAATTTTGTGTCAATTTTTGGACAATTCTCTTTCTCTCATACTCACGTTATGCTCTTATTGTGTATCTTCCATTTTCTCTCTCTATTGTTTTTTACCAAGAGAAATGATATTTTACAACTAATTTGTGACAACTTTCGAACAACTCACTCTTATACTTACATTATGTTCTTACTCTCCCTCTCTTCCTTTTTCTCTCTCTAATCTTTTTGACCAATAAGAAGAGAGAAAAAGAAAGTTGTCACAATATAGTTTTAAAAATATTATAACTCTTTGACCAATAAAAGAAGAGAAAAAGAAAGTTGTCACAAAAATTGTACAAATAGGTTAACATTTATCACTACTCTTCGAAATATTCCCACGACCCTGATGTCTTCTAATTCCTTGAAAGTTTTTCTTTAAGATCTCTTTTCCTATATCGCTTGTCTCCCTTTGTTCACTACTAAAAAAGCAAAAATTAGTGAGGGAATTTTAGAGAGGGAAAACGTGAAATCCCTCTCTAATTTCATCACTAAATTTTGCGACCAAGGAATTTGTGAGGAATTTTAATTTTTCCGTCACTAATTTCCCTCTCTAATTTTGCTTTTTCTAGTAGTGGTTGAGAACCAATTTTCCACGAAGGTCATATAAGTAAATCTATAAGTAATTATGTAATTACTTACTCTACTTAATAACTCATTATTAACGATGAATTTCAGTAATACAGCCTTCAAATCAACAGTTCCTATTAAGTATATCAGTTTCATAAATTTATAAATAAAAAATATTATTCCATAGCCCATTAAATAATTTCAAATGTACGTATAGTAATATTTTCAAAATATTGATAAATACCAATTGTTAGATTATATAGCTACGAATTTAGATTCTATAAAAAAAATTGCAGCTATGTGTGTCTCTCTCTATATATATATATATATATATATCCATTCAAATATATATTTAACAAGTATTTAAAGCTATCGAAGAAACTGCAAGGTCATAGAAAGTATAAGATTAACAGTTTCATGATGATGAGGCAAGAAAATCAAAGACTTAGACATAATATATAAATATTTTTTTACCTCTCCTGTAGAGTGGGACCTTACAATAACCTTCAATGCATTTCACAACTATACCACGTAGGAGGGGATATTTTATAATACAGTCAGCAACACACTCACACTCTTCTATAAGTAAAACAAGAATAAAGAAATATTACTAAAAATTGGTTAAATATTGTGTATAAGATAAAAGAAAAATGATAAAGATCTCACTTTCACCGTCTGCTACAACAAAAAATAGGAAAAGAATAAGGATCATGTTGTAAACAAACATTATAATTTTAGCCTTGTGTTCTAGCTTTGCATGTAACAAAAAAAAATTGTTTTATCAGTTTATATAGTAAAATAACTCATGATATGTTTATACAAATTAAATAGTTTTAACAATAATGTTGTGAGAATTCCTTCATTAAAATTATAAAAATTGTTAAATGTCTCTTAAGTACATTGATATACCATGTTTGTCCCTTTAGATCATAGAATAGAGCTTACACAAAAATATTTACTTATAATCATAGTTCATTCTTTTTTTATATATCATATTGTTCATTTAGCTCACTCATAAAATATAGCTAGCATAAAAATGTTTCTTGTGATTAAACTTCATTCTTGTTTACCAACATTTTATTATTATTTTATTTCATATCTAGGCTTTCATAGTCTTGAGTTATTTGATATATGTTGGGTTAGTAAACATGTGTTGGTTACATTTTGTTAAAACAATAGTTCTAGCAATATGTCAAACAAGATATCTTAACATGTTGGTACAACATCATAGCGTGCTTTGTTCCGCTTTCTTAAAGATCAAAGGAAAACGATCCCTGAATAATATCTGAAGATTTACTTCGCGTTAAGAGTTGACCAAGAAGTGTTTTTATAGAAGCAAAGAGAGACGGTTTATATTTAGCTTAGTCCTTGAGAATGTTGTTGCAACATTTAAGGAAACATCGGATTTGCTTCAGAATATTTGTGCTAAAATCTCATGATTCAGCTAATGATTAACCGGACTTGCACATCAAGTTCATTTCACAATCAGGCTACATAAAGGAAGACTCAAGACCTAATTTACTCACTGAAGCCTTCTTTTACAAAAGAGTCATTTAGGGTTTTAGTCTGTTCTTTGTTATTTGTAAGCCACTCTTGTATCATGTCGATGCATTGAGCTGGACATTGTAGTTGAGTTGTAATTCTTAGAAATCACACAAAGATTATAAGCACGAGTTGATTCTTAGGATTATGGGAGTGTCTCCATCTTGTTAATTTTAAAAGGACGATCATTGGATCTATGATTAAGAGGAAATGGGTGGAGGTTCTCATATCTAGGAATAGGGAGAGTCTTAGTTAGAAATTGCACGGGTAGTGATTAAGTGAGAAGTTGTAGACTGAGGGCTTTTATGTATGATTTGAATTGATACTACTTAGTGAGTTTCCTTCCTGGCTTGGTAGCCCGCAAACGTAGGTGAAATTGCACCGAATTGGGTCAACAAACAACTTGTGTCTTTTACTTATTGCCCTTTTATAATTATTTGTGTACTATGTTATTATGAAGTCTTGACATCTCACTTGTCTCGACATCGTTAATGCGTTCCAGAATTTCAATTGGTATCAGAGCAGGCACCCTACTTTGTTTCTAGGTGAGCTCCAGGGAAAATATTTTCTGATACTATGGAAAGGGAAGGAGGACAAGTTAACAGACCACCTATTCTAGAAAGGTCTAACTATGATTACTGGAAGGTACACATGGTGGCATTTCTCAAGTCGATTGATAGTAGGACATGGAAAGTCGTTTTAAAAGTATGGGATCACCCTCTCGTTAAGGATAAAGATGGAAAAGACACAATTGAGTTAAAGCCGAAAGAAGAGTGGTCAAAGGAAGAAGATAACCTGGCTCTATGAAACTCCAAGGCATTGAATGATTTATTCAATGGAGTTGACAAACACTTGTTTAAACTGATAAACAATTGCATTGGGGCGAAAGATGCTTGGGACATATTGAGAACTACGCATGAAGGCACATCCAAGGTCAAGATGTCAAAACTTCAAATGCCTATGGTTCTTGATCTTGAAAATGCATATGGTTCTCTGAGAGAGAAAATGGCTGAAGAGAAGTTGGTAAGAAATTTTTTGAGATCTCTCCCTAAAAGGTTTGACATGAAAGTGACAGCCACTGAAGAAGCTCAAGACGTCAAGAAGATGAAATTAGAAGAAATTGTTGGGCCACTTCAACCCTTTTAAATGTCCATCAGAGATAAGTCTGAAAAGAAAAACAAAGGCATCACCTTCGTGTCAAACACCAGCAATGATCAAATTGAAGTTGACCTTGAGGCTGCTGAAGAAATAGTTGAGGCAATGGTGCTGGTTGGGAGACAGTTTAACAACATCCTGAGAAGAATTGACAGAGGACGAAGACCTAATGTCAAGAACATCACATCTGACATCGAGAAAAACAGTGTTTTTCAGATAAATACGAAAACCGAAGATCAACCTAGTCAAGGGAGAGGTATACAATGTTTTGGCTGTGAGGGGTATGGTCATCTCATATCAGAGTGTCCTACTTATCTCAAGAGACAACAAAAAGGTCACCATGTCTCCTGGTTTTATGACGAAGAAGAGTCAAATGGAGAAAGTGTCAATCATGTTGCTGCTCTTACTAGAAGATGTGAGTCTGATAAAGATTCCTTTAGTGCTGACATTTCCTATGATGAATTGTTTGACTCTTCTGATGAAATTTGCCTTAAACATGAAAAACAAAATAAGATCATTATCAAGTTGGAAAATGAAAATGAAAAACTCCTATCAATTGTATCTGAGTTGCAAAATAAGTTAAGATTCCTAACCTATTAATTAGAAAAATTGACCAAACCTGCCAGGTCTCCCAAGAATGATGCTAAATGCAAAGTGAAATTCGTCTAGTTGAAAAAGAGTTTAAGAACCTCACAGAAGTAGGAGTTTACTCAAATATGTAAATGAACAAGGTGAAACTTATAAGAATGGGCTTACTTTTCCTAAAAGTAAGATCATAATGTCAGACACCATATCCAAACATTTTGACAAACCTTTTGACATACATGATCAGACCATCAGAAAATTAACTGGAGTGGAGACTATGACTCATGAGAACATGATCACAAAAAGGCAGTCTGAAGAGACGTTTTCTAAGGAATTGAACAATGGAATAATTGAGTAATCAAAGGGTTATTCTGGAAATTCACAAATTTGAATTGTAGCAATTAAAGCTTAAGTGTGCAACAGACACTCTCTCTTCCCTCCATTTACTGGTTGACGCCGATTTAGGGAAATCATTAGAAGCTAACAACCTACCAACACTCCATCAAACCACTCTCACATTTCAATCCTTTTCTCTCTCTAAACTCAGAGAACTAACCCACATATCGCTTCATCTCCCACATTCTTCAAATTCATTTCCTCTCAACAAGATGGTTTCTGCAAAGGATCAAGAGACCAAGATGTCACAAACATATAACCTCTCTACTAAGACTCGTATAACTCGTTCTAAAACCAAAGAAAGGTGTTCATAACTTGTAACCAAAGTTGTGCCTCTTACGCTTGTTCCAGGTCGAGTTCCCACTAAGAGGAGAACCAAAACTCTTACTACGAAAAAAGGTCAAATCTTCATGTGTAAGTCCCTCAGTTTTTTTCTGTGTCTCCTGGTATTCTAACTGATGAACCTAGACATGTTGATCTCGTAGATGTCTTGCTAATAAGTCATTAATTAGTGTTTTTAATATATTATTTGAGTTTATTTTATTTAGATTTTTTGTGTTTTTATTTCCTTTGTAGAACTATTTTACTTCAATTGCAAGTTATTTAATTTCAGGAACAAATATTAAAAAGATTGAGTCTTGGAGCAAAAGAAAGGAGTTTTGGAGCTGATTCGAGTCAAAAATATGAAGATTCTGTGCAAAAATAAAGACACAGCTCGTGCCTCCAAATAATTCAAAGCCAACAAGCTGCCATAGAAGGTTGCACGACCCGTGGTTTCTTTTGGAACATTCTATTGATGTATGTCTTGGGGCTTAAGTAGTTGTAAACTATAAATAGAGTAGCTAGCAAACATATTCAATCATCTTTTGTTCTTGGAAATTAATAGTGACAATTGTTTCTTGGAATAAAAGTTCGTCTTTATTTTCTTTATTTTATTTTATGTTCTTCTTCTTCTTCTTCTTCTTCTTCTTCTTCTCTATGTCTACAATGAACGTGAGTGGGTAGACTTCTCTTTTTTGGGATTGTTGGATGAGTCTAATGACCTAATCCCTATCAAACCCTAATTTTATGTAAATCTATTTTCTAATCTATTTCACCGTTTTTATAATGAATTAACAAGTGTTAATCGATGGACTAAAAGGTGAAGTTTAATAGTTGTTAATTCATAATCACAAATATCAAGCGAAGGATCGAAAGATGAAGTTTTAATATTGGAACAAGTGAAATTAGACAAGGATTGCGAAACATGAAAATAGTCTAGCAAACCTTGAGACAATAAAGTTTCGTACTTCAAGGATTTCAATAGCAATCAACCATGAAAATAGGTGTGGTTGCTAGAGCAACACACTCATTGAGACCGGAAGGAGATGAGATAGGCTAAAGAGAAACTTTTCTTTAGAAAAAAGGTCCAACATAAGGTTCTAGGTTTAGGGTTTGGTTTGTGAAGGATTTGTCACCATGACAAACCAATAATCCCAAGCCGCTTTTTATTATTGTTATTTTAATTCAAACAAAATCACAACTTTCAACTATTGAACTTTCTTCTAACCATTGTTGACAAGTTAATTGAATTCATAACTCCTTGCTGAAACGATATCTTTTTATCACTACATCGGTAAACCGTGCACTTGCGGATTTACAACATCAAGATTTTGGCGCCACTGCCGGGGAGTTAGGAAATTTGATTAACTTTTTAATAGCGGTTAGACTGAGGAAAAAAATAAAATAAAAAACTTTTCCTTTTTATTTTTCTTTTTGCCTTCAACTTTTGCAGTTTTTAATTCTTGAATGCGAAGAACCATAAGTCTTGAAGAATTTGTTCCTGATATTGAAAGGTTCTTCCGTGAAAGAAGATGAAACGCACATAATAATAACAATATTGTTGAGGAACGCGCTCTCAGAGAGTATGCAATCTCATCTTCAGATAAGCCATACGTTGTTATTATGTACCCAACGGTTGAGGACAATAATTTTGAAATAAAACCTGCGCTTATTTACTTAGTGCAACAAAATCAATTTTCCGGATCACCCACTGAGGATCCGAATCTTCATATTTCTACTTTTCTAAGACTCAGTGGAACTTTGAAAGCAAACCAAGAGGCTTTCAGGATGCACCTCTTCCCTTTCTCTTTAAGGGATAGAGCTAGTGCATGGTTTCATTCATTGCAAGTTGGTTCTATTACTTCATGGGACCAAATGAGGCAAGTATTCCTTGCCCGATTCTTTCCCTATAGTAAAACTGCTAAATTGAGGGATCAAATCACACGATTCACTCAAAAAGATGGGGAATCTCTTTACGATGCGTTGGAGCGTTTCAAAGAAATGCTTAGGCTTTTCCCCCATCATGGTTTAGAGAAGGGGCTTATTATCCATATTTTCTATAATGGTCTTTTGTATACCACAAAAATGAATGTTGATCCAGCTGCAGGTGGAGCTTTAATGAATAAAACTTACACAGCAGCATATGCTTTGATCGAGGGCATGGCCCAAAACCACTATCAGTGGACAAGTGAGAGAGCCATCACTGTTGTTACTCCTTCACCCTCTAAAAAAGAGGCATGTATGTATGAAGTTTCTACCCTTGATCATTTGAATGCTAAGGTTGAAACACTTTTTCAAAAATTTGATAAATTAAGTGTAAGTGTTGTCACACCTGCTCCTGTTTCACCTCCATGTGAAGTACGTGGTATATTTTGCCATACTGGTGTTGAATGCCAATTAGGTAGTGTTATTAAAAGTACTGAGCAATTGAATTATGCTCAATATAACCAAGGGATGAGACCAAATAAAAAAAAAATATAAAACTTCTCAAAATCCCTTTTGACAAACAGCACCACCCGGTTATGCAAACAACCAAGGAGTCTGTCAAAAATCCAGCTTGGAACTTTTAATGGAAAATTATGTTATAAATCAATCCAAGGAGCTCCAAGAGCTTAAGAATCAAACTGGACTTTTGAATGACTCTCTTGTCAAGCTTACATCAAAAGTGGACTCCATTGCTACTCACAACAAAATGTTAGAGACTCAAATCTCTCAAGTGGCCCAACAAGTGGCTACCCCCTCTCAAATCCCTAGAGTTTTTCTGGGCCAAACTGAAGCCAACCCCAAAGGCCTTATAAATACTATTACACTTAGGGATGGTAAGCAGTTAGAGGACCCCCGTTGAGGGTGAGATAGGGAGCAAAAAACCACAAAGTGATAAAGCCATAGGAGAGAGGGATAAGCCAATTGTTTCACCACCTCATAAAATCAAAACTCCTTTCCCACAAAGGCTTTCTAAGCCTAACCTCAGAGATCCCGGTATTTTTTCCATCCCTTGTGTGATTGGGAGTGAAACCATTGAGAAAGTCACGTGTGATCTAGGGGCTAGTGTCAGTTTGATGCCATTGTTCCATTGTGAAAGGTTGGGTATAGGGTATAGAAACCTTCTAACCGTCAAGCTAATGACTTTAAACGAGCGTTTCATGGGAGGCAACCCACGAGTTTAATTGCTTTTATTTTGTTTGTTTTGTGTTGTTTTAATTTGTTTTGAAGGTATTTGTCCAAATATGATGCGGAAAAAATGGAAAAAAATTTAAGCCGTTGACCAGAAGCAGTGGCACGACCCATGCCTCTGGAGGCACGACCGTGCCACCACAATCCCCCCTATAACCAAAAAAAAAAAAAAAATTCTTATTCCCTCATTCAAACAACACAACCTCTTTTATCCTTCAACTTCTCTCTCTAAACCTTCAAACCTCCATAACTCTCTTCAAACTTCACCAAATCATGAAATTTCTAAACCAAAACAACTCTAGACTTCATCCCAAACCCAATCCACCCATCAAAAACAACAACAATCCACCCAAATCCACAAATCACCAAATTCGTGTACCCCCTAACGCTAACCCAAAAACCCCAATTTCTTCATGAATCCTCACCACAACACTCATATTTCTCACTTAGAACCCAAACCAACCCAAGTCAAACTAGATCAATGGCTTCAAAGAGAAAAGGAAATGAGGTTAAAGGCGCAAGAACCCTCACTACTATGTTTTTTATCAGACCTTATGGCCCGACTTACAATTACCAATATGAGTGGAAAGTCAATAGGGCTCATTGTCTGATTATTCTACCTAACCCGGTCATAACTAACCCGGGGGTGGTGGAAAATTTACTTTATGTTGGTACTAACCCACATGTACAAGATACTAGTGATGATGGTGATGATGAGGAAGGTGCACACTTGCATGATGATTCGGTGCACCATGACCATGAAGTCAGTGGACAATATGACAATGACCAGTGGACTTAGGTCCAAAATGAAATTCAAAGAATAAGCACCGAACGAAAACAAGGTGCTGAACTCTCAGGGCTACGTGGTGATGTCCAAAGAGGCAACCGCATGCATGAGAAAAACAACCAAATGCTCTTGAGAATGATGCAGCACCTTAACCTCCAAAATCCTCCACCGGATCCCCAATAAATTGTGAGCTTTCTCTTTTCCTTTTCCTTTTCCTTTTATTTCTTGCAATCTTTTCTTTCTTTTTAAATTATTGAGGACAATGTTTCACCCAAGTATGGGGGAGCCAATAGAGTGTCTTAGTGTTTCCAAACTCCCTCGAGTTTTAATTTTTGTTTTGTTTTGTTGCGAAAGGCATGTAAAGCAGCTTGTTTTTATTGTGAAAATATGACATAAATTTTTCGTTAAGTCTCTTCCGAAATGGTTGTTCCTTGTACATGAAAGTGATATCTTGTGTTTTGAGTGTTCTTGCTATACCCACATCATCTTTTATTGTGAAAATTCTCTTTGAGAAAAGCACAAAGTTGCAGTCTTTGAGTAATTGTGTAGGTAGGTATTTTAAGGAGTACGTTCTAACTTCAATGGTAAATTAACCCTTTAAAGTTTTCAGAGTAAAAGTAGTATAATCTAGTGTGGGGGAATAAAGATCGAATCAAAGAAGGGCGGAAGCAAATATATCCATAAGGGAACATCATTGACTTTGGGGGTCAGGAGTAGGCCTCACTAACTTCCCACGTGAAGGTGGTGTTTCTCTGACAAGTAAAAGTAGCTTCCGTAAAACCCTCTAAATCTCAAATAGGGGTCAGAACAAATACATACATAGGGGGCATCATTGACTCTAGGGGATGGGAGTAGGCCTCACGAACTTCCTACGTGAAGGTGGTGTCTCTTAAACTTAATAAAAATTCTATAGTTCCCCGAGATGTGTAAATGTCAAAGTGATCTAAATGATTCTCATCTCTCTTATATGAAATGAAGAAAGAACTTTTATCGGTTGGTTTAGTGTTAAGTTTAGAACCTGTTTCCTCATAATATCTCTTACACAGGCGCACGAAATGGGCTGGACTACACACACACTCACTTGAGATTTGTTGTTGGGTTGAATAGGTTCATAATAAATGCTTGAAGTTGTGATTAGTGTACGCTTAGAACAAAGCCTTGGAGGAGACATGAGTTTTGATAATGTTGTCATATGTTACATCTTGTTTATGTTGCTAATGTTTATGCTTTTTGCTTGAGGACAAGCAAAGATTCAAGTATGGGGGAGTTTAATGAGTCATTAATTAGTGTTTTTAATATATTATTTGAGTCTATTTTATTTAGATTTTATGTGTTTTTATTTCCTTTTTAGAACTATTTTAATTTAATTGCAAGCTATTTAATTTTAGGAACAAATATTTGAAAGATTGGGTCTTGGAGCAAAAGAAATGAGATTTAGAGCTGATTCTGGCCAACAATATGAAGATTATGTGCAACAATAAAGACACAGCATGTGCCTCCAAACAATTCAAAGCCAACAAGCTGCCAGAGAGGTTGGCACGGCCCGTGCCTCCAGTGGCACGGCCGTGCACGCATCCCATACCCTTTTTTGCTGCTTTTGCTTCCTCGACAAGCTGCCTATTTAGTTTCTTTCTGACCTAATGCCCGTGGTTTTTGTGGAACATTCTATTGATGTATTTCTTGGGGTTTAAGTAGTTGTAAACTATAAATAGAGTAGCTAGGAAACATATTCAATCATCTTTTGTTCTTGGAAATTAATAGTGACAATTGTTTTTTTGAATAAAAGTTCTTCTTTAGTTTCTTTATTTAATTTTATGTTCTTCTTCTTCTTCTTCTCTATGTCTACAATGAATGTGAGTGAGTAGACTTCTTTGTCTTGGGATTGTTGGACGAGTCTAATGACCTAATCCTATCAAACCAAACCTCGAACCCTAATTTTATGTAAATCTATTTTCTAATCTATTTCACCGTTTTTATAATGAATTAACAAGTATTAATCGATGGACTGAAAGATGAAGTTTAATAGTTTTTAATTCACAAATATCAAGCGAAGGGTCGAAAGATGAAGTTTTGATATTGGAACAAGTGAAATTAGACAAGGATTGCTAAACATGAAAATAGTCTAGCAAACTTTGAGACAATAAAGTTTCGTACTTCAAGGATTTCAATAGCAATCAACCATGAAAATATGCGTGGTTGCTAGAAAAACACACCCACTGAGATCGAAAGGAGATGTGATAGGCTAAAGCGAAACTTGTCTTTAGAAAAAAGGTTCAACATAAGGTTCTAGATTTAGGGTTTGGTTTGTGAAGGATTTGTCACCATGACGTACCAATAATCCCAAGGCGCTTTTTATTATTGTTATTTTAATTCAAACAAAATCACAACTTTCAACTATTGAACTTTCTTCTAACCATTGTTGACAAGTTAATTGAATTCATAACTCCCTGTTGGAACGATATCTTTTTATTACTACATCGGTAAACCGTGCACTTGCGGATTTACGACATCACTTTCATGTTGTTAAGAAACCTCACACCATGTCCAATACTTATCCCATTACAGGTCATGATGTCATTCACAATGTCACTTCGCCTAATGGTAATCCTGGTGATAAACCCGCCGACTTTAATACTGGTCTGACAAAACTACAGATGTGAACCCTTGTCCACATAACCCGAGACCCGTTGAAATCTTAAGTCATAATAACCCTGTTGTTAATTCTGTTGATGAAAAGGTTAACAAGACACCTTCAAAGAACTTAGTGACCAAACCCATGAAGTAGCAATAAACGTCGCAAGAAAGTGGGGTTTGAATTGTGACCTTTTTTTTAATTTTAAATCTGAAAGGTTAACAAGTAAATATACTCAAGAAAAATTTCTTGGTATGGTTAGGCAAGTTTAACATAGAGAGATTATTAATTTAATTGTAAGCACCAGAATGTTCTGGATAATAATTCTTTAATTAATATTTAAACAGAATTAGCATCATCGTCAAATATCACATATTTATATAACACATCTTTAAATCACACATCTTTAAATAGCACATTTTTATATAACACATCTTCAAATCACACATCTTTAAATAACACATCATTTACACATAAAATTAAATAATAAATAATAATAACTCTTTATTATTCTCAACATTAAATAATTTATAAATGGCAAAAATGATATTAAGCAATAATGAAATTTAAAAGCCCCCTATAGTGACGTGGGATTGATCTCATTTTTGGGTGTTTAGTCAAAACATGAAGTAACATAATTCTAATTCATGGGCTCAACGATTAGTAAGGCATAGTAAACCAACGATTAGAACTAAAGCAATGAATACATGCACACACAAAACAATTACGGACTAAATTGTAATCAAATGTCAGAACTAGAACTCCAAATTTCACATATATGGAAATATAAAAATCGAAGTCGAACTCAATTACATGTGAACAAACCGATTTTAATTATACAAATACATATAATAGTCATTAACATATTATCGTATAAACATTAGTATGCATCAAACATGATTTGAAATCTAATGAATTACTCAGAAAACAAATATCAATATATAATTATAGAAGCAAATATTCTATGGATTCAGTCTTGGAGCAAAAGAAAGAGGATTCAGAGCTGATTTGGGCAAGAAAATACGAAAATTAGGCACAAAAATATATTTCCCCAAGTCAGAAGCTTGGCACGGCCCGTGCCACCAGCCACACGGGTGTGCCAACCCCTCAGAATACTCTTTTGTTGCTTTTGCTTACCGGACAAGCTATCTATTAGTTTATTTCTGACCTAAAAGTCAGTGGTTTCTCGTGGAACATTCTAGTGATGTATTTTCTTAGGGCTTAAGTCATTGTAAACTATAAATAGAGTAGCTAGCTATCACAACAAACCATCTTTTGTTCTTGAAATTCAATAGTGACAATTGTTTTTCTTAATAAAAGTTCTTTCTTTTATTTTCTTATTATTTTATGTTCTTCTTCTTCTCTTCTATGTCTACTTTAACCATGAGTGAGTAGACTCTTCTTTGTCTTGGGATTGTTGGATAAGTCTTAATGACATAGTCCTAACAAACCAAACCTTAAACCCTAATTTTATATAAATCTACTTTCTAATCTAATTTCACCGTTTTTATAATGAATTAACAATTACCAAACTCATAAACCGAACGCGGAGTGTTAGTAATTGTTAATTCATCATCTCAAATATCAATTCATAAAGCGAACGCGGAGCTTTGATATTGGAACAAGTGAAATTAGACAAGGATTGCGAAGCATGAGAATAGCCTAGCAAACCTTGAGACATATAAAGTTTCGTTCTTCAAGGATTCTAATAGCAACCAACCATGAGAATAGGCTTGGTTGCTAGAGGAACACACTCAATGACTTCGAGAGAAGCTTTGATACGCTTAAGAGAAACTTGTCTTTAGAAAGTATATCCAATGTAAAATTAACGGTTTAGGGTTTGTTTGTGAAGGACTTGTTATTAAGGTGGACTAATAAATCTCAAGGCGCCTTTTATTATTATTTTTATTCATTAAAAATCAAACCTTTTTCAACTGAACTTTCTTCTAATTCTCTTCTAAAAAGTTAATTAAATTGAACAACTCCTTGTCGGAACGATACTCTCTTTTTACTACTTCGGTAGAACCGTGCACTTGCAATTTTACTCATCACATACCCCTAAGAAGAGTCTTTAAAAATCTAGATAAATCTTTAGCCCCCTCACCAACAACCAAAACTTCTAAACAGCTTGGTGATATTGATGATTCTGAGCAATCAACCATAGATGAAAGGGTTGGTATGTTGCTTTAGAGAAGAATTGATATATGTCAGAAGCTGCCTACTGATCATTGGTTTCAACCTCCTTGTCCCTTCAAACTCCGCGTCCAGATGAGAAGTTTGAAGGAGACTCAATGCAGACAGCCTTTGATAGCATAACATCATCATCATCTCAACCAAAACCAACAACCCCATATTCACCACATACTATTGGAAACCTAGAGAAACATTTAGGTGGTGAACTTCCTGTAACTCCACAAAAGGCCTCTGAGAACCAACAACACCAACAACCTGGAACTCCACATATGGCCTCTGAAACCTGCTCAACCATGATTATCCATCTTGATGTGCAGAGATTGTGTGATGTGCAGAGATTGTCTATTGAAGCTCAAAATTTAACTCTCAACAAATGGTTTAAAGAAGTCATCAAAAGTATGGAAGCAGTGGAAGTCAAAAGAAACAGACTGTATATCTCACACTCTCCATTCTTCCTAGATGCCTCTTCAATTATCACTTCATCTATCAAAGATGATTTGAATACGTCTTAGTCGACTAGGCTGAATGTCAAGCCTCAAATTTTAATCCCTGTGAAACTGAAGAAACAAGAGCCTGTAGAAGTCAGAAGGGTTGAGAAACATGAGAAATAATTGTTTATCATAAGATACTTACTGAAGCTTTGAAGAGACAAATAGTTGAAATGAAAGAAGAAGACAGAGAACGTGAAGAAGCTAAAGCTAAAAGGTCAGACGCTCTAGAAGAAACAATTAGAAGACATGAAGGAAATGATGGCCATGATGAAGAAGCAACAACAACCTTAGATTGCACACATTTCTTATTTGTTGTGTCTGCAATTTTTTTGTTTTATTTCTCATTGTATACCATGTGTTTTCACTTTATAACTCTGATACTTGTGTTTTTCCTATTAGCTCTGATTATATTTTGGTTATTATGCACTAATTTGATATTTTAACCATGTTCTGTTTTGATACTTAGAATAATCCATGTTTTTCCTACTTCTCTTTTTGGTTCTTATTTTATACTTTTTGTTGATGACAAAAGGGGGAGTAGATATAGTACATTTAGGCTCTTAGCCCACTAAATTAAAATTAAAATTAATTTAGGAGAACCTGCTTCTCATCTCTTAGTCTTTGATTTCTTGTGAGATTATTCTGGGTGATGTTTTTAAGTTTAAAATGAATTTAATTAACTTGGATAGAACTCAGGATGAACTTACAAATCTCACCTTAAGAACTATCAGACTCAGAGGGAGCTTACTGATGACACTCTGTCATTACATAATTTTCTATGTATTTTGATCACAATTTAGAGTTCACAAGGTAACTTAAGCAGCAAGAAAAGCAGAAAAACTGAAGAATTCACAAAGGATCAAAAACGTGTCACGATTTGGACAAAACGTGACACGATTCAAGGAAGTTAAAACATGCTCTCTGCCAAGGCAAAAACGTGTCACGATGACCAAAACGTGACACGATTTGAAGAAACCCTAATTTAGAAGTTTGTTATACAAGGAAAATCGTGTCACGATTCTGCAAAAACGTGACACGATTTGAGGCGAATTTCTGTGCCTATTTAAGCTGAAGGCTATTCTGAAAACGAGGGTTACGATTTGCGAAGAGTAAAGTGCGATTTTTACACTGGAAGACGGCTGCAGGGGCGATTTCTTCACCTTGTAACCAGTTCACGTATGTATTGTTACCTCTAATGATTATGTTATTTATAAATTCAATTATGAGTAGCTAAATCCATTAGAGGTTAGGTCTGAGATGATTCTTTGTAACCCTAATTGACATATGTTGTTGTGAAACTCTATTTATTGTGAATGACAATTTAGTTTTTATTCAACTCAATTGTTCTTAATGCTTTATATATTCTGATCACATATATATATATATATATATATATGATTTGGTGAGAATGAACGACTACTGACCATAGCTTTTGACTTTGACCTAATTGAATTGTTCTAATAATTATAATTAGTCTAGGAATGGATAATTCTTTATTAGTGATATTAGGTTAACTTACTTCAAACCTTCGAAGATTATTAGACCACCTAAGGGATTAGGGGTTGTAATCTTAGAAGAGGGTCCTAACTCAAGGGATTGATTAGGACTAATTTGTTAACTATCGTGAAACTAGAAAATCATTCATAAGAATAGTTGCAGTGACCAATTAGGGAAACTCAGATGATTCGAAGACCTAACTCATCTCTCTCTTATTTTAAACAATCAATTTACTTTTTGATACTAAGTTTTATGCTATTAAACAAATATACTGCCTAGCGGCAAAACAAAATAACTTTTACTACATCCTAATTTAATAACGTATTTGACTTTTTGAGATTAAAACCAGTCCTTGTGGGAACGATATTTTTACTACTTCGATAGTATTTGGTACACTTGCCAAAATTCTATCACTTACAAACCTCAGATCCTAAAGTCAACTTTTTAATTAGATTAACAACAATTGAGCATTTAATACTAGTGTTCGTCATCATCAAAAAGGGGGAGATTGTTGGAACAAAATGTGTTTAATATTATCACCTTAATTTTTTATGATAACAAGGTATTAAAATGTCAATTAGAATTGATAATATTTGTTCAAGTGTGCAGGACCATAGACAAAAATTTATAAGTCAAGCATTGGTTCTGATAGAACAAAAGAAAGCAAAGAAATCTAGAGAGGAAGCATATGTTGCAAGACAGAGTCTAAAGACCAAGAGCGTCTGAAGACCATCAGAAGTTGATTGCCAGAAGCTGACTTCATCAGAGAGTCTGAAGAGCCTCGAAAGCTGAAGTTCATCAGAGTTGAAGACTGGAAGCTGGAGTTAGTTAAAAGTTGTTATTCTGAATACACATCATTGCAGAAGAAATGGAAGCATGGAGCAACGACTATTTCAGAGGAATTAGAAGGCATTTGATGCTTATCCACTGAAGAGTAGAGGAAAAGGACATAGTACAATTGTACAACCACTACTCCATTACTTCACTCTTCATGTCTGCAGTAGTACAAGATAACAGTTGTGTGTACATTGGTTATTCTCTATTCAAGGAATGAATTTGAAATCATTCCCTCATAGGACAATAACCATATCAAGCAACAAATCATTAGTGATGATCAAGCTTCAAACAAGAACTCTTTTGATGTGCTGGCAATCAACAACGTCTTTTTCAAACCTCTATATAAAGGAGTGAAGAGTTGAAGATCGTAAGAGACTCACAACAATTTTACTAATGCCAAAACTCTGTTGAAATTATTTTTCACATCAAGTTCACTTAGAATTTCTTAATAACTTTAATATCCTAGAAATTTTAAAGTCTTAAGAGTCTGTATCAGTTTTTTATTTGTGAACATCACTGATTGTATATCAAGTGTTCAAACCTCAAATAATTTTCTGTGTAATTATGTTTGATTAGAAGTCTCTTGCTTTTGTGTTTGAGCATAGGAAGTCTCTTGTGTGTGTGATAGATATTTAGCAAGTGTACTAAAAATGCATCGAAGTAATAAAATTTATAAGTTCGTATCCACAGGGACTGTTTCAATTTCTACCCGGCAAAAGCGTTAAAATAAAGGATGTATTAAATTTATGGTTGCCCTAGGCAGTTGGATTCGGTTGCATAAAACTTAAACAAAGTAAATAAAATGGTTTGATAATTGGATTAAAACAGATGATCAAGCCTTTCGAATCCTCTATTGCTCACTGTGAGTAATTTGGCTATCTTCACTCTCATAGAAATTAACCTAGCTTTACGACAGATTAACTAAGTGGTTTTGATCAATCTCTTGACTCAAAACCCTTTCCTAAGTTATAACATTTTAATATCTTAAACTAATTGAATAATTGCGGAAGCATGGTGAGAACGTTAATCCATCAATCATAACTCTCAATTTTCTATCTCTAGGTTCCTATGTTAAATTAAACAGAATTACTATTTTAGGATTAAAAGCTAGGGTTAGTAGTCATTAAATTCCTAAGATCAATTTATATGGTTGAAAGAAGCTATGGTTAGTAGTCATGCAAACAATCATAAGAAAAGCATTAAACACAAATAATTCTGAATAAAGACTAGGTTTTCATTGATGTTAAAGAGAGTTCTTAACAAATTACACAATCACAGATCACAAAGATTCATCTCATGGCTTAATCAATCTAAGAGTTTAGCTACTCATAACTAAACAATCATATACATAGAAAATGGTGAACATACATAAATCAGAACCAACTATGAGTTGGGTGAGATCCACTGCATGTTCTGCGGTTTTCTAGTGCCGTCTATGCTCTGTTTAGGTCTCCAAAATCGCACCCCAAGCTTCTGATCGCATCTGGCTTTTATAGACAAAGAATTAGGGTTTCAGAAAAGCTCATCATCGTGCCACGTTTTGAAACCATTGTGGCACGATTTGCTCATTAATCATACATGGCAACAAACTTACTCAACCATCGTGGCACGTTACACATGCATCGTGCCACGATTTTTCCAGCATCTTCAGGTAAATTCCACGCTTCAAATGTGCCACGATTCAGGTCCATCGTGGCACGATCCAGTACCTAATTTCTTGCATTCTTCTCCAATTTGTGCAAAACTTCTCTTTTATGAATCTTGTGCTATTTAACCATGTATACAAGCATTTGACTCTCAAAACATTACAAAAAGGACACAAATATGAATAAAAAACTAGTGTTGATGTACTGTCATCAGTGTGCTTGAGCATAAGAAACCTCTTACTTTTGTGCTTGAGTAGTTTGAAGTCTCTTGCTTTTATGCTTGAGAAATTGTAATCAGATATTGATTTTTGTGAACTCTCCTTTGAAGTGCAAGGGGGACAAGACTACTTCTGGATTGTGGAAGGAACCTATATAATTGTTTTGTGCATTTCTCTTCTCTCTCACTCTTTACATTATCCGCTGCATAAGACTCTACACTCTGTTCCAGACTCTGAACATTGGACTTAATTTTTAAAAGAAGAAAAAGCTAATAAAGTTCAACCCCCCCCCCCCTGTGTTTTTCTCACATTCACTATCTAGGTAGTAATTAGATAGTAACTAGGCGAAAGATTCCGAAAGCGAGTTGTCCCCAGTAGTAAGTATTTAGGAGGTGACATTACAAATACTAAGTAAAATCTGTTGAACCTAGGATTTATCTAGTTAGTAATTAAGGAAACAAATGCCTATAGGGAGTAAACCTAATAGAATATTCGCTTAAACCCTTGGTAAGGTAGACGTTGATAGGTCTGCCCGTTTGTAGGACTATTAAGAAATGAGGAAGAGTGTACTATGAATGTCCTAGGATTCATAGATGGGAAACTCATTTAGGAACATTGGCCTTCATTACCTCTGGAAATTTAGGGATGACAAGTATGTGCAACTAAACATTGAAGGGATAAAAAGAAATCAACTGAGATAGTATAGACTCCGCACATAAGGATCACTGTGCAATCAACAGGTGCAGCTTGACAACTGATTAGGTTAGAACGTCCCAACGGCTTCATCACTTGTATAGTCTACTTAAGATAAATAAATGCTACATGACTGTTATTTAATATCCAACAAATAAATAGGGAATGATTCGAAGAATCCTAACCACTGCTTATTTTTCTACAACCAAAAACAGATAACTTAACTTGTTGCAAACATATAAAAATTGCAATCTCTAACCCTTAACTCTTTTGTTTTATATAGTCAAACTAAAATAAGTAACGCGAATTGTTTGGACGAAACAACAATCTCTGTGGATGCGATACTCCACTTATCACTTTATTATTTGATAAACGATTTGGTACACTTGCCTAATTTGCACATCACTTGTCATGATATTAAAAAAACAAAACTATAAAAAATGTCTGGTTAATCAACCAACTGTTTTCATAAACACCTTATTTAAAAACAAAACTATAAAAAATGTCTTCTTGGTGGTCTCGACATTTCTCTTCCTGTCTTCTTTAGTAGTCTCAACATTTTTCTCTTCCTTTATCTTCTTCATAGTCTCAACATATTTCTCTATGACAAGAAGATAGATCATAATGCAATTTCAAATTTTGCTGACTTTCCTTCACCTGAATATAGCAGAAAACACATTAAACAACAATGCTTTATTAGAGGAAAATTCAAAGCAAAGACTCACGAGTACAAAGTCCGAGAGTAGTCCACACATTTCATTGCTTTAAAATATATAAAGAAAAAAAAAACAAGTGAAAAAACCATCAAAAAACAAGGATTCAATATATGCACGGAATGTGTGTTATGTGAGAGAAGACTCACCAACAATGAAAGTTATGCACAATGGTACATTTTCACCAACCATTGGAAAACTCACAGCCAAATAAAATATCTCTAATTACCTATGTATTCATACAATCTTTTGCGTTCCAGGCCTCCAGCACTATTCATAAAAAACTAGAACAATACTATAATGTAGAATAGAACCAGTACCACTGTCAGCAACTATAATTAGTAATTTATCTCGCCTTATCATAAAAATATCATACAACTCTTAGGTTTAGCATGAACTGACACCATTCTTCCTAGGTTGAGCATAATATAACATCAAGATGTAATCAAGTTAATTAAACTTAATTATATATAAATATAGTACTATAAAATATAAATAACATACCAACTTTGGAATCTCATTATGATGTAAAATGATAATCTCTTTCACAAACCTCATCACAAAGTAGCCGCAAACTATACCATTTTGTTGGCGAGGGCACTACAAAAAATAAAGTAAGTAGCTATATCAATGAAATTATTTATATTCATACACAAATTTTTTAAGGTAATTATGTTATATTATTAAACTTGTATTTGGACCCATAAAATGTTGTTAAATTTATGTTTGGTACTTCAGCTTCACTTGAAGAGTGAACTACTTGTAGAAGATCTCTATATAATATAAATGACTATTGAGAGAAAGGTTCGAGGAGTAAAGACATGATTAGCAGGGGTGATTTTATTTAAGGCTTAATTGCACTTTTGGACCCCTAACTTTACAAAAGTTGCGGTTACGGACCCCTAACTAATTTAAATACAAAACAAACCCCTATGTTTAGAAACTTTGATAGTTTTGGACCCCAAGTGACTTGTTGACCTGATCGTTGATGACGTGGCAACCACTTTCCAATTAAAAAAATGGTTGGTTTAATTAAAAACAAAATAAAATAAAAATAAATTCCACGTGGCACCTCACTTATGGGAAAGTGGGTGCCACGTCATCAACGACCAGGTCAACAAGTCACTTGAGGTCCAAAACTATCAAAGTTTCTAAACATAGGGGTTTGTTTTGTATTTAAATTAGTTAGGGGTCCGTAACCGCAACTTTTGTAAAGTTAGGGGTCCAAAAGAGCAATTAAGCCTTTATTTAAATAATATAAAAAAAAGGTTTGGGTAGGGTAGTACATATATAATGTCATTGTTCACTAATCTATTGCATTAACAATTTTCTCTTTAAAGATACTTCACTAACATTCCAAATTTCTTGCTAATAAAAACTAAACTATTCAATAATGTATATTTATAAGAAAGAATAATCCTTATGACATATTGTAATAGAAATATGAGTATAGCAAAAAGTACAAGTTAACATTAACCTTTTTTGGAATTACTTCCTAGTTTAGCTCCATTGGGGTATATGAAGAAATTGAACCAACACATGAATTAAATAAAAAATAAAAAATCAAATCAAACAGTGGATGTTATACACCAGAATGAGTTAACAAAGAGATGTAGGAAAACTAAGACAAAGAGGGAATACCATATCTTGGTGCTGAAACCACATCCTATAGTGTGACAAAAAATAAACACCTTTAGTCCACAAGCATCAAATACAACACATCAAATTTTGGTTTAAATCAATATAAATACATACACAGAAGTCATCAACAATGTCATTTATATAACGAATTGTCCATTGCCACTCTAGACAAAGCCAAATTCCTATAAGTTTTTCAGTTTTTAAACAAAACTTTCACTGATATCATCAATAGACACATACATTGAGTTTTAACATTAACAAAACTATAATTATTTTTTCAATTAATTATCCATATTCCTTTTTGTACTCTTAATGAATGTCAGATGTCAATATTGTTGTCCAGATAAATTTATTAACATACCTTAAACTCAGGCACAAGGCGAACTCAGGAAAGAGCAAAAGAGATACAATCTGCTGCACTTACAGGAAAAAACAATCACAACCACAACAAAGGATCACAACCACTCAACAACCTAATCACCACACCAAAATCAAACACAACCTAAATCCTTATTCATAATCAATCACACACTTATTTTAAATTGCAAAATTTAGAACAACATATTGAGTTGATTAATCAGAAAAGAGTAGTTAAACATAGTTTATATACCTTAGATCTACAGTAGATCAGAGAAATTGTTGTGTCGGTTACGAGAAATTGTTGAGTTGATGAGAACCAGAACTTCTCAGAACGAGAACAATTCTACGAACAGAAACAGCAATTAGGGATTTAGATTCAACGCTAAATTAGGGATTCAGTGAAGAATGAGTTTTAGGGTGAAGTGATGGTGCGATGGTGATTATTTAGGGATTCAGCAAGTGAAATTGAATCAACAATGATGATGAATCATAGATTGAATTCACGATTTTGTTGTGATGAATCATGATGAACAAGTTGGTGAAGAAAATTAGGGATTGGGTTTCTAGGTGAGAAATGAGATGAAGGATCGTAAGAATGAATTATGGGTTTTTTGTTGGTGAAATAATTTAATAAGTAGTAATTAATTATTTGTTATTAACTTGTTGAAATAAATCTCAAAAATGTGAGGCAATGATGATAAGAAGTAACTATGACCAAATTTGTGTTAACTATGAACAAAGAACACGTTTGATAAAAATTATGTTACTTAGTTTTTTTTAGGATCCAATAAAATAGGGCTTTTTTGTTTACTTAAAAAAAATACATTTAACAAAAATCATGCCATTGCTTTTCAAAAAAAAAATAATAAATAAATATAAATATGTTATTGGTTTTTTTCTAGGATCCTTTAAAATAGGGCTTATTATTATTTTAGTATCCAATAAAGTAGTTTTTTTTGTTATTATCAAGCGTTTTTTAAAAATATAAATGAAATATACAAAAATCGAACAAGTGACATAGTATTTAATGAGAACTAACTTTATTAAAACTATAGTCAGTATTTATTATTAAAACTATGACGGCGCTTTTAAATAAAACGCTATTTAAAGTTAATATTGTATATAGCGCTTTCATAAAAAAACGCTATCTAAGGCCTCCGTGGTTTCATTCATAGCGCTTTAGTATTAAAAGCGCTATTAAAGGAGCGCCTTTTTTTCACCATTTTGTAGTAGTGTGTGGTGCTTAAGGACATAATCAAGGACCTATAACATTAGAAATAAAAGTGATCAAAATTTTATTTCTAAATATTGAGTTAAAACTGTTTAGTATAGTAAAGCACGGTGCTACAACTTTATATATCACAAGTAGATAAATAAATCATAATCTCACCATGTTTAAACCACTAGAAGAGGTTTAGCTCAAGGTGAGTTGAACTATTGAAATGGAAATGAAAATGAACATAAATGAAAACATAAAAAACTAAATTGATAAATAAGATACAGTTGTCACAAAATTACAATCCTTGAAGGAATAAGGTGGGCCAAAGCATCACCAAGTAATCTACTCTAAACACTCTATAATCTAGCTACCATACTCATCTATGGAAGAGATGAAATGGAATGAGATCTCTAAAACTGCTAACCATAGCCATAACCTAGCCTCTCCATTTCTATGGTAAATTTTCGGACCCTTGGCACTAACACATGGGTGTGTCCTTTTATAGTACAAGTCCACCCACTACAAGTTGTACCTTTTGGTCATTTTATATAGGTTGTCCTTATTCACCCGTCCTTATCCAATCCTACCTACCAATTGGCATATTCCTTTATTATTCCTAGGATTTCAATCATTGGGGACAACTCATATTCTTCCTTATTAAGCAATGGACGGTTGGACCCACGTACTCGTACTATGTACGACCCGGCTAAAGTCCCAATATGTTGCAACTTTCCACATCTTCAACAATACATTTTCAATTCACGTTGTAGCTTCCCACATCTTTAGAGCCAGTCCTTAACATACATCATCAAATATCATAAACAAGCCTTACTAGTTCCAAAGTACTAAAAACACTTAAAACTATAAAATCCTAAAATCGGCACTTATAAGATGTTTAAGGTATTGCAATCACTCAATTACTTGTCCATTATGGGGTCTAAGTGCAACGTGATAACCAACTAATTTGCCGGTTATCACACATCCACTGTTAGTTGAAAAAGGAGTCAATGAAGCACTCCATCTACGACCATAGACTGTTCATCGATGAGATCTAATACAAAAGAGAACATATGAGGCATAACATAAATGGGATAAGATTCCATAAACATCATTAAAAGTAATATAAGTAAAATAGTTAGTTAATACACCACACATATTTGAGTCAATCATGACATTCTTTTCGATTAAATTCCTTTTGAGAAAACTCAATGTCCCAAGGGGAAATAAATTAGTTAATCTAACTTGCTTACATAAGGAGAAAAATATGAAGGAATTTAAACTTAATTACCATGGAATAAGTGTATAGAAGTGTTTTAAGTACATAGATATATATTTATAACAAGTTTTGAATACTTTTTTGTCTTTAAAAACTCTTATAGAAGCACGTGATCATATGAAGACTTTATCAATGCCATCAATGTTAGACTTAATACAAAAAAAAAAAAAAGAAGATGTTGAAGAACTTCCTTATTACAAGGGACATTAGGTGATGAATTTGAGCTAAACATTCCATAAAAATTACAAATTGATACATAGAAGTGTAAGAAAAGCACTTGGTATGTTAAACAACAAGAAAAGTATTCTAGCATACAAAATTAGAAGATGCACTAAAATACATATTCTTGTTGTCGAACAAATTAGTGTTTCTGGAAAACTAGATAACATTGAAAAAAATCATAATCACAACATTAATTACAATCTTACGTCGTGGTTACCAAAATTTGTTATAGATATGCATCAAAACATTAATATAAGCTGTGAAAAAATCTTGACAACAAAATTACACTTGACAACCATATAGCAACTAATACAACGTAAATTTTCCTCAATGAGACTTTGTTGTGAAAAAATCTCCAAATCATTACGAATTTATAAGAAGGGATAAATTGATTAAAAGGGGTATTACTATCTTCATTGAGGTAAAAGAGATATTATTTCACCTTGTGGATATACCATTTGTACTTGATGAAGGGTATGGCCCCTGGCCCTAGTTTCATCCATGTTTTGTGGTTTTGGCATTTTAAGTAAATTGTTAATGATTATTATCGATTATTAAATATTTAAAGTTTAGTTAAATACAACATGTTTAGGATCGTAGGATTATTTGATAAATTTTATCTAGGTAATATATGATGATTAGATTTCCTAGTGTGATATAGTTATTGAATTTATGTGAATCATAATATTTATTTTATGTGGTGAATTTAAAGGAGATGAAATAGGAATTTCAATATAATGGAAAATATTGTGTTAAAAAATATCCACATTTATTGTTATTTTAATGAAATTAAGCCTACATTAGTTCTCTCAAAGTGTGTGTTAAGTTATATTGTATAATTATACTATCATGTGGGTATCTTTAATTTTAATCTTATATAAAGACCTGATGATTATAAACTAGTGATAGACCACTAGGATTTTTTATTTTTTTTGTAAACGATTAACTGTTAGTAAAGTAGCAAGTATGATACATTGGAATACAATGAGGTTAAAAATAAAAAGATAGAGACATGATTATTATGTAATAGTCTATGCCAACCTATTATTGTGAAAAGACGTATTAAAGTAAGGAAAAATAATATTTCGTAAGTCTAATATAAACCATGACTAGAGAAATTGTTCTGAATGTATCTTTGTGTGCTTGTTTTCATTCATTGATATTGTTATACACTTTAAGTGACATGTAACATATATCGCTCCATACTTTCTAAGTGTTTATCTTATATGAATAACATGCAGGGCATTTCAAGAATACTGAGTAGCAATTTTGATGTGTTTATTCATGAGAATAAAGTGATAATTATACACTCAACTATGTTATTTTTTTCTTTAAAGTTTTTTGTATTCATATTTATGTTTAAATTGTGTTTTAAGTCTTCAAAATTCTGACATCAGGGTCGAGTTTAACAAATTAGTCTTGACTTATTTGTTGGATCTTGAGAAAATACTATTTTTGTTGCTATATTAACAGGATAATTGTAAAACTCTAATAAGCCAAAATATTTTATTTCAAATTATCACATTGAGTTGTTATTTTTAGTGATGATGTGATATTCTTTATTGCATCAAAATTTACTTACTCGATGAAATTCATTATTGACATTACTATTCTTACAAATATATTACTATCCTCACAATTAATAAAGTAGAAAGTAAGATCATCTTCACAGGAATTTCTGTTTCAACTCGACAAATATATACCGCACTTATTTAAAACAAAAACAAATAAAATAAATAAAGTGAGTAAATTAAGGGGGGGAGTTTGCAAAAAAAAAAATTGTACAAAGCACTAGTGAGTTAGTAATTGGTTTGATTGCAGAATTTTAACGGCGGTTAGTATTCGATATTGCCTTGTTGGATAAAAGACAAAACAACATTCGATTATAATAAAAGGGTTTTATCTAAGTGATGAGTTCGTGATTTAGTATGTCCCTCCAGCTATCAAGTTTTCCCTATTGATCACTCTAAGGTTATACACAACACTAAAATGTGTAGGGTCGTCAGTCCTACATGGTCCAGTAGGCCAATGTACAAATTCTGACTTTACTCTCTCATATCTAATTGAAACGTAAAAGAATTGTGATTAATAAAATGTTACCTAAAGGCTCCAACTTCATATATGAATCATAGAAGTTCATCACATACTCTTTCTCTCTCTTACGTAACTCTACAAACGGACATCTTTATCTTGTCTACCTTATAAAGAGTAAAAGAATAAAATTCAATATTCAATGTTCAGAAAATAGTTTGTACTCTAGGTCCAATGAAAGAATTAAGACTTTTGCATAAGAAAATTAAATAGAAATTATGACATAACTGATTAAAAAAATTGAATTAAAAAGATCCAACAAACAAATTTAGGTCCATCTTATAACCATACCCAATTAGGGTTTGGTTACACATAGTAACTAAAGAAAAAAATTACAAAAGAATAAAACATACCATATAGAGTAAGGTTGAAGAACGGCTCCTCTCTTGAAGTTTCTAGTGTTGACCTTACTCTTACACTGATTCGTTATGAATAAATAATTGTAAATGAGAGGAGTTGTATTTATAGGTTGATTTCCAAGTGGGTTTAGGTTGAAAAACTACTTTTTTTTCTCAAACCTATAGGAGAAAAACAACAAAAAGTTGTTATTTTCCAGAGACGCACATGTTTCGCAGTTGGTATGACTCACCTCAGGAATAGGCATAGAAATAATGCTTTTTCAGCATTCTTTTGCACACCTGGGGTACGTGGTGCTTTGCTTGAATGCGTTTTGGTCTTTTTCTTAGTATTTTTAAGTGTTTTCTTCTTTGAAACTTATCTTGGGACTCGGGACATAATTTATCTACTTTGTGTGCCCAATTGTTTTGATATTAACTTCATCTTTTGGACTTGAGAAAATAGGATTGGAAGCAGTTTTTATTGGCCTTGAAGAAGCTTTGGTATTCTTTACTTTAGAGTAGAAGTAGTTTCAATGACTGATGGTCAGATTAGACAAGTGGACCAAATCGTTTATCATGTAATAAAGTGATAAATAGAGTATCGTATCTACAAGGATTGTCGTTTCGTTTAAACAATTTGCATTACTCATTTGGGAACAATAAAATAAATAAAGAGATAGGGGTTAGAGTTTTGAAATTTAATATGTTTGCAACAGAGCAAAATTTACCTATTTTTGCAAAATGTTAGCGACGGTTAGGATTCTTTGAACCCCTATATTTATTTGTTGGAATTAATTAACAATAAGTCGCGTTCAAGTATTCTAAGCAGACTATCTAAGTGATGAGTTTGTTGGGACGTGATAACCTAATTAGTTGTCAAGTTGCACATGTTGGTCGCACGATGATCCTTACGTGTGGGGTATTACTCTCTCATAGATTTTGGTTTATCCCTCCACCTGTCGAGTTGCACCCGTTCTTCATACGGTGGTCCGTACGTGTGGGATCTTACTCACTCAAGGGTAATTGAAACATAAACTTAAATTAGAGTATTTAAATTTCCAAAGGTATGACTTCCCAATGTTCCTACAAATTCCCTTATCCTTGAATCGTAGAAGTATATAACACATTCTCCATCTCGATAGTTCTACAAACGGGAAACCCTATCAACAACTACCTTACCAAGGTGAAAAAAGAATAGAGTTACTAGGTTGATTTAAGTCGTGAAGATACTTGTTTCCTTAATTACTGACTAGTTACTACTTGATTTCAGCAGACGACCATCAATATTAGGTATGTCACCTTCATAAGTACTTAATATTTGGGTACGCTTGCTTCCGGTTTGTTTCGCTAGTTACTAATTAATTAATTCCTGGTTATACAGATATAAATATCAATATTATGCTCTGTCACTACCTAAGTGCCTAAATTAGGGTAATGCTTCAAAGGAGACAAATATTACGCACTACAGTCAAACTAAATAGCGAACATAAAATAACTAAATAAATGACTTAAATTAAATAATTATCCAACAAACAAAATAAAGGTTCATCTTAGAACCCTAGCCTAAAAAGAAATAAAGCATACCCTAGAGAGTTTCCACCTGAAGTCGGGCCTAAAAACCGAGCTTTTCCCACTAAAAAGTAGCAAAAAGCTGTTTTGGCACGCACTCAGCAATGCTCGGGGCGCACGGACCATGCTCGGAGTGCCTAATGTAACATTCTAGATTCTAAAAGCGATAAATTACGCTAATGATACGAGAATGTCAAGAATCTAGATGTTACTTCAATAAATTACCAAGGATGCATAAATAATAGTTTTCTCAAAACATCGCAGCGGAATAAAAATATCATCACATCTACGTTTGGTAAAACATCTCTAAGTAGTCATGCAATAAAATCATACTACATCACCAAATATAACATCCCAACTCAACAACTGAGTAATAAACATCAAATAGTCATAAGACTCCAAATAGAAAGACACCCTAATCAGAGCCGACACACTAGACTTCGAAAAAGCAGTAAACGAGGAAGCTCCCAGCTTTCCTCAAGCAACTCACCAATGCAAATCAACTGCTCTTGCACGCCGTCTACCCATTCATACGAATAAGGTAGGCGGCCAACCAAACGACAATTAGGGGTTAGTTCATAATTCATAATTAAACATAATCATGGAAAGTAATTGACATCATTATAATTTCCCAAGTATACCTATAACATGTTGTTTTTCGCTAGAATTATTTTAATAATTTATTATGTATGTTTATACGTGCTTGCATGTGATTATTTGTCTCTATGTGTTTTTATTCGGGATTAGTGGATTTTGACTTAAGAAGTGTATTTTAGTCATTTTAGTCTCAAGGGTATTTTCGTCATTTGGTGAGCAAAGGTAAATTAGTCATTTTGTTAAGAGGGTTATTTTTATTATTTTAAGTGGGAATATTTATTTTTACCAAGTTACTAGTGTGTTGGGGTAATTATTTAAGAGGCGGTAATTATTCTTATTTTGACGGTTTAAGTGTATAGTAACCTTGGTGAATTAGTGTGTAAGAATGTTGAGCTCATTAAGCCAACTAGAGGTTGAGCCCATTTGTGTAGTGACTATATAAACACTAGTCTTATGAGAAAATTAGGTCATTACCTTCATTCACTCATTTGTACAAAAACATATTGAGATAGAGGTAGAGAGAGAAATGGGATCTATAGGAAAAAAGAAGGGCTAGAGAGAAAGCTTGTGATTGGTGACTAGGAGCTAAATTGAAGCTAGAAATTGAATTCTTGAATATTAGAGGTAAAGGGAATAATCTCTTTTCACTAATTAAGCTATAATCTCTTAATTTCACATATGGGTTTAAGTGCTTTTGCGAAAATTGCGACTTTTGTGGTTTTAAATGATAAAATTTGTGCTCCTATTTCATGTGAAATTGTGGGTATGATAAACTTCATGAAATTGTTGTGTTAATAGCTTAAAATTCATAGTTGTTGTTGTTGAGTTTGTTTTGATGAATTTTGATTATTTTACTATAAATCATGAATTGATGAGTGATTGTTGTTGAAACACCTTGAATTCACTTCATGAATGTTTGTTTATGTTTGTAAGTTGTTGGGTTTGAATTGGTGTGGTTGTTTTGAAGTTTGAATCGAAAATGAGAAAATGATGGTTTTTGGTGAAAATGAGCTAGATGATGATTTTGAGATGATTTAGTGTTATAATATGATGTTTGTTGTTGAATTAAATGCATTTTTATGTTTTAAATCAAGTGTATAAGTTTTGGGATCGAATTTGGGGTCAAGGGGATCAAAATTGGGGTTTTGGTGAGAAAATGGAGGGTTTCCCGAGAGGAAAACCAAAGAACAGGGTGACCTGTTCTGGTGTAACTCGTCAGGCGAGTTGCCCAGTAACAGCAACCCTTGTTTTGGGTGTTCCGAGTTTTGGGGGAACGATCTGAACCGTCCAAACTGATTCTTTTGATGTAATTAACTATATTTAAACCTTTGGAAACATCAATTGAATTAGATTGAACTTGGTTTTGTAAATTGTATAATAAACTTTTGAAAATGGTTCAAGAACCTGAAATTTTTTGAAAACCCGTTTTCTTGAGGAAAAAGGGTGGGACTAAGGTTTTTTACTTTAGTTATGATTTATAAAAATGTTTTGGATGGGAATCATAAACTTTAACTTGGTTTTGCTTTGAAAATTTGAATTCTTTGAAAAACGGCAAAACGATGCGAACTTTGGGGAATTTTGGGATTGATAGGAACTGGCTTATGAAACGTATATGTATACGCTACTACACGCATATGTGACTTGTTTGTATTCTTAGTTTAGGCATTCGAACTTGTTTGCCTTGTTTTGTTGAATAACTTAGAAAATAATTAAACGATACGAACTTAGGCGGATTTTGGTTTTTAACTAGTTTGGCCTATGAAACATATATGTATATGTTATTGCACTCATATGTGAATTGTGTATATACTCGGTTGAGGCGTTTGAACTTTTTTACTTTGATTTTGGTGGAATAATTAGAAAGAGCTAGTTTTTATAAACTTAGACGAACTTTGTCAAATTAAGACCTTGTGGTCGGATAACTTACAATTGTTTTATATTCATGATGATATGATAGAATAAAAATGAATTGATGACATTTGAGTGTTTTATTTTATGAATGTCGTGATGTGGTTAGTTGTCCGTGTTTTATGAAACATGTGATTTTGAACTTTATGTTCTCTAAGTTGATTGATGTTGATGATGATTATAATAATGATTATGTTGAAGTTTGACGATGATTATGTTGGCGATTTTAATAAATTGGCAACGAATTCTTACATGCAATTGGCAACGACTTTGATGGCGTATGTATGTATTGAAAAATGTTGATGTTGATTGTTGACGACTTGTTGTTGAACATATGTAATGATTGAGTATTAAGTTCATGCATTCATGATGTTGGTGTCGGATGTATATTGTAACGACCCAGTATTTTATACATGTTATTTTTTTTAGATGCTTCAGTTTAATTATTTTATTTTTAAATATGTTTGTGTGCACTAGCTTTATTGCCTTATTAGTTTACTTGAGTATTGATAACTTATTCAATGATAAAATTATCACCACAAATTATTGATTTTATGAATTATTAAGAATGAATATTTTAGAATTTGATTTGTCTTGTATGCTGAATTTTCATTCATACATATTTGTATACATGTGCAGCCTTGTATGAAATAATTATTATATATAGTCTTTCATTCTTTAAAACCTTGACCAAACGAACTTTTATTATAGAATGAGTATATTTTAAATTTGACTTTGAGGAAAAATAATTGGAAACTTTAAAAGAAGAAATAATTCAAAGTGAAGAGGGATTTAAGAGAATAAGTCAATGATCTGCTTAGCATATATGGCATGCATTTTGTAGACAATTAACCATTGTGATTATTACATTTTGAAATTCTAGCGTACTTGTTTCAATATGTTATGTGAGATTCAATGTTTTCAATGTTCCGTTCAATGTTCCAACATCATAGCGTAAACAAAAATAAAAGCAAGAAAATAAAAGACAAGAAGTAAAAGACACAATGAGTTTGTTGACCCAGTTCGACGACAAACACACCTACTATGGGGGCAACCAAGCCAGAAAGGAAATCAACTAGTGTAGTCCTTATTCAAAAGCTCTAAGCAAACTCCTCGTTTACACTTTATGACCTAGGACCTACCCGTCTAGACTTCAACCTAGAAACTCCTAGATCTGAGATCCCATCTCACTATCCTATGGTCAGTCACAGCCAATGTGACCTATCAGACCTCAAACGATCTATTGGTGAAGTTACCTTCAAACACAAACAACTACGACCTCGTTTACAAACTTTGGTGTAGCACAACGAGTTTACAACTCAAACACACAATCCTTAACAAGTATCAAGATGATACAGGAAAGGCTCACAAATAAAACAAAATTAAACTTGCATCAAACGATACAAGAGTAGAACACCCAGACTCAAAACCCTAAAAGCTAAAAAATTTAGTATGACGGTTTGAATACCTAATTAGGTCTTGAAATATTCCTTTTATACGGAAGCAACATGGGCTAACAAACCTTGTTGGGCTTCAGTAACAAATTGTAGATCGATCTAATCTACATAACAGAATCAGAGACAAATATGGAAAGTTTTAAAATGTAGGAACATCTTTAGGAACGTCCAAACCATCTTCAAATATTCCCTTATACCTACCTGTCTAGACTTCAACCTAGGAACTCCTAGATCTAACATCACATCTCACTATCCTACGGTCAATCACATCCAATGTGACCTATCAGACCTCAAACGATCTATTGGTGAAGTTACCTTCAAACACAAACAATTACGACCTCGCTTACAAGCTTTGGTGTAGCACAACGAGTTTACAACTCAAACACACAGTCCTTAACAAGTATTAAGATGATACAGGAAAGGCTCACAAATAAAACAAAATTAAACTTGCATCAAACGATACAAGAGTAGAACACCCAGACTCAAAACCCTAAAAACTAAAAAATTTAGTATGACGGTTTGAATACCTAATTAGGTCTTGAAATATTCCTTTTATACTGAAGAAACATGTGCTAACAAACCTTGTTGGGCTTCAGTAACAAATTGCATATCGATCTGATCTACAAAACAGAATCAGAGACAAATATGAAAAGTCTTAAAATGTAGGAACGTCTTTAGGAACGTCCAAACCATTTTCAAATATTCCCTTATATATTCTTGCTCCTTTGGGGATAAAGTCGAATTGATTCTGTACAGATATGTACGTTGCTTATACATCAAGTTAAGGAAAAGTTATTTCATTTTAAAGATAAGGCGCGCGTACAAAAAGGCATGTACTCAGGCACACTAAACCGTGCCTGGATGTTGGATCATTTTGTCCAACATTTCATATGGATGCCTAAACCATGTTGGAACATAGTATCCAACTACATAATAAATGGATATTTTTTTTAGCAACAATGCAAATACAAATACACAACAATCTCCCCCTTTGATAAATTTTTGGCTAAAACAAATTAAGACAAATTCTTATAAACCAGAGGGATACAAAACAAATCCATTTCCTCAATTAGCATGACACCACACCTATGAAGAAACTGTCAGCACATAGAATCCTAAGAGATACCTTAGATGCACTTCCTCAAATCATCACGAACACATATTCAAGAAGAAGGAGCAGCCATGCAGTATCACTAAAGAAATATCAGAAGTGTGCACAAAACAAAAGAATACCTTACACAATCTTCAGTTATAGCTTTGAACAAACCAGATAAGAAGAAAGAAAGCAACACACTCTTAATCAATAGAGTTTAAGAGATAAGAAGGTATTACAAATGTCAGAGACATGCAACAACGGATAAGAAAGTAGCATAGTCTCACAAGAGCAGAGGAAAAATAAATTCCTATGCTACAGTTTATGGAAAAATAAATTCCCACGGATGTTCTAACATCCTTCACCTCATCAGACAGGAATGCCTGTCACAAAACAGCAAGGGAAAAAATAAATTTCCCATACCTACATAAAGCTGACAGTTATATGTTTGACACATTTTACTCCACATCTGTCAAGCAACTTAAATACTTTCAAGCACTCAACATAGTAACACTCCTTCTCAATATAACACCTTATGAGTGACTACTAAAAATATTCCACTACTCCCCTGAATACATGCATATATAATAAATTGAAAAACACAAAACTCCTAATGCATAGAAAGAGAACCTTCAGGGCATGGTCAGATAATTCTTCAGTGAATGACCATCTAATTTTTCATGGAATATTCTCCAGCTAGCAGCACTGCACTTATGCAGTCAACCCTTAGTGGCTCTGAACTGAGGCAGTCAAACCCCTCGAGGCTCTGAACGCCCCTGTCGACCTCTCGTGGCTCTGAACTGATTTTACAATCAACACAACTTTGGAGAAGCAATATAGAAGAGTTATAGTCGCCAAACATTTTTTCCACAAATATACAACAGTTTGCAGAGTGTCTACATCAACATCTAAGTAGTCGCCATTAAACATAAATCGACATTGATAAAAAAAAGCGTCCACATCGTCATCTACTTCGCCGTTTGTAAAGTAAATGTCGCCATCAATCAACTTCGATAAAACGAACGACTACTACATCCGTCGCTTATATATAAAACAGGAATTAACACTATCAAAAAGAATCTACAACATCCGGTCAAAATCCCATGAATGCAAATGAACATACGAAGTTCATAACACAACATCACAGAGACAAAGTTTTCATAAAAACAAAGAACAGAGTCAAAACACGCCGAAGGAATAAGGGAACTCTACTAAATTCGACAAAAGCACGCAGAGTAAAACCAACATAAAATTACTTTAAATTAAAAAATACCAGCAGGCTTCAAACGAAACAGCCATAAGAGTGTTAGAATGTTACACAAAAGCCACTTAAAAGTGACAACGATAGATTACAAGTAAAAAAGGAGACATCAATCCTCATCCACCAGTTCACCATTCACTACGACCTTAAAAGAGTCCAAATCGTCGACCTTAGCATCAGGATTAAAAAGCAACACTTGCTCGGTAGCACGTTTGAACCCACTTTCAAAGTAAAGAGCAGGTGCACTTTTACCCTCTTCAACAGCTACAGTCGCCTCGACAAGTTCGCCCTCCAGCTCGCCAACTTTCATTTTCAACGCCTCCCTCTCAACCTCGGCGACCTTCTTCGTCTCCTTCAAAGCTTCTGCCTCCTCCTCAACAACCTTTTTCTTTTTTTCAGCAGCCTTCTTATCCTTCAAAGCTTCCTTCAGCAGGGTCTCCAGACCAGTAGCTTTGTGTTTCCATTTCTCCACGTCCTCAGCAGCATTATTATACTTGCTTTCTAAATCACCATACTTCACCTCCATGACATGACCCGTCAACAGCACCCTGAGCGCAGAAACATCGTTATCAGCTACAAGGTCACTAAACTTCGCCTTCGAACTAGCATTCACGTCAACAAAGGCTAAAGGCACCTTCTCTGCCATTTACCTTCAACAAATAAAAAATAAAGGTTAAAGAAGAACATAAGAGAAAAAGAAGACAAAACATACAGGAAAAAAACTTACCGACGAAAAATCAAAATCCTTATGCGAAAAGGACTCTGACACCTGGGAGTTCAAGGAAGAACTCGCCGCTCCTACATCCTTCACACCCTTGACGGAAGACGAGTGTGTGCGCCCAACATCCTCGCCTTTGTTCAGTTTCGTCCTCTTCGGGGAAGGAGAATCAGCGCGAGGAGCATCAACCTGGGCGCCAGAAACTTCCACGCCCTCCGTGTCCATCCCATTCTCCGCAGGAGTTGCATCGTTCTTAGCACCGATATCCTTCCGTTTAATCTTTCTCTGCACCACGCCGCTAGGGTCACTAGCTACGCATCCCTCACCCTTCTTGGCGTCAAGAGCAACCAAATACTTTCTCCTCTCAGCACCTGTCAGAGGCAACATATTATCTACAAAAGAAAAAAATGAAGCAGCATAAGGAAAAGACACAAGCAAAAAACACAAGGAAACTAAAAAATAAATTTTTAGACACTCACGTAAAATATCCTCCAAACTATGTGTATCTCCCTCTTTATCTAGAAAATCATGAATGTTGACGAGCGAAAGTTTCTCCAAGAGACACACAACCCCCTGTTCATAAGGGGTCATCTTCTTAAAATCAAAACCCATGACTTCCACAAGATCAGGGGTCCAACAACTTAGGTTTCCCATCCACCATTATAGAAGCAGTAGAACATTCTGGGGCGCCATGTACCCTAGCAAACGAATCCCGCCAATCCTTCTTGAAGTTCGACGCGTAGGCGGGGAAGAGCTTCTTCCCAGGATGAGCACAAATGTAAGTCCAAGTTCCCTTATTTACGTCCTTGGTTCCATAGAAATGGAAGAAGACGCCCGCCGATGCTTCTAAACCCATCGCCTTACATAATACTTCAAAGCCCCGGATAAAAGCCCAGCTATTAGGACGAATTTGCGAGGGCGCTACGTTCAACATCTTCAAGATGACCATCTCAAAATCTGTAAAGGGAATCTTCACCCCAAATTCTTACAAGACAATCATATACATCATAAAAGACTCATCTAATTCGCCCCCATATTCCTGATCACAAACACGCTCGTCTTCTTCACAAGAAAGCACCACCACGTCCTCTGCATTCCTCGTAGCCGAAATACAGAGTTTACTCCGGAAAAAATCCACTTTAGGAACATCCAAAAACATAGAATGCTCCCGAAGTACTTCTTCAGCAAACTTAGCCATCTTGTCAGACAAACTTGATGAAGATGCTGACACCTCCGCCCTCGACAACAACATCGGAAAAGAATAAATCTCTTGAGTTAAGTTCTCATTTTTACTACAAGCCTCTTGATTCAAATCTCCCTTTTGATCTGTTCCTAAAGTGGCACAGACAAAGATACAATCACTATCACTACTCGAGCCGGAGCTACTGTCACTAGAAAGGTCGCTAAACAAGGGTTTCCCATAAAGAGCTAGCTCATACGCCTCCTAATCAATAACGTCGTTTACCCTAGTGGCATGCATAAGACACTCTCTCTTTAACTAATACCTCTCAATATGATTCGTAGGGTCAATAACCTTACCCGATTCATCGCATTCTCTAATCACAACCATTCTCCTAGGAAACGACTAAAAGCTATGGAAGCGCTAGAAACGAAAGCAAATAAAGATAAGAGAGTCAAATACCTGAATAGGAATAGAGATGGAAGTCACGAACAAGGTGAAATCTGGAAAAATGTTGGAGAAAATAGTATAGAGAATAACCAGCTTGCAAAAACGAGTAAATGAGGAGAAGAAAGTTCGCGCTTTTAAAGAAAAGAACATTAAAATCGCCTCGAAAAATGGGTTCACCGGACCAATGAGCGGAGACACGTGGGAAGAAAGCGCCACGATACGAACACATCATCAATACTGAAAGGTCATGGAATCTCGACCGTTGAAATCTGAAATGAAAAGTTATAGCATATACTCGCCATTCAGAGCATATTTTCGCCATCACCAAACCACTTCGCCTTGTCCCAAGACTCGTGCTTGAGGGGCTAGTGGAAAGGAGCTCGCCAAAGAAACGAAGAGACCGCCCCATGGGGAATCTCTCAAACAGAGTTCATACATTCCCCCTCATGAACTATTAAGATAAGAAGACTTTCCCCCCACTAGGTCCCTCTTGGGGAATGACCAAATCACCCAAAGACATACACAAAACATAGACTGAAACGAAGTCAAATTTCAAAAAAGTAAGTTAAATCACTTCGCCTTGTCCCAAGACTCGTGCTTGGGGGGCTGTTGATGGACTTTTAGTAAGTGTACTAAAAATGCATCGAAGTAATAAAATAAGTTCGTATCCACGAGGACTGTGTTAATCTCAATTTGGCAATAAAGTAAATATTTAGGATGTATATATTATTTTGTAAAATATAAGTAGTAGATTTGATTTGATTGCATAAAATTAAATAACATAAAATAAAGATTTCGTTAGAAAATATAGATTCACGCAGAAGATATAAATTCGGTTAGAAAATATAGATTCTGTTAGAAAATAAACAAAGTAAATAAAATGGTTTGATAATTGGATTAAAACAGATGATCAAGCCTTTCGAATCCTCTATTGCTCACTGTGAGTAATTTGGCTCTCTTCACTCTCAAAGAAATTAACCTAGCTTTACGACGGATTAACTAAGTGGTTTTGATCAATCTCTTGACTCAAAACCCTTTCCTAAGTTATAACCTTTTAATCTCTTAAACCGATTGAATAACTGCGGAAGCATGGTGAGAACGTAAATCCATAAGTCATAACTCTCAATTTCCTATCTCTAGGTTCCTATGTTGAATTAAACAGAATTACTATTTCATGATTAAAAGCTAGGGTTAGTAGTCATTCAATTCCTAAGATCAATTTATATGGTTGAAAGAAGCTAGGGTTAGAGTCATACAAACAATCATAAGAAAAGCATTAAACACAAATAATTCTGAATAAAGACTAGGTTTTCATTGATGTTAAAGAGAGTTCTTAACAAATTACACCATCACATATCACAAAGATTCATCTCATGGCTTAATCAACCAAGAGTTTAGCTACTCATAACTAAACAATCAAATGCATAGAAAATAGTGAACATACATAAATCCGGACCAACTATGAGTTTGGTGGATCCACTGCGTGTTCTGCGGTTTCCTGGTGCCGTCTATGCTCTATTTAGGTCTCCAAAATCGCTCTTTTAACTTCTAATCGCATCTGGCTTTTACAGACAAAGAATTAGGGTTTCAGAAAAGCCCACCATCATGCCACGTTTAGAAACCATCGTGGCACGATTTGCTCATTAATCCTACGTGGTAGCAAATTTACTCACCCATCGTTGCACGTTACACATCCATCGTGCCACAATTTTTCCAGCATCTTCAGGTAAATTCCACGCTTCAAACGTGCCACGATCCAGGTCCATCGTGGCACGATTCATTCTCCAATTTCTTGCATTATTCTCCAATTTGTGCAAAACTTGTCTTTTATGAATCTTGATCTTGCTTAACCATATATACAAACATTTGACTCTCAAAACATTACAAAAAGAACACAAATATGACTAAAAAACTAGTGTTGACGTACTGTCATCAGCTGTGGACCGTTAAGATATTCTTAAAGTCCCAAGAGACCCTCCGGAAGGCTCCCAGACCCTCCAGAAGGCCTCAGCGCCCTTTAATAGGCCCAAAACGCCCTTCATATGGGCTTTTTAGGCCCAAGGCGCATCCTAAGCTTGACACCGCCTCAAGCAGCTTCTGGAAGCCTCCAGAAGCCGCCTAATTATTCAATTACCCCTGTTACTTGTTTCCTAAGTAACCACTAATCAGGCCCATAGAGCGCTATAAATACAACCCTTGAGAGCCTTCTCAAGGCATGACCAATACGATAAAAACCCAAATAAGATAATTGTACTTTTAGCAAGTACAAAATTAAAGATTTGAATAGAACTTGCACTCAATTGATCTAAGCAAAATTATTAAAACCTAATTCAACGAATTAGGTTAACTTTTGATAAAAAAAACAACTTAGATCAACACTAGCAATTAGGTTAACTCTAACAATTATCTTTACAAGCGTTTCTTGAAATTAAACCTAATTCTTCAAACCCTACGCAAACACTTTCCCAAACTTCAAATAACCTTTGAAATTTGGTGCTCCTTGAATCTTCGAATCCTTGATTACTCGTGCAACCCTTCGAACTCTTCACTCAAGTCTTTGATGTTACGTTTGGTAAACGAATCCCCTTCGACTTCAAGAACAGTTAGAAAGACCCATAAGCCCGTTGGAGGTGGAATGAGATTATTCACTTCACTTTGGAGCCTTGATTAAGCCCAACCAATCTACTTGAAAGAACCAACTTATAAGCTCGACTAGCACCCTAGCAAATCAATGTGACTCAATGTACAAAGTGATTTTAAGAAAAAGTGTTTAATCTTGAAAAATTTATGTGCAATGAGTTTTTAAAACCTAAAGAGAATAGTTGCAAATAATTCAATACCTTTAGAGTTACGAGGAGGAAAGTTTATATGGTAAAAGTGAGGAAGTGCAAATTTTCGAGCTAAAACAACATAATGAATTGATTAACTAAATGATTGAATCGATTCAGACCACTAAATGACAAAACTGGAAAGGGAAAAATGTCATGAAGGTTGATGCGTGTCAAATGATTGTTTGAAACGATTCAAGCTGCCCAGGATGAAGGTTGATACGATTCAAACATTTTGAATCGATTCAGGATAAGACAGAAACATTTGTGATACGACTCATATACTTTTTGAGACGATTCAAGGTGAATCGATTCACAATTGTCATTAATCGATTCACACAAAGTCAGAAACATTTGTTATACGATTCAGATATATATGAATTGATTCATGCAGAGGAAATAGAGATTTTGACAGATGATATGTGGTGATAATGAATTTTCTTGAGACACACGTAAGCTTGGGTGCTTTAACACATTCTAAGGTACAACTATCAACTAATTAAACATACCAAATTTAAAACACAAAATTGATAAACAAGTGAACATCATCAAAAACTAGCTAAAGATTTCAAAAACGTAAAACTGTAAAATAGGGGGTGATTTTTCATATATATATCGAAACGGTTCAAATTATATAATCCTAACCCGTTTTCGTATTATTTCGGATTGTATAATCCAATGGATATTTTTGTGATTTTTGCAGGGCGCGTGAGAATGACATATGGTGAGAAAAGTAATAGTCTATTTATTTATATCTATGCCCAAAACATATTATTTTATCAAGCCCAAACTAGATTTACATCTTAGTAAAAAAGAATTAAATATATAATAATAGATGGTGGTGCATAGCCGTTGACCGACCACAAATACCATTGACCACGTTGGTCCTATGGTGAATCACGACGACAGTTGGTCGGAGCTCCAACGAGCTCACGACGGCATACGGTGGTCCACAACGGTGCTCCAATGTTGATCGACAGTGCTCCGACGTTGACCATCGCCAATATTAAAATAATATCAAATATTAATAATATATTAAATAACTAATATTTTAATATCAAAAAAATATGATTTTTAAATTTTTTCTTTTAGATTTTTTTGTCAATTGTTTCAGTTTGTTTTATAAAATTATTTTTGTAAATAAGTTATTTTATCAAATTAATGTATTTTTATTATTTAAAAATATCCAACATATTTGTTTGTTTTAAAAAGATAATGGATTAAATTTTTAAAATAAGATGGATTAATCAAATCATGGATCCAAACGAGTCCGTTGACAAAATTTTCGTTTGGTGAATGGATTGGATTGAATGGATTTTACGGTGTATAGATTTGATGAATATAGATTTGATGGATCAAGTTGCCACCCATGCATTTTACCATATAATTTTAATTTCTATAAAATAAAAATCTATTTTTTGACCAAAACCAAATAAATTTCTATAAAAAATAAATGCATTTTACCATCTAATTTTAATTTCTATAAAATAAAAATCTATTTTTTGACCAAAACCAAATAAATTTCTATAAAAAATAAACGCATTTTACCATATAATTTTAATTCCTATAAAATAAAAATCTATTTTTTTTGACCAAAACCAAATAAATTTCTATAAAAAAATAAAATATCCCAAACAGGCCACCACCGATTCGTTGAATCACGCGATCCATACATGCATTCCACTTCACACGCGTGAACTCAACTCATCTACTAAAACAGACAATGTTCAAGTGAAGTCATACATCAGTAACTACATAAAGACAAGAAAAATTTAACCGTCCAATCTTGATCGAACGATTTATAATTTAACATCAGAAATTTACATTAAACAATCACAGAAAATTGTCTTAAACTTTCACCGTCAGATCATGATCAAATGGTTGTAATCTTCTGAGTGCACCTGAATTCATGTAGTTGTAACTGTATCTAATCCAGTTTCATGTAAAACTACCCTCCGAAACTTTTATAATTACGCTTTTACCATTCTTCGAAAAAGAAAAATACAAAACACCCACTTTCTCTCCCACTTCGTGTGTTTCTTTCATTCTTCAGAAAACTAAAAATATGCAAAGAATTTCTAGAGCGAGAAAGAAGAGAGAGAAAGAGCGACACCACTCACACACACAGAGAGAAAATTGAAACCCTAGCTTTCAATTTTGCAACAAATTCTCAAACTAGTTCATAGATTCAGAAAAAAAGTGAAGTGAAGTGAATTAGTCTGTGTTTTTTTTATTTTTTTTTATTTTTTCTCAGTGTTTTTTGGTTTGAATTAGGGTTTGTGGAATTGGTGAATTAGGGTTTTATAGTTGAATTGAAGTGTTTGATTGTGTTTATTGATAATTGGTTAAGTTTTGAATAGTTTTTTTTTTGTAAATTTTTCAGTGTTTTGGGTTTTGTTAGGTCTGAATTAAATTAGGGTTTTTGGAATTGGTGAATTAGGGTTTTGTATTAGAATTGAGGTTTTTGACTGTGGTTGTTGATAATTGGTGAAGTTTTGATTGAAGATTTTGTGGAAATGAGTGAAGATAGTGATTTCTAGGGTTTGGGATTTTGAGGTTTCAATGGGGAGCATGGGTGAACATGATAGAAAACGGAGATTTAGCTCCTTGTCACCTACACCTGCTACTGCTAAGAAGTTACCCTTCTTGCCAGTCTCTGAGGACAAAAAGGTATACAAATTTTTAATTGAAGCTTTAATTGAAGTTTTAATTGTTGACTTTTGCTTGAATTTTAATTGTTAGATTGATATAGGATTTTGTATAATGATTGAATGTAAATTTTGTATCTGTGAAATTAAATTCTGAATGTTACTTGTGAATGATTTTATTTTTTTAGTATTTTAATCCATTCTGTGGTTAATTGTTGATTATGTATGATGATAAGTGGAAAATTATATCTGTAAAATTTTATAATTGAAGTTATTTTAATGTTTTAATTTGTGATGCTTTTGAAGTTTTAACTGTTGATTGTTTCTTGAATTTTACTTGATAGACGTAGGATTATGTAATTATTAAATAGAAATTTATATCTGTGAAAATTTATGCTGAAAGTTATGGTTAAGTTATGCTGAAGTTTTAATTGTTGATAGCTGGTTGCTAGTTCTTTGTTCTTTAATGAAGTCAAAGGTATTTTAATCAATTTTTGTGAAGACTGGTTTGATTTTAATTGTTCTCGGTCTCAACGAGACCAATGGTTTCAAGTGATCTATGTAGTTGATCTGCCTTGTGAGGTCAGACTTGTTTGATGTTTATCAAAATACAAGTTTACCAAAACACCCCTTGTAATCTGCCTAGTACACCCTAAAAACCCTTTTCTGGCTTCATGTTGCTTAGAATATAAATAAAAGTTAATTTTTATAATGGCCTTTCCTTTTGCTCCATGCATTCGATTTTCTGACTTAGGGGTCAAGGATGCAAACAACGTTGAATGGGAGGATTTACTCTTGATTTTGGAGATAGTGCTTATACATCCTTAAACCATTCAATTCCTTGCTTAGCTTTGAACACTGCTGAATAACTCGAAAATCAATAAGAGTGAAAGTTTGTTTATGTAGGATGATGCTGATTTAGTTTCATTCCTTCGTAAAGATCTTCTAAAAGATTTTTAGTTTAAGTAATAATTAATATTCCAAATATTGTGAAAGATTTTTACCATATGTTATTTCATGGCATTTCATTCAAATGATAATAAAGGTCAATATACATCATGTATTTAATACATCATATGGATTTCATTTACGAATCTAATAAGAAGGGTTCACTGTTAGTATTTTAACTTATGCATTTTTTTCTTACGTTGTAGCTTGATATTGCTGTACTTCAGTATCAAAACCAAAAGCTTACACAGAAATTGGAGACTCAGAAGTTAGAATATGCAGCTCTTGAGAATAAATTTTCTCAACTGAAGGAGAAGCAACAGTCATATGATTCTACTTTAGCAGTGGTCAAGAAGTCTTGGGAGCAGGTAATGGTTCAATTTTATTTTCGCTACGATCTGTAATATTATATTTTTTACTTTTCTTATTGATTTATATCACTGTAGCATACTGATTATTGTTCATCTTCTGATTGTAGCTGGTTAATGATATAGAGTCATGTTCTGAACGTATAAGGGAGTCTAGCCGCAAAGTAGATTCCAGATTTGCATCAAGCACAGATGGTAAGGATTGTTTTCTTTTGGCCTTCAATTTCTTTCGTTATCTTGTTGCATCTTGCAAGAATTCTGATTTATTTTTTTTATTTAATTTCATCTATTGACACATTGTTTTTTCTGTGCTTCACTGACTTTTGAGCCTTGTTTGTTTTTTCTTTGATGGGATAGATTGAAAGTTAAATTTAATGTTGTCTGATTATATAATTTGAGGGACATTGTTTGCTAGCAAGTTCATTCGTCAGAATTATTTTTCAGAAATTTATGTGTTGGGTGTAGATTATCAATGCAAATGCTACTTGTATTACATGCTTTACCTCAGGATCTTAATTGTCGTCCTTCATAAAGTGTTACTTACAAGTTTCCATTTTATGTGCCCTGCAATATGAATTTATGTCAGTAAGCATAACAATGATATAAACTACAATTTTGGAATTTTTATTTATTCAACTGGACAACATGCATCTCTTATGCATGCATTAATCTTGCTTTTTTTAGCATAAATTTTTTAGAGTGAATCCTACACTAGTTTTGCAGAAACCAGCCATTTAATGCCTGAGTAATCTCTAGCTATGCTCTGGTTACTTTGGTTCTCTATTCTATTGAAGTTGTGTGACTGATCACTCTTCAATTTCATTACAATTCTGTTCATTCAATTCAGCCACAGATTTCTCTATTTGCATTTTTCTTTAAAATAATCTTTTCCAGGGTGCAAAAGCCAGTTGCTTAATTTTAGCTCTCGATTTCCCTCATGTCTTGTAGAGATCCTGTTGGAACCTTAATGAGGTCAACAACTTGGCTATTTGAAAGTTTAGAAGGCCATGATGTTTAATTTTCATTAGGTAATTTTTGTTGTCCTTGTTAGGGTTTCATTTGGGACTTCAAGTTTACTCTATTCAGGTCTTATTAGGTTATTTAGGTCAGTATTTAATGAATAATGATTAAATGTTGTTTCCTTGATTTTACTGCACCATCCTTTGTTTGGTATTACTATTAATAGGAAGTCTAATTCCTCATAGGATTAGATTTAGAGCTTTGACTACAGTCTTTCTCATTTAAATTTGGACGAGTGTATATATGGATAATCTGATGTTTCTTTCAATGATCATAAAATTGAAATTGAACTTATTCACCAAGTTTGCTCATTATTTTTGCTAGAACCCAGCTCTTGGCCTGGGCAACATTTTTCTATGACCACTGATTTGTTTATATCAAAGTTAAGAACATTGTCCGGCAAGGTTCTTTTTTCATTTCAAGAAATCATTTTTTGTTGGCACTATTTATATTATCCCTTTGGGCTTTGGCTTTCAATCCAGTCTTTCATTAGTCACAGGTGCTGCAATCTAAACTCCTGCTAACCACCAACACAAGTTACTTGATTTACTGCCTTTACTCCTTGAATCTAAGTCTAACCTTAGTTTGTTAATGCTTAAATTGTGATTTGTTAAAAAGATGGAATTTCGTTAAGTGGAATTGGGTGGTTAGGTTCTATTGTTCAAACTGTTTAAATTTGGCTGGAATGGAATTAATGGAACTTGATTGAAATGTATTCGATTTATTACACTTCATCCAATACCCTTTTTTCTTCGTCTTGAATATGGAGATCTGCGCTGGAACCAACTTTTCTTCCTGTTACATTATTATAAGAATACCCAAACAATGGAACCATCTTTTCATTCCATTATGTTCCATTTGATTCCATTCCGTTAACCAAAACATCCCAATTCCAAACACAAAAGGTTGCATTTGGTGAGACGGATGCAATTGCACTGTGATAAATCCTAGTTAGTTGGTGGCCAAGTTGGGGAGAAAATTAAGAGAAACTAAGCAAGTTGCCTATAAATAAGAGGAGGGATTGAAAAAGCGGGTGTATTTGTCATTTGAGAGAATTAGAGCCTTTAGGCAGAGGGAGGTCAAGACCGTCCAAGTTCTGTGGAATTTTATCCTTGTAATTGGGGCTCTTATTCTAGTCTAGTCTAACGGGCATTCGTTTATTTGTTCAATGTTAATAGGTTATCATTTATGCCCTCTCTAGCTGTTCACTGGCTACGAAATCAATTAGTGTTCAGGATGTGCATTATTTGGTGCATAATTGTTTACTCTTGTTAGTTATTTATCATTTTAAATTTCTGAAGTTCTCATTTTATTGTATTTTCTTTTGTCAATTGAAATATAGTATTATAGTATGTGTTTTAAGATTGTTCTATATGTAGCAGAGAATATTAGGTGTTTGTTCTGTAGTTTATATTTTAGTTATGCTTTATAGTTCTCAATCAACCTTTTCATCCATCAATACTGCATTTTACTCAGACGCCCCTTGAAGTTTGAAATACTTTCAATGTCGTGTGCTATGGTACCTATCTTTCTGGGGGTTACAGTTTCTATGTTTAATTTATTAAATTATTAAAAAGTTTGATATTACATTAAAACGACATTAATTGTTTATATTTTGGGGAAGTATATTAGCTAATGGGAATTCTTTGATCTTTTTACCAGATGGTAGTTCGTCTACTGTTCAAGATGTTTTTCTTAGCCGACTCTTGCAATCTGGTGCTACTGAAAGTTCATCCTCTTATCACTTTGCCAACGAGATGGAACAACATAGAGAAATTACTGCTGAAAAAGCCAAAAGCATTTTGAACAATATAGTGGCATCTATTAATAACTTACAGTGTCTGAAAGATGGATTTCATACTGTACTACTGAAAAAGCTTAAAGGAGATGGTAAGCTATAAGTGTTTATTTATAATACGATTATTTCATGTTGGGCTTATTCTTTCAGAGCAGTCTCTAAGCTTACTTGGCTACATTGGCTGTTTATAGTTTCATGTGGGCAGATGTTATCCAATGATCTGGAGGTTGAAAGTAAAAACTTGAGATTGGCATTAAGTGAACTTCACTTAAAGCACAAGTCTTTAGCAAGTGATTTCCGAACCCACAGGGATCTAGATGCCAAAAATAAAGCTGAGCTTAAACGGTTAAAAGGTAAATTCTCTATACTATGATCTTAAGCAATTAATCTTATCCTCATATTGTAAGACTTACCATAAATCTGTAAGTGACTTGTTTCAAGTACAAAATAAAATAGAAGTGTTGAAAAGTACATAGAAATTCCAATGGCTGAATAGTATGCATATGACTATGTTTGATATGTATTAGAGATTTGCCAAAAGCTCGTTGTTCCTTGCCTTCTTTTCATTTGGTATTTAATGGATCTTAATTAAATGACTGTAGAAATTTCACTAGAGCAAAGAAGGAAAAAAACAACCATGGAAAATATAAGATTCATTTGAAGTATTAAAAACTATAACAACACAGAAAGAAAACAATACTTCAAACTCAATGGAAATAACCACTCACCTTGAGCTATACACTGAAGTTAACTCATAAAAGAGAGTTCAATCACATAATTGAACGGGCATGATTGCCTCTTTGGCTATACTTTATACCCATACGTTCAGAAGATGTGAAGAAAAACTGTTGGAAAGCAAGACACAGACACACACACACACATATCTGTGTTTGTGCGTGTGTAAATGTTTTGGAGATGAGCAATACAGCACCTTCTTATTTTTCTGTTTCCTTGTATTTAATCATTTCCTTTTTTAGAATCTGTGGGATGGGATCACTTTTATACTTCACAACCTAATATCATTCTATAATCTATAGAATGTGGAATTAGCTAATTGCCTAATACACCCAATGAATTGATATTTTTATTGTCATTCTCTACCTTTAATCATTGGAGTATACTTTGATGGATAAACTTACCTTTTCTGTGTTTCTAACAGATCTAGGCCCAATATGATTTCTAGGATAGACTCCAATAATATTTTAGAATTTGGGCTCAGGGCCTAACTTAACCCGGCAATACTGGCTTGTCAGATGTGGATTGTGTAAGCCTTATGAACACTTCGCATGTCAATAGCTAGTTGATCTGTGTATCTTGATACACTCACACTAAGAATTGGATATTGAAAGTTTGAAGTAACGTGGGTGGAATAAGAGGGATTTCAATATATTCAATAGGCATACCGAATATAAAACTAAATAGGGTATGTACTCTCTTTGGAGTCTAGACTTGTTCAAGTTGGTGAGTGGATGTCTTCACCAAGTCTAAATTCTGTATTTTTAGCAAAATTGACAATTTGAATTTATATGGGATTGTGTCGGATTATTTGCAACTCATTGAAAATTTGTTGGGATCTTGCAAATCTGTTATTCCCTCCACTCCTTTTTCTAAGTAACAAAAAAAAAAAAATTCCCTCTATTCCTTTTTCTTAGAAACAAAAATAAAAAATCATCAAGACCAAGGAAGAGCATTTAAATGTGTTAACCTTAAAGGTTAAAGGGGGAGCGTTGGTGCAACTGTAAAGTCGTCGTCATGTGTCTGAAAGGTCACGAGTTCAAGTCCTTGAAACAGCCTCGTGTAAAAAATAGGGTAAGGCTACGTACAATACACCAAAATGGCTTCCCTTAATGTTAGTTTTTCTCCCCACAAAAATACCCAACAACAACAATCAAGACCTATGATGCACGGACACCGGACACAACACAGACACGCCGACATTGCTAATAATTTGAGAAAATCACATAATTCAGTGTAATTATACGTGTCGAGGTCATGTTGGTGTCCAACACGCTTAATCCGAGAAGTGTCCGTGCTGTTAAGAGTCCCACATCACATAGGTGATGGCCTGAGAATGTGTTTATAAGTGGGGGCAATCCTCACCTCACAAGCCGATTTTGTGGGGTTGTGTTAGGCCCAACCACCATTTTTAAGATGGTATCAGAGCCTCTTCAAGATCCATTGGGCCACCTGCTATCAGGTTTCCGCTATTGGGCCATCCATCATTTTTGTGCACGAACCAAGCCTAATAGTGCTGGTCGTGAGGGGGTGTGTTAAGAGTCCCACATCGGATAGGTGATGGCCTGACAATATGTTTATAAGTGGGGGCAATCCTCACCACACAAGGCGGTTTTGTGGGGTTGTGTTAGGTCCAACCACGATTTCTAAGACTTACTTCATAGACCAAGACTTATCCTACTAATTGGGGCCGGCTTTTCCAAAAAATTCCAACATAACATTAAATAAGGGTATGGAAGGAATTCCAACAATTGAAACTCTTGAAAATTGATCTGCATTTCATACAAGAAGAATCAAAGGTGGTATTGAGTTCAGAGAAAATTGAAAGAAACTGGGAAAGCATTGAAGAAACTGGAAAAGGAAAAAATAACTATTGCAGGAGAGACTAGATAAGTTGAACTACCTATAAAGCTAGACATCTAGCTGAATTATCTGTAGTCGGTTACAGTTACAGTGACAGACTAATGAAAGAAAAATGCAATGCATTAATGAGTAGGTTGAGTTTTAATGAAAGCAAGTAACTAGTAGGCTCTAAAAAGCTCCCACAAGACCGTGGCGGGTAAGAGCCTTTGTAGAGAAGAAAGATCACACACTGAGCTTGGACATTATAAACACAAAGTTGTTGGGAGAATAAACTCTGTTTCCTTCATCCTTTAGTTTAATGGAAGTGGGTCTTGTTCCCTGATACTATCACTAGCAGAAGCATCTATGTCTCACTTTTTGAATGATTGAATTGAAGTATTATTATGTACAAGATGTATTTTATGCTATATTTCACAATTTGAGATTCAAACCATGATTTTGAAAACCACGAACAGACGTGTAAAAAGTAGGTGGTCTTAGATTTATTGAAATCCAATGGCACATGATCCAACTCAACTGTTGGATATCATATAAACTGAGATTAAATAGCAGAGTAGCTGCAGTGTTGTGACCTACGATTACACTTCTATAATCAGCTGAATTGAATGATTCTGTCCATTCAAGCAGTGTAGAGTTCGGTTCTTCAGTGCTACTGCTAAGGTTGTAACAGATATGATTGAAGAATATGGTGGTTGCATGCTGACTGAAAATTTTATTTCCCCTGTGCCTAAAATCATGACTATAGACCAATTAAATAGGTTTACACCACTTAAATAAATTGAAACCAAAACTATTACAATTCTGTTTATTCTCTTCTATCGATCAGAATTCTTGAACTCATGCTTTCATCTTATTTTGTCACAATTGATTTATGGTATATGATTTAGTTGCCCGGGACATAACTTCCCATTGTTCTCTCCATATAGCTGAGGAGAAGAGTGAAATATAAATCTACTCTTAACAGTAATCTAAATTATGCTGTGAAGGTTGACATGTAATACACAATTTATTTACCTTGATCTCATTTATTTGCTTAGGGGAACTGGAAAGCACGGTTGCAGAGTTAGAAGAAAGCAATCAGAAACTTGCAACTCTGAAGGTAGAAAAAGACGCAGCCAAAGGGGCAGTTCTTCCAGTATTAGCTGTCGGGAATACACTCATTCCTAATGATAAGATCAAAGACAAACAAAAGGATTTGCAAGATATGGAATCTACTTTGAAAGAGTTATTGGTATCATTTCTGGATTTTATTTATTTGTTTGGTTTTATAATTTATAGAATATTTTATCTTAATTATTGGGTTTCTTAGGACCAAGCTTCAACACGAGCAGCGGAACTGAAAAATCTTCATGAGGAAAGAATAAGGTTGTTACAGCAATTGTGCGATCTACAGGTTTGTTTTTCATTGCTTCATACTCTACTTAAGTATTTTTATCCAAATAGTTATCAATCCTGAATAGCGGCGCGGAGTGGTTATCCCTGCATCTGGGTTCCGTGAGTAATGTTTTTTATAATAGTTAAATAATTTAACACTACATATAGACTATAGATTAATGAAAACTACAATAACAATTGGTATTTGGTACTTTTTATTAAATAATTTAGACTAAAATAATTAATACTATGTATAAGTTCTATTTAACTTCATATTTTTGCTATTATTTTATCAATTATATATCCACTTAATTCGAAAATAAAAGCATGCAAATGGGGTTCCGATCATGGTCACCAAATTTGCTACCCTAAGGGAACCATGAATTGGTTCATGCATACGGAATCTTGGTAGTTTGCGAATTGGTTTGTCCAAATTCGTGTAGAATTCAAAGACAACAATCCAGTAATATTGAAGAGAAAACCATAAAAAATCTCACAGTTTTTCACGTTTTCCAGTTTTGAGTTCCGGCATTATTATTGCTTATGAAGAAAGAAATCGGAAGGGGCAACTTCATACTCGACTTCCACACATTCTCTGATTAATTGCAAGTTGGATGTTGGAACAAAATGGGGAAGATAATGAAATGCAGTGGAGAAGAACTGAGTGGGATGAAGATGAAGGGTTAAGAAAGAGACTCATCTATTTTTTATTTTATTTTTTTGAAAAAGAGAGTCGGTTATTTTTTTTTGAACCAAGATACTCATTTATTTGGTAAAGAGAATGTAGTCTTTTTTGATTGAAAACCTAGTATTATTTTTAGTTAGTACCAGACCATCCATCTTTTATGGTTTTTTTTTTTTTTTTGGTTGCCAAATCCAATATTTATGGTGACTTCAGTATTCTCGATAAAATGGTGTCTTCATTAGTATTTATTTTATAAATGATTGTTGAGAATGTGTTTTTTTAAATGAATGTTAATCACTCAGTAATTTTTTTCATTGTAGAAATGAAATGAAGGGAGCTGTGTGGTCAAGAGAAAAAATAAAATAACAATTAAGCTTTTATTTTTTTTGTTAGCTAATTATGTTTAATTTTTTAAGTTTGTTCTCAATACTTGTGTTCATGTTGAGACTCATTTTTTTAAATTTTATTGTTGATATTAATGTTTTTTATCATCTACTTTATTTTGTCTAACTGAATAATGTGTTGTCCATAGCATATTATATTTAACATTATCACATACCCAAATAATGTACCGACTATGTATGCTTCTCACATACCCAAGTCTTTGAGTTGCTACTGCGTACCGGATCCCTTACCACGTGCCAAAATGAATTGTGAACCAGGTAACTTTGGTTCATCTGATTCTGGGCCCAAATCGCTTATCACTTACTATAGGCCCATGGTTCAGTTAAGACAAACAAATAAAAATAAAGTAAATAAATATTAAAACCCTAGCTAATAAGAGATACACAGCGTGAGTACCTAGTTGAAGACAATTCGTAAGTGCTGGACTGGCCAGAAAATGCAAAAGATGACCGGAAAACGTGGGTGGAGTGATTCCGCAATGGAAGGAAAGCTGTCACAAGTGAGAAAATCCACTTTCCCTTTTGTTTTTGAGTTTTTCCCCCTTTTATGGCATGATATTGTTGTGTGCCCAACATTGAGATTTGGGCGACAATTATGGCCCCTATGACCCTACCACTATTCTGCGGCGCTACTGCTGCAATACAGCGTCTGCCATCCAATTCGTCCGTCTCTGTAGCGCCGCTATTTAGCACTGTTGACAACATAGGTTTTACTGTTTATGATTATGATATTATGCACATGTGTTCGTATATATATATATATTTTTTTTCTGTTATAGCATAGTTTTTGACATCAAGTGATTACATCAGAACACATTGAAGAATTTGAAGTGTATCACCTCTTCCCATGCATTCCAATTGGTTAGAGATCAGATAGAAAAATCAAAATCGGAAGTGCAGGAGTATCAGGCCTTATATGAGAAACTACAGGTTGTAACTGGTCGGTAGTTTCATTTGTGCCTTGTGATTGTTATTTCATTGGCTAGGATATATCTCTGATGATGACATTCCCGCATCGATTATGCTATATTTACTTGTAGGCTGAGAAGGATAGTCTTACATGGAGGGAGAGGGAGTGGTACATTAAAAACGATTTAGCTGATCTTTTTCAAAGATCTGTGGAAGTTTCTGATCTTAAAGTGGCTGATATACGCACTGAAATACGGAAAACAATAGAGCAAAGAGATGTGATTGAAAATAAGCTGAAAGAGGAAGCAAGAGAACCAGGTTGGTATTTCCACTCATTTCTTTGTAAAACATGCTATTTAATTCCTTTATGGTTTATTATTGTTGATGCATTTATTTTTGCTTCAGGAAGGAAAGAAATTATTGCTGAATTTAAATCTCTTCTTTCTTCATTTCCTGAGGAAATGGGGTCCATGCAAAGTCAACTAAGTAAGTATAAAGAATCAGCTTCAGATATCCATTCTTTGCGTGCAGACGTGCATTCTATTTCCAGTATCCTTGATCGGAAGGTTGGTGTTTGTTTACATGAACTGTACTTTTTTGCAACACAAAATCACAGTTCCTCATAAATGTTTGTTTCTGAACTCCAGGTAAAAGAATGTGATGCATTATCTGTTAAGTCTGCTAGTCAACTTGCTGAGATAAATAGACTGCTTGCTGTGGTATGTTACTTCTTTGTTGAAAAAATCAGCTACACTGAGTTCTGGTTCTTCAAACTCGCTTGTCCTATTTTTATTCTATTGTAAAACGTTATTGGAATAGTTTCGTTGAAATTTCTCTCTGATTTAGATGCCAGTACTGTGTATAAATCATAACAGAGAAAGGTTCTCCAGTATAGCTTGTATTTATATCACTGAAAGGTGGTATTTTTCTTCTCATTATTGAGTGTAAATTATATGTCAATGCTACCGCCTTAGTGTCTTTGTGTAGGCAACCGACATTCCTATTTCTTTGGGCCAACAGCCTTCTGCAGACATGATGTGCCTCAAATACTCCAAACTACATTTTCTCTAGTGTGACATGAATTTCCATGCTTCGGCTGTAAATCAAGATGTCATCGAAAATGTCTATTACAAATTTCCTAATAAATTGCTTGAGCACTTCATTCATGAGTGATTAGAATGTATATGGTGCAATTTTGTTTTTTGAATATCAAGAAGATGGGGCACCTGTTAATATAAAAGGCATTACCAGAAACTCATAAGTTTATTGGACTAGAACACGAGTAGTACACGTTGTAAAAATGCTTGCCCTCAATGCTCCACACTTGGCCTTTCAGTTTCAGTCTTTGGTAGTTATGGTACCTGTAGGGTCTAATATTAGGGGTATGGCTCCATCGTTCAGTTGTATGGCATGGTCTTGCCTTTGTTAACGTCGTAATTGCTTTGGGTGCTTTAAAACATCTTCAAACTCATGCAGAACCCCTTCAACAGCCGCTGACATTTCTTTGCCAGAATAACCTGTTACAGCATTGCTGCCAACAATTAAGCCCTCCTTGTTTATAATTTACTTTACTAAAAGTGCAGACATGGCCGATTTTGGCTCTAGTCTATGTTGTATTAGAATATGCATTGTAAAATTGGGTCTGTGATCTGACTCAGTTTTCTCTCATTCAACATTTGTCATTTGATTATAAATAGGGATTGATGCCTATATTGTTAGTTCTGCCTTGTGAAGAATAAGTTTAGCTACTAATTATGATGCATGTCAAGTCATATAAATGGTTAGTCAGGTCTCTGAGTATAAAGGCAGACAGAGACAGATACCTATTCTGTCTTTTCCTTTTTTTGTTATAATAAACTTCCCTTAACTTTTGATTACAGGTTCAAGATTTACGAGTTACTGAGGATGAGATGAAGTTGATACTGCGAATGTTTAGACGCGAGACCATTGATTCAAGGTTTGTATGATCTCTGAATTGTTCTGGTTTATATATTTTATAACATTGCTTTAATGTTACAAGGAATACTCTGGATGCACAATTTCTAAAACAAAAGATGATAAAACTTTTGAAAAATGTTAAATAGCGGCTATGGCTGTTTTGTTGACCCAATGACAAGGTAGAATGATTGCTTCTTCTGTTCATTGTCTTGGGTAGTAAGTAGCCTGCTAGGTCCTTGAATGCATGGAAAAGGATATGTGGAACACTAACAGAGATCTTTGTCGCAGGGATGTCATGGAAGCAAGGGAAGCAGAATACATAGCATGGGCACACGTTCAAACTTTGAAATCATCTCTTGATGAGCACAATTTAGAACTTCGAGTTAAGACAGCAAATGAATCAGAAGCCAGATCGCAGCAAAAACTTGCTGCGGCTGAAGCTGAGATTGCAGACATGAGACATAACTTAAATGATTCTAAAAGGTTAACCTCCAACTCTGCCTTATTACGTATTAATTCAAAATGTCTTCCAATCTGATGTGCTTCTTGGTTATTTGCAATTACCGCTATACGCTATCCCTGCTATCCCACATTTGGGGTTGGCTGCTACGCGCCGCTATCCGGGATTGACTAATATACCATATCCATTTTGTTTTGCCTTTAAGTACATATTTGGCGAATTTTTTTGAATGCTTGCATGCACTTTTGGTCTTCTATCTTTTTGGTTGTTTTGTTTTGTTTGTCAAGAATAGAGTTGTTTTATGATGGTTGTTCATATTATCTTTTAATTTTTCTTCTCTCCTATTCTCATAAAAGATTCTGAGTGGATTTTTCCATACCTAGTCTCTATTGATTATGGTTTTTGGAGTTGTTTTTTTATGAAACATGGCATCATATTTTTCATGAGCTTCTCTGCACATTTTCCATGTGCTTCCAATTATTTAAACCAAGTTACTTTGTCAATGTTACGCAAATGCTCCATTATATGTTTAAGATAGGTTTTAGATAAACGAAGGAGATAAATAATAAGAACTTTGAATTTTATTGATAATAATTTGATACTAACTTGATGCAAATGAATAACACTAACCCCTATTTCTAAAGATAAAAAACTCATGATCCTAAAATAAATAAGAAAATGAGAAAACTTATGATGGTCATAACTAAGTAATATGGAAAGTGATCCTAGGAGATAATTCCTGCTAGGTCCTTTGAAGATCCCTGCTAGATCCTTGAATGCATGGAAAAGGATATGTGGAACACTAACAGTAATATATGGAAAGTTATAGTGTTCCTTTTAAGATCCTTGCTAGGTCCTTGAATGCATCGGTATGACCATTGACACGAAAATAAGTCCCCACTAATATGATTCATCTGTGGTAAATTGACATGAAAATAAGTCCCCGCTAATATGATTCATCTATGGTAAAAGAACCACCACTAGGATGATCATTAATAGGAATAGAAGCCACATATATGATGAGAAAAGTATTGTATGTCAAATACCAACGAAGTCGTGTGGCTGTAACAAAGGTCGTGTCTTGTAGTCACAACAGAGCCGAAAGGTATAGATCTTGGTCGAGGATAGAAGGGCAATGCTAAAGCAAGAGCTATTTGGAATAGTGGCTGCACGTGTGGCGTAGGCGAAGGCTGCCATTTGAAATCACACGACAGTGTTCAACTTTGTAAGAGCGAATCCGAGCTCCAGGGGCCCTGAGATTTCGTGATGGCATGGGTCGGCAGTCGAAAATTCGATGTAGGTAGTTTCATCGGAAAATGCTCCAGCATAGAAGACAGCAGCAGGGGATGGGCTGAAAAACTTGAAAACTTGTCGCAAGAAAGGACAAGATGGCAGAAGAAAGCAGAGTTAGGTTGAAACCAAGAAGTATATGGTTCAGTAAAATAAATTCCATGTACAATTCATCTATAATTACATTCCAAACCTTTGGAAACTCTTCAGCCGAATAGTGACTTGTGTTACTTTGCTTTTTCTTTCAGTTGTTGGGTGTATTTACTTATTTATTATTTATTTATTTTAAAGTAGATTGGAATTAGATACTCGCTTAATGTGAAAGTAGCTGAACGGATCTCATGGAACAATGTTTTGGATATTTATCTCTTTTCAATTGTATGGCTTAGTTCTATGCTAATAATTCTAATCTTGTTAATTTTTGCAACCCGTGTTGTTTGGCTTTTTTAGGGCGACATGTAAACTGTCTGATGTCATGAGATCTAAAAATGAAGAAAATGAAGCCTACTTATCTGAAATAGAGGTTGGATTTTTTATCTTAGAGGAATGGAGTTCTTCTTTCTTCATATTACAATGTTATTTTTTGTTTATTGCTGTCTGGATGATTTTCATGCAGACTATTGGACAAGCATATGATGACATGCAAACCCAAAACCAACATCTGTTGCATCAGATTACTGAGAGAGATGACTACAATATTAAGGTATTTATCTTACAATAGGTTGCACTGACAGAAGTGTAATTGGAAAATGAGATATAAACTTGTGGCTTCATAACCAGGCAGGTTAAACTATAAGGTTATCTGGTCACCACTATTTCACATAAAAAAGAAGCAACATAGCCAATCTGAACAGAGAAAGGTCCCTGTGAATTGAAGCCTTTAGGTAACCAGATGCCTGTCTATAGGACAGGAATAATAACTTCTAGGATGACAAAATTAGAAGAAATGTATTACGTTGGACATGCTCTCTTTTGTACTACAAAATCCATATTAATATAATCAGATGTAGAATCAATGCAATATGGAGTAGAATCAATAACCATCATGGGCCGTTGGGTTGAGGGCTGACTGTAGAATCAATGCAATATGGTGTACTTCAATTTTAAATTTGAGTTCACAAGCAAATTCTTGATTTGGGTTTGGTACACATCAAATTGAAATAATCAGATGTTACTTGCACAGAGAAAAGGAATTGAATTTGCTGTCTGTCAATATTTTATTTTTACTTATATATTGATATTTTTGTTGGTTATATATTGATATATGTTGCACTGCTGTTGTAGCTTGTTTTAGAAGGCGTAAGGGCTAGACAAAAGCAGGATTCTTTTATCATGGAGAAGCGATTGATGGAACAAGAGATGCAGCAATCAAATGTATCTCTGAATTTATACAATACAAAAGCTGCAAAAATTGAAGACCAGGTAGCTAGGTCTTGATTTAAATCACATGTTAGATGTGAACTTGGAAATGACTTCTGTTTCATTGATATGCAGATGAGGTTTTGCTCAGATCAGATTCAAAAACTTGTGGACAATAAACTTCAAAGTTCTGTTGGTTTGGAAAATACACAAAGAAGGCTGTCGGATATTAGACCATCATCGCAACAGGTTAGGGATACAGTGGTGGAAGTGCAATCTAAAATAACCAGTAGTCGGGTGACTCATATGGAGTTACAAGTAGAACTTGAGAAAGAAAGGTATTTAGTCTGTAACGTATTCAAGTGATTCTCTTCAAATATTATTAGTACACAGCAGTTATGGAGCTTTTTGTCTTTTTGGGACTAGGTTTGCCAAAAAAAAAGTAGAGGAAGATCTAGAGGTTGCTAGGAGAAACTTTTCACATCTTAAAGCACAAGATGAAGATTCCTCAGAAACTGATAAGCTTCAGCAGGAACTGGGAGAGTACAGGGATATTGTCAAGTGCAGTATCTGCCGAGACAGGACAAAAGAGGTAATTTTTTTTATTGCAATTTGAACTCTTAGCTGAATTTAACCAGAAGCTGCTATTGATGCTGGAGAGTATCAATGATGGCATGTGGCTCAGTTGACAAACTGATTCACCCACCTGAGCTCCCTGTGGGTGGAAACCCCCCATGTGGTTAGTGTCAAGCTGATGTCAGGATGGGAGTTAGCGAACACATTATCTTACTGAAAATAAAAAGAAGCTAATTGACATACTTCCCAAATGTAGCTAGGAGAGAGAAATGGAAGATACCATACTAATTGGGACTTAACCCTTCCCCTAGAATAGAAGTCTTTGTAGTCGGAAAATAAATAAATTAATGTTTTTTGCGAGTCTGGGAGATACTGAAGAGTTCCAAGTCTGATCTAGTAATTCTCAAATGTTCATTGCAGTCACAGCTAGTATTAGTGTATGATTCATTTTTGTTGAACTATAGATTGTCTACCCTGGCTTTGTATAACAAATGAACAGAAGTTAACTACTTCAAATTACCAACTATAACTGTTCTGGCTTGCTAATAGTGGTCAAAGGAGTTTTCATATCTCAACTGTTATGCTCTAGTGTGAAAGGAGAGTGCTCCTTTGGGTAGCCTTGTGTGCAAGGTTATCATATATTTGTTTTGTATATCTTTTGTGTCTTCTCTGAAGGGGGAGCCTTGGTGCAATGGTGAAGTTGTTGTCATGTGACTGAAAGGTCACAGGTTCAACTCCTGGAAACAGCCTCTTGTGTAAAAAACAGGGTAAGGCTGCAGACAATACACCAAAATGGTGGGACCCTTTCCCGGAACCTGCATATGCGGGAACTTTGGTGCACCGGGCTGCATATGCGGGAGCTTTGCTATGTGACTGATAAGTCAAAATATATTTTTTCAACAACGATTGATTCTGTTGAAATAGGATCTCCCATTATTAAGGTTATTTTTCCAACAGTGATAGAGCACGTTAAAATTAAGACTGAGCTATTCAAATTGTATTTGAAGTTATGGAAACAGCTGTGACGCTAGGGCACTACATGCTAACTAAATGCTTTAAAGTTTATTTTTGCTGATATGCTGACTCAGCAGCTGATTTGGGATACAAGATTATTAAATTCTTGTGTAAAACAAATTCTTGTTTTAAGGGTGTTGCTGCAGATGGGTAGTGTGTTTAGGGAACCCCTCCTTAAAAATTAAAGTAGCTATTGAGCGAGAAGAACCAAGCCTCTTAAATACCCCATCAAGTATCTCATCGATCTGCAACTTGGACACCTTATAATACCTAAGTTTGTAGAATAGCACTGCTCTTGAAAGCCGACGTCCCAGCAGGTAGACTATGATATTTTTTTCGGCCTTTTCAGTCAACCCCTCCACGGGTAGCCATTTTCGATCCACTGCTAACCAGCTCAGATGTCAAATGATAAGAATCCAAGTACTTGAGGAATCCTCAATGATAGTAAAAGCTATCAAGGGCAAGAACCAACCCTCAAATACTCCACCGAGCATCCCATACTTCTCGATGTGGGACTTAGGCTGCCCATGATACCCAAGTCACTATCGCTTTGCTCCATCTGTATTTTTTTCTTTCTATTTTGCCCATGTAGGATTGCAACACCTTTTTCATTTTGCGTCCTGATATTTGTCATTATGGTTTGATTAAGCATATGAAGTTCTCTACTTCATTTTCATGTTTAAGCTTAGATTTTCTATGAAACCAAATGAAATTTTAGACCATTTTCAGATTTTTTTTGTGTATGTTTGTCTAAAGTAAACGTAAGTCTACCATCACATTATTTTAGATTTACATAAGCTTCGTCAATAAGGCATATATATTAGTCCACATATACTTGGATAATGCTAGTAAAAGCTACTAATATGTTCTGATTTTCCCCATTTCTTTAATTTATTTTGCTGCACCACCATATGGTTAGATATATTGCAAGTGATATGATCTGTTAGGAAGCGAACTTGCTTTTGTTGTCTTTTCTCATTAATTTTGGAAAAATACTTTGCTCTCTTTTTGGGTGTTTCCTCATATTTTCAATTTTTTGTCAGGTGGTAATTACAAAATGCTACCATTTGTTCTGCAACTCATGTATCCAGAAAATTGCTGGGAGTCGGCAGCGCAAATGTCCACAATGTGGTGCATGCTTCGGGGCTAATGATGTTAAGCCGGTTTATTTGTAACCATGTTCCATCATGCTTTTTGAGAAGACCCCAGTGTTCTTTTGAAAATGATCTGGTGTATGGTTCAATTGTATGCTTGTGCCAACTGTTGAGATCAGGAACATTGGCAGCAGCAATCAATGGGTGCCTTTGTCCTTTCATTTTGGAAATGATTCTTTTTGCTGGTACTTCCAAGTTTCAAAGTACCACTTGTACACTTTCGTGAATGTGAGATGTTTGGTTTTTACTTTCAGTGCAAAGAATTTGAAGCCACATGAAACATGATATTCAATCTTTGCAGATTTATCATAATTCTTCTTCCAATGAGATTTGGAGAGGCCAATGAAGGTTGTTCTTTGACTGTACAATTAATATTTCAAACTATAAAAAGCCCGAACTGGCCATTGATTGCCATGTGCCTTGGAAGTTAACTCCTAAGAGTGCAATGACAATGTCTTACTCTTTAGATCAACAGTTCTTTTTCCTGCTGCTATGGCAGAAGTTCAAATTTTGGCTTCACAGGCTTGTGTTGTACTTGTATATATCTTTAGATTCATAAGAGGTCGTTCAATTTTGGTTTATCACAGCCTGTAATCTGTGTAATCGTGTAGATGATATGCCAAGATATCATTGTAATTGATGTTGTGTTGTAATCTACGAATGCCCGATTTAATTGAATTATAGTTATTCTTCTAAATTCCTTCTTACCGGTTCTATGTCTTTGTTATTGAAGATATAAAAATGCTTTAAACAAGCATTTGTTTTCATTACCAGCATGGTATGATATAAACGCTTTAGTCTTCATAGTATTTTGATTTACCAGAGTTGGTTTTTTTTTAAATTGCATTTCATATAAAATAAATTCGTAATGAGAACTAGTATTGATTGTTTAAAAAGTAGTTGCGCAACAAGTACATGAAGAAGCTATACGATATTTCATTAGGCATTTTTCAATTTTTTTTTATAACATGTATACCTTTTAAATTTCAGTGGAATATTTTTAAAACACCAATTTAACGTGCATTCTGGTGTTGTATATTTGGGAGTCAAAGGGAGTCAAATTCACATGGTTTTAGTCTTTCATATTGTTTAAGTGTCCTATTTGGTATGTTCAATTCGATTCGATTTGTATAGTTCTTTAGTGGCATCTCCTTGTTAATGAATGACACCAATGGGGAATGAATATCCTCCCGTGGAATTCTCTCATGTTTTCTTAACATGATCTGCACTATTAATTATCTTCTCTCTCTTATTTTCAACATTTAATATTTTCATATTTATTAATTTTTAATGGTCATGATTTTACTGGACTCTCATGTGACTGGAGAGGATCTAAACCCGAATGACACCCATATCAAATGTGCTCTTTATTATTACACAAAAATGAGGGTCAGCCCCAAAACAACATTCAACGTAGAAGGGAAGTTTCTTGAAATTAAAAAGAAATCTCACTATTTGTGGTAGTGTTTTTCTTCCAAAATCTAAGGTAGCATCCTCATTAATACTTCCTCCGTTTCAAAATATAAGCAAAAATTGCTTTTTAAGTTCATTGATTTAATGATGTATGTGGTTTATAATATAAACCATATACATCATTAAATGGATGGATCTAAAAAACAAATTTTGCTTATATTTTAAAACGGAGGGAGTAATCTTATTCTTAATATTGGTACAACTCCATCGAAAGTTACACCCTAATGAGTTCCTCACATTGATAACTCAGTATGAATTTGCACCTTTATACAATATGAGTTGTATCTTTATCAATTCAATAAGATTATTAACTTTCGTAGCTACGGTGTGATTATATATATACTCTACTTTCTTTATCACCGGATCTTATACAGTATTCAATAGAATATGTGACATAAGATTCTTAATTCCTCTCATGGCATTATTTTCCTTTGGATTACATAAACTACAGCGATTAACCTTTTGTTAATTAGCCTACTTGTTTATATTTACTTAAAATTTTGTGGGGAAAAGCTGGCAATAATCATTTTACTTTGAATACTTGGTCGATAGTGACATATAATAGAAATTAGCCAATTACAAAGTAAATCGTGTTCAATTATTAATTAGTGTCAAGAAAATACAGTATTTGATTGTGATATGATATCCCCTTTCTGCTTTTGTTTTTCATTCTTTGTCTGTGACATCATTCAGCACTTTAATTTTTTCAATAATTCTAATAGGAAAATAGTTTTCTTTGGGTTTTTGTGTGTCTTTTGTTTTTTATTTAACAACAAACGTAGAAGTGCTAAATATCTACCGATTTGTTAATAACTTTTCTATATAAAAAACATCAATCATCTTTAGTGGAGTTCTTCCTCTAACATCATATTTTTCAATTTAAAAGACTCAAACTTAAAATCTTGTTTAAGGTATTTGAATCTGTTCCACGTAAATTACTGTAATGTTAGTTTTCTATAACATCTATAAGTAATTATGGAGATTAGATCCTGTTTATTTCGTGAAAAATAATTTCAATATGTTTTTCTTTTAGCTTACTAATAAAACATATATGAGATCACTGAGATGAACCATCATGAGGAAGAGAAGATGAAACGCTAGTTTAACGTTTGTATCTGATTAGTCCTTTAAGTTGTTTTAGTCTTATATTGGTCTTTTACATTAGTAAAAGTGTGCATCCATTCCGTATGTGTATGTTTATTGTTAAGTTGGTATGTCTAAATTCACCGCTCTCAATACTAAAGGTTATAGTGTTATTGATGAAATACTTGTATGTAAAATTAGGATTGAATCAGAAAACAATAAGAAGAAAATGTATGTAAGTAATCATGTACCTCAATGTTAAATGGTCGTGTAAACACTTTTTAACAAAGTTGAATAAAAAATGGATCAATTTTTTACACATATTTTTTTTAAGGGACTAACTTGTTCACTTTTAATCAAGATCAATTTAAAATTAAAAAAACTAAAAGGACTAATTCGATTAAAATGCTAAATTTAATTCAAAAGATCCTAAGATGTATTTGGCCATAAAAGTAACACAAACTTTAGAAAATGAAATAAGAAAGTATTTCGACAAAGTAAATGAAGCTTAGTTAGTTTTAGAATTAAGAGCATATTTTATGCATGTTTATTTTTGGATATCCCAATTGCTTTTTAACGACGTATTAGATGTAAAGTATCATCAACTTGTAAATGATATTATTCTCTATGAAAAACATGACCCCTCACTTTTTAGTTGTATCTTCCGTCTCAATTTCATTTTTTTTATTTCTAAACTGCTCAAATTTTATAACTTATTTAAGATATTGAAATCCTCTAGAGTAATGATTGTTTTCGTTAACCTTAGTTACTTGTATATAAACTAATTCAAACTTATAATAAAATATTGATATCCGTCAACAGGTCATAGCTTAACCGACGAAAATTTCAACGAAATTATTAGGTTAAATATTGTGATGGGAATTGAATCCCGACACTTCAAGTTGTGTGTATGAGTTTCACTCTTGCCATTTCGTTTCTAACCAATAAAAAAATATCGATTCCTAATCAATTGCTTGAAAGATCTGAAGGGTTTGCCACTCAGACTACAATGATATATTGACATTTGATATGCCATTTAATCACTTTAAAGTTTAACCACACATAAATTTCTTTCTCAAGATGCATGTTGTCGACTACTTTGGATACCTACATGCATGTGCGTGTAATTAGAAACCGAGAATCAAATAAAAAATTTCATACACTTAATCATGAAGCAAAAAGAGAAAAAAAAAATTGTATTCCATCAAGGTTCTTCTGGATGCTTGTTTATTTTATCATCCAATTGATAAAAAAAAATGATTAATAAATGATGCAATATAGTCTCACTGGTATCTTTCCAACATAAAGATAAACAAATGAGAAAGATTTGAGGGTTTCCTTGCTTTACAGTCAACTGCATTAAACCTTCATCAATATGTTGAGAACAAAATCATTAAAGCATAATGTTCTTTACTTCTTTTAAGACAAGATCTTTTCCTAAAATAAATAAATAATTAAGCAATCAAAGTGAGAAAATAATTGAAGGGTATATGATGCTCCCAAATCTAGTAAATAACAATTCTCAGTAAAAATATAATAGAGAATTTCAAATTTCAATCATATGCACACATAAAGTTCATAAAAGATGCTTCTTTATTATTTTGTACATTACCATACATTTGAGTAATTTTTTTTCTATGTCTATTTTAGTCTAAGCATTACTAAACTAAATTAGACAAAATAGCTATAGACAACAACCATGTACATATTCATGTCCAAAAATTTCCACAAGTGACATTCACCAACCTCATAGCTAGGCAGTGATTACATAGGAGACAAATTTAACTCAATTTTATTTCCTTTTTTTTTTTCTTTCTTATTTTGCATTTTATTTTTTTAAATGTGAAACAATAGCTATAGCTAGTAGCAAGGTTTAAATCACGGTCGTGGCTTCATCACAACCAACACATTTTTAACATAATCTTTTCAACACATTTTTTAATTGGTTGAAATTCAAGTAAGTCACACTAAATCATGTGCGTTGCAGATAAATTTAGTGAGACTCATTCAAATTTCAATCAACTAGAGAATGCACGTTGAGACGAGTGTGTCAGAGAGTATCTTGTTAGCACAATTCTACGAACAATTGAGGTCAAATGCAGATGATGCAAATTAATTTGAGGTCGAGTTGGAGCCTACAGTTACAAAAAGCTCGATGTCGCATCCCAGATAGCAGTCGATCAAAGATGACGCTAGTAATACTCCCATGACGAAAGTTGCTCCTCGAGGCGAAGTCCACTATCAACAGCACATAAATGCCAAGAAGAAGAATACGAAAGAATTCCATTTTTTCCATCAGGAAAAAGATCCGGAAGATCAAAGAGTGTGTCATCAATATCATCATTCGTAGTAGCAGTAGTAGATGGAGAACTTGAATTAGACTCTTGAACATTATCAATGGAAGAAAGAGTTGAAAATGAAACTTGATCTTGATCTTGATTTTGTTGTTGATCATTTTCACCTTGGCAACATTCCTTAATCTCCTCAAACACAATGGCTGCTGCTTTTGCAGCTGCAACTTGAATGTCTTTAGGTGAAGTGGTTGAAGGCCTTGGAAGATTTTGAGCCAAATTAGGGAAATTGAGGTAAGCTGAATGACCCTTTATGGCTAAAGCAGCTACATCATGAGCTCTAGCTGCCATTTCAGCTGTAGGGTATGTTCCAAGCCATATTCTTGACTTCTTTCTTGGCTCACGGATTTCAGATACCCATTTCCCCCATGCTCTCATTCTTACACCTCTATATGTAGGGTGTTTTGTGTCATTTTCATTTCTCTCTCTTTTCTTGGATTTTTTATTTCTATTTTGAGGACTATTTTTGGTTTCTTGATTGGTGCATGAATTTGAATTTGAGTTAGAAGATGTTGGTGTTGATGAGGATGTGCTAAAGAAGTTTTCATTAGCATCATTTTCCATGTTGATATGTTTTTCCTAAGTTAGGGGGGTTATGATTAGATTTAGAGAGGTGTATAGAGAGGAAGAATGAGTGTGGAAGGTGCATAAAAATAGAGTGGTGTGTTTGTATTTTATGATTCTCTAAAAAAATAAATTGGATTTATATAAAGAAGAAAGGAAAAGAATAAAGAAAAGAAAAAGAAACAAAAGCAAAAAACTTGAAGGAATATAAAACATGGGCTCCAGAAGGTAACAATTCAGCTACTTTGTTTCCCATGTTGAAATTGAGGAGCACTGCCTTTAGATTTAGATGTACTATATAAAAGATGAATGGATGCCAATGCTTTTTATTTTTTGAGGTCTCTTGTCAATATACGTATTCCTTCTGTTTCACATGTTGGTCCTACTTTTTAGGGACTAAATTCTTTTGCACACATTATTTTTTTTAGAGGAATGCACACATTAGTTGTTCACCAATAACTTGAGATCCATCGATCCATATTACATTTTTTCGGATGTCTTTAAAACAACCTAGTGCGCGATGAGAGTGCGTACAATACACCAATTGATAGGACTCTTATCTAAACCCTGCATGTACGAGAGTTTTAATGTACCATACTGCCCCTTTTTTTATCATCAAATAATTTTCGATGGCAATTTGAGAAAGGACAACAAAGATCAATAAATGCAGCATGTATTGTATCGATGTAATCCAAATATACTATTGTGTAAAACAATTTGTCCTTAGGTAGGTTCCTTTATAAGTGGTTATATCCAGGATTGTTTACATTGTGGTTTGTTCTGTTTTGACGTTGTAGTTTATTCGAGCTGCAATATAAAAAAAAAAAAAACACATGCGGTTTGGGTCGATTGAGTTTTTCAATAAAAATTGAACCAAATCAAACCAATATAGTTTGAGATAGTTTGGTTGTTCCAATTTTTATTTGAGACAATACAGTTTTTTTTTCCAACATTAAAATCAAGATAAACACAATTTATTTCCTGCAATGTTTTAAATTTCATCGAGCATTATAATTTCATCCAACAATATTCCCATCAACATAGACCAAATTAAAAACATGGACCAAAAAGAAACCTATTTGGGAAGAAATGGAAAACACAAATTTTTTATCATTCTCTAAAAGTTGTCATTAAGTTTCTATTATTCAAGATATATCTACATAAACAGATCTGCAACAGTGCAAGCAACATCAAATTAAATCACATAAATATATTTTTGAAACAAAAAAACAAAGAAAAAAATTAAAAAGAGAAAAAACATGTCATTCCAAAAAAGTCTCATTCAATTTTTATGAGTCCTAGGTTGGATGACATATGTTTAATTAGAGTTTATCTTATGTTACAGTTTGATTTAGTTCAATTGGTAAAATAAATACAAAAATTGAACCAAATCGAGTGGTTAAATCAAAAAAATTGCCTGAATACATCCAAACAAAACATAATTTTTTGCAATTTTCGATTTAGAATGATTCGATTTACAATTTTCTATTAGATTAGATCGATTTTGAACAACCCTAGCTATGCCTTTACTTACCTAATAACCATGATTTTCACATGAAAATCCCCACAATAATAATCCTTCTAATTTTAACCATTGATTCTTTTTGGGTGGCTAGTTGGGTCCATTTTGATAGCAGATCCTAAATACATTTAATATATACGGGCCTTTTCTTTTTTATTCTTGGCCATGTGTTATAAACTTTAAATTAAGTTTGTATAATATAAAATGTCAGTGCCACCTGAAAATTAATATTTTTATATCATGTGCTTCTTGTTCTGTCCTCTTCAACTTGACTCAATTTTATGACGTAACCTAATCACAATTATTTTAAGGCTGTTTAGAGTTTAATGAGCGAAGAGACTTGTAGAAAGTGGAAGAAGTGAAATGTCTTGGAAGGAAAGGATTTTGTAGAGATTACTTTTGTGTATAATACCAAATTCACCTAATTGAAAGGAACTTTAGAATTGTAATGTTGAAGATTTTTGAAATGATTTAGGAGAGTTGTGATAATTTTTTTAAATCTAATCTATGTTATAAAACTCTAAAAATTAATAATATATTAATTATCAACGTCATTCTCTACCAAAATATGCTTTAAAATAAAGTGTAAAATTTCTCTATATTTTTCTCTCCTCTTCTCCTCTTCAAACTTCTGAACTACTTCTGAACTGAGCCAAATTATATTTGGATAGAGAGTAATGGAGAGGGATGAGATGACTTTTTAAATTTTTAAAATAAAATATTTTATGATACAATGAAATATTTTTAAAAATAAATTGAAGTATTACATCATCGTAATCATGTTGTTCTTTATTTTATTTTTTAAAAAATATCAAATATATTTTTATATATAGACTTGGCCTTTAAAATTCCTCCAAAACACGGAATTAAAGGAAAACCAAGGATTGAAGGAAGAAACAAGTTTTGGGAGTATTTGTCATCATCAATTAGAGGTGGATTTCCTCTTTACCCTCATTCCCTCATTCATAAACTATGTTAGTTATTTTGGGATTATGGGACTTTGAAATTAACTTATCAAAGTAATGTGTTCATGATGCATGCATGTTAGAGGTAGCTATATGAAGTTGGTTGCTTTAGTTAATCAAATATATATGCTAAATAACTTGCCTTTAGAATTGTTTTCCTACCGTAAAATGATGAGTAAAGATGTGTTGAATATGATTTTGATTTGGGAATGCATTTCAATTAAGTTAAATTTGTCTAGAGTATGAAGTTGATGATGCCCATGTTATTAGTTTGTTCCACTCAAGTTACTTACTTGATGCTATGAATTGTTGTGTTAGTGCCAAGTTAATTTTTATATTTAAAGTGAAATATCAAATTAAAATGATAGTTTAATAGGTAATGGACTGAATGTTTGGAATGGGCTGCAATTGATTGGAATTAGAAGATTAAATCCTTATGATAAAGAGGTTATAGCTATAGAAAAATATCAAAACATGTTGCTGACAATTTGATATGCTATTGTGAATAATTAAAAAGCTAAAAGACTTATGTTTATGGCTTAATACATGCTTTGGTCCTTTAATTTATTTTTGGTTTTCATTTTGGTCCCCTAACTATAAAATGTCTCAATTTGGTCCCATAAGTCTTCCTCCGTTTACTAATGTGGTCCTCTCCGTTAGTTTTTTAATGTCTAAATTTTTTATGTGATTTTAACCATTTGATTGCATGTCCATTGTATCTAATAGTGAACCATCAGCACATAATTTTTTTCACTTTTCATCATCTTCTCTCTTCTTCCTCGTGTCTTCATTAACTTTTTCCAGATTTTTTTTCTTTTCAAAAACCTAAATCCATCTATATATATAACTATAGTTAACGGTGAAGAGGTGTGAACAGAAACCAAACGCAACACACACTTTAACCTTTAGGTTCTTGTTCTTTGCACTTTCATTTCAGTGCTTAAACTCTATCGCTTTACCATTCAACAGTTGAAGAAGTTATGGATAGGCTTTTATCTTCTTCCTCTTTTCTTAACACTAACCTCAAACCATTCATTTTTCTTCCTCCAAAACCTCGTTTTAATTTTGCAGTATTTAATTTTTCCTCTTCAAATCGTTGTTCATTCAATTGGGTCGCTTCAATTTCTCGTAACCATGAAAACTCATCTCCATTTCTGTCTGCAACTCCTCTTTTCGTCAAACCCAACAATTCACTTTCTCATGTTGCCAATTCAGATAAACCTATAATTGAATCAATAAGATCAATGCCAGTGATTTCAATTATGTTCATCAAAATTAACATACATCATTCAAACATGGAATATCAAACCAAGTTTTGCCAACCCATTTTAGAATCGACCCACAACCATGGTTTTTGTCTTTGACAACAATAACAACAAACTCATCGGAAAATCCATAGATCTTTGATGAAATTAGAAGGGGGTTATGTGGAAGAGAATGAATTTGTGAGTGTAGAAAATGGATCTCTGATTTCTGGAAGAGAGAGGGTTTGTTGTTGTTGTTGTCACAATCAATGGATTTGGGTTGTGTGTTTGTTGTTGAGAAGAGAAGAGAACATGTCAGAGAGAGAAAGAGAAGGACGAAGAAAAGATAAGGAAGATAGAGAGATGATGAATTTGATTTGTTTTTTTTGGGATTTGATGTTGTTGCTATTGTTGTGTTTGGGTTGTTTTTTAATGAACTGATACAATTATTAATAAAAAAATTCTGGGTTTGTAATGAACATTATGAACAAGTTGATGAATTTTGTGTTTTCAGAACAAGTAAATGTTGTTGCTGGTTTGGGAGTTTGAGCAACACGTTTAGTGGAGAAGAAGAAAAAATTCTGGGCTAGTATGAAAATGGAGTAAATATTATGTTGAAGATGATTAAGAAGAGGATGAAGAATGGAGGAAAAATTAGTTAGTAAATGGTACACTATAAGATAGAATAGACATGCACAATATGACGATCCTCTTTTTAACTAAAATATCAAATGTTTAAAATTAAAAAACTTAGTAAGGTCTATGGTGGACCACCTATAATGTTGGTCCACCTTAGACATTTAGTGTTAAAAACATACGGAAAGGACCAAAATTGTAAATGGCAGAAGAGTTATGGGACCAAATTGAGACACTTTATAGTTAGGGGATCAAAATGAAAACCAAAAATAAGTTAAGGGACCAAAACATGTATTAAGCCTATGTTTAATTTGAGTTTAAGAATTTAAGTCTAAATGATGTGATGATATGATAAATGTGAAGTAGATATAATAGTCACAAGGGGAGGGTGATGAATTGCGACCCTTTTAAAATTAAACCTGTAATTTAAAAGTAATTCTCAAGTTGAAACTTTGAATGATTAAGTTAAAAACTGGCTTTAGAGCGTTCTGAAGTGTTTGTGCAAAAACAGTTCAATGTGATTGTGTGTGTTGTGTTTACTGTAAGTAAAAGTATAAGGAAGAGAAGAAGAACACAAAGAAATTTATAGTGGTTCACCCAAGTTGGCTAATCCACTTCTCACAATCTTGTGAGAATTTCCATTATGATGCTTAAGATACCCTCTCAAATCCTGCACCTTACAACCTTGTTCCCTTTGAACAATTACAAATTGTATTCTCTTAGCCTCAGCAGGCTTACAACCTTGTTTGCCAAGTCACACAAGACTTTACAACTTTTCTGCTCATCCTAACACTTTAATACCTTTAAAGCTGGATGAGACCTTTCTCTTTACAATGATTTGGAAGTTTGAAAGAAATCAAACAAGAGGAAGAAGAAGAGGGGAGGAAGATTATCTTTAAAAAGATAAGAGAGAATTTTGATTCACACTCTTGAAGATTTTAGGAATATTTAGAGTTGATTTGTGAAATCAAGTTGCTATGAAGCTCTAAACACTTTTAATAAGATGTGTAAGTATGTTTGTTAGCTCTATACTTCAATGATGAGCCTTCCTCTCCTTCTATAGAGTTTACTGACCTCTTGTATCCATTGGAGTGTGACCAATAGTCTTGGGACTTAGCAACTTTTGCTTAAAAATCTGGGTTAACATTTTGAACTTGAAAGACTTCAGAATGTTGTTGTGTTCTTCAGAATACTTCAAAATGTTGTTGTGTTCATCAGGATATTGTTCCTGGGTTCATATGGATGAATGTCGGATGTGTTTCTGAGTTTCATCCTATGAATATCACATGAATTTCTAGGCTTGTCTATGAGTTACGCTTTTCGTAATACTTCAGAATATTGTTGAACAATAGTGTTTCCAGATTTCTGTTGGAACATGTGCGTGAAAGAGGAAAGTGGAACTATCACTTCATGCCATGCTTCAGGGAATTTTTTGGTCCTTGTACAATACCAACTCCCACACGTGTCTAATTCTGATCGAATAAGACTAGATCTTGCTTTTTGCTTTACTTTTTATTTTTTTACCAATAATACTGTTCATGTCAATCTTTAAAGCATGTATGATGACATGTCATCTTACGTTATTCTTAGTATGTTTTTAAGTCATTTTCAATATGTTTTAGCAGCAAAAAGGAGGAGTCATTTCGGGACTTTTGTAATGTTTTCTATATTTGAGTCTGTAATTCTAGTTTTCCCGAAACATAACAATATTAGGGTTTTTTTTGAAGTAATTCAAGAAGAAATCATGCAAATCGGCAAATCAAGAACATTCGAAGATTTGTGAAGACCAAGAATGAAGGTTCAAGAGGCCTCAGGAAAATTTTACAATGGGAGCAATTATGTTCCCAAATTCCGAGACAAGTTATTTGAAAACGAAGACCTAAAAACGATGAGAATCAGATAAATTGGGCCCAATAGGGGAAGCCATGTGCCTAGAGCACATGTGATGCGCCTAGAGCATGGCAAAAATACACCATGCGCCTAGAGAATCTAGCATGCACCTAGGGCATCTGCAAAAATACATTATATCCACCTAGGGCAGGCTATATGTGCCCCAAACATTTGAAATGTGAGAGGCGCAAGCGTAATTTTATTCGTTTTGTGTGGGTTTAGCCCGCGTTTTTAGCCAAACCCAGTTATAAATCTCCACTATAAATACCAACCTTCCTCATTCGGAATTTCTCGTTCAGAACTGTGGCAGTTCAAGAGAAAGGCAACTTTGGAGCTTCAGGAGATTTCTATCTTCTCCTTGATTTTCTAGGGTATATTTTTATCTTTACCAATTTGTTTTTAGTTTCCATGTGTAACTAAATATTTTTAGGTTAGATTTCTAAGATGAACCTCTAATTATTTTTGTTGGATATTTATTTAATTTAATGTCGTTTTATATTATTTATCTTTTGTTCGCTATTTATTTTATTTAGGAATTATTTATTTCAAAGGAGCGTAACCCTAGATTAGGTATTTAGGTTGTGAAAAGGCTTAATATTGTTAATACTATCTTGCTGTTTATATCTTGATATTTATAGCATTATAATATTAATTATCTGTCTAGGAAGTAATTAATTAGTAACTAGTGAAAGATACCAAAAGCGAGTTGACCCTAGTAGTAAGTACTCAGAAGGTGACATTACTAAGACTGAGTAGTAACTCTTTTGAACCTAGGATGTAACTGGTTAGCAATTAAGGAAACAAACGACTTCGGGGAATAAACCTAGATAGAACCATTCTCTTAAACCCTTAGTAAGATTAACGTAGATTAGGGCTGCCCGTTTTTAGAACTACCAAGTAAGTGAGATAGAGTGTACTATGAGTGTCCTAAGATTCATAGATCGGCAGACCAAATGGAACCTTGGTCTTCATTGCCTTGGAAAGCCAATTTAAGTTTATGCTTTCGATTACCTTAAAGATAGTAAGACTCTGCACGTAAGGATCACTGTGCGATCAGCAGGTGCAACCAGACTTAGGAGGGATATACCTAGTTAACCGGGATTTATAGAACCCACACATAAGGATCACTGTGTGATCATCAGGTGTAGCTTCTCTCCTTGTAGGTTAGTCACGTCCGAACGACCTCATCACTTGTTTAGTCTACCTAAGATAGATACACGACATTAACTTTATTTAATATCCAACAATATAAACATAGGGGATTTCGAAGAATCCTAACCGCTGTTTACTTTTCTGCAACCAAAAAAAGGTAAACTGCTTTGTTGCAAACAGATAAAAATTGAAACTTGATCTTTTATATCGTCAACTTATAAAATAATTAACGTGAATTGTTTGGACAAAACGACAATCCCTGTGGATAAGATACTATACTTACACTTTATTACTTGGTAAACGATTTGGTACACTTGCCTAATCCGCACATCAAGTTTTTGGCGCCGTTGTCAGGGATTGTTGATATTTTTGACTAAGAGATTCAAATTACTTATTCCTATTTACCATGAGATGGAATACACACTATTACAAAAAAAATAGAGGACGAACCTGATCCTTGATTGGAGTACGAACGAGCCAGATACGAGTTGATGACTAAAGCGATATCAACTATATTTGCTGAATTAAATCAACAAATTAAGGAGTTCGGAAACGTCATTAGGAAAGGAATTAATAAATACTTGGAGGAACTCAACTGTGCTACTAACAAGGTTTGTGAAACTCGCGTATGCTTCATAGAATTCCTTGAAGACGAGTGAACAACATCTCAAATTGAGCACTCAATCCCTCCACCTTCTATTCATATTTCTAGTTTACCTACTAAAAATAATATCCAAGTAACCGAGAATGATTATAACTCCCTTGAGTCTGATAATAAGTCTCTCCCGACAATGAGGCCATTTTCGGTTATGATTATAAATGTTAACCCCGATTCCGACTTCTCCAACAATAAGACCAATGAGCATGCTACGAAGATAAACCCTAATGAGAATCGGAGACATGAATCTACTGATGCATGCCATCTTAAGAATGAGTATCCAACTGTTAATAACCCTAAAATTTGTAATCCTTATAAGAAAGATAAATTAGAGAAATTAATTGTTGGAAATCATAGGAAAAAGAAATGAGAGGATAATATGGTCAATCTAGTGACCTAAAAAGAGCCTATAGAGTAAGTCTCTCTTAAAAAAAAATTGAAACAGGTGAGTGGGCAACACGCGCGCGCGTGAAACCAAGCGCGAAGCCTATTACAGGCACGTGAGGTATGGGAGAAGAGAGTGGCTTCGGCCACTATTCAATAAAACCCTATATTCTCCTCTTTTCTTAATATTTTTTTCTTCCTAACCTCAAACAAAACTTAACCTTGAACCCTTATTATTTAGAATCAATTTCTAGCTTTTGAATTGTGATTCTAAGCAACTTTTATCCCCTTTTTCTCTCCTTCTTTTCACAAAATTCATGAACTTTCTAACCCTTGTTTCTACAAACCCTTATTTTTGAAAACCTCCATTAAAACTTCATCAAAACATCTTCTCCTTCACTACACAACTTTCTTTTCTCATCACTTTCTTTAACCTTTTAAGAAACCACACAATTTCCACCTAAAATCTAAACTTTTTACCATTAAAAATTTCACCTTTTTCCAACTTTGAACAACAACAATCTTAACCCTTTTTTCACCACCTTCTAATTTTGTTCTTCAAAATTTCCAAAAGATTTCTCTACCCTAAGCAACTTCACAAATTCACAAACACTTTCACCCATTCACTTTTCATCAATTTTCACTCTCACTAAAAAACTATTTCCTTATTTTGTTTCTAACAAAAGAAAGGAAATATTTTTTTTTTACTAACCACTAGAATTTCAAGTTGCTGTTGTGAAAGTGTAGGTATGGCCAACAAAAGAAAACGATAAGGTTTTCCATTATGCAAGAGAGTCGTTCATAAGGCTAGGTTTGACAAGTGCAAACAATTGAAGTTTGTAGGAGAAAAAACATTCGTATTGTATGAGGATATAATTGATGGAATTCAAGAAGAAATAGAAATAAGGGGATGGAATAAATTGAAAGGGTTAATAAGAGGTGCAAATAGCTCTATGGAAGTGGAGTTCTTTGCAAATGATTTTCAAGAAAAGGAAAATGATCCCCCATTTGAATCATTAGTGAGAGGAGCAAAAGTTCCATTTGATGAAGACACGATTAATGATATGCTTGGACTTACGGCACCATTAATATGTGGGGTGGAGAAAAGAAGGAATGAGCTTGATAGGATAAAGCACTTGAAGATTCATGGAAACTAGAGGAAATAAAGGAAGAGCTTTCTATTGAAAGTACCCCATGGATGAAGCAATCTAAAGGATATTTACCAAAGAAGTTTAGCTTGAAATACATGAAGCCACTAGCTAAGGCATGGGCCACATTCGTTGTAAATACACTAGAAAGTTGTGGAAATTCTTCCGAATTTTGATTCGTAAAAGTTGTGGTGGTGCAAGATATCTTGGATGGGGATGAAATCAACGTGGGGAGACTCATTGCAAACAACTTACAGAGAATTGCTAACGAAACCAAGGAACTATTCACCCTTGGGTATTGTAGCATTATCCAATCTTTAAGCAAAAGATCCCAAGTTAAAAAGGTCAACAACGACATGATGTTGAAGAAAGGTATTGACATGGATGACAAGTGGTTGAGCAACGTTACTAAGGATCAAGAGGATCTACCAAAAGGACCAAGAAGCGCACATAAGGAAAAGTAAAAGGAACCTCAAGAAAAAGAAAAAGCACCTGAAGATGAAAGGCAAGATAAGTATTATAATTAGACTTTAAGGATGGAAAATGCATTAATATATATGAGCAAGGCTATGAACTATCCAACAAATCAATTTAAGGGTTACGAGGCATTGTAAAAACAATGGGAGAAGCAAGAGTAGAATACTCAAAATCATCTCTCTATGCAAGGTATAATGGAGAAATGGGACTATAGGAAAGTCAACATCACTTGGAGTTGATGGAACTAAAGGCAAGACAAGAAAAAGGGATCTCGGAGTTTTAGGAAAGTGCAAGAGAATCAAGGGAGAATAGGATGCTTTTGGATCTATTAAGAGATGAAAACTTTGGCTCCGACACTTTTTCAGAGACAACAACACATGGGTTGTGATTGGTTATAAAGTCAAGCTAATGACTCAAAAGAAGCGCTTAATAGTAAGAAACCTATTGACCGTCGGGACTCAGACGTTAAATAAGCGCTGAATGGGAGGCAACCCATTATTTTTATTTTTGTGCATTTTTCTTTTTGCTAAGCTGAGATGATCTGACTAATCAATTTCTTTTCTTTTTTTGTTGCTTATCTTTCAAGTATTATCTAATAAAATATTATTTCTTTTGCATTACATATAAAACCTTTCCTTTTATGCTAAATTTGTTTTAGTCTCAGGTATTCAATTCAAAGAATTTTAGACGGAGGCTAGTTTATCCATATATTTAAGAGCACGATTTCCTTCTTCCGTCAAAGGAGGTAGATTTTTGGGGCTTGCTATTGAAAGGTACTTATAGGATCACCATCTCTTTTCCGAATAGCATAACCGGTGAGATTCAGAGCCAAATATTTCCATATCCATTCTAGGTTGTTAGATACTTAAATACTTCCAACACATATTATGAGTGTTCCACATGAATGCTATTTTTGCTTGAATTTACGACCGTTCTTTAGGGAAGATCAGTTAGGTTATTATACACACGAGGCAATTTCTTTGGTACCTTGAGCCTTTCAAGCCACCTTTTTTATGTATTCTTATTATCCTTTGTGAAACCACTTTGAGCCTCTAGACGATTTTTTTTTCTTTTTTAGTGACGAATCATATCACAGTCTTACACTTTAAAAGCACTCTGTTTGACTTCACTTGGAGTTAGATAGGTATTGTTATGACCGCCCATGCTTTGAAATTAAGTTTTGGGTTGCTCTTTGGAATTAAAAACATTTTAAGTTTGCGGTGGGGTAATAGTAGAATATACTTTGTCAGAAAAAGAAAAAATGAAAAAAATGTAGAAGACCATGAATCTACACAAAAAAAAAAATAGAAAAAAGAAAAAATCAAGAACAAAAAAATGGTCTCTTAAAAAAAAGTATCTTTTTGTCACAAATAAAAAGACAAATAGATCTACTGTTTTACCCATCTTGTTTGAATCAAGGAATGAAGGATGGCAGCACGTTCATGAATTAGTAGGAATCCCTAGGTTAGTGAACTAACTCCAAGTTCTTTTGTTAGCCTACTTTCCCAAATATATCCACCCTTAACCTAAGCCAAGCTATAACCCTCAAAGTCCTCTAAGTGTGCAAATAATATGATTTTGACTGTCTGTTTATAATTGTTTCAAATTTATAACAATGTACATTCATGTGACGACTGTGTTGGAACAAAGAGTGTTTAACAATACCACTTTTAGTTTTGATGATAACAAGTTATTAAAAATTGTCAATTGGATATGCTAATATTTGTTTAAGCGTGCAAGATCTTAGTCAAAGATTTTAATCTTAGAAAGTATTATGTAAGAACAAATGAAGAGCAAAATCCTAAAGAAGCTTGTTGCAAGTGATTCTGAAGACTTAGAGAGCCTGAAGAATCATCTAAAGTTGTTTCGAGAGATTATGAAGACTTGGAGAGTCTGAAGAAGCGGTTTCGAAGAAGTACAAGACTCAGAGAGTTTGAAGAAGTTGTTTCGAAGAAGTTCAAAACAAGAGGTTCTGAAAACTCAGAGAATCTGAAGAACGAAGAGAGTCTAAAGGAGCTGAAGAGAGTCTGAAGCCCAACAAAGTCTAAAAGTTCTACAGAGAGTCTGAAGATTGCAAATCAAGAATTTGTTTAGATGAATCTCTGAAGGCATTTCGTTGCAGAAGAAACGTTCTCATGGAGTAACGGCTATTTTCAAGTCAGCTTAAGCATGGGATGCGTTGCGACAAAGAATGCAGGAAAAGGATAGAGTACATCTTACGACCCCTGTTTCCACTACTCCACTACTTGTACTATTGGCAGCTGTGTCTACTGGTATTTTCGCTACAAAAGGAATGGATTACCTCAAGCAACATATCAACAATATTTGATCAAGCTTCTAGATGACTCTGTGATGTGCTGGATTACCTCAACGTCTCTCTACAACCTCTATATAAAGGAATGAAGACTTAGAGAGTTGACTACTGACTCTGAATGAACTATTGAGCTATTACTCTATTTTGTTATTCTCCCTGAGTCAAGCAAACACATCAACAACTTAGGAAATTCTTACAAACTTATTTATCTTAGAATTTCTAAGTGTCACAGAAAACAGAGTCTTATTATTTTGTAATTGGAACACCACCGATTGTATATCAAATGTTCAAACTCTAATTCAATTTTCTGTAAATTGTGTTAGAAGTCTCTTGCTTGTGTGCTTGAGCAATAAAAGTCTCTTGGGTGTGTCCTTGAGCAATTGGAAGTCTCTTGCCTGCGTGTTTGAGCATTTGGAAGTCTCTTGTTGTGTGCTTGAGCAACTTGTAATTGGTTATTACATTTTAGTGAACTTTCCTTGGAAGTGCAAGGAGGACAGGACTACTTCCGGTTTGTGGAAGGAACCTGTATAATTGCTTGTATTCTCTCTTTCCCTTATCTCTTTACTTTATTCCGCTGCAACAGACTCTGAACTTCCATCAAAACTTGAACTTGTTCAAACTCTGATCCTAGAAAACAGAATCAACCTCTTAAAGAGACTCGAAAAAGAAAACACAATTCAACCCCCCTTGTGTTTTTCTCACCTTCAGTTGGTATCAGAGCTCCGGCTCTGTTGTCGTAGCACTTAAACGTGTGACAGAAAAGATCCAGAGAAAAACATTTCTTCCGGTTAACCTACAACTTCTGGTGCTAGTGTTGGTGTTGCTATACCATATGACTATGGATCCAGTAACAGTAATAAGAAAGCTGATTCTGGAAAAATTCCTAAATTCAACGGTGATCCTGAGGAATTTTCATGATGGAAAACCAACTTCTACAGTTATGTCATGGGCTTAGATGTAGAACTTTGGGACATACTAGAAGATGGTGTTGGTGACTTAGAACTTGATGATGAAGGAGCTGCTATTGACAGAAAGAAACACACTGCTGCTCAGAAGAAAAGCTACAAGAAAAATCACATAATGAGAGGAGCACTTCTCACAGCTATTCCCAAATCAGAATACATGAAGATGAGTGACAAGTCTACTGCAAAAGCTATGTTTTCCTCTCTCTGTGCTAACTATGAAGGTAGCAAGAAAGTAAGAGAAGCAAAAGCTCTTTTGCTAGTTCATCAGTATGAACTGTTCAAAATGAAAGAGGATGAAAGTATTGAGTAGATGTACTCAAGATTTCAGACTCTTGTTTCTGGACTTCAAATATTGAAGAAGAGCTACATAGCCTCTGATCACGTGAGCAAGATCCTGAGAAGCCTACCCTCAAGATGGAGACCTAAGGTAACTGCCATTAAAAGATTTAAACACTTTAAGTGTTGAAGATCTTGTCAGTTCCCTCAAGGTTCATGAGTTAAGTCTCAATGAACATGACTCTGTTAGAAATTCAAAAACCATTTCTCTAAAGTCAAAAGGAAGATCCTCAAAAGCTCTCAAAGTTGAAGAGTCTGAAAATGAATCTTCTTCTGAAGGCTCTGAGGAAGATCCTGATGTTGCTAGAGAAATGGCTATGCTTTCCAACAGACTGCAGTACCTGGCCAGAAAGAACAAGAAGTTACTGGGTAAAGGCAGTGGTAAAGGATTCAAGAAGGAAGAACAGAAAAGTTGCTTCAACTGCAAGAAGCCTGGGCATTTCATTGTTGATTGTCTAGATTTGCAAAAAGAGAAATCCAAGTCAAAGAAGCCAACCTTCAAGTCCAACAAGTTCAAGAAGAAGATCAAAAAGAGTCTGATGGCTACTTGGGAAGATCTAGACAATGAGTCAGGGTCTGACGAGGATGATGCTGAGGATGAAGCTAATGAAGCTATGGGTTTGGTAGCAACAACTGAACCAGAAAAGGAATCATCCAATGCATAATCTGATACAGACTCTGAAAGTGAAACAGATGTATATTCTAAACTCACTAGATCTGAACTGATTGATTCTCTCAAAAAGCTTCTTGGTCATTATGAAACCAAATCCACAGAGTTGAGGAAAGTTAATCAACAACACAATAAGTTGTTGAAACAACATGACTTAATTATGTTGGAGATGGATGTTTTAAAGAAAGAAAATGAAAACTTAATGACTAAGAAGTGGCATCCATGATTTATAGCACATATCAGAACAGAGGTAAAGGTCTTGGATTCATAGGAGGTAACTCTAATGAAGTGATCCTGAAACCTGGTTCTGATGGCGCCAAAGAAGCATTTGAAAATATTTTGTGTTAGAATCTGATAAAGTCAATACAGTGACTCATTCAGAACCTAAAGCGTCAAGTTTTAAGGCAATGACCAAGTCAAAGTCAAAGAACCTAAAGCCAAAGTTTCTGAACAACTTTGAATCAAAGGCTCCCAAAGTTCAGATTCTGACGAAACCAGAGTCTGGTTAACAGATTCTGAAGAAACTAGAGTCTGAAAATAAGAAGCCCAAGACGCAAAGAAGAGAAGCTGTGCGTGGTAAGTTGGATTCTAGACAGTGGCTGCTCGCGACACATGACTGGAGAAAAGTATATGTTCCTAACCCTGACCATGAAAGAGGGAGGAACTGTGGGATTTGGAGGAAACCAGACTGGCAAAATTATTGGTACTGGAACCATTGGTAACTCTTTAATCTCAGTCAGTAATGTGTGGGACCATTGGTACTACCGAAATTTTCCCTGAAAAGACAAAGAATATTCCGGGCCACAAGATGTGTAAAAGTGAGATCTTAGGTCAAAAGTTGGGTATGACAGATGCCCCTATTTAAGTTTCTTCGTCCGGAGGTTTGAAGATGAAATCATCGATTCAATGGGCCGAGGAGTTTTAAAGACATAGTACACCAGTTTTTTACCCTAAGATACCATGAATGCTCGTGATGCAAGTATGAATACAAGACGACAAATGTGATTTGACTGAGGAAAGAAACAACAACAGGATACCCAAATCCGTTGAAGAAAGAGATCCAACTCCGCTAGGGGGTAATGTAGTTTCACTAAGGAAAATGATTGTCTACTATCGTATTAGTTCAGAACGATAGATTAATAAAGACAAAAGGTTTTTAGTGACACTTTTTGAATAGATACACTTGGGATGACACTATAAGAATAAAGGTAATTTGCAAGTTGTTCGTTTGTAATATCTGCCGCTTGGCACAATGAGTGACATCTCTTGACCAGACACACTGAGGATGAAACTTTTGAGAAAATGTATTTTGCAAGCAATTCGCTAGGCTTAGGGTATTTGCAAGAAATTCACTTGGCTTGCGAGATTTGCAAGCGTCCACTTGGCTTATGAGGTTTGCAAGCATCCGCTACGCTTATGAGATTTTCAATCCGCCTGGCTTATGAGGTTTGCAAGCATCTTCTTGGCTTATGAAAATTTGCGAGCTAGGCTCGACTTATGAAAATTTGCGAGCTAGGCTCGACTTATGGAAATTCGCAAGCTAGGCTTGTCACATGGTTTTTGCAAGCTAATTGGTTGGCACAGGGTATTTGCAAGCTATTCGCTTGGCACAGGGTTTTTGCAAGATATTCGCTTGGCACAAGGTATTTGCAAGCTATTCGCTTGGCACAGGGTTTTTGCAAGTTATTCCCTTGGCACAGGGTATTTTCAAGTTATTCGCTTGACACAGGTGATTTGCAAGTTATTCGCTTAGCGCAAGGTTTTTGCAAGCTATTCCCCAGGCACAATATTTTTGCAAGCTATTTGTTCGGCACATGATGAGTGACATCTCGTGACCCGACATACTGGGGATGACACTTTTGAGAAAATTTATTTTCAAGTTGTTTCTATAAAGAAACTGCCACTTGCTGTTTGGGTCAGGACTGCACTTAAGAGATACGGCCAAACAAGACTCTAGGTGACTAATGCAATCATGTATGAATGATGCTTTGTACATGTTGTGTATGCAAGAACGTATGAATGTATGGATACATGAATGTATGAATGTATGACTTGTATGATTGTACGACTGTATAACCATATTTGACAGGAGAACTTGACGAATCAGATAGGACAAGTAGGATGGGTAGTGGCCTGACGTCGCAGTACAAACACTTGACAAACTTCATCGGAGATGATATCATTAGGGAAAAATCGAGCTATTGACGGGGTGAAGCCCGACATGAGGTAGCCATTGATGGGGATGTAGACACTTCCTTAGGAGAAATCCCATTGTTAACCACAAAATCTGGAAGAAGTCGTTATTTGCAATCCGACACAGAGTGTTCTTTCATTGGTATGCCTTAGCCATCATGCCTTTTCTTTTGTAGTTTTTCTTTTTGAATCCCTAACTTTTTCCTGGACCGCCCTTTCAAGTTTTCAGTCCACCGGGAGTATATTTCCTTTTTTGTGCCCTTAATTTTTGCATGGACTACCCTTTTGGGTTTTCAGTCCACCGGGATGCTCTCTATTGCCTAAGCCTCCTTTTCAGGTTTTCAGCTTAGCGAGCTTTTTACTTTTTTGTATTTATTGACAGAAGTCCTCCCACAACATTTCACCATGTTTCCCTTGCAGAGTTTAACCATTCTCGAGGTAGATGTTGACGCATGATTATCTTACTCACGAGTTCAAAGAGAGTGTGTTTGTTGTTTACATTTTGCAAAAGATGTGAATTTTTTTTTTTTTTTTTTTTTAAAAACTTTGCTTCAAGTATTGACATAAAAAATAGAAGAAATTTTGCAAACAGAATGAATGAGAATTTCAATTAAATAGGCACAGGCTCAAATTTTATTAATGGAGTGGTGACCTGCCAATGGCATGGCCCCAAATATCTTTGTAAAGTTTGGAAAATGATATATATACGAGAAAGATACATTGAACACAATAACCACTATTCTCCCTAATAACTTTGAATTCCACTGTTTCGAGTCATTGATTTGCAGATGTTTCGAATCGGAGGTCTTTTGCTAGCTAAAATGCCCCAAGTGAATCATGTCCGACTCGATGTAGTTACTTTGTCATAATCCTTAACTTTGGCATAGATCTCCCTTTCGGGTTTTCAACCTAGCAGGATGATCATTTTCTGTTTATGACTCTAATTTTTTGCTTGGACAGCCCTTTCGGGTTTTCAGTCCACCGAGACGCTCATTTTTGTCTAAGCCGCCTTTTTAGTTTTGCAACTTATCGATATCCGTGCAAGGCGAACGGTAGAATCTTATGCCAATCTTTATAAGTGAACGCCATCTTCTGGATAATCTTCTTGATAGCTTTCTTTGTAGCTTCAAAAGCTAAGATGCCTAGTAGAGGAGAGATATCATCGGGAATCTTTTCATCATCTTCTTCTTCAGCCTCGGATAGGATACAAGGAACTCAAAGTTGGGAGAGAGTACAAGGTTAATGTGTTCAAAAGGTTTATCAATATTTAATCTGCATTTATGTTGGATTTTAGAAAGTGAATGATTGTATGCATTTGGAAATGATTGTCTTTGGGTTCTTTGTGTTAACATTTTTTTCCAGAAAGAGCACAAAATAAAAACAAAGTCAGGATCAAAACGACTTTTTACTAATGATGGAAAATATATGAAGCAAAACCCCCTACACAAGTTCGCTTTCGTGTCGGGCGGGACGAAAGAATTTATTTGAAAAACAGAAAACAATAAACAAACACATTTTTTGAACAAAGGAGTAGCTGAAGGAACAACAACGGCGACCCTAACCGCGGTAAACCACTCCATGTGTCACCAAAACTAGGCACCGCCTCTTCAGGATATTGGTAGATGAGGTCCCATGATTCGGTATTGGATTAGCTTTGCACATTTGGATTCAAGTCTTTGAAGGGCAGGATGTTGGCTTGATCCAGCTTCTGGACTTCGGCTTTGAAAGAGTAACAATGCTCGATGTCATGTCCCGGTGCCCCTTGATGGAAGGCACAAGAGCTGTCAGATCAGTACCAATTTGGCAATCTTTCAGGCACCCGAAGAGGCGCTCTGGTCTGGACAAGGTTCTTCTCAAGCAAAATGGGAAGCAGCTCCGCATACCCCATAGGAATGGGATCATACTGTTGTCGAGGCTATTGTTGATATCGTTGCTGATATTGTTGTTGGGGCCTTTGCTGGAATTGTGGCGTATTCTGCGCAAACGCCAGCAAAACTACCATAGTACTCAGCTTCTCTAACTCGCCCCGTTGCTGATATTGTTGTTGGGGCCTTTGCTAGAACTTGCTCGATCTTATCCATTTCCTTTTTAGTGTTTGCACGAGTGTTGTAGGTGCAAGTTGGCTTTAGACGTGGACGTCAAGCCACTTTCGAGGCAGATTGACCTTTTGTATCAAAGAGCAACGTGTGAGACTCGGACCTTTGAAATTATGAATGCAGAATGATGCATGATTCCTATGAAAAAAATGGACAATTTTTATTTTTCGAAGGACTTTTAAAGCAGTTGTAAATATCACAAAGAACCTTGTTTGTTATGAAATATTACAAACAATTCCATTTTTAAAAGCAAAAACAAAGTCAAGGAAAAAGTCCTTAACAAAAGCCAAGGAAAAAGTCCTTTTTACAAGATCCATATATGTTATGTTTACAAGACAACTTATTTAAGTCCTTCGACATGAATGAGATTTTTTTTATGAATGCATGCATGCATGCATGACTATGTAACAAAAACAGAAAAACATGGTGTAAGGCTTAAGTCCATAATGTTGGAGTCAAGGGTAAGTGCGACATATGGTACGGACTATGGTTTCATTTGTACCTGTATCACGAGTTCTACCAAGTTCCCAAAGTCATTGACCTCTTATGGATATTATTGGATTACATGACTGACTCCTGGTCCAACAACATTCGCAAGAAAGTCTCATTTGAGCGTAGTTTCACGTGTCAACTAATTTCAAGACTACTCTTGATTAGTCACTGCACTACGCCCTAAAAGGAAAAGATGGGTTAAAGGTAACTCTAAAAGTCCTCAGCTTCATGCAACGCTCAAAAAAGTGATAATGCCAATCACGACTACTCATGACGACATAGTACTACCTTCATGAGGCCTCCATGGAGTGGGGTTATATCACTTGTACACAAGACCCAAGATTACTCTTGGTATGACACTTTGATTATACCACTATCCTATCTTATTGTTTCCCTCAAGTCCGAGTATAGGACTTATCTCACCACTCATGTAAGAAGAAAAAAACACATAGGCACGTATTTATATTTTTTTTAAGCAAGTTATAGCACAAAAATAAATAAGACACATGTTAGGCTCAACCCACTTAGGGGATATCCCCAGTGAAGCTGTCATTTCTGTCGCGGTGATTTTCGGATATCAAGCTATTGATTAGCATTGACTCACAAATTTTTAATTCACCACCGAGCTTTAATTTTTCCAAGGGAAAGGGAAAATAGTTCGAAATAACCCACATTTTAAAGAGATTTAAGGTTTGGGGGTTGGTTATGTGAAAGGAAGGTGTTAGCACCCTAAACGTCTATAGTATTCTTTAGGAACCTCTTGCTTTAATTTATTTTTTGGATAAAATGTTTTATTTGCTTAAAAAGATTAAATGTGGTGAGTAAAAAGAAAATGTTTTTTCTTTATTATTTTTTTATTTGGAAAGACAAGTGTCTTTTGCCTACGTACCCGTGAATGATCAAAACCACGTAGTTTCGGGTAAAAAAACAGAGTTATTTGTTTGATATTTTTTAATTATTTTTGAAAAGGTTTTAAAAATGAAGCTAAATGGTAAAGATAAAAAATTTGTTTGGTGTTTTTTAGTTTTAGAAAAAAAAATATAAATATTATTAAATGCATTAAATTTTTCATTAAAGAAAATTAAATGAAAAAGTCTCTCGATAAGAATCAAGATTTTTTAAGAAAAGGAACTCTTTTTGAAATTTGTTTTTTTTAATATTTGAATGTTTTTGAATTTTTTCTTTTTAACCTAAAATTAAAAAAACGACGATGGATTGAGCGAGAGTTCCGCAGTGAGACCGGGTCAAAGCGGATCCCTTTTCCTTAGATAATAAACTAACTTTTTTTTTTTTTTTTGCATTTTTAATATATGAAAGATGAATAAATAAATGAATCATAATCATGTGTTAGCCAACAAGGATAAGATAGGTAAAAAATAGAAAGGGGGAGAGCGCTCTGCTAGGGCACATCCACTAGCAAGAGCCGCCACTTCATGTTCTTCATTCCATGGCCATTACTTTCAATTGATTACTTTCAATCTTCCAAATCTATTCAATTGTAAGTGCACTTCTGATTTAAATTCATTCATTACTTGGCTCACGTTGGTTCATAGGGATTGAGTAGCTTCCAACGTTCTTGTATTGGTGTGTTGTTCATTTTTGCTTTGAATGCACTTTTGTCCACTTGTGAATTCCATTTGATTACATTGAAGGTTATTTGGTGGGATTAACAACATAATTGGATTTCTATTCAATTATCCATTCAATTGATTTTTCCACTGACTTACTATTCCATTACCTTACTGCACTTGCACCCCTTCTGTACTTTACACAGCTGGGGCCATGCCTTTTGATTGGTAGGACGAGCTGGCTCCATCTGCTCCAGTAATCTCTTCAGCCATGGTGGCTCCTCCACCTCCCAAACATGTGCAACATATTTCCTTCGCACAAGCACTGATAGTCGCACCAACGACCTCCTCTAATGATAACTTGCCTAAACCTTTAATTAGAGGGGAGTCTGTTAGCATCACAATTATGCAGCAAATTTATGAAAAATGATTGGAGATTTGTAAGCATAACCTAAGAGGTCGATTGGTCCTAAGCAAGGGAGACAAGCCCTACACAACCAAGGATATTCACCTAAAGCTACAAAAACAGTGGAAGACGACTGGTGAATGGAGCATGAGGCCCTTAGGGAGGGGATTTTTTGATTTTACATTCGCCTCTGATAATGACTTGCACATGGTGTGGGCAACATGAACCGTAAACCTCAAGCCGGGGGTTCTTAGACTATTTGAATGGACCAAAGATTTCAACATGCATAAGCAAAGGAACACCCATGCTCAAGTGTGGATTTGTTTGATGGAATTGCCACAAGAGTACTAGATGGATAGGACATTACGTGAAATTGCTAGCGCCGTGGGTACACCGCTTATTATTGACAATGCAACGTCCAAGAGACTATATGGTCACTATGCTCACATCTTAGTTGACATGGATTTAGTTACTTATAAATAAATAAAGGTTCATCTTACAACCCTAATTAAAATGAATTTAGTTAATTATTGTAACAAAATATACCAAAGAGCCTAGTAGTATTGGCTTGGGACTTGGGAGTGTGCTCCTCCTTAAGGTATCATGTTCGATTCCCTCTGATGTTAATTTGGGTGAGCTAATTTAGCTTCTTAAAAAAAACAAAATACACCAAAGAAATAAAAGATACTCTAAGAACAAATGTTGAGGTAGCTCTTAGATTCTTAATATACCAAAGAAATAAAACATACTCTAAGAACAAATGCTGATGTAGCTCTTCCTTGATGCCTTTAGTGCTTGTCTTTCTTTTGAACAACCAAGTTCTTAATGAATATTGTGAATGAAAGGTATTGTCTTTATATGCATTGTCTTTATATGCATATCTCTAGCTGGGTTTGGGTTGAAAAACTAGACTTTTTCCCCAAACACGCATTTAAAATAAAAAAAAACGTTGTATTTTCTTGTAACAACATGGTGGCTTCCTTCAATATTTTTTTTGTCATTTTCTTCGTTTAACTGTTTTCCTTCTTCGATTTGTTTTGGGACTTGGTATAAATTTTTTCCAATTTGTAATGTCTTCAAAGCCTTTTTGAACTTTGATGACCTTCATTCATGTCTTCCAAAACTTCCATGAGGTACCTTGCTTTTTCGAATTACATGATTCCTCAATAAAAGACTCAAAGTGCCTACGAAATTGTTTGATTTATTGAAGAAATAGAATTACATGACTCGATTGAAAACATTACAAAATATGCCTTAAACCATGAGCAAATTTTCTAAAACTCCTCTACAGAAACCACTTTTACATAATTAAAATTCCTAAATTGTCATCTACAGAAATCACTTTGACATACAAATCTTAGAATTTGACCACATACCTTATAAATTATTACTTATTGATTAGAGAAATAAGAATAACCTTAATTGATTAGATAATGAAGACGAAAATTCATATGTAACGTTTCTGATGTATGCAAGACACAAATATTCTCCCAATCTAAGATCAATCACACTGACTAGGTATGTCACACTCCCTAGGGTATAAAGCATTATTTTGTTTGATGCATACGAAAATTAGAAATAACTCATATCATAACTCAATAAGATACTTTCATTAATGTAATCCAACAAATAAATAAAAGTTCATCTTATAACCCTAATTAAAATGAGTTTAGTTACTTATGGTAACAAAATATACCAAAGAAATAAAACTTACTCTAAGAACAAATGTCGAGGAGACTCTTCCTTGATGCCTTTAGTGCTTGTCTTTTTCTTGAACAACCAAGTTCTTAATGAATATTTGTGAATGAGAGGTATTGTATATATAGGCATATCTCTAGTTAGGTTTGGGTTATAAACCTAGACTTTTTACCCAAACACACATTGAAAATAAAAAAACGTTGTATTTTCCCGTAATAACATGGTGGCGTGCGTAAGGCTAGGTGCGAGATGCGTGGAAGCTTACCGAGAGCAAAATGCTCATTGCCCCATATGCCTGGGGAGTGCGAGGTATGCGCGAGGCGCTTATCCCCAACCTTCAATATTGTTTTTGTCATTTTCTTCGTTTCTTCAAGTGTTTTCCTTCTTCGATTTAGTCTTGGGACTTGGTATAAAATTTTCCCAAGTTGTAATGTCTTCAAAGCCTTCTTGAACTTTAATAACCTTCATTCATGTCTTCCAAAACTTCCATGAGGTGCCTTGCTTTTTCGAGTTACATGATTTCTCAATAAAAGATTCAAAGTACCTATGAAATTGTTTGATTTATTGAAGAAATAGAATTACATGACTCGATTGAAAACATTACAAAATATCCCTTGAACCATGATCAAGGAGGAGCATACTCCCAGGTCCCAAGCCAATACCACCAGACCAACTCAAGTGGGAAAAAAAACGTAAGATGACCTGTCATCACGCCCTTCTCTCTAAATATGAGAGACTCTAAATTCATGTCCTCTAATGATATTAATGTAGTTCATCTACATATGCCTCTTAAACTCCGAGGAATCAAGGACGAGTCAACGAAAGATTTAACAATTAGAGAATCATATTCTAAACAAAAATGAGACAAACATAGATCATAATCCTTCTCGATAGCAAGCATGAAAACAATCAATTCAACCTTGAAAACATTATAGACTCCAAGTTATCTATTAATCCACTAAAATCCACCAAGAAAACACCATTAATTGTAATCCCTAGACAAACCACCTCAGGCCAAGACCCTATAAATTCCCCTAGAAGACACCAACATTACAACATTAATCCTTCTCGAATTACTCTTATGTTTATGGGATTCTCACTCCTTCTACTTAGATCAAAAGCAACTCTAATGGGGCTTCTATGTGAGCTCCTGGTGTCTTGGCTTGAGGTTGTTTGCAATTAATGGTGTTTTTCTTGGCGGTTTTGCAGTTAATCTCGGGTCTAATGTTTTTAAGGCCGAATTTATTGTTGTCATGTTTGCTATTGTATGAAAAAGACTGGTCTCGTTTTTTTTACAATGTGATTCTTGGTATCATGGAAGAGTCTCTCACATTTAGATGGAATGTATCACCTGTGCAGATAAATTAGCTAATTATCGTTTTCAAATTGTGTACTTCGATTGGTGAGATTTGTTAGTTGTTACAAAGATGTATGAAAGAATACTTTTATTTTGAGATTCATCTTGCTGCTAGTTGTACCATAGAAGTGCTCAAGACACCCAACATGTTTAGCCCCTTTTGCAAAACACAAATTTTTAAAGGCCGTGATTAAGATCTGTGATGGCCGGCGCCGCCGTGGTTAATATTAGTGATGACCGGCACCGCCGCCGCCGCCATCACCACCTCGGACCACTCTCGTTAAGTTTCTCCATTACTCAACGATTTGCGAATTCGATTCAGCTGTTAAGGCGATTTTGATTTAACAATTAGCGACTCCGTTTCTCTTGTTTTGGGGAAATAATAATAAACGTTAGATTCATCAAATGATGGAAATTGGTTAACTGCAGTGATTGGAGGTTGTTTTAAACAGCCATGAATCTAAATCCAAAAAAGCAGACATTTCACCTCCTAGACTAGCAACATGTGTGCAAACTTTAGTAAAGACCACACAGTAACAAACTACATTTTTTATTTTTTTTGAAAGAACAAACTACATTTTTATGTAAGGGGTTTAGTGTTGGAGAAACTTAAAATGTCGCATCAAATAAACAAAATCAAGTAAAAGGTTTAGTAATTATGGCAAATTACTTTGAACTTCATATTTATATAATACAACACCTACTCATGCATAACAGAAATCAACCAAATCCACACACTACTCTCTAATACTGTTGTGTGGAAAATTCAACTGTTTAGAGTTATTGACTTATAACATATTATTTTCTTCTACAAATTCTCTCCACTAAAGATAATTCAATTCTAGGAACTATGAGACACAAAATATGGACATTTTCTCAACCAGAATTCGTATACGTTGTGAGTCACTAGCTCCTCTTTGCTGGAATCAATTTAATTATCCTAGTGCACGACTTATAGATATAAAAGAGGTGCATCTTTTGTTTCTTCTTTACTATTTTTTCGTAAAGAAAGAGATGTATCATGTTACATGTCGGGTGATAATCTTGGAGGGAGAGGTATGTACTTTGCTTTGGAAAAAGAAAATTGACATAACTTCGAGTTAGTGGGAGTCTTTCTTCATCTTTTGGTTTGTCGCATAATCATAAAGAAGATACTATAAGAGTGTTTTGTATCAAAGGAATTTATCCATGTTAATCACGTGAGCAATGATAAGTAGACACCCTTACTTTGTACACTCTTTTGTACTACTCATGAAAATTTAATTTCAGTTAACCAAATATATGGTTTGTGACCATATTTTTAGTTGTGTGATCACTAGTTTTCCAGAATTTATTTGGTTAACTAAGTGGAAAAATAGTGGTCACGCGCATTTAGTTGCGTGACCATATTTTTCAGCTTCTAAAAAGCGGTCATACAACTGAAAAAATATGGTCATACAGACCATATAATTGGTTAATTGAAATTTTTCAGAGTGATACAAAGAGGTGTACGCGTTAAAGGTGTCTAGCAATCTTTATTCTAATTACGTAGTTAATTTATCCATGTTAAGAACAATAATACTTGGTTATCCTTTATTTTCAACACTCATTCAACTTGTTATTTTCTTTTGTGATTACATCATTAACTTATTGCATGTATCACAATATTTTCTTTATCTCTTTTTCTCTTAAGGTGTAAACCACTGTAGATGTCCATCCAACATTTTCCAATTAAGAAAAAGCATCAGAAAATGGCTCGTTAATGTTTTTTTGAGATCAATTATGATGTCAACTATTTTATTCTTCGATTTTTGCATGGGTTATATACGATGAAAAGTAAGAGATATAAAGTATATAAAGTTTATTAGCTTTGATTAAGCAAGATGGGAGGGTCCTCATAAACTTAACTCAGTTGGTAGAAACAATACATAATATATGCAAAGTTCGACGTTCGAAAATCACTGGAAGTGCTCTAATTATATACTCATTTACTGTTTGTCAGTAGCTTTCTATTTTTTTGGGGCTAATTAGGCAGATGCTAAGGTTATGAAGAATATATTAACCATTTATGAGTTGGCTTTGGGTCAAACTATAAACTTGCAGAAATCAGATTTCTTTTAGTTGTAATGTAATTTCTCGTGTCGGTACCGAACTCATGATTAAACTGATCCTTCAAATTTTGGCCTATGTCATGTGTATTTTTCTACGTCCACCATCTTTAGAGGATGGTACTATAAAAAAATATGAATTCCTTTTAGTGAGGTTAATAGTTGTCGTAGTACTAGTGGAATAATATATTTGGCTGTATTGGAACAAATGATCCATGCTTAAAATATGGTAGTATAAGTTAAAAAGTTTTTCATATTAACCGTTGTCGTGATGGTGAAGGCTTGAGATATTGGAGTGTTGTTAGCTTTTAAATCATTATGGTATGTTTGGACGGGAGATCTAAATTACGGATATTATAAAATGATTTTTGAAAAATTTAATTAACAACATGATAAATAATCATATAATACTTTAAAAACACCTAATTTATTTAAAAAAAAACATTTTACATTATTCGTAATTTAAAAAATAAAAGTGGGTCCTCCCCTCTCTTTCTCTCCTATATCCTCCATTCAAATACACCCTAAGAAATTTTCAAATCATTGACTATTGCAAGTATAAAAATGTCTCAAATAAAAGTATAAAAATACGGAACCCACATGGATTGTGGCGCCGTTACCTTATGCAGCTTTTATAGGAGAAAACTTGTTTGCGCAAACATAAAATAAATTATTTAAGGTTTCAATAATAAAAATAAGGAAATTTCTACCGTACACGGTACACCCAGTAAATTTGGGTGTATCGATACATTAAGTTATTAAATTAATAATAAATAAATTATTTTTTTAAGAAAAATAATTATTTTCTACCATTGACAACTATGGTAATTAAATTTTATTTATTTACCAAGAGCTTCGACGAAATAAAATTTAATTTTTACGAATTTTTATTACTCAAAACAATAAATATTGATTTTTTTTTACGATGTAAATTTTTTAATATGATCCTTATAAACAATGAAATTATGTTTTTTTTTTTAATGAAATTATGTTTTCTAAAATATAAATATTGACAAATAGTTTTTTATTTCATAAAAATGATCGCCACTTTATAAATTTTGGTATATAGGAGTACCAGTACACTAAAATTTGTAAGTGTACCGTAGATGTCCCCTAAAAATAAAACTTAAAAGTAATAAAATACCTAAGAGTCTCAGATGGTAAAACGTGGTGACGTTTAACATGGGAAAGCAAACTTCTTTCCCATGATGGTGCATTTCAACTATCCACCATTGATATATTGATTATTTTATTTAATGGTTGAGATTGATTGAGATTAAGAAAGGGATACCTACCACTTGAGACCCCACAATTACACTATTTTAATGGAAAATGCAAGTTGTTTATTTCAATGAAATACGCCCATCAGGAACGTGTCACTCACTTCTCTCTATGAAATTACTTTCTTTCTCTTGTTTCCTCTTTTTTATTATTTATTTATATGAAAAATAAATCCAAAAAACAGGAAGTTAAGAGATGCAGTCTCAAAGTTCATCATCACTCGTGTTTTTAACTCCTTCCATTCATCTCATAGCTTCAAAATTTCAAACACAACCACATAAACTACAACCTATCCAGATCCACTAGAAATGGGGATAAATTCTTTCAGAATTTTCTTCAAAGGAAAAGTGCAAACAATGACATATGTGAACAAAGAAGCATACTGGAATGAGAAAGAACTTCAATAATTGAACAAATCACATAAGTAGTATTAAATCATTTCTTATAAATCGCATATAAGGGGCTTTGTTGTGACAACGGATTGATATCTTTGAAACAAATGAATCTGGGAGAAAAATAGCAATGAACCCAATAGTTTATGAAGAAACACCTCCCACTCCCAGGTATGACATAAACCCAACATCCTGTAACAATCAGGCCTCACACGACAAATAAAACTAAAAACGTGGATCATACAAGATATTTTTATATTTTTATAGTTGTCCTTATTTCTTGATGCATCACGATGATGTAAAGGCAAACAAAAATTGAAGTGAATTATTTGATTTGATTTTGAAAGTAGAAGGTAGAAGCTTCCAATTTTTAAGCGCGTAGAGTGTCACTTGCTTTGCATTTCATGGGTGAATGATTTTTATCATGTACAAAAAATAAAACAGAGGTGGGACCACAAACAAAAATTACTGGTGGCAACTGCCACGTGTTAGTGAAAAGCTTATTTTCCCATCATGGGAAATAAGTTTGCTTTCCCAGGTTAAACGTCACCGTAAAACGTGGTTAAGAACATGACTTAGTTAAGGATAGAAGTTTGCAAAGTAACAAAAAGATACAACTTCGCACAGATTCTTGTTGACCAAATAGTCAAAGAGGTTTCTAAACACATTCATCATGGGAAACATAAGGGCAATGGTCTCTCAAGGTCCTCGATTGCCAAGTTAACAATGCAACATTATAAAGGTCGGATCTTAACCATTTCCTCCATTAGAAAGATTAATTATTTTTCCAATGACAAAAATATAGATAAACTTTCAAGTAGCCTTTCAAGGTCTTTATTTCTCTGAGTCTAAAAATGTTTGTCTTACTAAACATGCAGTTCCATTTTCATTCTCTCTCGAGCTCATGGAATTTAACAATAAAATAAAGTTGGTCAAACTTTATTTTAAAGATTAACGTATTTAAAAGAAGCTTAGGTATGTAACTAACCAAACGCATTCTAACATTTATAACCTCATCATGTCTCAACCACAAAAGTGGTTTAGCTCATGATGAGCTCAAATACAAAAATATAAGTAAGATAAGAAGTGAATGAAAATATAATTGTATAAATTAATATATAAGTTTATAGTTTACATTGCAAGATTACAATCCAAGAAAGAAAGGAATGAACATTTTGCATTACTCACTCAAAATTCTCATGCCTTTGTAATGGTATGGATAACGGTTAAAAATATGGGCTGTGAGATCTCAAATAGATGCTAGGGTTAACAGTTGGAAATGGCTGCTGGAATTGAAAAACAATTCTCAGACCCTTGGCACAAGAAATGAGTTGTCTTTTTATAGTACCACTGTCCTTCCATGTCGTTCCTTTTTGTAATTTCTCATGCAAGATGTCCTCGTCCTTATCCGTAGGAAATCAAGATATTCTTTATCATTGCATTGTATCGGAAATCATTAGATACTCCCTATACTCGAGATCAAAGCCATATATATGCTCATTAGTCCCACATTCATACATATCCCATCATTCCTACTTTAAACATGTTCACAACGAAACACAACCTGTCCATAAAAACCAACAATAACAATCATAGATTGTTTCTTAGGAGGTTTCTCCAACGATATGGGGATGTTGTAGTCAATAATTCTCTTCATGAACAATCCTCGAAGGCGGTGAGAGTGGGATTTTTCTGGGGAAACATCCTCGCGTTTATTGTGACAATGACAATGAGATGTAGACCTTAGGGCAGAGGGGCTATTGCTACCGCCACTAAAATTGTGAGGAGGAGATCTGTCATGAGGGCGGTGAGATGGAGGCTCATGTCATTAATCATGAATTTAACATGTCCAGCACCAGTTTCCTTTGATGCATTCATCGGGACGAAAATTTTCTAGTTTCCCTAGGAAACTTTGATCTTAGTAGAAATCTCGGTAGGAAATTTTTCCTGATTTTTCTCCACGCGTGCAAGTTGGACGTTTTGCTTCTAGAGCAAGGTGAAAATGTTAATGAGCATGTCGTTTGGATTGAGAGCTCCAATTGGTGTTGTTAATTGTTGAACGAACTGCATCTGTTGATTTAGAATTTGTGTATTTTGTGAAGTGAACGACGAAGGAACATAAGTAGTACTAACATGAGGCTGATTGTTCCATGGAACGAATGAAGGAGGAAAGATGAAAATTATGCCATTGTTGAGATTGTAATGACAAATCATCTTACGTTATTTACAACATGTTTTCAGTTATCTTGGTAGTTAATTGAGTCAATAAAGAGGACTGGTAAATAAGTTGCTTATTGTTTAAGGGATCTTTTGTAATATTTTCAAATCGAGTCATATAATTCTATTTCTTCCTTACACCATACAATTTCATAGGTGTTTTGAATCTTTTTAGTGAAAAATTATGTAATTCCACAAAGGAAGACACTTTGTAACGACCTAATTTTTCGGACATTAATTAACAAAATTCTTAATGAAAAGATGTATAATTTTTTTTAAAAAACTAATAATATTAGAAACAGGAAACTCATAAACTCTAAAATAAACAATAAATAATCTTCTCTTTGAATTTTCAAAAGATTAAATTTTACATCAAAAATATAATATTCCTAATAACAAGACACTTGTCATTTTTCTACCCAAGACTACACCTAGTTGGTCAAAGTTCTGGATGCTTGTGAAAAGTTTTCTCAACAAGTCTAATACCAGTGTCGGAATATATCCAGCCTCCAAATGGGCACCACCGTTTTACTTGCGTCCTCATCTACTAGATCATTTTATCTCTCCGGCGTCACCGCCAAGGAGGAAAGGCGGATTGACGGGCATCTGTCCAAAAGTAAGGGTCATCTCCAACTAACAAACATAGTACAATTATGCATTTATGCATGCAGATATAGAATTAAACAAAAGGTAACCAAAAATAAATAAATAAACCGTACAAGACTCATTACTCTTATACTCGCCACACATAGCCTTAAGATACAACCTGACTAAAATGCGTTAATCCCTATGGGTCAGCCTATATGCCAATGCTCATGAACCGGATTTCACCTCTATGCGGAGCCAAATGTCCCACCATTGGACAATATACCCTACCATTGGGCAATACCCCAACGTTGGGTAATAACTCCTAAAAATTCGGTGTTCAGTACCCCGCCGTTGGGCATTATTCTGAATCACCTAATGCATATGAATCACCACTACCCCACCATTGGGTAATAACTCCTAAAACTCGATGCTCAGTGCCCCACCATTGGGCATTTGTCTGAGTCATCTAATGCATGAATGTCTCCGTAAATACCCCACCGTTGGGTAGTAATTCCTCACCTCTAAAGTCTAGTATCCCACCTTTGGATATAGTTTTTAATCACCATTATAGTTACTTAAGGTTATCTATTCATCTATCTATCTATATATATATATATATATATATATATATATCTTTGAATTAGAAACTTGAATTGTTCTCGTGCAAACTTTGTGATGATGTGGCACTCTAGAAAGAGTTATCTCCCTCTTTTAAAACCTTCCAACCCTCCACTATACCAATTCAATGTCTAATTATATAACTCCTAGAATAAAAAAATAATAAATTGATGAATTAGATTAAATAAGTAACTATAGCTACTACTTACTCATAATTCGATGCAATTTGTTAATTTATGTATACAAGATAGTCAATTTGTTAAAATACCTAAAAAAAATCAATTTGTTGATATAGGATTTTTTTCCATGTATATAAGATAATTAATCAAAACTCTTTTGCTCATGTGTCATCTATACAAAACTCAAAAAAAATTCATATATTATGTACATTATGTTTCCTTCACATTGTAACTCCCAAATAACTTTTACATTGACTGAATTAAAAGTAGTACTACGTACAATCCCAATACAAGTTGCTATGATGAAAGGTGAAAAGATTTACCACTTTTTTTTAGTAGATAGACGAAATGACAAAGTCATTATAAACTCACACACACAAGTGAAGATATTAAAAGTAGTACTACGTACAATCCCAATACAAGTTGCTATGATGAAAGGTGAAAAGATTTACCACTTTTTTTTAGTAGATAGACGAAATGACAAAGTCATTATAAACTCACACACACAAGTGAAGGTACCGGGATTCGAACCCCGGTCATGGCAGCCGGCCTAACAATTTCGGCATTTTGCCAGTTGAGCTAGGACTTACGGATAAAAGATTTACCACTTTACTCCATGTTTAATTGTGTATTTCATGCCAACCTTTGAAAATTCTTCTTGACCCTTCAATCCCACAATAATTAAAAAAAAAAACGATTATGTGAACCAATTATATAAATAGGTGTATCATCCCTCATACATATGAGCATGTAAAATTTCATATTGGGAGCGTTGTATGTGTTATAGAAGAAAGAAAAGTAGTAATTTTCTCAAACATTTGCGATCTCATAGTTTATATTTCTTCTTCATATTCAACAAGTGAGACTATTGCATACATATTTTATCCTTTTATTTCGGGTACCTAGCAATTCATGTTTGTTACAAAATCTTGCCTTAGCTTTTGGTATACTTTAACTATGTGGTGTAATAATTATTATTTTATATAATGTGTATTTCATATATTGATTATACACTGTTTTCAAAGGAGTGCAAATAGAGTAGTAGATTGCATCAATATGAAGTGCATGGGTAGATCATACTTCATGTTAGAACGGAAAAGAATGTTTATTTTTTTTCTTTATATTCAACAATTGAGACGTTGCAATACATATTATAATTATAGTTTTAGTGTCTAGCAACTCATGTTTGATACAAATCTTATATTCGTTTTTGGAATGTTTTACTTATGTGGTGTACTTAGTATTTTATATCTCATGTATTCTATATATTGATTAAGCAGTTTTTAAAGGAGTGGAAGATCGCAAAAGACTACATCCAAAAAAATCTCTTTGGAGAATGATCTTGGACTCTCAATTATACGCTAAAGATCAGGATTTGCATCATCGTCACACATATATATATATATATATATATATCTTTGTAAACAAAACTTGAGTTGCTCTCATGCAAGCTTTATGATGATGTGACACTCTAGAAAAACTTTCTATCATCTCTCAAATCTCTTAATTTCATCTCTAAATAAACACACTCACTATATTTTTAATGTTTTAGTAGCGCTTTATTGATCATATCCCTTCATAGTCCAATCCAATAAATTATTTAACAACTTAAGAAATTTTGGTATAAACCAATTAAAACCACAAACAAAACTTGCAACTCTTCACTTTATCAATTAAATAAATGTCCAACCTCACTTAAGACCTTGCAAGTCTCCACTTTTGTGTGCCTAAATTAAGATTTATGTTATGCAAATAGATTAAAGAAACGGCTATACAGTATATATTTTGAAATGCTATACAATAATGTTACTAAAAAACATGTATGTTAACTAGATTTTATTTAACATTCTTAATATTTACGTTGTTCCATTTTTAACCTAAGAAAGGAATAGCGATGGATTCCTATGAAGCATTCAGGAACAAGTAGATTCAACCGGACGACGAATTCATACGTGGTTTTACATCTTCTATGCATAGTTAACTATCAATATTTTTTGGAAAATGCTATTTCTCTAGAAAAATAGGATCAAGAATTTTTCAAGACACATTTGGCAAGTTTTAATTGCATGATTTATTTGTTTACTTCTTATTTTTCAGTCACACCTCCTTGAATTGTGGCAAGTAGTGCATTGTGATTGGCTGAACTTTATTCTTGAAGAATTATTGATGTTATTTTTCTAGAGATATAGCATTGCTCATATTTTGTTTAGTAGCAAAAAAAGAACTATCAACATTTTGTAACCGAAAAATAATAATATTATCATTCACCTTATTTAATTAGTTCTACCCTTTAACTATCTCATAAAAACTCAGAACCTTAAATAATTGGTTACACCCTTTCACTCACTTTGTTTAATTAACCACCGCTAAATTTCTAATAGAAAAACTATTGCAAGAACATGCAAAAACATGATCACTCATCTTCAAAGGGTGAAGAAGTTTTGGAGGAGAATAAAAGAGGTGGATTTTTCTATCTCATTGAAACAACTATATTTCATTGATAAAGGTACATATACTAATAAGTTAGATTGTTATATAAAATTTTATATTAATATGTATAGAAAAATATTCTTTTTACTTTTCTCTACCACTTCTCATCTTTGTTTTAACATCTTTCATTTGTCATTTCGGTCTTTTATTTTTTAATTCAATCATCATAATTTATTTTAATAAAACTATATTAATCTATTGACATTCGGAATTTAGAATTTGCCCCTAATGTTAACTCTATATGAGGAGAAGATATTAATTTACAATCCAACTTTAATGTTAAATCAAGTTTACTTTACATGAATATATGTTTCATGTGAACGAGGAGAAAGTATAACATAGGCTTCTATAGTTGTTTTCGTTGGATCCTTGCTTCTCACAAAGTCTATGAAATAACTTATGTAAGTGTGTATCTTTAATCTAGTTTTTTTTTATATATAATCAAGCTCACCTGAGAACATTGTCATGACTATTGCTGCCGAGTAAGTTGTTTCAGAATTTTTCTATTTTTTTTCACTAATATTTTGAGCAAGTTGGATACAAACTTAATTTGCTCGATGCCACAATAAAATTGCATCCAAGAAAAAGTAATTTTCCTTTGTTGGATAACATGTTATAAGAATGATGTTTATAATTCAAATTGATATGATGGATTTGAAAAGATAAAGGGGAAGGACATGATCCAAGTTACACATTTATAGTAGTGTGCTTAAGAAAAACACTAAATGAATTTATACAATGAAAATTTTAATTTATTGCAACTAGGGTTAGGACAGTTCAATAAGTAAAAGGATTCAACAAAAATGAATTTAAGTCATTAACTATAAATATTGTTAGGTCAAATGTTTGTGTTGTCCTTGGTTCAAAACAAATTAATATGTTATGTAAATACATTTTTTATTTTAACGAATAAGTTGTTTTGAGTTTAGCACTAAGAATTTTTTCAAAAAGAATTTAGCACTAAATATATGTTAAACATAATGTGCATCCTTTGTATATAGTGAAGATCGAATAATGGAAATCGATGAATAGTTATTATTTTTTTAACTAAAAACTGTTTAAGTGATACATAAAAAGGAGTAATTTGATTCTTTATTTATTTTTAAAATTGGTTTTTCCTTTTATTTTGTTTAAATAAATTGATTTCATTACTCAAGTTAGAATAAAGGTAAATACAAGGAGGATATATTAACTAACCTATACGAAAATAAGAATAAAACAAGTTTTCATTGTAATCTACCATTCAACGGCAATTCTGTTGATTTTTAATAGTGGTGACATATATTGTGTCAAAAGTAATTTTTATCTATTCTTTGTATTCAATATTATTCACTTGACAAGAGAATAAGTTTGAAAATAAGTTTAATAGTCGTCTTTCAAAATCAAAAAACATTTTAATAGATTTACCAAGTTTGTTATTTCTAATAAAAAAAATTAATCAAACCCGTTTGCACGGGTTATATACCTAGTTAACCCATAAAACAAATAGTATTTATGCTACAACAATACCACATAGATAATAAATAATATTCATGCCAGAACAAAACCAAACAAACAAGATAATTATCACAACACAAATATATAACACATGACATTCATTTATAAAACAACACCACTATGACAATTACCACAACACAAATATAATACACATACGGAAACGCCTGGAGTGATGCCCTTACCTTCACGACAAACAATCCTCAAGCTGGGGTCTTGGTTCTACTACCTCTATACTTGGTTGCTTATATTTGATGCTTTGGCCTATTCTTTTCTCCTTCCAGACTCTCTCTACGGTCCCGTCTCTCTATGTTTTTCTCTTCCTTTTCAAGTGTAAAGATCAGAAATGACAATTATAATGAAAGGAGAAGGGTTTGTCGTGTTCCTTTTGTAGGGTTGTAAGTTACAGATTGATTTTCTGTTTCCTAAGTGAGCAAAATAGGTAGCAATGAAATCTGAAGAGAGTGTTGTCGTGTTTGAGTGGGTGGGGGTTACAAATTTGTTTACAACAGTGTAAATGTAACTCGCTCACCAAGTCAATAGTAATATCTTCCATAATTCTCTCATTTTTAGTTAACGATGTTTCTCATTCTTCCTCTAAAATTTTAATCATTTAAATTATATCATCCCACATAAGTGTCACCTCTTGATAAACATCCTTTAAGTAGCTCAATAACTACATGCTATATGTTTATACAAATTTGATAAACTAAATAAAATATGACATCATATATAGAGAGAGAGATAAATCAACTCTCGACAACCAATCAAAGTATTAAGAATTACCTATTAAGATATTTTTATTTTGGATAAACATTTTTATACATTATAAATAAGTAGAATAAAATACTGAAGACATAGAAACATAGTCCCTCGCTTAATTAATATCCTAAAATGATAAAATTAATTTGTAGTTTATAAGGTTAAAAGTAATAACTATATAAGTATTAATATATATATACATTAGAAGAAAATTTTGGGATGTTACACACTTCATTAAAGTTTTGGAAGACAGGGACTAATGTTCAATAAGCTTATGAAGTAATTAAAAACTAGGGAAATTTTATTCCAAGACCCAATTCTAAAGCAGATAAGAAAAACACTCGAAAAGATGAAGAAAATAGTACAGGAGGCTGAGGCCACACGTGAGGCATGTGCCTCAGGCGCAAGGCACATGGAACATAAAGAAAAATCTCTTTGTTTATTTTCATTGATGGTCGGATTAAGCAAGTGTACAAAATCGTTTACCAAGTAATAAAGTGATAAGTGGAGTATTGTATCTACATGGATTATCGTTTCGTCCAAACAATTCGCGTTACTTATTTTGTTTTGAAGATATAATAATAGAAGAGTTAAGGGTTAAAGATTGCAACTTTTATATGTTTGCAACAAACCAAGTTACATGTTTGGTTGCAAAAAAGTAAGAAGCGGTTATGACTATTCCAATCCTCTATCTATTTTGTTGGAATTAAATAACATTCATGTCGCGTTTAGTTATCTTAAGTAGACTTTACAAATGACGAGTCTGTTGGGACATTTTAACCTAGTCGGTTGTAAAGCTGCACCTGCTGATCGCACGGTGATCCTTACATGTGGGGTCTATACTATCTCGGTTGATCTAGGTCTATCCCTCCAATGGATAATTGCACTTGTTGATCGCACGTCGATCCTTACGTGCAGGGTCTTACTAATTCAAAGGTAATTGAAACATAGACTTAATATGGTGTTCCTAGATTTAAAAAGCAATGAAGGACAATTTTGCTGAAGGTTTTCCCATCTATGAATCTTAGGACACTCATAGCACACTCTCATTCTCTCTTAGAGTCACTTGTTTCCCTAATTAATAACTAGTTACATCGTAGGTTCAATAGTACTTGCTACTGGGGTCAACTCGCTTTCGGTATCCTTCGTCTAGTTATTAACTACTTATAGATAGGTAGATATAAATATCAAGATATAAGCATCAATATTAATCTCTGTCACAACCTAAGTACCTAATCTAGGGTTGCGTTCCTTTGAAATAAACTAATCCTAATAAAACTTAATAGGGAACAGAAAATAAACTAAAATAAACGATATTAAATTAAATAATTATCCAACAAAACCAATAGAGGTTCATCTTAGAACCCTAGCCTATGAATATCTAGTTACACATGATAACTAAGATAAAAACATACCCTAGAAAAGATAAGGAGAAGATATAACTCATCTTGAAGCTCCTAGAATCGCCTTCCTCTTGAGCTGCTTTAGTTCTGAGCAAGAAATTATGAATGAGGAAGGTGGTATTTATATGGAAATTTTCCACCTGACTTGGGCTAAAAACATGGGCTTTTAGGGCGAAAAAGTCATAAAATGCGAATTTTTTGCAAGTAACTAGGCGTTGGGCACCCTAGACCATGAGCTAGGCGCATGTGCCTACCATATTTTGGCGGCTAGTGCCATATGGCATGCGCCTAGAGCCCCTTTGCATTAACTCTGGGCGCCTAACGCCCCTTCTGGTGCGCCTGGGCGCTTTTGAGTGTGCTCTGATGCTGAAGTGCGTATTTTCTTCACCTTTTAAGGTGTTTTCTTCAATGCATGATGTCTTGGAACTTGGGAACATAATTCCTCCCGCTTGTTGGATATTTTTGTATTGGCTTCATCATTGCTAAAACAAATATTCATGTATGATGTTGGATGCACGGTTCAGTGTGCCTTGTTTATGTGACTTGGTTTAATTCTGGGTATTGGTAACTTGATCAAAGATGGATTACCAAGACTTGACAATGTGCTATTAGTGAAAGGGTTAACTGCCAACTTGATTAGCATAAGTCAGTTATGTGATCAAGGAATGAAAGTAAATTTCAGCAAGCTAAAATGTAAGATTACTGATAAGAAAGGAGACGTGCATATGAGAGGTACTAGGTCTAAGGACAACTGCTACTTGTGGGTATCTCAAGAAGAATTAGACTCGTCCACTTGTCTTGTGAGTAAAGAAGAAGAGGTTAAACTGTGGCACCAAAAACTTGGCCACTTAAACCTGAAAGGGATGAAGAAAGTCATTGCAGCAGAAGAAATTAGAGGATTATCTTAACTCAAAATTGTCGAAGGCAACATATGTGGTGAATTTCAGATTGGTAAACTAACTAGGATGTCTCATCCGAGGTTGGAACATCAGGTAACATCCAAAGTTCTTAAACTTCTGCACATGGATTTGATGAGACCTATGCAAGTCGAAAGCATTGGTGGAAAGACGTATGCATTTGTGGTTGTTGATTATTTCTCAAGGTTTACTTGGGTGAATTTCATTAGGGAAAAATCCGACACCTTTGATGTGTTCAAAGATTTTTGCACGCAACTGCAAAGAGAAAAAGGTAGTGCTATTGTAAGGATCAGAAGTGATCATGGGACATAATTTGAAAATGCAAAGTTCAATGAATTTTGCTCTTGTGAAGGAATCAAACATGAGTTTTCTTCCCCTATAACACCTCAACAAAATGGTGTAGTGGAAAGGAAGAACATAACCCTACAAGAATTATCCAGAGTTATGCTTCATGCAAAACATATGCCTTATCATTTTTGGGCTGAAGCTATGAATACAACCTGTCATGTACTCAATAGGGTTACTCTAAGGTCTGGCACCACAACTACCTTATATGAGATGTGGAAAGGGAGAAAACCTACTGTCAAATATTTTCATGTTTTTGGAAGCAAGTGTTACATATTGGCATATAGAGAACATAGAAGGAAAATGGAACCCAAGAGTGATGAGGGGATTTTTCTTGGATACTCTACAAACAACAGAGCATACAAAATACTCAATTCCAAAACCAAGGTTGTTATGGAATCCATCAATGGTGTGATAGATGATATTTCTATAGACAGAGTTCCTGATGTTGAACCAGATGTTGAAATATCTGTTCAGGAAACAAATGCACCTACCCAGGTGAATGAATCTGAGTCCGAGAAAGGAGAAACTGAGCAGGCTGAGCAAGATCAAGTGTCAACAAGTAAAGGGCCTTTCATCAGAGTTTAGAAGAACCATCCTCACGATCTTATTATTGGGAATCCTGATGAAGGGATCACAACTAGGAGATCCAAAGAAGTAATTTCCAATTATTGTTTTGTGTCCAAATTTGAACCTAAGAATGTTAAAGAAGCTCTCATTGATGAATTATGGATTGAAGCAATGCAAGAGGAATTGAATCAGTTCAAGAGAAGTGAAGTGTGGGATTTGGTTCCTAGACCAGAAGGCATAAATGCAATTAGAACAAAATTGATATATAAAAATAAGTCTGATGAAAATGAAATTGTGACCAGGAACAAGGCTATACTGGTTTCTCATGGTTATACTCAAGTTGAAGGACTTGACTTTGATGAATCCTTTGCCTCTGTTGCTAGATTGGAATCCATAAGGTTACTTTTGGGAGTAGCTTGTATTCTTAAATTTAAACTATTTTAGATGGATGTGAATAGTGCCTTCCTAAATGGTTACTTACATGAAGAAGTTTATGTTGAATAGCCAAAGGGGTTTATAGATCCTAACTTTCCTAATCACGTCTATAAGTTGAAGAAAGATTTGTATAGGTTGAAATAAGCACCTAGGAAATGGTATGAAAGACTCACTGAGTTTCTGGTAAATCAAGGTTATAGAAAAGGAGGATCAGAAAAGACCTTGTTTGTGAAGGATGATAATGGAAGACTAATGATAGTAGAGATTTATATTGATGACATTGTTTTTGGTGGGATGTCGAACGAGATGGTTCAACATTTTGTTCAACAGATGTAGTCAAAGTTTGAAATGAGTCTTGTGGGTGAGCTAACCTACTTTCTTGATCTTCAACTCAAGCAAATGGAAAACAACATCTTTATTTCTTAGAGTAAATATATAAAAAATATAATGAAGAAGTATGGTATGGATAATGGTAGTTATAAAAGAACTCCAGTAGCTACTCACTTGAAGTTGTCCAAAGATGAAAATAGTGTTGTTGTTGATCAAAGCATGTATAGGAACATGATTGGAACTCTGTTGTATCTTACTGCAAGAAGACCTGACATAACCTTTGCAGTAGGGGTGTGTGCAAGATACCAAGTTGAACCAAAAATGAGTCACCTCACTAAAAACAAGAGAATCTTGAAGTATATCAATAGCACAAGTGACTATGGAATTTTGTACTCTTACAGTGAAAATTTTATGTTAATTGGTTATTGTGATGCTGACTAGGCAGGTAGTGCAGATGACAGTAAAAGTACCTCTGGAGGGTGTTTCTTTCTGGTAAGTAATTTGATCTCATGGTTTAGCAAGAAACAAAACTGTGTGTCTCTATCTACTACTGAAGTTGAGTACATAGCAGCTGGTAGCAGTTGTTCCCAACTTGGGTGGATGAAACAGATGTTGAAAGAGTATAATGTTGAACAAGATGTTCTAACATTGTATTGTGACAATTTGAGTACTATTAATATTTCCAAAAATCCTATTCAACATAGCAGAACTAAGAACATTGATATACGTCATTACTTTATTGTCAGATATTTTCACCAAAGCTTTAGATGCTAAGCAGTTAGAAAAATTAAGGGGCAAGTTAGGAATTTGCCTGTACGAGGAGTTATGACTATCAGTTGTGTAAGACGTTCTCTTCTCCTTTTCTTGTTGCACGTCTTTATTTTGTGGGCTATGTCCTGGATAATTTGAGCACTTATGTGCTTTGGTCTGTAAATCAATGGTATTATGCACTTTTATGTTCTTCTGATACCTTGTGATAATTTATGCATGAAGAATTATTTTGACTTATTTTGTGGCTAAAAAGGGGGAGTTGATGAGTGTATGTATAGCAGAGCATGCTTTTGCATGCAAGTTTCCTATTATTGTTGATGTGCCTGATGATGTTGAAACATCTCATATGTCTTCTTATGATCTATTTTTTTGTAGTTTTCCTGCGTATGGTATGTCTTTGAAGTTTTCCTCTTTTATTAAGCATGCATGTGTTCAGGGGGAGTAGTAGTAGATTTTTTCTGTGTTAGTATTCACTTTTATGTTGCTATATTGAGGGCGAGTGTTACTATGAGGTGTGCTTGGATGTGGTGCTCAAGTTGTTTGGCAGGATGTGGTATAGGATATTGAAACATCTAGATGACGGTTGCCTGTATGTATGAGAAATTTATTTTTGCCTTGCTGATGGGAATTTATTTTTCCCTTTCTGATGTGGTAAAGAATGTTGGCATATCTAGATAAGTGATTGCTGTCTATGGGGGAATTTATTTTTCCCTTTATGGTGTTTTTTTTACTATGTTTCCGCAAATGCATGTCTCTGATTTTCTTTAGCAATATTGTTTTCTGCTACTTTTCATTGAAAGATTGTTCTGAAATTAGTTTTTGAAAATGTTCTACTCTTCATCATGGTTGTGTTTTCATGATGATTTGAAGAAGTGTATATGTGGTATCTCTTTAGATATTCGTTTTGATGTGTTGTCTGTTTCTTCATGGATATGTGCTCATGATGATCAAAGAAATGGATGTATGGTATTTCTCTACCTTGTTTTTTGGCCTCAGATTTTTTTAGCCAAAAATTTTCCAAAGGAGGAGATTTTTGGATATTTGTGTATTGGCTTCATTATTGGTAAAACAAATATTCATGTATGATATTGCATACGATGTTCCAACATCCTGGCACGATTCAGTGTGCCCTGTTTATGTGACTTGGTTTACGCGTGCTTTTTGTCCAGAGTCAGCTATGAGATTTGATCCTGAAGTATTGACAATATTTTAGGAAACTTTGGATGTGTATGGTTTGTTCCTAAAGATGTTCCGACATTTTAGGAGTTACTTTATTTGTTACTGATTCTTGTTAAGTGGATCAGCTTGAGGATCTACATTGTTTTGAAGCTCAACAAGACTATTTAGCTCGTATTGCTTCAGTATATATACAAGACTGCAAGACCTAATTTATCATTCAAGCCGTCATTTAAGAAATAGCTTTTTAGGGTTTTGAGTCATTGTTATTCGTGAGCCTTTCTTGTATCACCTTGATACATGATAAGGACTATGTTTTATTGAGTTGTGAGTTGTGTACTACTCCTAAGCTTTGAAGCGCGGAGGTAGTTTGTGTTTGAAGGTAACTTCATCTTATTGAGTTGTAACCTGATAATCACAGGGGATGTGATTGATTGATAGAAAGTGAGATGAGATCTCAGATCTAGGAGTTCCTAGGTCGAAGTCAACATGGGTAGGTCATAGGTCTAAAGTTGTAAACTTGGAGTTTGTTGAGAACTTAGAATAAGGACTACACTAGTGGATTTCCTTCCTGGCTTGGTAGCCCCCAGAGTAGGTGTGTTTGTCACCGACTGTGCATTTTTACTTTCTTGTCTTTTACTTTTTCGTATTTTGTTTGTTAACTGTTAGCACGATGTTTAAACATTAAACTCAACATCTATAACTACGTGTCTGGTGTTGGAACATCACATAGAACATCTTAAAGCTAACGTGCTAGAATTTCACCTCTGTAAAGTCTTCAATGGCCTCCTGGATCTTCATTCTTCATCTTCCCAAGTACCACATAAATCTTTGGATGTCTTGCTTTGCTTGATTTGCTCGATTTCTTCGTGAATTACATCAAGAACACCCTAAAATTGCTATGTTTTGGGAAGAATAGAATTACAGACTCAAATATACAAAACAATACAAATATCCCGAAATCATGGGAAATTGATCTAATACTCCTTTATTTAGTAAGTAAAACCTACTTAAAATGACTGAAAAATATGCTAAGAATAACGTAAGATGGTTTGTCATCATCCACATTCAAGGAGTGTGCCAATTTGTAAAAATAAAACTTTTTAAATTATTTTCTATGCGAGTTTATGGAAAAGCCCAGTTTTTCAGCCTAAACCCGCCTGGGAATATGCCTATGAATACAAGAGTTTTCATTCAAACTTGGAGGTTTAGGAGGAAAGTAAACACTATGAGCATCAAGAGGAGTCTCTCTCCTCATCCTTTGTTCTTAGAGTATGTTTTATGTCTTTTGTAATATGTTTTTTTGTTACCATGAGTAACCAAGCACCTATTGATTAAGGCTCTATAATAAACCTCTATTTCCTTGTTGGATTTTATTAATACAGGTCTTTTATGCATATATGATTTGAGATCTCTTTAATTTTTGTATGAAACGTTCGTAATTCTTTTGTAACCCTAAGGAGTGTGACATACCTAGGAAGTGTGAATGAACTTAGAATAGGTCCATATTGACATATGGCTTACATAAAAATCGTTGCATATGAACGTTATCCTTCTTTCTTTATTAAGATATGGTTAGTCTCATCCATCTAATCTACTAGGGTCACTCACATTTATAGGTAGCAAATCCTTGGCTAATCATGCTATCTTTGCCTTCTATTATACTTTGGCAAGCTGCACCTAGTTTTATTAGCAATAGTATCATCAAAGACAAACTAGGGTGGACTAGTTATAGATTTTGACCTAGTTCCCTCCCCTTTTAGTATTCCTCTTCTGTTTATACATATATTTGGCCAACTTTTTGAGAAATACCAGAGTAACAAAGGTCTCCTAGAGTATCACAGTATGAAGAGAAGCTAGCATTACATAAAAAGCATCAAAGTCAGCTTATGGAATTCGAAATGGAAGAAAGGCAACACCAAACAAAGAAAAATGGAGACATGCTTAATATGCTGAAAGTACAAAATATCTATTGTCAATACTATGATTTTAATAGAAAATAAAATTAATTTTAATCAAAATTTCATAAAACTCGCCTTTTATAATTTATGTGCATTAACGCCATAAGAAGAATGGACATACGAGTATGAAGTTTCCGTCTTGACACTAGTGTATGTGTGTGCGCGCGCGTGTGTGTATATATGAGTTAAATGATGGTTAGTTGACGGTCTATTTTTTTCTTTTTTTTTGAAGGAGATCCAAATATGTTTTTGCACACACAACCGATCAAAACATTTAGAATCGTCACATCAAATAATGTTTTGATTGACTGTGTGTGCAAATTTGTTTTGAACCGTCAACCCACCACCATTAAATTCTATATATATATATATATATATATATATATATATATATATATATAAAATTCACTGCACGACATTGTAATAAATGATACAATGTTTTTTCATACAAATGGTTAATTACATTTAGTCAAAAAAAAAAATTGACCAACTCAAAAACTTCTTTTTTATTATTATTATTTTTATTATTAACACCAATATTCTTCATATAAAAAAACAATATTCTTATTTACTATACCACCAATGTGGTCAAATAGCTAATTAGTATACCACCTATATGGTCAAATGGCTAATTAATATGGAAAAAAAAAACTAATTAAAATTTGTAATTTCTAAAGGAAAAAAATTCTTCTTCATCATTTCATCGTTATATATAACAAGAAGTAGATCATATATGTTTCAATACTAATATATCATTTCTCTATTTCTATAGTATGATGGTTTCAATCTCCAAAATTGCTTTCTCAATTCCAATGTTGTTAATTATTTTTGTTGCTTTGCAGTTCGTAAATGGTCAAATTGTTCCTCCGATTATTCCTCCAGTAGGTGGGGTCATTCCTCCGATCTTTCCTCCAATCATTCCTCCGATTGTTCCTCCAGTAGGTGGGATCATTCCTCCGATTGTTCCTCCGGTTGTTCCTCCAGTAGGTGGGGTCATTTCTCTGATCTTTCCTCCAATCATTCCTCCGGTTGTTCCTCCAGTAGGTGGGGTCATTCCTCCGATCGTTCCTCCAGTAGGTGGCCTCATTCCTCCGGTTGTTCCTCCAGTTGGAGGGGTCATTCCTCCGGTTGTTCCTCCAGTAGGTGGGGTCATTCCTCCGATTGTTCCTCCAGTAGGTGGCCTCATTCCTCCGGTTGTTCCTCCAGTTGGTGGTGTCATTCCTTCGATTGTTTCTCCAATTTAGTGATGAGAATAATACTCTTTACTTGTACCTCAATTTATGTTGATTGAATAATAAAAATAAGGATGTAGCACCTTATTATAAATTTTGTTATAGAAAATCATCATATTTTTTTTAGTAAATCATCATATATTGATCACAAGAATTATGAATTTGGTCTTCATTTCTTCCTCATATTTTTCTTATCATTTATTTTGATATAAAAAGTTTCAGTCTTAGTAAGATTTTATTTGTTTTATATAATAGGTGTTATCTTTAAAATAGGTCCGGCATAATAGATAGAAGGTCTTGCTAACAATAAGAAATTCATTTTGTATTGACTAAGATGTTGACCAAAATTTGAATCTATGACCAAGAGTACTTGAGGCCTTTTTTATAACCGATTAAGTCATGTAATGTCAATAAATTGTCTAATATACTACAAAATTTATAACCAAATTATTTTTTAACGCCCATTGAAGCGGTGGGAAAAATGCACGGGCGGAAAGCGCTCGATAAATAATAAATTCGCCACCGAAGTCTTATTATTGAAAAGGGGAACGTCGATAAACCCCTTCGAGAAAGAGAACAAAGGTCATTGCGACCAAATTTCGGGTTCTTTAATCGGTTATGCGAGGGGAAGGTATTAACATACCTCTCCTCTGTTGTATCCAACAGGAACCGTTAATTAGTTTAGCGCTTAATTAGGTGTTAGTTTTATATTTAGAGACCACAAATGAATTTTTTTATTAGTGTTCTTGACATGAGTTTGATCTTGCTCCTATGTATATCCCGGTGCGATGGAGGAGTCAAAGCTACGTTGTTATGGATAGAAAATGTGTGTGTTAATTGATTTTATTTATGAAAATGTTTTAGCCGCGCATGGGCATAAAAGTTTGCTCTATAAAGGACGAATCTCACTTGGGCGAATATTCGTCAGATGTCTACTCAATTTTTCCTTTTTCACTCGCACAAAAAAAATGTTTTACTACTTTTGTTTTATTAAGAATTTAATCGAAAGACGAATACTTTAAACGTGATCAAGATAGGGATCTCGCGTTCCACGTTTGGGGAAGTGTTGGGTGTCTACCCAAATTTTCCTTTTTTTCTTCTTCTATCGATTAAACTCATAATATTTTAAATATTTTAATGTTTTGAATTATTTTTTAAAATTTTGTAAAGAAGGATAGGACAAAACTTAATAAGTTTTGTTTAGGTAATGGGGTTTCAAATAGAACATTGATTAATATTTTATATGAAACTAGATCTCTGACCCGTGCGCCGAACGGGTCTTATGAGCTAAAATAATATAATAAATGGTAAACCAAAATGCTTTGTAAGATAAAAAAGGGTACAATAGTCGGACATATTGTATCATTAAACATACATATAAAAATAAATCAGCACACTGTGCGTTTTAAAATATTACATATTTCTAAACACTTCTTCATAAACAACATTCGACGTTTCATCGACATCTTCACCATCTTCATTAGTTATTAACATCTTCAATCCTTCTCTGGATGTTACTCTTGAAAGAGCCACGTATAATTGTCCATGCGAAAATACTGGTGTAGGAAGTTAGATACCAACATGTCGAAAAGATTGCCCTTGGCTTTTGTTAATAGTCATGGCAAAAGAGACGGCCAAAGGAAACTGTTTTCTTTTAAACTTGAAAGGTATTCGAATGTTTGATGGAGTTAAAGATAATCGGGGTATAAATACCTTTTCACCAGCATTACTTTCAATCATTACCTTTGCCTCTAGCACATACTTTCCCATTCTAGTTATAATCAACCTGGTTCCATTGCACAAACCATATTGTTGATCTAAATTCCTTAAGAGCATAACTGGCACCCCGACTTTTAACCTTAATTTGTGATTAGGAAGTCCTGGGGCAACAATGGTGTTCAAGAATTCAGGTGTATGGACATTGTCAACTGCATCACCACCAATGTTCCGCGTAACTAGTGAATCGTAAGAAAAATAACATTTCTCTTCACCAGGAATCATATCTAAGACGTATTCGTTTATTTTTTCAACTATAGAATTCTTAGTCGTTAATATGGCTCTATTTTGGAAATACTTTATGTCATCCAAATTTTGCAAAATATTTGGATAAGTGTTGTCTACAATAGATGCAAGAGGATCACTTGAGCTTGGTATGAGCAGATCTGAAGGAACAATAATTGTTTTGTCCACTTCATTATCTTGTCCAATTAATCCATCACAAACACCCAAAACCCATTTAGAAAATAATCTTCTACCTTCGACCTCTTCATCCGACGCACCATTTAAAAGCCTCATTTTTTTTGTTAATGTCAACACTTCACAATGATTCCAAAGGTATGAAGAATTGATAGTCGCATGGACAACTTCTGGCCTAGTTCCTTTTGGTATTATCGACAATATTTGTTTAAAATCTCCACCAAATACAACAACTTTACCTCCAAAGCGAATGCTTTTATTCCTTTTATCCACTTCCTTCATAATGTCTCGGAAGCTTCAATCAACTGGTTCAAAGCAATATTTGTGCATCATTGGGGTTTCGTCCTATATTATCAATTTTACTCTCACTATTAATCGATCCATAGGGGTATTTGGTTTGATACTACATGTAGAAGTCTCATCAATGAGCAAAGGAATACTAAACCTTGAGTGTGTTGTCCTTCCACCTGGTATAAGAAGCGCATCTATCCCACTGGATGCGACAATTATAGCTATCTCACCTATAGAGCGTATTAGCAAACCTTTATTAAAATTAACATTTTATTATAAACTAAAAATTACTTCTTTATAGACCACGTTTAAAGTTAGAAAACACATAAAATGTGTTTAGTGCATAACAACTCAAATGGAGCTTTACCAATTGGCCAAAACACACCAGCCTGAGGTTTCTCACTCATAATACAACACAACTACACCCTTGACACAATAAAAAAACAATTAACTTTAATCTTTCAAGGAGGAACCATCACACATTTTCCATGATAATAAGCCGAACACACCAAATCCGTGTTATACCAATATGGAAAAACAAATTAAACATGAAGATAACAATGTTGCATTTCAATGTAGGATTGCACATATATGCAGCAACACCCTCATTATATACACACCATGATACAAAATTACAACAACAAGATACTCCAGGGTATAATTAGAAAAAGCTTATGTATAACTTTATCACTGCGTGTAGCTAGCTCGTGCAAATAGAAGGACATAAATTAAGAATTGTGCATCACATGAAATTATAAAGGCAACATATGCTCTACCAAAATGTTGGAATATTAAGGCAGAAAAAAACCATATCTCTGGAGCTAGGAAGCATGCAAAAGAAACAACTAAGCATCAGAAAATTGATTCCACTTTGAAAAAAGGAAGGAAAAAAAGGCTAAAAACTTTCAAAAGCAGCACTAATAGTTCCTAATTAAGTCAGAAAAGAATAAAAAAAAACAAAAGATTACACAGGATAAAATATGTGTGAATCCCAAATTATGAGCATAGTGCAGGACATCGACACCAAAATAAGATAAATCTTACATCTAAGTTGAATCCAATTAAAAAGAAAGCATAGAATTTGATAAAGATGATATGCTAGAAACTAATTAAATACATAGATGTTAAACCAAGCCCTTCAGATACCTTCCACGCTTGGAACCACCGCTTGTCCATTTTTTCATTTCCAAAATTTAGTAGTATGTTACCTTTATGAAAAATAGCATAAATAAATGCAATACAAAGTATCTCAAGTATTACATTTTTGATGCAACTCATAAAATGAGGACGGTGCACCATTTTTTTTATTGGAATTCAAATTGGCAAAGACTTTAGAGGGAAATATTTTAGGGTTAACAATTTTAGTAATTAATGTAGTATAATTAGAGGGAAATATTTAGGTTTAGGTGTTGCTTAACTTAATAAGCTTTAAGAATAAGAGATGACTAAGTTTTTTGTAGAATGTTCAAAATCAAATTGCTTTAATATTTACGGTACTGATGTCGTATGAGAATGAAATTGATTTTGGGCTTTTCAGATAAATTGCTTTGTAGGCGGGCTAAAAAGTCCAGTTCAAATTTGGGGTTGAATTTTTCGGAGCCCAAATTATATGTTTTGGAATTTTACTCTTCTCTCTTTCAAAATTGCTCATTTCCACCTCAATTTTTCCTAAATAAGTTCACCGGGAGTTAACTCACTCTCTGTATCCAACATGAGTTAACCTGCGCCTGCTTTAATTAGGCAGGCTAACAAAACATCATTTCTTGATAGAGATGATGTTTTTTAAGCCTCTAAACGTGCATTTTTTCACAATATTCATCATTAGCTACCACTACATATATTTACAACATTCATTCATTCACAATACTTTATGTTCATTTTTTTAATTTTCAATCATTTACTATATTTTTTAAAAGCATTTATTTGGTTAATAGTAAACATATCTTAGAAAAATCAATTCATTCATTTCCAAAATAGATCCTAACTAAAAATACAATGTACGCTAAAATCAATTAAAAAACAATAGAATAATACAAATTTATTTAGTTTTAATTTCATCTTCGTTCAAATCAGACAATGATCAAAGTGTTGCATTACATTACATTTTCCCTAAGGATGTTGTATCATCATGATGTTGAATTAAAATTAAATTCATTGTTGTTTGCTCAAAATGTTGACATTGAAGTGTCTTATACATGGTGTAAAAATTTGCAAGTCTCTTTGAAAACTCAAAAGAATGAAAGAGAATAAATTTTGTATTCTACCGAATCAACTATATAGGTTCTCACATGGAATTATCTCATATAAGATGAGTAGTGACAAAAAAGAGTGTATTCCTATATATTCTTTTGAACATAATCCCACTGTCCTACCAACTGACAAGTTTCAATACATAGGAGCATGATCAATCTCAAAACAACATCTTAGAAATGCATTCCTGTTTGTCACACTCATCTTATATGAAGAAATTCGATGTCAGAACCAATATAGTTGATTCGGTAGAATACAACATGTGTTCTCTCAATGTTAATTCTTTCAAGTTTTCGAAAAGACTTGCAAACCTTTACACTAAGTATAAGAAACTTTAATGCCAACATTCTTAGCAAACTACCATGAATTAAACTTAATTCTCACAAAATAAAGACAATACATATTAATACAACCTTATCTTCATCTGGACGAATCAAACTCTTCAGAAGATCTCGGCAACGAAACATCCAACTCGATCATTGAGAACATGTTGTGCTGACCAAATATCAAGAACATGATCCTCATGTCGCCGTCGTCGTTCGTGAGCATCATCTGGCTGAACTTCTATCTCCCAACTGAGTCGATTGATGGACGTCAATACCCAACGACGTCCACTCTCCTTGTGTCTCTGTGGTTGAATAGTTGCTTGATTTGATCCAGTTGATTCTTCACATCTACTAACGTTACATCGACCTGAACCCTGAATAAATTGGGCTTTCGACTGTTGAAGCTAGCTGCAGCTAATATCTTGTTCAAATATACTAGATAAATGTCTATTGATTGAGATCTACACCATTAGAAATTAAAAACAATGACTTAGTTGGTTCATTGGTCCCCTAATTAATTTCCAGTTTTCATTTTGGTCTCATAATTAATAAAACTCATGTTTTAGTCCCTTATGTTTGTCTCCGTTATTCAAATAAATCATTTTATGTTAACTTTAACTCCAAATATCTAAAGTGGAACACAAACAATGTTGGTCCACCATAAACCTTATTAAATCTTTTAATTTAACCCTTCGATCTTTTTTATCTAAATGTGACTGTTGGATCGTAAAAGTTCTTTGTATCTTATGGTATACCATCAATAATTAAATTTTATGCCCATTTCTTCATCTTCTTCCTCATCTTGATACCATCTTCATCATCAACCTTCATAAAATATATAGAAGAAAAAAAAACAATAAAAAAACATGATTAAATATCAACAAAAACCACATCCTAATCAATCAACTTCTTCAAGTTCTTGAAACACTTAAACTAACTTCTCAAAACATCCGATACCACCATAATCACTTCTCATATTCACCTTCCATAAAAGTACTTCTACAACTCTTTACAATTCTTCCAACTAATTCAAACCTCTCTCAAAATCTCACCCACCTCAAAAACCTAGTCAACTCGCTCCAAACCTCAAAACTGAGTCTCAAATAGTTCATAACTCGTCCCCACTCCATCACCAAAACCGTCGCCTCTATCAAATCCGAACTCCAATCATGGATTGACCGTGAAACCATAAGAACTAGAAAAAATTAGAGTGAAAACTCGCAAACACAAGGTTGTTATTTTAATTCAAAAGCAGCTATTTATTTTTTGTGATTGATTGGTTTTTGTTATAAAATATTGATTTTGAATTATAGTTGTTGGAAAAATTTAATATTTTTTCTCAAAAGTTTATGTTTCGAATGCAAGATACTTAAGTAGTTGTTGTGTTTGATGATTTTTGGATTTTTGGAGTGCGAGTTGATGAAAGTTTGTAACTTTGAAGATGGGTTTGGTTTTGTGATCCTTGCAAAATTCAAATGTGGTTGGATTGGGGTTTAATTTTGAGGTTAATTGCAGAATATGTTGCGGCCATAAATGTTGTTTGTTCTGGTAGTTCAACCAGTGATGTAAAATACAGACCATGGCAGATATGGGTGGTAGATTTTTTTACAACTGTAATTCCCAATTTGTGACGGATGAAGTGTATTCTTGAAATTGGATATTTTTGAAGGAAGGAAGCGGTTGAAGGTATGTTAAAGGAAAGTGTCGTTGAGAAATTTCAGTTACATAGATTGGAGAGTGAATTAATATTTAAGGTTGAGAAATTGAGTCATTTAAGTCATGTTTTTTGTTGTTGAGAAATTGAGGAAGGAAGGTGTTCTAGAAGAAGTTGAGTGATTTAGATGGCATTGTTGTTGAGATTTAAGTCTTGTTTTTTGTTTGAGTTTTTATGGATTTTTTATGAAGGCTGATGATGACGAAGGTATGAAGATGAGGAAGAAGATGAAAAAATGGGCATACAATTTAACTATTGATGGTATACCATAAGATACAATGTACCTTCACGATCCAACAATCACGTTTTGATAAAAAAGATTGAACGATTAAAATTAAAAGATTTAATAAGGTCTATGGTGGACCAACATTGTTTGTATTTTACTTTAGACATTTGAAGTTAAAGTTAACGGCCAAAGATTTATTTGAATAATGAAGACAAAACATTAGTTTTATTAATTATGGTACCAAAATAAAAACTGTAAATTAATTAGAGGACCAATGAACTAATCAAGCCTTCAATAAAAAACGCATTCAAACATTTCATCAAACTGTTGAAGTGCAAGATATACATAAACCCTAAAACCAAAAACTAAAACATAAACATGCAAACATTTAATTTAATCCAATAAAATATCATATATGATGCATTTTTGAAGTATAAAATTTCCATTTATTTAATCCAAAATCCAATAAAATATTCGTGTTAAATCAACTATCTTTATACTCCTTTTAAAACGAGATTTTGACGGCGATAATTTGTTTTATAATCAGTTTGATGATCCATTAAATTTTTTAGGCTTATTTGATACATTAGTCCCTCAATTTGGTCCCACATTTTAGTCCCTCAATTTTTCCCTCTGTTTGCCAAATGATTCCCTTCTATCAAATAATTAAAACTTTTGTTAATAAGAGCCCACATGGCATAAAAAAAACCCAGAAAATAGGCTTCTTCCCTTGTGTTCTCCATCATCTTCATATGATTCATGAAGAAAAAAAACCCAGAAAAAAAAGTTCATCAAAAAAACAATATTCATCATTACTTCCATCAACTCAACAAACAACAAACAACATTTATTCATCTCAACAAACACAGTGTCATGTATCATCACTGCCATCAACAAACAACAAACACACACAACATAAGACTCATCATTCACGATGATTTTTTTTACCGTTATTGTTTCCCTTCACAATTGTTGTTGTCATTCCGCTTCCATAAACCAACCAACCACAAACAACACCAAAATTCAATTTATTAACCAATTCATCCTAACCACCAAACCACAACCACCGTCCTCTCCAAACCCTCTTTCACTCACTTTTTCTCTATCTGTTTTCAACCTACGACCGTTGATCTCCCCAACCACCACTGTCCTCTCTGTTTCAACCCACCACCGTCGAACTCATCAAACACCATTGTTCTCTCTCCACCGTTTTTTTAGGTTTTTTCTTTTCTTGGTTTGATTTGAGTTTGTTTGGGTTTCAAAGGTAACATGGCTATGGAAAAGGGAATTTGTGGGAGGAATTAGGGTTTGCGGTAAAAGCAGAAAAGGGAAATTGAGAGAAGAAGAGACCGAATAAGTGGTAAGAATACTTCTTTGAATAATAATTGATCAGAGGGAAAATAAATAAATAAAAACAATGAGATAATTGATGGGAAAATTTTATGTTTGGGTTGTTATTGTTGAAGGTTACATAAGGAGACTGGTTAAAGCCGTGAAAGGGGCTGTGCCACACTGAGTAATTTTGGCTCATAGTGTTAGCACTTTGACTTCTCTTGAAAAAAGTGACTGAGATTTCTGGATTTCCTGGTATTTTGATGAATATGATATGATGATGAGGGAAGAAGAAAATGAAGAATTGGAAAAAAGATTTAGCTATTGATGTTATATCATAAGATATAATAGATCTACATGATCCCAAAGGTCCCTTTATGATAAAAAGATCAAACAACTAAAATTATAAATTAATAAGGTCTACGATGGATCATGTATTATGTTAGACCATCATAGACATTTAAAATTAAAATTAACAGTCAAAGATTTATTTTGTAAACGGAGAAAAAAGTGAGAGACTAAAACGTGAGTTTTATTAATTGTAGAATCAAAATGAAAACTTAAAATTATTTAGGGGATCAATAGATCAAATATAATCATTTTTGTAAATATCGCACTTATGAGTGATTAATCTTCGTTGAAATATAATATCTTAGACACAAAATTTGGATTCTTCCATTAGAGATCAAACTACTCTTATTGACTAAGGTATTTGAATACCTTACCATGACTGACTCAGGTCAACCATAAATTGTATATTTTACAATTTTTATGCAAAACAAAAAGATTATAAACAGAAAAACCAATGTAATTACATCATAAAAATCAATGGAAGAAAAACCACACATAGTAGTTGTTCCAAGTGCAGGATTCACCCACCTAGTACCAATCCTTGAATTCTCCAAACGCCTTGTTAATCTCCATCCACAATTTCACATCACATGCATCATTCCTTCAATTGGTTCACCACCATCTTCATCAAAATCTTACCTTCAAACACTTCCACCAACCATTTCATCAATTTTTCTTCCACCTATAAACGTTGACCAAGTTCCAGATGCTAAAATTCTTGCAGTCCAAATTTCACTCTCAGTAAAACACTCTTTGCCTTACATAAAACAAGAGTTAGAGTCCTTATGTAATAGATCCAAAGTTGTTGCTGTAGTTGCTGATGTTTTTGCACATGATGTTTTGGATATAGCTAAGGAATTCAAACTCTTGTGTTATATATATCTTCCACAAGCTGCTATGGTTCTTTCTACTTACTTTTATTACTCAAAGTTAGATGAGATTCTTTCTGATGAGTCTAGAGATCCAAATGAACCTATTAAGGTTCCTGGTTGTGTAGCTTTTGATCTTAAGGATCTTCCTCTTCCTTTTCGATTTCGATTGAATATTGGTTACACAAAATTTCTTGAACGTGCAGAAAAATATCATCATTTTGATGGTGTTTTTGTTAATAGTTTTGTTGAAATTGAAGAAGATGCTATAAAGGTTTTGAAAGAAGAGAAGAAGAAGCCTATGGTTTTTCCTGTAGGGCCCATAATTCAAAAGGTGTCAATTGGTGATGAAAATGAGGTAAAATGTTTAACTTGGTTAGAAAAACAAGAACCTAAATCTGTTTTGTTTGTGTCTTTTGGAAGTGGTGGAGCACTTTCACAAGAGCAAGTGAATGAGTTAGCTTATGGGTTAGAATTGAGTGGTAAAACATTTCTTTGGATTTTGAGATCACCAAGTGGTGTTGCTAATGCTACTTACTTTGTTGGTGAAAATGAAATTGAGGACCCTTTGAGATTTTTACCAAGTGGGTATTTAGAAAGAACAAAGGAACAAGGATTGGTTGTACCATGTTGGGGTCCACAAATTCAAGTACTTGAACATAGTTCAACTGGTGGGTTTTTGTCTCACTGTGGTTGGAATTCAGTGCTTGAAAGTGTTGTCTATGGTGTACCTATAATTGCATGGCCATTGTTTGCTGAACAAGGGATGAATGCTACTTTGTTGTGTGATGGTGTGAAAGTGGCTTTGAGACCAAAACCTAATGAAGGTGGGTTGGTTGAAAGAGATGAGATTGGAAATGTAGTTAGGGAATTGATGGATGGTAAAGAAGGGGTTGAAATTCGTAAGAGAATTGAATATTTGAAAAATGCTGCTAATGATGCTATTGATGAAATGGGATCATCTACTAAGGCATTGTCAGAAGTGGTTGCTATTTGGAATGGCATTTAGCAATTAGCATAATATGAAGACATTAAAATAATTATCGATTTTCTTAGATTCTGTTTTTGTTGTTTAATCACAATCCTTTATGTATTTGAAGTTACTTGATTGTGCTAATTTTTAGCAACCTTGAAGAGGTGTTCGTTCTATCCTTTTGTACAATATGTTGTGCTGGTTTTTTTGCAGTCACCGTGCGTTTCTTGCTGTCCTGATTTGACAAGTTTAAGTTCCGAACAGAGTTTTGATGTCTTCATGAAATTTTTAGATAAGAATGTTAGCTTTCACTAGCCTTTGGAGTGACTCAATTTAAACGTCTAGAACTCTAGATATGATTAAAATACTACACAGGGGCCAACAGGGTCGTGCTCTTGTCGATTTCTGTAACGGAATAACAAAAATAAAAACTGGGACTTTTATGTTCATAATTAGTTTTTGATGTAAACATGAAAGTTTTAGATAATTAAGTTAGCTTTCCAATGGCTCTGGTTTGACTTGAAAATGTTTTGTGGAGTTTGAATTATGATAGAAACACTCCAAGTAGGTCTTGGAAGACTTTTAGGAAAATTTAGCATAACCGCTTCTAAATCAACCCGAAACTTTTGGTTTGCTTCCAGACTTCGAATTCTAAGTATTATGAGTCCAATTAGAGTGCATGAGAGTATCTGATTCTTTGTGTATAACCGCTTCTAAATCAACCCGAAACTTTATGTATTTTTTATATGTTGGGAAAACGGGGTGTTACAGGGTGCATGAGAGTATCTGATTCTTTGTGTAAAATTCATGGAATTCCTACCAAACAAGAGGAAGAAGAAGGATGATATATTCTTTCTATCATTTTTGCCACCCTAACAGTGGTTGAAGCGTCAAGCTCAATGACGTAAAATAAAGTGCTTGGTGGAAGACAACCCATTCTTTTCTTATGTTTTTATTTTCAGTATTTTATTTCTATTGTTGAGTCAAACAATTTGTCTTTAATTTTCATTTTGGATTAACTCAGTTGTATCCCCCTGTTATGTAATTGAATCTGAACTTGTTTATTATTGATGAATTTGTTTGTTAGTTGATCTTTTACAGTTTAGTAACAAGTGTTTGTTCAAGTGGTATTCCAAAAGTTCGTAAGGAGGAGTAACTTGACATTCAAAGGCAAAGTGTACGGCAGTTAAAATTAGGTAGTCACAACTTCCAGAAATCTAACATTGTAAGGTCCATGGCCAAATTTTATTTTTCCAATTTACTTATATAGAGTGTTCCACGCATCTACATTTTTAGAACTTGCATTGTTTCTTTACTGTCGATTGATCTTTGTCATATACACATTGAGGCAAAAGTGCTTGGTGCTGTGAGCCTTTTGAAGCCTACCCTGATTGTATTGAAATTTTATCCTCTTTTTAGCCAAATTGAGCCAGTAGGTTTAGATCTTTTTGTTCGGTGATAAACTACATTACAAGCTTAGAGACTTTTAGGATTTATCCCAATTTGTTAAATCTGAGTTAGGCATTGCAGAATGTTATTAAATAATAAGTTTCGGGTTGCTATTGAAATTTGCAACCAACTAAGTTTGGGGGTGGGGTACTAGAGAACAAAGAAAGAACTTTATGAAAAATACACACAATAATGGTGTATCAAAAAACAAAAAAAAATAAAAAAAGAGAAAATAGAATGAAAAAGGGACAAAATAGTTACAAGTATTCTCTAGTACCCTTACAAGAATTGTTGTTCCAAAGGTGAATGATGGATTAATTTTGTGTTTTAATTTCCTTACGAGTGCCTAACTCAAATTTTGTGTAGCCTACTTATCCAAATATTATCCCACCTTCACCTAAACCCCGTTATAACCCTGAAAGACCTCAAAGTGTGTAGTGATATTGATTTTGATTGACGTTTAGAAACTTTTTAAATGTATGGTAATATGTAGACTTGCATGTCGACTGTGTATGAACCTTATTCATTTTGTTGCGTGGAGTTGTGAATTGGTGGATGCAAACAACTCAAATTAGCTAATTTTTACCTAGTAGGGAGATGAACTTTTGGGTACTATCGCTTGATCAGGTAATTGTTATTTTACTGTCGATTGTCAATGTTGCAAATAAATTCCTTGAGGACAAGGAATGGTTCAAGTTTGAGTTTGTGATGACAGTCAGTCATTCGCTATTTTTCGTGTTATTTTCATGATATTTTGAGTTCACAATAAAGTTTAAACAACAAGGAAAGCAATAAAAATAGAAGATTTTGAAGAAAGCAAAAACGTGTCACGATTGTTGAAAATGTGTCACGATTGTTAAAAACGTGTCACGATTTGGAGCACGGGATGAGGTTCATTCGACATTGGTTAAAACGTGTCACGATGGCTATTTCTTGTCACAATTTTAGGAACCCTAATTTGGAAGTTTGTTATTCAAGGCAGAATCGTGCCACGATTTTAGGAGCAGCTGTTGCCTATTTAAGCTTAATTGTTTTCAGAAACAAGGGTGAAGAATCCTGAAGAGAGAGAGAAAGTGCAATTTTGAGACCTGAAGACAGCTGGGGTCATTTCATCAACTTGTAACCCGTTCATGTATGTTTTAATTCTTCCATTGATTATGCTATTTGTAAACTCGATTATGAGCAGCTAAATCTCTTAGAGATTAGGTCTGAGATGATTTTGTGTAATCCTAATTGAAACATGTTGCTGTGAAACTCTATCTATTGTGATATGATTTTGTGTAATCCTAATTGAAACATGTTGCTGTGAAACTCTATCTATTGTGAATGACAATCTAGTTTTATTCAATTCAATTGTTCTTAATACTTTTATATCCTGATCAAATATAAACATGATTTAGTGAGAATGAATGACTACTGACCATAGCTTTCAACTTAGACCTAATTGAATTGTTCTAACAAATAGGGTTAGTCTAGGAATGGATAATCGTGATAATAGGTTAACGTTCTTAAAACCTTCACAGATTATTAGACCACCTATGGAATTAGGGGCTGTAATCTGAGAAGAGGATCCTAAGTCAAGGGATTGATTATGGCTATTTTCTTAATTATCGTGAAACTAGAGAATCATTCATGAGAAATATGTGCAATGTACCAATTAGGAGAAATAGAGGATTCAAAAAACCTAGTCTCATCTCTCTTCATATTTTCTAACCAAATCTATATTTTATAACCAAATCTATATTTGCTAACTGAATATATATTTTCTAACTGAATCTATATTTTCTAACTAGATCTTTATTTTCTGTTATTTAATTTTATGCAATCAAATCAAATCTACTGCCTAGGCCTAACAAAATAATTTATACTTCCTAAATATTTACTTTATTGCTAAATTGAGATTAACACAATCCTCATGGGATATGAAATTATTTTATTAATTCGATAGTTTTTAGTACACTCGCTAAAAATATCTATCAGTACTCATCATCCTCGTAATCGCCCTACAGAACCTTTATATCGTTTGAGTTTTCCGAACCAGAGTCAAAATCCCCGTAGTGAAATCCTCTAACCTGACCTGGCCTAGATGCTCCTATCGCAATGCTATCCTCCGTCGTGGTCTCACATCAGTCCACTCTCCATTGTTCCCACCCCTTTGTGGCACCGTGCCTGAAAGAGCATTGTATATGACAACGTTGGTTACTCCAATATTTATACTAGCATATATTGAATTTTTACATCAGACAATCAAAACATGCCTTCACAGCCTGACCCAGTGGTAGGCTAATGAGAGGCTACGAAAGCCCTTAAATTTCGGATTAGCCTCTCCAAAAATAAAATTTGACTATTTATGTTATTCTCACGTACCATTTTTTTGTTGAAAATATCATTTATTCAAAGGGTTAATAGGGCTTTACGTCACTGTAATATAAATTATTTCCGGGTTTCCCTCTTGTAAATATTTTTTTTATTTACCCCCTGTAAAAAAAATTGATTCTGATTACCCCCTACCACTTTTTTATTTTTTTCCAGAAACTTTGGTTTTTGAATGGTCTATTAAGGGGGTAAATCAAATCAATTTTTTTTACAGGAAGGTAAATAAATAAAAATATTTACAGAGGAAAATTCGAAAATGACATATATTACATAGGGCTATTAACCCTTTACTCAAATTATATAACTCAAAACACTATTTTTGCATGATATAATCTGAATCTAGTAAAATTTGAAGGTAATAATAGAACTTTGCTCATGTTTGTCCATAACTTGTAAATAATAGATCTAGAAAATACAATCCGAAAACTTTCATGATATTTTGGAAACTATCATCTGAAATGTGTCAACCCCCCATCCCAAGACCATTTCAAAGATAAATTTCAGTGTATGAATTGTCACATTTCATATTATGTAATATGAACTTGTAATATACAAATCAAATTGTGTAATCTAAACCATGTCAACATAGAAACAAAATTTGTGATGATTATTAGGCAACTTTTTTTCTTAGGTAAATTGAAGAATAAAGCTTAATTTAAACATGCATCAAAATAAATCATAAGCAAAATATTTAATACAAGCATATAAAACAACATGAATGAAGCATAAATCAAAAAAGTTGCATCCACAAGGTCCAAACATAAAATTTAAAAACACAAATTATCCAAAGTATACAATGTAACGACTCAATTTTTAGGATATTATTATTTTAATTGTTTAATTAATTATTTTCTTGTTTGATGTGTTAAATTATTAGATTATTTGGTTTTGAGTAGAAATAGAGGAATTAAGAGTCTTTTGGTAATTTGAGAGTGAATGACATTTTAGTAATTTAGAGGTGGAAAGTTATTGAATGATATTATTAGTAACTTTAGAGAATTAATAGAGTAGAGGTAATTGGTAAAAATAAGATTTAAGAGTAGTAAAATTGAGTAGTGTTATTTTTATTAATAAGAATAATGATTAGACCCAATAGGAGTAACTGAACTAAGCCCAATTGGTGAGAGTATATAAGACTAGTAGTATTCACAAATTAGGATTTTGAAATCATTTGTCAAGTTTACAAAATAGAGGCTAGTGAGATACTATAGAGAGAATAGAGAGAGTTAGAGAAGAAAGAAGAACTAAAGGAACAAAAGAAGAGGGAGCTTTGGGAAATCAAAGTCGATGGAAAAATTGGAGCCAGGAGGCTTAAATTTTGGATTCTAAGGTAATGGGAAAATGTTATGTTTAAAATTAGAACTTATGATTATTTGTGTGGTTTTGGATCATGTTTGTTCTTGCATTTTTATGAAGTGATTATTAAATTAAGTTGATTTTCGTGCTCTATTAATTATGATTATTTTGAATGTGAAAAGTGATATAATCATGTTGTTGCATGAAAACCTATGTTTGGTTGTGATAATTTGATGTTTAAGTTATTTTAGCTTATTTGAGTGAAATTTACGAGGTTGTTGTTAAATTATATCAAATTCATGTTCTATCTTCTTTCTATCACATTGGGTATGAAATTAAATGAGAAATTCATGAAGTTGTTCAATTGTTATGTTGTTGTGAGTCTTATGAGAAATTGATGATATTCATGGAAATTGTTGTTTAACAATGGATTGAGTTTAATGATTTGAATTGATAAAGTATTGTTGTGATCAAATGAAGAGAATTATGTTGTTGTTGTGTTTTTGTTGATGAATGGAAGCAGTGAGGAAATTGTTGTTGTTGTTGTTGTTGTTGTTTCATGCTTAAGAGTGAAATGAACATGCTAAAATTTGATAGGAACCAACTTAAGCCAAATGAATCAAGTAAGCTTGGGGTCGAAAGAGGTTTTCATTTCTGTAACTAAAACAAAATGAAAAACGAAGACTTTTGTGTTCCTAATTAGCTTTAGGTGTCTTCGTGAAAGTTATAGATATGAATGTTAGCTTTAATTTGACGTCAGTTTGACCTCATTCGGACATCTACAACTCAAGATACGATAAAATACTACATAGGGGTTAGCAGGGTCGTGCTCTTTTCCCTTTCTTAGGAAAACCAATTTTTCCACTCTTTTATGTTCTGAACTGAGTTTCTCTGTAAACATGAAAGTATTATATATGTTAGTTTTCATATAAATTTAGTTTGAGTTTATTATCATATCTAGAACTCTGAGTTATAATGAAAATACTACATGTGTGTCATGCTGCATTTTTCGTGAAACTGTAAACATGAAATTGGTTTATAATGAAATAGAGTTTTTCCGAATGAATGATGTTGTTATGCTTGAACTACTGTGATGATTGACATAGAAATAGCATGCAGGATTAATGAGAAGGTATGTAAGCATGTAACTTGGCTTTGGTAAAATATGTGAAAATAGATGAACTTTGGAAAATAATGAATCATACCATATTGGCTTGCAATTTTGGCTTGCAATTAATTATACGTTGATGATAAAGTGATGATTAATGAAAATATTGATTATCGATATGTGAATGAAATGTTGATTAACTATGAATACGTGGTTAATCGTCTAAAATGCAATATAGGCTAAATGAAGAGATGTTGTTTCATTGATGTGATCAATGTCTGATGATGTGAATGATGATGTTATGTTGATGATAAAATTGATGATGAAATGTCATATATATGATGTTGATGATTTATGTTGTGTTGTATAATTATATGCGTTGTTGGGTCATATGTTCATGCATACATGGTCAGTTCAATGACGATGAAAAGTGATGATGTGATCCCTCAGAAAATATACCTCTTATATCCAAAGTGACGATGGGATCACTCGATAACATAACTCTGATATTTAAAATGGTACCACATGCATATAGAGTTGCGTCTAGAACATAACATACATTTGAGTCTAAGTGAGAGTCGTGGTTTGATTTTGTGAATATATGTGAAGATGTGTGCATGACGATGTGTGTTCATGTGATATTTGGTGATGGTGTTGAAGTGTGAATGATATATGTTTGATTTAGCGATGAAGTAATAATGCAATTACTTGTTATAGCTTGTGTTGATGATTTGTGATTTAATATGTTTGTTGATTTAATAAGAATGAATGTAATTTTGATAGTCTAGGAAATGAATATGTATATCTATATGTGATGTTTTAAATTCCTAAATAGTATGCTTATATTCGTATCTTCTTTATGTGATTGTATTTCTTACCTTCACTATATGGTGTAGACGTGCAGGTTGAAGAAGCTTGATCGACGTGAGTACCCGAGGACGACTTGAGGCATATGCTCCTTCTTTGCTTTTTATTTTGGAGTCTTAGTGGATGTGTTCTGATTAGGGTGTCTGAGAGTCTATTTACATTTACTTTAGAATTGTTTTGTTTCAAGGAACCCTCGAGTTCTCGTAGATGACGATTTTTAAGATGTTGAGATAATAACTTTATGCTATTTTATTTGTGATTCTGTTGTGACTATTTTAAAATTTTGATAGTTTATAACTATTTTGGATTAATGATGAAGTAGCACCGTGAACCTTTTTGATTATCTGTTGAATTATTTCTTAAACATTGTATTAGGGTTGAGGGTAAAATAAGTTGGTATCAAAGCCATGTTGGTCCAATCCGAGCCAAAACTTTTTTTATCCGTTGTATACGACATGTACGGAAGTACTGTCGATACTTGTTCTTTTACTTTAGGTGGGTCTGAGCAAAGTAGGGGAGAAGTAGGATGCTTCAAGTGTAGTGGAACAGAGCAAGTAGAAGCGTCTTTGGGTGAGGAAGCTCGGGTTTTGTGATGTTTTCTTCTCTAAAGGATGAAAGTGAGGTGGGAGTTGGTGATTTACCGGAAGTGAATGAGTTTCCAAATTTTTCTCCAGAGGACATTTTTGTGTTGCAAACCTTGAAGGAGAAAAAGTTGTATGCTAAGTTGTCGAAGTGTGAGTTTTGGATTCATGAAGTGAGTTTCCTTAGTCATGTGATTTCGAGAGGTGGAATGACAGTTGTTCCATCTAAGGTTGATGCGGTGTTGCAGTGGGAGGCTCCTAAGTTAGTTCCTGAGATCCGATGTTTTCTTGGTTTGGTGGGTTATTACCGAAGAATCATATAAGGATTTTCTAAGTTGGCTTTACCTTTGACGCAGTTGGCTCGTAAGGGACAAGTTTTTGTTTGGGATGGTAAGTGTGAGGAGAGCTTTCAGAAGTTGGAGAAGATGTTGACTTCTGCGCCAGTTTTGATTTTGCCGAATGCAAATGAATCTTTCATGGTGTATTGTGATGTGTCTAAGATGGGATTGGGCAGAGTGCTTATGTAGAGCGGTCAAGTTGTGGTGTATGCTTCAAAGCAACTGAAAGTTAATTAGAGGAATTATCTGACCCATGATTTGGAACTGGTATCAGTGGTGTTTGTGCATAAGGTTTGATGGCACTACTTGTGTAGATCGGAGTTTGAAGTTTCTAGAGATCACAAAAGTTTGAAGTATTTGTTTGATCATAATGTGTTGAATATGATTTTGAGTTGAGTTATCATCCGAGTAAGGCTAATGTGGTAGGAGATGCGTTGAGTAGGAAGTCGTTACATATATTGGCACTTATGGTAAAGGAATTGGAATTGATTGATCAGCTCAGAGACTTAAGTTTGGTGAGTGATTTAACACCAGGTGGAATGAAGTTGGGAATGTTGAAGTTGACAAGTAATATCTTGGAGGAAATTAAAGAAGATCAGAAAGTGGATTTGGAACTAGTAAATCGTTTGGTGTTGATTAATCAAGGTAAGAATAAGGACTCTAGAGTGGATAAGGATGGAATTACGAAGTTCCATGATTGAGTTTGTGTGCCAGATGTACTCGAACATAAGAGAAAGATTTTAGAGGAAGATCACAGGAGTAGTTTGAGTATTTGATGACAAGTCATCTTACGTTATTCTTAGCAAGTTTTTCAGTGTATTTTAGTAGGTTTTATCATCAAACCAGAGAAGTATTAGATCAATTTCCTGTGATTTCGGGACATTTGTAATATTTTCTATATTTGAGTCTGTAATTCTATTCTTCCCGAAACATAGCAATTTTAGAAGGTTCTTGAAGTAAAACAAGAAGAAATCAAGCAAATCAGGAAAATCAAGACCTCAGAAGATTACTGAGCTTTAGGAAGATGACGAATGAAGATTCAAAAGGCCTCACAAGAATTTACTTAAGGAGGAAGTCAGTTTCCAATGTCCAAGACAACTTAACAACGAAGAAAACACCGCAACAGGCGAAGATTACAGGAAACCAGTAAAGTAATATACTAAAGCACCTGACGCATGGGAAAATTGCGTGGCGAATGAAAATTGAATAACTAATGCACAAGGCGCTTGCTTTGGGGTGCCTAACACATGAAAGCCCTAGATACATGCGCCTGGGCATGGATCTATCTGTAGGGCGCATATGACTTGCAAAAAAAGTCGCTCTTTATGACATTTTCGACCCAGGAAGCCTTTGTTTTTAGTCCAAGTTAGGTGGAAACTTTTCCTATAAATACAACCTTCCTCATTCATAATTTGTCGTTTAGTTCAAGAGGAAGGCTATTATAGGAGCCAAGGAGAAGATCTATCTTTTCTATGGTATGTTTCTATCTTTTTGTATTTTTGTCTTAATTATCATGTGTAATTAGATATCTACAGGTTAGAGTTCTAAGATGAACCTCTATTTACTTTTGTTGTATAATTATTTAATTTAATGTCATTTTATTTTAGTATATTTTATGTTTGCTATTAAGTTTTGTTTAGGATTAATTTATTTTGGTGAGGTGCAACCCTAGATAAGATACTTAAATTGTGACAGAGCTTAACATTGATACTACTATCTGAAAGCTTATATCTTGATATATATTTCCTTAAACTAGTAATTATCTGTCTAGGGAGTAAGTGATTAGTAAATTAGTGAATGATACCAAAAGAGAGTTAAACCTAATAGTAAGTACTTATGAGGTGACATTACTAATATTGAGTAAAATATGCTGAACCTAACTAGTTTAGTAATTAGGGAAACAAGCACCGATGGGAATAAACCTAAATAAGACCATTGTCCTTGTAACACCCTAAACCCTTAAAGTGATAAATTACGCAAATTATATAACATACAAAAGATTTATATGCTACTTTTTCAATAAGTTCAAACATGTATAAATAATATTTTTCATAACATCGCAGCGGAAATAAAATCATACAACCCATCGGCAGATAAAAAAATTCTTCAAAGTAGCCATGTCACATAATCATACTACATCACCAAAATAAATCTCAAAATCTCAACAACTGAGTAATAAAATCTTAACAAGTAATAAAATATAAATAATAGACGGAGAAACACCCCTAGTCAGAGCCCGACTATAAGACTCCAAAAGTAAAACATGGGGTAGCTCCAAAGCTAGCCTCCATTATACTTACCAAGCAAAGCTAAACAACTAATCATGCACGTTGTCTACTCATATAAACGAATAAGGTAGTCGCCATAGTCCTGCAAAACACAAAACACTTCCCTTATCTCAAGTCTCGTTTTTAGGGGGCTCGTAGACTAGGAAACCCGAAAACAGAGCTTAGCACCCTTCATTAAAAGACAACATGGTCTGAAACAAACCAAAGCAAGAGAACATGTGGAACCACGTCTCATTTCTAGACCAAAACACTTCGCCTTGTCCCAAGACTCGTGCTTAGGGGGCTTGTGGACTGGGAAACTCGGAAACAGAGCTTAGCACCCTTCATTAAATGACAACATGGTCTGAAACAAACCAAAACAAGAGAACAGGTGGAACAAAGTCTTCCTTCTAGACCAAAACACTTCGCCTTGTCCCAAGACTCATGCTTGGGGAGCTTATGGACCGGGGAAACCCGGATAAAAGACATAATGCCCTTCATAAAGGCCCAAATGAGCATAAACGCCCTTCTACAAGGCCGAAATAGGCTAAAGCGGCGCCTTTATAGGCACTGCCTATATGGCGTTATAGAAGAAGCTAGAATCCCTGATAATCATCCTTATCCTCATAACTAAACGTCTAGAGTAGAGGGTTTATCCAACCCCTGTAGTGACTATAAATATCACCCTTGAGATCATTCCCAAGGCATCTCATAAACAGTCTAACCCTAGATACGATTATTGTACTCACTGCAAGTACAAAGCTAATTGAGAAGGTGCAAGGAGATCTTCGAGAGTAGAAGATGATTTCTGTGAATCTACAACATGAATTAGCTGAACTTAAAGAAGTATAGAAGAAACAAGGCATGAAACAAGAGGAGCTTGAGAAGAATCTGAAGCTACAACATGAAGAAGCTATGGTTAAGCAAGAAGCTATAGAAAAGAGAGTTTGTGTGCAACATTTGGAATCTTCAAGGAAGCAAGATGAAGCCAATGCAAGGATTGTTGAACTTATGAAGATGATGAAGAATCAGCAATCTTAGAACCTTAGTTTCACATCTTTAACTTCTTGTTTATCTTAGCTTTTGATAATTTATGCTTATGTCTCTTAACTGTTATGTCTCTGATACAATGTTTTTCTTTGATAATCTCTGATGCTTTAATATCTTCTTATATCTCATTGCATGTGATAATTAGAATTATTTCATGTTTTTATCCATCTTTTCTTACTCTTTTAATATTTTAGTCTTTTTGTTGATGACAAAAGGGGAGTATGATATAATGCATTTAGGTGAGTCCACTAAATTATATAAAATTAATTTAGGAGAACCTTCTTTTCATCTCTTAGTCTCTGGATTTCATAAGAATCAATTATGAGTGACGTTTTTATGCTTAAAATGAATTTAATTAACTTGAATAGAAATCGGGGAGAGCTTACAAACCTCACCTTAAGGACTATTATACTCAGGGGGATTTCATAAGAATCAATTCCGAGTGACGTTTTTATGCTTAAAATGAATTAGATTAACAAGATTGACTATTAATACTAATGTTTGTCATCATCAAAAAGGGGGAGATTGTTGTAACAAAATGGACTTAACAATGCCTCTTTAAGTTTTGATGGTAACAAGGTATTAAAAGTTCAATTGGATATGCCAATATTGGTTAAAGTGTGCAAGACCATAGACTAAAATTTTATAAGTCTTAAAGTAAAGTATTTGTTCTGGAAGAACATTTGAGAGCAAAAGAATTTTCAAGAGAAGCTTAGTTACAAGTCAGAGTCTGAAGACCATCAGAATCTGACTTTCAGAGTCTGAAGTAAAGAAACTAAAGTCAATTAAATGATTATTTGAAGATACAAGTGTGAAAAAGGAATAGAAGAATGGAGCAACGACTATTTCAGAGTAATTAGAAGGCATTAAATATTTATCCACATATAATGGACAGTGGAAGGACAATAGTACAATTGTACAACCACTACTTCACTACTCCAACATTTCTTACGCATTGTACAAGCTACAATTGTGTCTTTACTGGTTAATTCTTCATACAAGGTATGATTTTCAAATTATTCTCTCCTAGGACATTAACCAAATCAAGAAAGAGATCATTGGTGATTGATCAAGCTTTTACAACAACTCTTTGATGCGCTGACACCTCTATAACGTCTCTTTCATACCTCTATATAAATGAATGAAGAAGTCTTGAAGATTGGTAGAGACTCTACAACATTTTAACTGTGCCAAAACTCTACTGAAATTGTTGTGTATCAAACACTTATAATTTCTTAACAACTTTCATATTTAAAAAAAATTCTAGAGTCTTAAGTGTCTGATGCTCAGATTGTTATTTTTCAACCCCCTCTTATGTTTTTCTCACATTCAATTATAATTTACACGAATTTAAGAATTTGGAACATAGCTTTTTGAAGATGATGCTCAGATTCTTATTTTTCACACTCCAAGACTTACTAGTGTACCACTTCCATGCAAATGGGACAAGTTTAGAGAAGATGTTTTTACTTTCAAACACTCACAATAGTTTTGTTGCTGAATTTAAGTTGTTGAGATCACTTCAGAGTATTGTTTTGTTCTTGCGGCACTTCTTGCTAAATATTCTTAATTTCCTATTTAAAAAAGATATTAAAATAAAACATTTTAGGTGTCTGTTTTGTTAATCTAGGTCATTGTTTCAGTTTTTAAGTTGCGACAATCGAAGCTCCCATTTTCAAATAATTTTAAATACTCGGTAGAATCTTAAATTAAAAACATGATAATACAACTTAATTATTTCCTTTTTAATTTTTATGTTTGTGTGTTTAAATAATTTTTATACGAGATTCTGTCATCGTAAGATTTGCTAATTAAAATATACTATGGTTCCGATCAACGAAGGTTTACTAAGTTAAAGAGTTTTGATTCACCAACAATGTGAGAACTCTTTGATATATGATATGTAAATACTTTTATTACCTTTCATTGAGTTTGAGACTTAACCTAGCGGCGGAGCCCCAATAAAGTAGCCTACCTCACAAAAAAAATTAAATATTTTATAGGAGAAATTACAAAAATATTTTTGATTTTTAAATGAAATTACATTGCGCCGCACCATCTTCTCCATCTCAGCACATTTTATTATCACACTTTTAAATCATTTGAAATGTATAGATAAATTATTTTGAATTTTTAAAAGGGTAAATACCTCTTTTCGTCCCCTGTAATATTAGTCAATTCCACTTTTAGTCCCTGTAAAAAAAAGTTTTAGGTCCTTGTAATTTCATATTCTTCCACTTTTGGTTCCTCATTTCACCACGTCAGCAGACAACAGTGGAGGATATGAAATTACAGGACCAAAAGAGGGAGGAATCTAAAATTACATGGACGTAATTTATGCAGAATTTGCTGACTTGATAAAAGTAAGGATCAAAAGTGAAAAAATCTGAAATTACAGGGATATAATCTAAATCATCTTTTTTACCGGGACTAAAACCAAAATTCGCTAATATTACATGAACGAAAAGAGATATTTACCCTTTTAAAATATATAATTTAATTTTTTGATAAACTTGCATTTAATATTTACTAAAACATATATTTTGCGTGTATATATTGTAGTTTATTTTATCGGTTTATCCGAACTTTTTTCCCTGCTCCAGCTATGAGTTGCGTGACCTTGTTGAATTCAAAATCCAACTCCTCTAAATTTTCTGCTAAAACAAATAAATAAAATTATTAAATATATGGTTCCTATAAAAACACGCAGCACTCACCGGTCACCACACATTTCTCTTTAGACTACTGCCTTTACTGTTTTTTTGGCCTATTCATTGTTGCATATGCAATTTTATCACCATGTACTTCCTTTATTACGTATGAATGTGATATTTCTAGACTATTTTATAACAATTTATGTGCCAATTTTCTTCTTCATACTAACATTATAGTTTTACTTTTTCTCTTTATTACTTTGATTTTGATACCAATACATGCATATCGTTGTAAAAACATAATTGTTCATTTGGATGTCAAACAAATAGATATTTAAATAACACTACTCTATTTAGTTATTGTTGCATATGCAATTACATCACCTTGTACATCCTTTATTGCGTATGAATATGATGTAACAGTCTAATCATGAACATGGGAAGATAACTTTTGCCTCTTAAATATCTGGAACAAGATCGATTTAGAGATTTCGCTAGATTTAGTATCTATCTCTTAATAGAGTTCTTATATTGCCAACAATTTTATCCAAAACCTAATAAAATTCGAAGTTGAATCCTTATTAGCTAAATTAACCTACTTTTAAAAAATTACCTTTGTATAAAGATAGCAATTAATTATTTTTTTGAGAGAAACGATAACGATTAATTGTTGTAGGAGATAATTGAGATTTATTTATTTGGTTAATATTAGTTGATAATACTATCTCTGGTTTTAAATATAGGAATTTATTTTTTAAAATTTATTGAATATTGAATGTATCGATTTATAATTTATTTTTTTGAAAGACGAGTATCTAGTTTATAATATAAATTAGATAAATCATTACACGACAAATCTAAAGAAGAAAATAGGTTGAATTGCACTTTTGATCATCGTATTTTGACCAGCTCACGAAAATGATCATGCATCTTTCAAATCGAACAAAATTGTCCCTAAACTATCATGTTTTTTGCAATTTTAGTGCTACCCCCTATTTTCACCTCCAAAAACGCACATTAATGGCATTTTTAGTTCTACCACCTATGCACAACCATGAAATAAATAAGGAATAAAACATGTGGGTACAAGAAATCTGATTTATTCAGCATACTAACTAAAAAACCCTAATTTCTAAGACATGTTTCAGGTATGTAATTAACATGTCTTAGAAATTAGGGATTTTTTCGTTAGTTTGCTGAATAAATCAGATTCCTTGTACCCACATGCTTTATTCCTTTTTTATTTCATGGTTGAACATAGGTGGTTGGACTAAAACTGTCATTTCTATGCGTTTCTAGTGTTGAAAATAAGAGATGAGACTAAAACTGCAAAAAACATGATAATTTAGGGACAATTTTGTTGATTTAAAAGAGGCAAGATCATTTTCGTGAGCTAGCCAAAATACAAGGACCAAATGTGCAAGTAAGCCAAGAAAATACTATATTCTTGTATTTATGATTAGAGGGAGATATTTCTCAATATAGATCTTCAAGAACATAACTCTAACGATATGTTTAAAAATTGAAATATTTAATACTTATTCTTTCCGTCCTAAAATATAAGTATAAATTGGTTAACAAAAATTAATTATTTAGTAATTTTTTTTTACCATACACATCAATTTATATTGACCTATTTTTGCTTATATTGTAAGGTGGAGGGAGTCTTTCACACAATATAGACCAATACTTCCCTTTATATAAACCTCGTTCCTATCCCTTAAAAAGTTAAAATAAAAACTAACAAACATACAACTTTGTAGCAAGCAAACATTTATTGTCTTACATCTTACAATGGCAAAAACAACTCGCATCGCTGTTATTTCAAGCCCTGGTTTCAGTCACATAGCCCCAATAGTAGAATTTTCCAAAAGATTAGTCACAAACCATCCAAATTTTCATGTCACTTGCATCATTCCCTCACTTGGTTCACTACCAGATTCATCAAAATCATACCTTGAAACAATTCCACCAAACATAAACTTAGTTTTTCTTCCACCAATCAATAAACAAGACTTACCTCAAGGAGTATACCCAGGAATCCTAATTGAACTCACAGTTACACGCTCTCTACCATCAATTCATGAAGCTCTCAAATCAATAAATTCAAAAGCACCTTTAGTTGCTATAATTGCTGATAAATTTGCATTGGAAGCCCTAGATTTTGCCAAAGAGTTCAATTCTTTGTCTTACCTTTACTTCCCTTGCTCAGCTTTTGTACTTTCTTTTTATTTACATTGGCCAAAACTTGATGAAGAGGTTTCATGTAAATACAAAGATTTACAAGAACCTATAAAGTTACAAGGATGTGTACCAATCAATGGTATTGATCTTCATACAGTAACAAAAGATAGGTCAGGTCAAGCTTACAAAATGTATCTTCAACGTGCTAAATGTATGTCTTTGGTTGATGGAATCTTGTTTAATAGCTTCTTTGAATTAGAATCAAGTGCTATAAAAGCATTGGAACTAAAGGGTGATGGAAAAATCAGTTATTTTCCTGTGGGACCTATTACTCAAAAAGGGTCATCCAATGATGATGATGATTATGTTGCTGATGAGTATGAATGTCTGAAATGGTTGAAAAACCAACCACAGAATTCTGTTTTGTATGTTTCTTTTGGAAGTGGTGGAACACTTTCTCAAACACAAATGACTGAACTAGCTTTTGGTTTGGAATTGAGTGGTCAAAGATTCATTTGGGTTCTGAGAGCACCAAGTGATTCAGTTAGTGCTGCTTATCTTGAAGATGCAAATGAAGATCCTTTGAAATTTTTACCAAAAGGGTTTTTGGAAAGAACCAAAGAAAAAAGTTTTATTTTGCCATCATGGGCACCTCAAGTTGAAATACTAAAACAAAATTCAATTGGTGGATTTTTAAGTCATTGTGGTTGGAATTCAACTTTGGAAAGTATACAAGAGGGGGTGCCAATAGTAGCTTGGCCTTTATTCGCAGAACAAGCAATGAATGCAGTTATGTTATGTGATGGTCTTAAAGTGGCAATAAGGTTGAAATTTGAAGATGATGAGATTGTGAAAAGGGAGAAAATTGCAGATGTGATTAAGTGTTTGATGGAAGGGGAAGAAGGTAAGGAAATGCGTGATAGAATGAAGAGTTTAAAAGACTCTGCATCCAAGGCATTGAAAGTCAACGATGGTTCTTCAACACAAACTCTGTCACACTTGGCTAGTCAAATGGAAAAGATTGGTGGGATTTAGGAAAAAAAAATATGTTTCTAGTTAAGTGTCTATTGGTTGTTTCCTTAATTTCCTTTTTCTGTAGTGTCTATGGATTGTTGACACATAAATAGACAAGTTCCATGTTCCATGCGTAGAGAAAGACAAAATGGTTCTCAAAAGAAATTGGAAACGAGATTATTTTCCTCCACGTAATATTTACATCATTTCAATAATGGTTCTAAATTGTGTCTTAGAAATGTGGTTATGACTGTAATGTAAGGGTCTGTTTGGTGCACAAGATAAGAAAACATGATATGATAAAACTATCCTATCATGGTTCAATTTGATTTTTAGTGCATGAATAGGAAATGATAATTTAAACCTATTTATAATCTTATCCTACTAACCCTTTGTTATTTTTATCTTTAGTTTTTGGTCGGTTAGAATTATCCTAGCATGATTAGCACTAGAATCCTTATTTTTCCCTCTATCAATTCATCGTTCATGTTCTCTCTTGTCTCCATTCATGGACCTCTACCTCTTCCTCGATAATTTTTCAACGCCATCTCTTCTATCTGTAACGGATCTGACCCCAAATCTATCCTACAATCAATTTATGTTGAAACTGTTTCCATCACTCCTACCGTACTTTCAACCATGGTGCGAAACTATGTCGCCGCCGTTTATGTCCATATTTCGTGATTTTGTTTCTCCTACACCGTAAGTTTAAGAATTGGGGGAGTTGAATAGGAGAACTAATGATAGGAAAAATGTTATCATGTTTATATCATTTCTTATCCTTATCCAGTTTCATATCCTAGCCTATCTCTATCATATCATGTTCACCAAACGGACCCTAAAGGCTTAAGATATTGTGAGCGTAAAATATAAAATAACAACTATCATTGCAGTTGCATAAGTATAAAATATTGTGAGCGTAAAATGTGGTCTTTCACATATCTTGCATTTCAATACTTTCTTATCTTGCTCCTCTTGAATCCTTTTTAGTTACTATGAAATTTTTACAATTTTCTTGGTTAGTTCTTCCGCAATTTTGGTTAAAAGTTTGCTTTGCGCGAGCAGACCGTCATTAGACTTGAACTCTAAAAGGACGACCTTCTTTGTATGATGTCCTTGGTTGTACATTGACTTTTAGTCATTGATGGCCAAATATTCTATGATTTAATGGCATTAGTGGTGCTTTTAGACATGAGTGCACATCATGTTGTTTCATTAAGCATAAGTTTATGTTATTGTTGAACGCCGTTTTTTACTGAAAAATATAATTTTGGCTGATATCATCGAATTTTCAACGCCATCTCTTCTATCTGTTATGGATCTGACTGCAAATCTATCCTAAAATCAATTTATGTTGAAGCTTTTTCCTCCGCTCCTGCCGTACTTTCAACCATGGTGCGAAACTATGTCGCCACCGTTTACATCCATGTTTTGTGATTTCATTTCTCCAACATCGTACGTTTAAGAATTCGGTGTGTTGTATAGGAGAACTAATGATAGGAAAACTGTTATCATGTTTATATCATTTCTTATCCTTATCCAGTTTCATATCCTATCCTATCTTTATCATATCATGTTTGCCAAACGGACCCTAAAGGTTTAAGAAGCCTTTGCAATAACATTACAACTATAATTGCGGTTGCATAAGTATAAAAGATTGTGAGGTATTTTTTTTAAAGAAATCTTGAGGTTGATACTTGACCTATAATCAAAACCTTTAAGCTTTGTTTGGGAGTTTAGAGGAAAGAATGAAGAGTTTTAGAAAAAAGGAATGACTAACTGGATGAGATAGAAAACATTAGAAGGAGAGAGCATTGAGGGGTTTAAGATAGTTTAATTTATATGAATTTTTCAAATTCAATCTATGTTGTGATGATATTCTTAAAATTAAAAATATGTTAATCATAACCATTAGTTTGTCATTCTCTAAAAAGTGATTCTCTTCAAAGAATGTGAACGATTTTTCCATTTTTCTATATATTTCCAACCCCCAACGCCCTCCCTTCCCCTCCCCTTGCCTTCCCTCTGAACTCCCAATCATAGCCTTGGAGTCTAACTACTCGACCATAAGATGACCTTCGAACGTGCACTCTTCACATTTATGGAAGCTATGAATGTTGTGATCCAGTTGTCCATACACACCTTTGTGGTGATGTATATTATCGTCTACAACAAATTTTTCCAAACCCACCTTCGGCACCTAAAGCAAATGTTATCAGTTTGACAATAATCTCAATTTTTTTCCACGCTATCAAAATGTGAGTTTGGTTAAATTACAATTGATTATATGGGATAAGGCATTTATAAGGACATGGTATATATGAGCAATTGAGCATACCCAATGTTATGAAACATGACATCCATGGAAGGAATGAGAGAAAAATGAATAACTCTTTGTATTGATGAATATGGAAAGTTACAAATGAGTGAAAAGTACCCACTAATGGGGTGGTTACAAGTTATTTATATAAATTTCTACTAGGACTAATGTACCCCTAATCTACATCTCCAATAGTTCCCCGCAAGTTGGAAGGTGTTCACAACACTTCCAACATGGGATGAACAATACAAAAGTACATCAAACAAATGAAAATACAAGGAGAAATTCTGGAAATACATCGGTCAAAAGCAAAGACAACAACCAAATGCTTATCCAACAAGAGGAAACCACAACTGAAGGTTTAACCGCTTGAAGGAAGAAGCAACAAATCAACGCTTAAACACCATCCGGTAGAAGCAATCATCAACAAAGCCAATTAAGGCACAACGCTTAACCGCCAAGCAAAAACTATATATCAAGTTTAACCACTTGGCAGAACCACAATTACGACGCTTACCCATCCATGAGCAAAATTGCAGAAGTAGAAATGTACCCAACCATCAGGGAAAAGGAAATCAGATCCAAACTATCTTCAAAGGATGCCAAACCTAAAAAGGACTTCAACAACTGGCTGATTGGATGAGTAATCCAAAACAACATATAACAATGTAACAATCTGCTCATGAAGCTTAAGCATTTTCATCAACCAGAGTAAACTTATCCAATGTACCACAAAATATTTATCAAACTTTTGGCATTGATAGCAATATCCAAACATTATCTCAAAATTATCTTCAATCATCATATAAGAGTACCTTAACAAGAATAAAAATGCAGTTGTGAAGAGGGGTTCACAATGAGGAATAGCAGAAAAATTGCACATGAAAATGTACGCAGAAAGTACCAACATCATGCAGTAATTAACAACATCACAAAGCAAATCCAACCCAAAGATGGAGCAGAATAAACTACAGTGTTACGAACAACAATCACGATCAAACTGAACACAGTACCAATCTATTTTCCAATGAGGACTCTCAACAAACACCTTGTCAGAAATATTCATAGGTTGCAAGAACGAAATTAAAAACTAAAGTCTCTAGGTTCCGTGAAAACCGAGTCTAAAACAGATGAGAAAGACGAAATCAAAATTTCAAAAGCGGAAACATAGAACAACTTGAACTGAACCGAATTCGAACAAAAGCGGAAACATTTAATAGGTTTTTGTTCTTTTAATTCAAGAGACAGCAATGTTATGGTCTTCTAGACTCGGCTATGTTCGCTAGGTGAGGCAGATTCGTTTGATGAATCTGGCTAAAACTAAAAAAAATCTATTGGATAAATGTTTTAGATCGAAGCTTCTCTTGTATGTGTTCCCACTGTGCATTAGATTTATAGCTGCTACATGGTGTCATGCATTTTTGTATCGTGGCTATGCATTTTACAAAATGAGTTCCTAGGTATGATTCTTTTAAAACTAAAAGCAATGCTATAGTTGCATGCAATGTTAACAGCAACTGAATATTAAGAGCTAATATGCCATTTCATTGCATGTTATATGACATTAGTTTTCTTTCCATCTTATAAGAAAGTAAGACTATAGAGAACATACCTTGATGAAGAGTTAATTTTAGAATTTTTTTTTCCTTCCAAAAAGGGCAGCTGCTATGCAAAAGAGGAGTATGCTTGAAGTTTATGAAGTAATGGATGTGCATGTGATGATAACTTCTGTATTCATATCATGGAAAAATTTACCCATAGGATAATACATTGAAATTTGAATTTCTATGTGCCATCGTTGGTTTGAACTTCGAATTTCTCTGTGCCATTCTTTAGGGTTAACTTTTGCACTAGGATTGAATGTTGACGTATGATTGTTAGCATGTTGCTTGGCAATTTTTCCAACTCGAACCTCAAAGCCTTTGATAGAAGCTATAATGTTCTTTTGATAGTTCATGGACATTTAGATGAAATGGTTGAGTGTGTTTTCAATCTTTTGTGTTATAATCACTTGAGGATTTTGCTGATTCGGTAAACTTTGATAATATGGTACTTGCCTTTGAGAATTGTTGTTTCTCCGTTCAAATTTATTACCGTGCTGATTTTGACTCTAGTGTGGAGACTGGTTATGTTTGTATTGATTGTTAATGTAGCTCAGTTTTTCTTTGGGCGTAAAATATCTGGTTTGATGTGGTCTTGCACATATCTTGCATTTCAATACTTTCTTATCTAGCTCCTCTTGAATGCTTTTTAGTTACTACGAAATTTTTACAATTTTCTTGGTTAGTTCTTCCGCAATTTTGGTTAAAAGTTTGCTTTGCGCGAGCAGACCGTCATTAGACTTGAACTCTAAAAGGACGACCTTCTTTGTATGATGTCCTTGGTTGTACATTGACTTTTGGTCATTGATGGCCAAAGATTCTATGATTTAATGGCATTAGTGGTGCTTTTAGACATGAGTGCACTTCATGTTGTTTCATTAAGCATAAGCTTATGTTACCGTTGAAGGCCGTTTTTTACTAAAAATATGATTTTGGGTGATATCATCGAATTCGTGACCATGGAATACGCGAAGCATAGATTTGAATCGTTCACATGCCTCACATAATGCCTAATTGGAACCTTGGGTGAAAACAACGATTGTTGTCTTAGCATCATGAAATTTACTATGCGGGATGAATCTTTTGATGAATTTATCTTCCAAAGTGTTTCAATTTGTCAAAGTTATTTATGGTTGATCTAGATACCAATCTATGACACATCCAATGAGGAAAAGATGGAATAAGAGGTTATTTATAGAATCTCTTATTCGCTGTCCAACGCTCCTGGGCTTTCGGCAATTTCATGAAATTTCACTAGGTTGTTGATGGGGTCTTCATGGTCCCGTTCTAATGAGTGGATTTGAGTGCATCATTTAGATAACTCTTGTTTTGATATCCTTCTGCAGCTGGTTTTTTCCAGGATTGGTTGATTGAATGGACCTCCTCAAACTATTGTTATTCTTCTCTGGTGTTTGTGTTTTTTCGTTGTTGGTTATATTTGTCGTTGATTGTTGAATAGATTTTCTTCTTTTTGTTGTTTGGCGTCTATTTTTCCTTCCGGTCCTTTCGATCTCGAGATCACAAAGCAACTGACCTTCATGTGTTTTTCCTCATATACAAAGCAATCAAACAACTATACCAAGAATTAATAGGCAAGTGTGTTATAGAAATTTGCAAACAAACTGAAATTAAAAGTAAAACAAATATAACATTAACAGGTTTTGACCTATTTGCTGGGTGAACTAGCTTTACCTCGCGAATGAAGCAAGACAGAGAAAAATGTATACAAATTTAGAAAACTAGTAAACAAGTGAAATCAAATCTAATTTGACACAGTCCCCGCCAACATCGCCATTGGGTGAAGAGGATTTAGCTTATCCTCGTAGAACAGTAAGTATTATGCCAATTTTATCAAAAATAAATTATCAAACAACAGAGACCGCACATAGCTTTAGGGCTGGACAAAAACCCGAGGTCCGTCCGAAACTGAATTATCCCTTGAACAAAAGGGTGTTTCGAGCGGTTCAAATTGGGTAAGCGGGTAAACGGTTTACTTAATTAAGTTAACAATGGATAATAAAGGACGGAAACAAACTTGAACTTTCCATCCATTGAAATCTGAAACCCGACCGAAGCTCTAACAGGTCATGTTTTTCAAAGCCATATACTGACATCTCACTCACACACATCTCATCTCTCTTAGTTTTGTACTGGTGGCACTATTTTTTTTCTTTTAGAATAATACCCCATAATTGTAATTATGTATTGTAGTATTATTTTTGTTGAGAAAATCTACAATTAGTATATTTTATTTATTATTACTTCACTCTTAGATAGTTGTGCCTATAATCTTCTCTCATCTCTATTTTTTCAATATTTTGTTCTACTCTCTCTTCCATCCAACATTTGAAGACCAACTTTCTTTGTTATTATCTCAGTAAAAAGCCACAAGTTACCATATTTTCTCATGAATGGCAATATTCAGCTCGTGCTTATCTCAACAAACCAAGAATTTATTCCATGAAATGTTCCTCTTCCACCCATTCTTTGCTTTTTCTTTCCCGTACATATGAAAACTTCATCTTCAACTCACATCACCCTCAACTTTTAAACACACAAAAAAAATCCTCAACTTTTTAGATTTGAGCCTGGAACACCATAGCCATCTTCTTTTTTGTTGTTTATGGTAAACCGAGTGAACCCAACCGATCCAAACCGTTACCCGACAAAACCGTTATCCGACCAAACCGAGTATCTAAACAGACGGGGATGGGCTGAGAAATACCAACCGCTGTTTCGATCGGATTGACGATTTTGGTCCGTCAACGACCGAAACCGACCGTTTGTCCACCCCTACATAGCTTGATTAGCTCGAATTCACATAAACTCGAAACAAATTTCTATAAAAGCTTTTTTGATAATGTGATTAAAAGTAAGATATTTCAAGAGAGAGAAAGTTGTGTTGGGTTTGGATTTTGATAGCTATTCATCTTAGGTTTCCTCTTAATTGATTATATACTTTTTATGCTTCAAATATAACTCCACCTATCCCGCAAAATACGTTTCCATTGTTGGTTAATGATGGAAGAACCATTACACTCACTGACTTTCGATGCTCGATGGAAAAATAGTTGGTTGTTAAAATGGAATACGCGCAGATAGTTATACATGAATATATAGATATTCGATATTCCTAATGCGGTAGCACCTATACATAGTTTAAACCAGGTGCCTTAAATAATAAGGCATGTCACTGATGTAGATTAAATCAAAAGATCATTTGCGGAACAATGCATCATCAACAAAAGCATTAAGAACGGATTTAAACTAAATATTATATAGAATTCATAAATCATGTATAACTAGCCAGATTAAGAGTACTAGATAGAATTACCACCATTCAAGTTTAATCCCAACACAAAATAGAGTTAAGTCACTTACATCACCAAAGGGGGGAAATGTCAGTTGTCTTATGCTACTTTTTGAAATCGACTTAGTTCGCTAGACGAACAATTTCTAACCTATGAAACCGACTTTGACAAATCTTCCTGGAACTCTCTGTGTTTTGCTCGCTTTTACTTCGATACAGTTCACCTAGCGATTCGGGTTTTTGCAAAATGTCTTCTATGTGCTTTGGCTTGGCTTTCAGCGAGTCTACTTGTGTTGAAGTGTTCCATATCAATGTAATTTTGTCCAACCCCTACAAAAACGAATGAGGACTGTCGCGTCATTTTTTTGGAGATCAATGCTATTTGATTAGCGTTTGACTCACTAATTATTTCACGACTGAACATTTTATTTTTTTTAAAAGAAAGTGGAAAAAGGTTCAAATACCACTTTAAAAAGATTTAGGGTTCGGGGGTTAATTTCATGAAGGGAAGGTATTAACACCCTTCATGTCCGTAGTACTCTACGGGAACCTCTTGGTTTTATTCAATTTATTGTGCTATAACTTACTTAATATGAAAAAGGAGGGAATTAAAATAACTAAAAAAGAGACCTAATTATCTACATTTTTTATTGATTTGAGAGGACAAGGTCCTTTGCCTACGTACCCGTGAGAGATCAAAACCTCGTAGTTCGGGATGAAAATTGACGTTTGATTGGTTGTGTATTTTTCAGTTTTCGAAAATGTTTAAAATAAAAAGCCAAGTGGCAAAAATAAATTTGTTTGTGTTTTTTGATATTTAAAAGAAACTACTTGAAATAAGGTTAAATCGTTTAGACATTTGATTTAAGAAAAATAAAAGAGGATCACTTGATCTTGGATCAAGGTTTATTATGAAAATATTTTTTGTGATTTTTGTGATTATTTGCAAGTTTTTATTTGTTTTTTAAATAATTAAACGAGAATTAAATCTAACGGAGCAAGAAAGTAAAACGTAGGTTTCCGTGGTGACGTTGGATCACCACGAAAACCTTTAACCTAAACTAGAAACAGTAAAGATAAATCATGCACACACACACGCACACATGTACCTAAGCTATTACAAAAAGCATAATAATACATTCTACGGTCTGCGATATAATAAATAAAATACATTAAACCTATTTTTTTACATACTAAATTCTTGCTTCAAAATAAATGATGTAAAAAAATAAAAAAATAAATATGCATGAATAAATAATAACGTGCGGAATAATAAAACTACCCTAAATAGAAAATGCATGAAAAAAAAAAAAAGGATGTTAAACGAAATAGAAATAAAAGAAAAGATAGGGGGTGCTGGTAGTAAAATGGGATATGCAGTAGTAGAAAAACTGGAAATTGGGCCTAAAAGGAACCGAACCGGATCGGTTCACTTAGCTGGGTCGGTCTGAATCAAATGGGTTGTCAGTTTCTACCTGGGTCAAGCGTGCGCCGTCTGATTAAGATCAGACGGCCTTGATCTGATTAAGGGGTAAAGCTTCCGCAGCCATCAGATCTAAAATCGAAGGGTCTGGAAATGAGTGTGTATGCTGGAAGCGTACTCCTGCGCGTATAGGATTACAGCGGGTTATAAATAGGCTTTAACAGCCTTTTTCATTCATTTTGTTGATGCCTTTCTCTCTACCTCCCACTTCTCTCTAAAACCTCTCATCTCTCTCTAAACCTGTTCTTCTTCCTAACAATTTCCCCGCGGCCTGTATGAAGTTTCTGGCCAGGGGTTGAGTTTTCCGGCGAGGTGCAACTATCCGGCGCGGTGGTCGCCGGCCAAGGGTGGTGGCGCCGCCGCGCCGGAATTAAAAAAAGTCCCCTTTTTTTCCGCTCTTTCTACTCCTTTCCCTCTCCTCTATTCTATTTCCTACTCACAATTCCCAAAACAGATTCAATAAACCCTAAATCTAAAAAACAAACAAACTATCTTTTCTTCTTTCTTTTCTTTTACGATTTACTCTCTCTGTTTTTTCGATTCTCCTCTTTTTAGTAACAAAAAGTTGCAAACTTAGACCTCACGGTCTTGGATTGAGAGAGAAATGAAAGGTTATACCTTTGGGGTCTTGATTCGGTCTATGTATGACGATTCTGGCTTGTTGGCTTGTTTGGTATCGGATTTGTGATGATGTTGTTGGCTGGAATTTGTTGTTTGTATTGATGTTGTTGTGGACTTTGTGTTGCCGAAAAAAGGGTCCCTAGACTTGTGTTTGCGGCTGGTATTTATAGTGCCGGATTCTGGGTTAGGGTTTGTTGAGAAAGCAGAGAAAAATCTGTGCTTTGGATCGGGACGAATTGAATCAGGATGAAAAACACGCTTAGCATGACAGACTGTTTTTTTGGATCAGACCAATTCTTGACATTATCAGATTTTTTTAAGATTTCATCAATTAATGATATATATAAAAAATGAATAATAATAAAAAGGCATTAAATGAATAAATAAATGATAATAATGATAAAAGAAAATATGTGGACATGGACTTAATAATGACTAATAAAATTAAAATTAATGGACGAAAATAAAAGGAGACGGCGACGCGATTCGGAACTCAAAAAAATGAGGTATTTTAATATACCTCTCTGCCGAATTTTTTTACTGAAAAGTCGAGGACTGATCAAGATCGAACGGCGTACGAGTGTAGGGTCAACTGACACGTGTCGGTGTATGAATGTAACGATCTTAGGTCAAAAATCGGGGTATGACAAGGACTATGACATAATAGTTTTCTGACACAGTTTTGCAATATAACTTATAAATAACTTGCAAAACAAGTCGATAAATGCTTTAAAAAATAAATGTAATTTGACACTTATCCGTAGACGACACATATTAGATACATAAAATGGGTTATCTCATTCCAACCAAAAATTTTCATACGCAAGAGACAATAATTAAACCTCTAGCCATATGTTTAAGTAGCTAAATCTCTTACTACTTGATCAATCATTTGTTTATAATGTATAGCTTATTATTATTCGAAAGAATACTGCCTCCCCAACACTAAAGACTTTGAATATTTTTTATTTTTGGTACAAAGGCTTCGAACATCTTTTTACTAGGACTATAGAAATTAAGTGAAAGCATTTTATCAAAATATAAAAAGAAGTGAAAGCAATAAATCACCCCTTTTAAATTCTATAATATTGAGACATAGCAGCATCCTACACATGCATGTGGACTCCATTAGTATTTATTTATATATGATGTTTAATTGCATATGCACTTACATCACCATATATGTACCCTTTATTACGTATGATACTAAAACAACGCACTAAGAGAAGACAACTTTGCTTCTTAAAACATCCTTAAATTGTGTGGCACCCTTATATATAACTACAACGTGGGAGTTAAACATCTATTATAGTCCATTTCAATGGCAAAAACAACTCACATAGCTGTTATTCCAAGTCCTGGTTTCAGCCACTTAGTTCCAATAGTTGAATTCACCAAAAGATTAGTCACAAACCATCCAAATTTTCATGTCACTTGCATCATTCCCTCAATTGGTTCACCACCAGATTCATCAAAAGCATATCTTCAAACAATTCCACCAAACATAAACTCAATTTTTCTTCCACCAATTAACAAACAAGACTTACCTCAAGGAGCACACCCTGGAGTTCTAATTCAACTCACAGTTACACACTCTCTACCATCAATTCATCAAGCCTTAGAATCCTTGACTTCAAAAACACCATTAGCTGCTATAATTGTTGATGCTTTTGCATTTGAAGCACTAAATTTTGCAAAAGAGTTCAATTCTTTGTCTTACCTTTACTTTCCTTGTTCATCTTTTGTACTTTCACTTCTTCTACATTTGCCAAAACTTGATGAAGAGGTTTCATGTGAATTCAAAGATTTACAAGAACCTATCAAGTTACAAGGGTGTATACCAATCAATGGTATTGATCTTCCAACAGCAACTAAAGATAGATCACATGAAGGTTACAAAATGTATGTTCAACGTGCAAAAAGCATGTCTTTTGTTGATGGAATTTTGATCAATAGCTTCATTGAACTGGAATCAAGTGTTATAAAAGCATTGGAACAAAAAGGTTATGGAAAAATTGATTTTTTTCCTGTTGGACCCATTACACAAACAGGGTCAAGTAACAATGATGTTGTTGGTGATGAACTTGAATGTTTAAAATGGTTGAAAAACCAACCACAAAATTCTGTTTTGTATGTTTCTTTTGGAAGTGGTGGAACACTTTCTCAAACACAAATCAATGAACTAGCTTTTGGTTTGGAGTTGAGTGGTCAAAGATTCATTTGGGTTGTGAGAGCACCAAGTGATTCAGCTAGTGCAGCTTATCTTGAAGCTACAAATGAAGATCCATTGAAATTTTTACCTAAAGGTTTTTTAGAAAGAACAAAAGAAAAAGGTTTGATTTTACCATCATGGGCACCACAAGTTCAAATACTTAAGCAAAATTCAGTTGGTGGATTTTTAAGTCATTGTGGCTGGAATTCAGTTTTGGAGAGTATGCAAGAGGGGGTGCCAATAGTAGCTTGGCCTTTATTTGCAGAACAAGCAATGAATGCAGTTATGTTAAGTGATGGTCTTAAAGTGGCAATAAGGTTGAAATTTGAAGATGATGAAATTGTAGAAAAGGATAAAATTGCAAACGTGATTAAGTGTTTGATGGAAGGGGAAGAAGGTAAGGGAATGCGTGATAGAATGAAAAGTCTAAAAGACTCTGCTGCTAAGGCATTGAATGTCAAAGATGGTTCTTCAATACAGACTCTCTCACACTTGGCTAGTCAAATGGAAAAGAATGGTGGGATTTAGGAAGAAAAAAAAAATTCCTAGTTTATCAAGTTATTTTAATTTTGATATTTCTAGTTAGGTATATGTTGTTTGTTTCCTTAACTTGCTTTTACTTTTTTGTGGTCATTGTATTGCATGGTTGATACATGTCACAGTCAAGTTCCATGTGTAAAGAAGGACAAAATGGTTGTCAATTGGAAATGAATTTTTTTCCCTCCACACAATTAGATTATTTCAGTAATGGTTATAAATTGTGGTGTTTGCAATAACTATAATTTTGGCTACATCAGTCGTATTTATAAACAGAACAGATAACGAAAATACTGTGAGGTTTTATTTAAAGAAATATACTTAACTCTATATTCAACCTTTTTGAGATCTATTATCTTGTGTTAGAGCAAAAGAGAACATGCATGGTTCTACCGACAAATCAAACCTAAAGAGCACATGTATATGCATAATTTCAATTCATCAAAATTTCTAGGCAAAATTATTTCACATATGCTTACTTATGAACAGGGACGGATTTGAATAGGGTATGGTGTAGCAAGTGCCACACCATTTTTTTTTTAAACTTTTTTTTATTAGTTTACTTTATAGTTTTATTCATATATTAATACAAACATCTTTTATCTTTTATGTTTATATATATATATATATATATATATATATATATGTCTATATTTTTACTCATATATTAATATAGAAACCTATTATTTTTTGGTATATACATGTGTCTGTATTTTTACTCGTATACTAGTAAGGGGACTTTTTTTTTTTTTTTTTAATTCTTACACGTGTCTATACTTTAACTTATATATTAATATACGGGGATCGATTTTATTTTTAATTTATACACATGTCAATATTTTTGCTCATATTTAATACATAAATAATGTTTTGTAATTTGTTCATATGTCTGTGTTTTTATTCATATATCAATATAGAGATTTTTTATTTTATTTTTAATTGCTATGCAATTGCGACTTGCTTCGAAGAAAAGAGCGCAACACACTTACGTCCATATGCACGGGTATTATGTTAGAGCAATTGATTGAAGATGAGAAAAACACAAGAAGAGGGTTGAATTGTGTTAGTTTTTTCTTCTTTTAAACTAAGTCCAAAGTCCAGAATTTGATAGAGTTCAGATTCTAGAACAGTGTTCAGAATCTATTGCAGCGGATAATGTAAAAGTAGAGAGAGCGAAGAGAAAGACACAAAGCAATTATACAGGTTCCTTCCACAATCTAGATGTAGTCTTGTCCCGCTTGCACTTCCAAGGAGAGTTCACTAAAATCAATATTTGATTGCAAATGTTCAAGCACAAAAGTAAGAGACTTCAAATACTCAAGCACACTAGTAAGAGATTTCCTATGCTCAAGCACAAAAGCAAGAGACTTCTAAACAAACAAAACTACACAGAAAGATGTTTGGTTTGAACACCAGATATACAATTAGTGGTGTTCACAATACAAATCAAATAAGACTCTTAAGACTATAAAATTTATCAAATATGAAAGTTTATAAGAAATTCTAAGTTAATGATGCACAACAATTTCAGTAGAGTTTTGGCACTATCAAAACGTTGTAGAGTCTCTCTTAATCTCCAAGTCTTCACTCATTTATATAGAGGTGTGAAAGAGACGTTTAGAGGATGTTAGCACATCAAAGAGTCATTACTGAAACTTGATCAAATCAACAATGATATGTTGCTTGATTTGGTTAATGTTCTAGGAGAGAATAATTTGAAATCCATTTCTTATTTGGAGAATTAACCAGCAAAGACACAATTGTAGTAGTACTATGTGCAGACTTTTGGGTAAGCATCCAAGTCATCTAATTCCTCGGAAATAGTCTTTGTTCCAAACTTCTATACCTTCTGCAATCTTGTGTCTTCAAAATAACCAACTTTCACTAAGATCAGCTTCTTGACTTTAGACTCTGATGAACTTTAGACTTTGGTGGTTTTCAAACTCATACGTACTGTCGTTAAATTTTAAATCATTGAGAACCTTCCGGCCAAGGTGCCCTATAGTCCCCACCCACCCACTTCTTGTAAACAAATTAAAATAATCACAAATTTTAAAATAAAAATATTCAAATAGAAAACGTTTTGACTGACCAAACCGCAACTTAGTCTAATGTTGAAAGCAAGAAATTCTTTTCCAAAATCCGAGTAAGACATGGCCTCGCAAAGAAAAGTAACGTAAGCAACCACTTCACAAACAAACAAGAAACAAAAGCAGATGTTAGAGGAAGAGGCACGTGGACTACAATAGTCAGTGATAAACAAAATGTTGTTTTCGTATTTAAAAATTCAGAAACTACTATCGAAGAAATTACCGGATTGAGTCACGATCAGGTCGCTTTCTTAAAGACGTTTTGCGGCACTATTCAAGTTTCGCCGCCTCTAGGATAAAATAGCGCAGATCACTGTTCAATTACGTACTGCACAGTATGTAATTGTTCGAGAATATACACCTAAAAAATATGGCTTAAACGTTCAATTAAAACCACTCAATATGGTACGTGACGACTCTTATTGAAACCATAGGGACATAAAGGAGTAGAAGTAGAAGAAGGACTCGTATCCACAAGTCGAAAGAAGGAGAGAAGAGGAAAGGCACAAGAATCATCAACTGTGAATTTCGGTGTGTAGAATGAGTGAGGCAAACTCTCCTTTTATAGGGGAAGTTCGTAGCAAAAAACAAGTGGCTTAAGGATCAAGTCAGCTTGATCCGCAAGCAAACGAATCTTTTTTTCTTAGTTGGATATATCCGGAAGATTCTAGTACGCGTTTTGGATCGTAACAAATTTATTTGTTACGCGTGACGCTTTTCGGATAATGATTGATTAATTAATTAATTTATCATTTTCAAATGACAAAAAAAAATATCTTTTTGACCCAAGCCCAAGTCCGGCCGGTCGGATGGAAAGCGGCGGCACGCGTGTGATATATTTATTTTTTTAAGCGCTCACCCGTTCACAAAAGTGGGTACCCCAAGAGCACACCCTTGGAGGTCACCCCACCCTTATATAAACATTTGCTAGTTGGTGTGGCTCACCAATGTGTGACATTTTTAAGTCACACACACTAGTTATTACATTGTCTTTTTATATCCAACTTTTTACTAGAATTAACTAGTGTTCCAACAATCCCCCACTTGACTTTAAAATGGTTTCGAGAAATAACGTAAAACGTTTTCATAAGATTTGCTAATAAACAAAGGTGTCGCCAGCAACTTGAACCTTTGCATAGTGGAAGGTATTCTGACTTAACAAGAGTTGCTTACAACATTGAACTATATCTTAGACATAGAATCCACAAGCAAACCTTTTCTTAGGTGTATTCTAAAAGCCCGTGCATTTATGGTCATGCACGTGTATCTCGGTTTTAACGAACGCTCTAGGAATTCTGCCTCGAAATTCCATTGGGCCGGTCTCAGTTCCACATTCGTATAGGTGAGTCTATCAAGAGTACTCCTGTAGCTAAGTACCCCACTCAACATAGAGTATAGATCTCATTAAGATTTGCTATTATCTCATCATTCTTTCATTGCATGATCATGCTTTCTATATCCTTTATTTTCATAGCATGTTATATCACTTCATGATGTGTTATTACCCATTGAACCTAAGCCTTGAGATCTCTAGTCATGTAGGTCGGGTTACCATCACTCAGTGAACTATAGACATTAGTCTCATCCTACTGGATGTTTCTCGGACTTTCTCTCTATTTAGTCATTTCGTCAAAGAATCATCTAAGTTTTCATTCGTATGTACAAAATCAACTCTAACCGCTCCATTAGAGATACACTCTCTAATCGTGTTGTGTTTTCACCTTATTTGTCGTATCTTTCCATTGTTATAACGAATTTTAATCTTTTCAATAGCCGCGGTACTATTGCAATGAATTAACACAGCCGATAATAGTTTCTCCCATAAAGGGATCTCAGCTAGCAAGGATCTTAACCAACTTGCTTCTTCACTAGAAGTAGCTAGTGCTATCATCTCAGATTCCATTGTGGAGTGAGCCATAATTGTTTGTTTCTTAGACTTCCAAGAAACAGCTCCTCCGGCTATGTTAAATATATAGCCACTGGTCGCTTTAGAATCATCCAACAAGGTGTTCCAATCTGCACAATTGTACCCTTCGAGTATAGCAGGATATTTTTGATAATGCAGTCCCAAAGTCAAAGTCCCTTTTAGGTATCTCATGACTCTCTCAAATGCATGCCAATGCTCCTTGTTTGGCCTACTTGTAAATCTGCATAAGAGTCCCACGACATGGGCGATGTCGGGTCTAGTACAATCAGTGACATATCTGAGACTGTCAATGATGCTCGCATACTTAGTATGTTTGACACCATCTCCAGTGTTCTTAAACAGTTTTACACTTGGATCATAAGGTGTGCTTGCAGGTTTACAATCAAAATAATTATATTTCCTTAAGAACTTCTCAACGTAGTGAAACTGATCCAAGGATATTCCTTTATTTGATCTAGTAATCTTGATGCCAAAAATTACATCAGCTTCTCCTAGGTCTTTCATATCAAAGTTTCTACTCAACAGTGATTTCACAAAATTTACGGCAGGAATGTTTGACCCAAATATGAGCAAGTCATCTACATAAATACATATGACTATGCAAATGTTTTTATCATACTTGTAATAAATACATTTGTCACTTTCATTCACTATGAACTCATTCGAAATCATTAAGTTGTCAAACTTTTCATACCATTGCTTAGGGTCTTGTTTTAGACCATACAAAGATTTGTCTAACTAACAAACTTTGCTTTCTTGTCCATAGGCTACAAAACCTTCAGGTCGTTCCATATAGATTTCTTCTTCCAGCTCACCATTCAAAAAAGCAGTTTTCATATCCATTTAGTGTACAACTAAGCTATAAACTACTGCTATGGAAATTAGTACCCTTATGGATGTGATTCGAGTACCTGGTGAGTAGGTATCAAAAAAATCTATATTTTCTTTTTGTCTGAAACCTTTGGCTACAATGCGAGCCTTGTATTTATCAACAGTTCCATCAGGTTTTAGTTTTTTTTCTTCAGAATCCATTTACAACCTATTGTTTTGCAGCCTGGAGGCAGTTCAGTCAACTGTCATGTTTTGTTAGACTGTAGAGATTCCATTTCATCATTTATGGCTTCTTGCCATAAGTCAGCATCCAAAGAAGACGATGCTTCCTTGAGATTTGATGGATCCTCTTCTAATGTATTGACCACATATTCCGGTCCATACTCTTTAGCAGTTCTTGTTCTCTTACTTCTTCAAAGTTCTGTAACATCTGTTATGATGTTTTCATCACTATCTCTGATCACTTGAGTGTGATTAGGTGTAGTGTTCATATTTGTGCCCCCACTATTGCCCCCATTATCTCCTGATAGAAAGGGAAATTTTGTTTCATAGAAATCAACGTCATTTGATTCTATGATCACTTTAGCTTTTAGGTCATAAAACATATATGCTTTACTGTTTAAGGCATACCCAATGAATACACATTCATAGGAATCCTAACAAAGGTTAAGAAGCCCCATGTTCGAATGTAAGACAGATTTGGTTGTCTTTTCTTCAAAAATTTCATATGGAGAAATTTTGTTCTTAGTTTTGGATACTCTGTTTAGCACGTAGCTAACAGTCAATAAAATTTCCCCCCACCGATAAGGTGCTACACCGGAATTAAGCATGATAGCAACTTCTAACTCGGTAAAGGTTCTATTTTTTCTTTCCGCTTTACCGTTCATTTTAGGAGAATAAGGCGCAGTTGTTTCATGAATTATTCCGAGCTCTTTATAATAATCATTGGACGTGTCTGATAAATATTCAGTGCCTCTGTCACTACGATAATGCTTGATTCTCTTATTGAATTGATTTTCAATTTCTTTAACAAATATTTTAAACTTATCAAGTCCATCACTTTTATTTTTCATTAAATACACATAAGTGTAGTCAGAGCAGTCATCAATAAAGGTGATAAAGTATCTTTGTCCGTTTCTATTCAAGTTACCATCAAGTTTGCATATGTAAAAATGTATTAAATCAAATGGTTCAGTTTTTCTAGTCACTGTTTTATGTGATTCTTTTGTTATTTTTGCTTGACTACAAAACTGACATTTTTCAAATTCATTAGAAGATAACTTTGGAATTAAACCTAGACCGCTCATATTACAAATGATTCGTTTGTTAACGTGACAGAGTCGTGCATGCCAAATATTAAAATCACACAACATATAATCAGAATAAGAAATTTTATTCATAATATTCAATTTAAACATGCCATCAGTGGCGTGCCCTTTTCCAACAAAAGCCCCATCCTTAGTAATAGAGTACATATCAGATGCTATAATTTGTTCAAAACCAGCCTTATTTAAAAGAAACCCATAAACTAGATTCTTCCTAATTCTTGGAGTGTGCATCACATCCTTCAAAATGAGAGTCTTCCTGGAGGTGAACTTCAGCTCCACGTCTCAGATTCCAGCAACTTCAGTGGTGTGAGAATCTCTCAGCAACACCTTCTGATCTTCAGCAATAGTGTATGTCTTGAACATAACACGGACAAAGCAAACATGGCAGGAGGCGCCAGTGTCTATCCACTATCCATCAGATCCACCAACCATGTTGATTTCAGTTATCATAGCGATGTACGGCTGCTCCTCAGTTGTTGTCAAGTGAGCCTGAGCTTGAGCCGGTCTAGTAGATTGGTTCCTACCCTTTCGTGCCAAATGACCTAGTTGACCGCAATTGTAGCAATTGAACGGTTGAGCAGGATCATTCTTTGGTGGTTCATGATTTGGGACCTTTTTGTGGGTTCCCCTTCTTATTCCAATTGGAATTCTTATTCGCAAGGCGGTTATGATTTTTAAATTGTTTTCCATTAGGCTTCAGAACAACACCTACAAATTTCTTTTTAGTGTTGTTGGACACAGCAAACACCTCTTTATTCAGTTCTTATTTCCTTGCCTCTTCTTCAATTCGAAGTCGAGTAATAAGACTTTCAAGAGAAAACTCCTTAGTTTTATGCCTAAGGGTATTCTTGAAGTCCCTCCAGGCAGGGGGTAGTTTATCAATCACAAAAACGTTTTGAAACTGTTCGGGTAACTGAATCCCTTCAACAAAGATCTCATGAGCTATATTCTGAAGCTCCCGAGATTGTTCTTCTACAGAATTATCATCTGTAATCTTATAGTTCAGGTACCTGCTCACAACAAATTTTTTCGAGCCAACCTCTTATGTATTATAGTTATTTAGAAGAGCATCCCAAGCATTCTTAGTTGTAGCGTGGATAATGTACAAATTGTACAGATGATCCGCGCGAGACAGTTCAAAATGAAATTTTTGCATAAATGATCATTTTCTTTCCAAAGGAGTATGTCTATATTAGCCTGTTTCACCTTTTCAGCATGTTCAACAGTAAGCCTTTCGAACTCATCATTTCTAGTAGGATCAGAAGCATCTGTATCCATTGTTGTCTTACCGTTACTATTCGATCCCGTAGGAATCGAAATCACTGGTATCACAGGTATGTCCTCCTTCAAGACGTAGGCAACTTTTTTCATCTGTAGGAAAAACAACATCTTTGGTTGCCAACGCTTGAAGCGACTGCCGTGAAACTTAAACGATTTGTTAAAATCAACAGTTGTTCCAGACAAGGTAATTTCGTTGGTAGTCATGGTGTTTTCAAAAACGTCTTAAAATTGTTGTTTTCGTGTTTAAAAATTCAGAAACTACCACCGAAGAAATTATCGAGTTGAGTCACGACCAGGTGGCTTTCTTTAAGACGTTTCGCGGCACTACCCAAGTTTCTGCAAGGTAGACTAACAACTGCGCCACCTCTAGAATAAAACATCCCAGATCACTGCATATTATGTAATTGTTCGAGAATATACACCTCAAAAATATGGCTTAATCGTTCGATTAAAACCACTCAATATGGTACGTGACCACTCTTATTGAAACCGTAGGGACAGAAAGGAGTAGAAGCAGAAGAAGGACTCGTCAACACAAGTCGAAAGAGGGAGAAGAGAGGAAAGACACATGAATCATCAATTTTATAATTTCGGTGTGTAGAATGAGTGGGGCAAACTCTTCTTTTATAGGGAGAGATCGTAACAAAAAACGAGTGGCTTAAGGATCAAGTCAGCTTGATCCGCAAGCAAACACGTCTCTGTTTCTTAATTCGATATATCCGGAAGATTCTGAAACGCGTTTTGGATCGCAACAAATTTATTTGTTACGTGTGACTTTTTTCGGATAATGATTGATTAATTAATTTTAATTTATCATTTTCAAGTGACAAAAAATAAATAGCTTTTTGACCCGAACCCAAGCCCGGCCCGACCCGACCTATCAGACTGACGGCGGCGGCGTCGCACGTGTGATATATTTATTTTTCTAAGGGATCACCCGTTTGCAAAAGTGGGTACCCCAAGGCACACCCTTAGAGGTCACCGCACCCTTATGTAAAAACTTGCTAGTTGATGTGGCTCACCAATGTAGGACATTTTTAAGTCACACACACTAGTTCTTACATTGTGTTTTTCTATCTAACTTTTGACTAGAGTTAACTAATGATCCAACACAAAATACTTTTGTTTAATCTTCTAAATTTTAGAAAGAACGGAATTGTTTTTTCAAGGGACAAAGAGCATAATTGTTATTCATAGTTAAGACCAGTTAGAAGCCAAATAATGTGAGGCCCAATAAACCAAAAACCAAGACAAATAAGGTTAGGAACGGTGGAGGCACACCCGAAGTCTTATGCAGATTATCGCATAAGAGGATGCCTTGGCCTCATATTTGTCGTCCACTTCATCTCTCGATACATCGCTTAATATTTGTTATTGATTATAAGAACGGTGAAAGAGATTAGAAAATAGGTTTACATAAAGTTAGGGTTAGAGGTTTAGTTTAATTAAGATTTAGTCATTAGACTCATCCAACAATCCCAAGACAAGAAGAGGTCTACTCACTCACCTTCATTGTAGACATAGAGAAGAAGAAGAAGAAGATAAAAGTAAATAACAATAAAATAAAGGTGAACTTTTATTCAAAGAAACAATTGTCACTTATTATTTACAAGAACAAAATATGATTATACAAGCTTGATGACTTCTCTATTTATAGTCTAACATTGACTTAAAGAAACCATGGGCTCTAGGTCAGAAATACTAAAATAGGCAGCTTATCGAAGAAGCAAAAGCAGCAAAAGGACAATAAGGGGCGCGCCATGCTTCATATTTTGGTGAAGTATCTTCAAACTTTTTGCACAAGATATTTTTGTATGAGATCTTCATATTTTTTGCACAAATTAGCTCCAAATCTCCTTTCTTTTGCTCCAAGACTGAATCTTTTGAATATTTGTTCCTGAAATAAAATAATTTGCAATTGAAGTAAAAGATCAAATTTTACTATGTTCTCTTTAAAATTTTATCTTTCATGTATGTTTGTCAATATAAATTTTATTTAGGCTTGTGTCTATGTAATATTTGATATATATAAAAATCCATAATAAAATGAAGGCTAAATTGCATTTTTTGTCCCTTAACTATTTAAGTAGTATCGCTTTGGTCCTTTAATTAAAATTTGATTTATTTTGATCCCTTAACTTCTATATTTTGGTCATTTTCGTTAGTTTTAATTCAAAAACGTTAGGTTTTCTTCATTTTCTCTTGAATTTTTTTTGGGATTCTTGTTGTTGAAGGTTGATAGAGATGATATGAAGATGAAAAAGAGGAGAAAAATATGAAGAAAACCTAACATTTTTGAATTAAAACTAACGGAACGGACCAAAATGTGTAATTAAGAGAAGTTAAGAGACCAAAATATTAGAATTTGCCAAAAGATTAGTCACAAACCACTCAAATTTCCACATCACTTGCATCATTCCATCCCTTGGGTCACAACCAGATTCTTCAAAAGCATATCTTCAAACAATACCACAAAAGATCAACTCAATCTTCCTTCCACCATTCAACAAACAAGACTTACTTGAAGGAGTATACCCTGGAATCCCAATTCAACAAACTCTTATTCTCTCTCTACCATCAATTCACCAAGCTTTGAAATCTTTGTTCAAAAGCACCTTTAGTTGCTATAATTGCTGATATTTTTGAACTATAAACACTAGCTTTTGCAAAAGAGTTCAACTCTTTGTTTTATCTTTACCTCCCCTCTTCAGCTTTTGTGCTTTCACTTGTTTTAGATATGCCCAAACTTGATAAAGAGGTTTCATGTGAATACAAATATTTACAAGAACCTATAAAGTTACAAGGATGTTTACCAATCAATGGTATTGATCTTCCAACACCAACAAAAGATAGATCAAATGTAGCTTACACAATGCTTCTTCAACGTGCAAACAATATGCATTTGGTTGATGGAATCTTGTTTAATAGCTTCGAATCAAGTGCTGTAAAAAGCATTGGAACAAAAGGGTTATGGAAAAATCGGGTTTTTTCCCGTCAGACCCATTACACAAACAGGGTCAAGTAACAATGATGTTGTTGGTGATGAACTTGAAATGTTTGAAATGGTTGAAAAACCAACCAAAAAATTCTGTTTTGTATGTTTCTTTTGGAAGTGGTGGAACACTTCCGACAGAGAGTTATGAATTTAATTAATTTTAGAAGATGATTAGAAGAAAGTTCATTTGAAAAATGTTTGATTTTTAAAGAATAATAATAAAAACAAAAGTGCCTTGGAATTATTGGTCCATCTTAATAACAAGTTCTTCACAAACAAACCCTAAACCGTTAATTTTATATTGGATCTACTTTCTAAAGACAAGTTTCTCTTAAGCGTATCAAAGCTTTTCTCGAAGTCATTGAGTGTGTTCCTCTAGCAACCAAGCCTATTCTTGCTAGGCTATTCTCATGCTTCGCAATCCTTGTCTAATTTCACTCCGCGTTCGCTTTATGAATTGATATTTGAGATGATGAATTAACAATTACTAACCCTCCGTATTCGCTTTATGAGTTGGTAATTGTTAATTCATTATAAAAACGATGAAATTAAATTGGAAATTAGATTTATTTAAAATTAGGGTTTTAAGGTTTGGTTTGTTAGGATTATGTCTTTAAGACTTATCCAACAATCCAAGACAAAAAGAGTCTACCCACTCACGTTTATTGTAGACATAGAAGAGAAGAAGAACAAGAAGAAAAACATAATAAAGGTGAACTTTTATTCCAAGAACAAAAGATGGTTTTACAAACTAGATGGCTGCTCTATTTATAGTCTAACATTGACTTGAGCCCCAAGAATAAATAACTAAAGTGTTGCATAAGAAACCATGGGCTCTAGGTCAGAAATACTAAAATAGGCAACTTGTCGAAGAAGCAAAAGCAGCAAAAGAGTATTATGGGGTGTCAATTGTATATTATGGTGAAGGATGTTCAAACTTCTTTGCACAATATATTTTCTTGCATGAGATCTTCATATTTTAGCTCCAAATTTGTTCAAAGATATTTTTGCATGAGATCTTCATATTTTGGCTCCAAATCTCCTTTCTTTTGCTCCAAGACTCAATCTTTTGAATATTTGTTCCTAAAATATAAAAGCTTGCAATTGAAGTACAATAGTTCTAAAAAGGAAATAATATTAAATAAAACGAAATCAAATCTAAATAAAACAGACTTAAATATTATATTAAAATCACTAAATATGGACTCATCAAACTCCCCCACACTTGAATCTTTGCTTGTCCTCAAGCAAAAGACATAAACATAACAGCATAAACAAGATTTAACATTTGGCAATACAATTAAAAACTCATGTCTCCTCTAAGGTTTTATTTCAAGTGTACACTAATCACAACTTCAAGTAATCTTTGTGAACCTATTTAACCCGACAACAAGTTTCAAGTGGGTGTGTGTGTAGTTCAAGATAGATATTATGAGGAAACAGGTTCTAACCTTAAGACTAAATCAACCGAGTTCTTTCTTCATTTCATATAAGAGAGATTGGAGTACTTTTGATCATTGGATCTTTGCCATTTACATATCTTTGGGGTTTTTGCAGAATTTTTATTAATTTTTGGAGATAACCATCTTCACGTAGGAAGTCGGAGGACCTACCCCCTTCCCCAATCTAGATTCAATGGTGCTCTTTTATGATTATAACATCACCTTCACGTAGGAAGTCGGAGGGCCTACCCCCTTCCCCAATCTAGATTCAGTGATGCTTTTTATGATTATAATTGTTCTGCCCCCTTAAGCTTTTCAAGACAACATCATCTTCACGTAGGAAGTCGGAGGGCCTACCTCCTTCTCCAATCTAGATTCAATGATGCAACTTTAAAATTAATTTGGCTTTGTATTCCCCCACACTAACTTATACTACTTTTACTCTAAAAACTTTTAAAGGTTAATTTACCGTTGGAGTTAGAACGCGCTCCTTAAAATACCTGCTTATACACTTACTCAAAGGCTGCAATTTGAGCTTTTCTCCTAGAGAAGTTTCACAATAAAACAAGATGTGGGTATAGCAAGAACACAAGAAATTACTTTCATGTATAAGAAATAACCAATTGAAGGAGACTTTAACAAAAAAATTATACCATAATTCATAATAAAACAAGCTTCTTAACATGCCTTTCGCAACAAAACATAATGAAAGATTTGAAGTTCAAGGGAGCTTGAAAACACTACGACACTTAACAAAAATAAGACAAGACACTTTATTGGCCCCCCCCATACTTAGGAGAAGAATTGTCTTCAATGATTAAAAGAAGAAGAAGGAGAAGAAGAAGAAGAAGAAGAAGAAGAAGAAGAAGAAGAAGAAGAAGAAGAAGAAGAAGAAGAAGAAGAAGAAGAAGAAGAAGAAGAAGAAGAAGAGTTAAGGAAGAGGAAAGCTCACAATTTTATTGAGGTCCATAAGGTGGACCTTGAAGGTGAAGGTGTTGCATCATGTTCCGGAGCATTTGATTATTTTCTTCATTTATTTGATTGCCCCTTTGGACATCATTCCTTAGTCCGGTCATTTCAACACATTGTCTTTGATGCTTGGTGTTTATTCTTTGAACTTCGGTATGCATCCATGCCCACCGTTCATCATTATAGCTTCCACGGGCTTCTTGTTCATGGTGCAAGTGTGCACTTACCTCCTCTTTATCACCACCATCATCACCATTATTATGTACCTGTGGGTTAGTACCAACATAAAGAAAATTTTCCACCACCTCCAGATTAGTTATGACCGGATTAGGTAGAATAATCAAACAATTAGCTCTATTAATTCTCTACTCATATTGGTAATTGTGAGTAGGGTCATGAGTTCTAAGAAAGGACATAGTAGTGAGAGTATCTAAGTTTAGATAATTGTTTCCCTTTATCCTCTTGATCCCTTGATTCAAACTTACCCCAAACTTCCTATCAATAAAGGTGATGATTCCACCTACCACTATATTACTCTTATCATCCGATTTCTTTTTAGCAATTGAAACAAGATAATCAAGCAAATAATAACAAATGTTAACAGGGTGGTTATAAAGCATAGCCCACAACATAAACAGCTCATCGGTCCTCATCATTCCTACATATTTCCTACCCTATTTGGTGCAAGCCATAACCCTTTGAAGGTACTTAAACATAGAGTTGTGTTATTCAACAGCCCAATCACATGTTTCTCTATTCCTAGTTTATCCATAGCATTAACATCAGGGTACCGACAAGGAGAGATAGTTCTAGAGATTAGAGATTTATACATATTCCTTTGCTCGGGATCCTTGAATTTGATCCCATGATTGCGGACCGTTGATTAATTTTTTTTTCCACCACTTCCGGAGGTTTCAATCTCCTTGCCTTTCCTCTTTGATGCCATTGACCTTGGTTTAGGTTGGCTTGGGTAAATGTTTTGTTTTTGGCTAGGTTTTGTGCGGTGAAGGTTATAGTTGATTTGGTTTAGAAATTGTGATTTGGTGAAGTTTGGAGAGAGTTATGGAGGTTTAAAGGTTTATGTTATGGAGGTGTTGAGTGAAGTTGAAGGATGAAAGAGGTTGTGTTGTTTGAATGGAAGAATAAGGAAAGAAGAAAAAAAATTCGTTATAGGTTTGCTGATTTGGTGGCACGGCCGTGCCACCCCAGGCACAGGCCGTGCCAAGCTTCTGGTTTTTGTGTTTTGGGCAGGTGATCAGGCACGGCCCGTCCCAAGGCTTCTGGTCATTAGGCTCAATTTTTTTTTCTCTTTTCTCCTCATCTTGGACAATTACCTACAAAACAAATTAAAATAATACAAAACAAACAAAATAAAAGCAATTAAACTCGTGGGTTGCCTCCCACGAAGCGCTCGTTTAATGTCATTAGCTTGACGATTGAGAGGTTTCTCTACCCTATACACAATCTTTCACAAAGGGATAATGGCATCAAACTGACATTATCTCCTAAATCACACATGGCTTCTTATATAGTCTCGGATCCTATGACACATGATGTGGAAAAACTCTCTGGATCTATAAGTTTAGATGACAATTTGTCTTGAATGATTTCAATAAGTTTCCTAGACTGTTCATCTAACTTGGACTTATCAAACTCTTGTGGGAAAGAAATTTTTGGCTTACAAGGTGGTGATGTGTCAGGCTTTTCACTCTCTACTACAACTTTCTCACTTTGTGGCTTTTCACTCTCTACCTGTAACCTCAATTGTCTTGGTTTCCATAATGGAGTCCTCTAATTGCTTATCATCCCTAAGTGTAATAGCATTTATCGGGCCTTTGGGGTTGGTTTCAGATTGACTTAGAAAGACTCCGGAAGATTGTGAGGAAGATGTTACTTGTTGGGCTACTTGGGAGATTTGAGTCTCTAGCATTTGTTGTGAGTACAAAATAGAATCTACTTTTGATAAATGCACTTTTCACCCCCTATGTTTCAAAAAGTTGCGATTTTGGCCCCCTTATAAAAAAATTGATATTTTGACCCCTTAACTTTTGGCCCTCTTTTGAATGGTTGATTTTATGCAAATTCTCAGCCTCTGATGGTGTAAACTGGCATGGGGATAGAAGAATGTTGATAAGTGGAGTCCAAACTTGCATGGTGTCCAAATTGGCATGATAAATGGAGTCCAAACTGATAAGTGGATCCTTCTTTAGGGGGACCAAAAGTTACACCATGCCAGTTTGGAATCCATTTATCAACATCCTTCTATCCTCATGCCATTTTACACCATCAGAGACTATGAAATTGTCATAATCTCCATCAAAATCAGCTAATCAAAAGAGGGCCAAAAGTTAGGGGTCAAAATATCCATTTTTTTATAAGGGGGCCAAAATCGCAACTTTTTGAAACATAGGGGGTGAAAAGTGCATTTAAGCCAAAAAAATTCTAACAAAAGTTCCAAGTTGGATTTTTGAGCGACTCTTTGGTTGTTTGCATAGCTAGGTGATGTTGTTTGTTGTCCAAAAAGATTTTGAGGGTTTTGAAAAAAAATTTGACTATTCCTAAACACTTGATTATATTGAGCATAGTTTACTTGCTCAAGACTTCTAACAACACTACCAAGTTGACATTCAACACCAGTATGACCAAATATTCCATAAACTTTACAAGGAGGTAAAATAGGGGAAGAAGTCCATTGATAGTGGTTTTGAGCCATGCCTGAAATCAAAACAGTTAAAAAAATAAAAAAATAAAGAGAAAGAGAGAGTTAGAGAGATTTATATATATATATATATATATATATATATATATATATATTTTAGTTGAAGGTAGAAAAATAAGAAGAAAAAGAAATAATATCGGTTAGTGCTGATATTGGAATTAGCTTTTGGTTTGGAATTGAGTGGTCAAAGATTCATTTGGGTTGTGAGAGCACCAAGTGATTCGGTTAGTGTTGCTTATCTTGAAACTACAAGTGAAGATCCTTTGAAATTTTTACCAAGAGGATTTTTTGAAAGAACAAAAGAAAAAGGCTTGATTCTGCCATCATGGGATCCTCAAGTTGAAATACTTAAGCAAAATTCAGTTGGTGCATTTTTAAGTCATTGTGGTTGGAATTCGACTTTGGAGAGTATACAAGAGGGGGTGCCAATAGTAGCTTGGCAATTGTTTGCTGAACAAGCAATGAATGCAGTTATGTTATGTGATGGTCTTAAAGTGGCTTTAAGGTTGAAATTTGAAGATGATGACATTGTGGAAAAGGAGAAAATTGCAGATAAGATTAAGTGTGTGATGGAAGGGGAAGAAGGTAAGGGAAAGTGTGAAAGAATGAAGAGTTTAAAAGATTCTGCTGCTAATGCACCGAAAGATGATGGTTCTACAATACAGACTTTGTCACACTTGGTTAGTCAATGGGAAAATATTGGCGGGACTTAGGAAAAGAAATATTGTTATCACTTGTTCAAGTTATTTTTGTTTTGATTTTCTTGTTGGATGTGTTTTGTTTGTTTCCTTAATTTGCTTTGATTTTTGAGTTGAAGTGGTCATTTTATTGCATGGTTGAAATTTGACGTGGACAAGTTCATATGAAGTAAATGTAGCTTCAAGGGTCAAGTATTCCTGGTTTAACAGCTCATAATAAGATCAACTTTGAAACTATTTAGTATTCACATGTTCTAACTTTTAAATACCTGAATACATCTTTATTATTTCGAAAGGCAAAGATAATTTATTAAAAAATAAAAGAAACAATGGCACAAGCTGTCCTTGAGTACAAGTAAATAAAGAAAAACAAGTATCATGCTATTGAAATTGACAGCAAAAGACAAGTGATCTGTCAAAAAGTATGCTATGAATTATTGTTCTCAGTCTCATGTTTTTTCACCAAGACCATGCCACTCATCATCCTTGTTAAATTGTTTAGCAATATGCTCCAATACTAAAATGAATGACACACCACGACCATGATTAAAATACTCAGCATCCTGCTATTTGCATTCCTGCCACACCACCCATTCTGCTTATTCAGCATCCTGCTAAATATTTTGTTTTTCAACACAAACACGATTAGATACCTTAAAATGAATCTTGTAAATTATTATTTTTAATGAAGAAATGTTTTATGAAAAAAATAGCTTTAATTACACTTTTGGTCCTCGCGTTTTGACCAACTCACGAAAATGGTTCTGTCTCTTTTAAATCGAACAAAACCGTCCCTAAATTATCATTTTTTGCAGTTTTAGTCCTACCTCCTATTTTCAATTCCAGAAACGCAGATAAATTGCAGTTTTAGGGAAGTTTTGGACATACCCCTATACCTCAACCATGAAATAAACAAGGAATAAAACACGTGGGTACAAGAAATCCATTTTATTCAGCACATTAACAAAAAAAAAACCCTAATTTCTAAGATATGTTTCAAATTAGAGTTTTTTTGGTTAGTGTGTTGAATAAAGTAGATTCTTTGGACCCACATGTTTTATTCCTTGTTTATTTTATGGTTGAGATCGGGGTATATCTAATACTGTCTTAAAACTGCAATTTCTCTGCGTTTCTGGAGTTGAAAATAGGAGGTAGGACTAAATCTGCAAAAAAATGATAGTTTATGGACAGTTTTGTTCGATTTAAAAGAGGATGGACCATTTTCATGAGTTGGTTAAAACACGAGGACAAAAAGTGTAATTAAGCGAAAAAAATAATAAAATAGGCATGGTGACACATGTTTGACACTAATTTTTTTAAAGGAACACATGTGTGACACTTGTGCTATATGCAATGCCATCGACAGCAAACAATTAACAATATAAAATAAAAAAAATAAAAAATAAAACACAGATTGATGCACTAAAACTCTTGTATATGCAGAGTCTTTGAAGGAATCATACTATTTTGTATAACATTTCAATCTGATGATAACAATAGAAACTTTAAAAACAATATTCTTTTAGCTTTTATAAGTGTTTAATCTCTGCAAATAGGAGTCATTTAAAAATTGGTTCTTGAATTCCTTAATCCTCACATTTTGTCCTGCTAAAATTTAATTAGTTAAAATTCCGTCTCTCTCCCTATTTACTTACTACCACGTCACTAATTACAGAGGTATATTTGTAATTACAGTGACGTGACAGTAATTAACTGCGTTGAAGGACCACTGCGTTGAAGAATCAATTTTTAAGTGATTAAATTTTGCCATAGCAAAATGTCAGAATTAAGATATACAGAAATCATTTTTTAAATGACCCCTATTTACAGAGACTAAATACATATAAAAACCTATTCTTTTTAACATACACTTGAAGAGTAGATCTCTCGTAACAATTATTTTTCATATGCATAGGGACAAATCTCTGAAGTTATTGGTGAGGGATAAAGAAATGTTCAACTCAGGCTTTACTTAAAATAATATAAAACTCCTAGTCAAAGTTGGCTTGCTTACATCAAATAGCCATAAATAGAATCACATATGCATAAACCAACCATACCAATAACCCTGAAAAACTTTGCACTAAATTTTCAATTTCAAATCCAATTCCATGGCCAAAACAATTCATATAGCAGCAATTTCAATCCCTGCATTTAGCCACCAAGCTTCCATCATAGAATTCTGCAAGAAACTCATTCATCATCATAATCACTTCCACATAACCATGATCTTCCCAACCATAGATTCACCTCTCCCAACAACCCTAACATTACTCAAATCTCTTCCTTCAAATATTACCTACACTTTCCTCCCTCCAATCAACAAAAAATCTCTCCCACAAAATCTCTCTCCAGCAGTCCAAATTCAACTAGCAGTATCACAATCCATGCCATCTTTCCACACCACTATCTCTTCACTTTGTTCATCATCAACAACACCACCACTTGTTGCTTTAATCACTGATCCGTTCGCAAACGAATCGCTCGAAGTAGCAATAGAATTCAACCTTTTATCTTACATATATTTCCCTCCTTCAGCAATGACACTCTCACTTTTTATCCATTTTCCAAAACTTCATGAAGAGATATCATGTGAATTTAGAGATCACAATGAAGCTATTCAAATTCCAGGGTGTGTACCTATTCATGGAATTGATTTACCTGAACATTTTCAAGATCGGTCTAGTCTTGCTTATGATTTGATTCTCCAACGTTGCAAAAGATTTAATCTTGCTGATGGGTTTTTGGTTAACAGTTTCTTGAAAATGGAGGAAAATACAATGAAAGCCTTAGAAGAACATAATGATTCTGTTTTTCTTGTGGGACCCATTATTCAAGATGGGACAAATAATGTAACAAAAGTTTCAGATTCAGATTTAGAATGTTTGAAGTGGTTGAAAAATCAAAGTATTAATTCTGTTTTGTATGTTTCTTTTGGAAGTGGTGGAACACTTTCTCAAGAACAAGTTAATGAGTTAGCTTTTGGGTTGGAATTAAGTGGTCAAAAGTTTTTATGGGTTTTAAGAGTACCTAGTGATTCATCAAATGAAGCTTATCTTGGTGCTAAAAATGATGATGACCCTTTAAATTTTTTACCAAAAGGGTTTTTAGATAGAACTAAAAGACAAGGATTAGTTGTACCTAATTGGGCACCTCAAACACAAACTTTGGGTCATGGTTCAATTGGTGGGTTTTTGACTCATTGTGGTTGGAATTCAGTGCTTGAGAGTGTTGTGTTGGGTGTGCCTATGATTGCTTGGCCTTTGTTTGCTGAGCAAAAAATTAATGCTGTTTTGTTATGTGATGGGGTTAAGGTTGCAATGAGGTTAAAGTTTAATGAGGATGGGTTAGTTGGGAGAGATGAAATTGCTAAGGTTGTTAAAGGGTTGATGTTGGATGATGAAGGAAATGTAATTAGGGAAAGGATTGAAGAGTTGAGAGATGCTGCTGTTGATGCATTGAAAGAAGATGGGTCCTCCACTATGGCAATTTGGCAATTTGGCAATAGATTGAAAAGTTATGTGACCAATATATAGTTTTAATTTGGTTATGCGGTGATGATAATTGATTTTGAAGGAAATGTAATTTGAGATAATGATATCGATGTTCTTTTATTTTTTATCTGACGGTTGAACAATATCACTTTCTCTTTTAGGTCATTTTTCTTTACTTTTCTTATATTCTTTTTTATTTCTTTTTTTTTTTCTCTCTTTCGTATTTGACGTTTTTGGTTTGCCCCCTTTTAAATATATATTTCCTTTTTTTTTTTAATAACATATTATGAGTAGGCAGTATAAAATACAGGTAGTCTTTCTGATTCACCTTGACGCAACACATATCTCTTGACCTATAAAAAAAAGATAATTATTGATTTTTTTAAAATTATTTTTATTCAAATTAAGTTGAATATAAAATGATTTACATGCATGTAAAACTTGTTTGAATAAAAACTACGAGCTATAAAATAATTGTAAAGGCCAAATTTTCAAAATTCCAGTTTTAAGCGAGAATGAATTATATAATTTTGAAGAGAATGATTTCTATAACTACTGTCATTTTTGGTTAAAAAAATAAAATCATTTTAAAAAGAAAAATCAATTATATTCGAGAATATTAAAGATATTAAAATTAATTTTATATTTCTATAATTAATTTTTCCCTCTCAAAAAGTAAAATTAAAAGGATATTCACTAAGGCATTTGATGGAAGTTTGAATTAATAATGTGGAAAAGAAAGAATGATTTAAATATAAATGATCATTGGGGTGTATGCAATGTTGTTTGAATTCGTTTTAACTGAAAAAATTATCCTATCTAAAATAAAATCATTTTCAGTTCGGTTAAATGTAAAGGATTTTTATAATAATAATCTGATCTAATTTGAAAAAAATATATATTTGAGTATAACATAAATGAAAAAAATAATATAAAATGATGAAAACTTTTTTTTAAGGAATTAAATGGTGAAAACTTATAGGACTAACTACTTTATTACCTGGGTTGCTTATATTTTTGTTAGGCTTCATAATGATCATGACGAGTATTATCTCTGTTTCCACCAAAAGTACTCACAATTGCGAAGACCAATATCAATAACTTCTTTTTTTTTGGCAAAAACAATATCAACAAATTCAAAACCATCTTTAATGTGGTTTTCATTATGAATTTGCAAAATATTAAAGAAAACAAAAATGCAATACACTTCCAATGGTTTGTGTGTGTGTTTATGTCTAAAAATCCACTATTCCCAAATCGAATACACACAAAACAAATAAGAACATATAAACACACATGAATACATACAATAATTAAATAAAATAATTCTAACTAAAAACAGATTGTTACAATTGCGGATTCGAACATGCATCTTGTAACAGCTCGTTTTTCTCTAGGATTATTTTATTTATTTATTATATGTGTTTAATTACTTGTTTGCGTGTTTGATTTCGGATTAGTGGATTTCTAGGCGAGAAGGGTATTTTAATAATTTTTAGGATCGAGGGTATTTTGGTAATTTAAGGAGAGAGGGTGAATTAGAAATTTTAGAATGTAGAATAGTTTGGTGTTTTAATGTGATTGGGTATTTTTACTAAGTTAGTAGTAACTTGCGGTAATTATTTTGAATCGGTAATTTATTTGATGTTTTAATAAGTTAGTGTGTAGTAACTTTTCAGAATATAATGGTAAGAGTTTTTAGGCTCATTATGAATTGAAATGACCTAGCCCATTATTGGAGTATATATAGATAACTCATGAGAGGAAATTAGGGTTAGTTCATTTCACACTTTTACACAATATATAAGCTAGAGAGAATTGAGAGAGAGAAGAGAAGAATAAAATAGAAAGATGAAGACCCATTTGAAGAAAAGTGAAGAGGAAGCTAGGATTCAAAGATGAGTGTGAAGATTCTTGGAGATTAGCTTGAACTTAAGGAAAACAAGGTAAGGGGGATATGTTTGTTCTACTTAATAATCTATAATCAATTTTAGCTTATGAGTCATAATTGTTTTGAGTGAATTGTGAAAATTAATGATTGTATGTGTTGATTTTTGTGCTTGAGATTAAGTAGTGAATTTGAGTATATGAAATTTGTTGGAAACTTGTTGTTGATGCTTAAACTTCATTGTTGATATATGATATGTTGGTTACTTTGAGATTTTAGCTTCAATTGGTGAAAATAATGATGTTGTTGTTGATTAATGTCGAACTCATGATTTGTATGCTATGAATGTTGTTGGATAAATGTTTGTGTTGAGAATTCATGAAATTGATTGTGATTAACGTGATAATTTGTTAAGTTGTTGTGTTTGGTGATTTTTGTGCAAATGAGTCAAAAGTGAAGAAGTGTGATTTTGATGATTTTGAATGGATTCACGGAGTCGTTATGATGGATTGGATTGATTTTTAAATATGTTGAAAATGAGACGAACTTTGTAAATTTTGGGATTTAAATGAGTTTCGTGAACAAAAATGCTATGAAGGAATTATTGTAGTATTAATTGGTATATATGAATGAACTATTGAGGTATAAGAGTATGGTAACTTCTTTTTTTTTAGAAAATTGAAAATGGACAATTTTTGTGTAAATATATCATTTTTCATTTTTAGTTATAAGTGATTTTGTTGAAAATTTGATTGTTGATGTTAAAATTGGTTAAACATGACCATATATAGAGGAAGTAAAAATGAAAGATGATTTATTTATTTGGAGTCTCCCTATTCTATACATCGTCATGTGTGCAACCTTTAAAAACGATGAACAAATTTGATGACAGAAAACATATGTGGACCATTGTTTGAAAAAGAGCTAGAGGGAGTAGACAGAAAAATGATTTTTATAAATCAAAATCTTATTTAATTCGTTATATTTAATGTATTTATTATTCAATTTTTCTTATATAGTAATTAGAATAATTTATAGGCCAAATACGTCTAGGGGTCCTTTAAGTTTAATGTTTATACCGGATTAGTCCTTTAAGTTTTAAATTTGTCCTTTAAATCATATAAGTTTTAAATTTGTCCTTATGTGATTGTTAACCGATGACGTGGCAAGACTAAATGATTAAAAAAAATCATTTTTGTGGGTTTCCATCTTCTTCATCTTCAACCTTCATCTTCTCCCCCTTTTCGAACACAAATAGAAAAAACATCATCTGAAGGTGAGAAAAACACAAGAGGGGGGGGGGGGGGGGGGGGGGGGGGGGGTTTAATTGTGTTAACTTTTTTCGCGTCTCTTTAAAGATTGATTCTGTTTTCGAGTCCGATAGAGTTCAGAGTCTGTGCAGCTGAATAAAGTAAAGAGATAAAGGAAAGAGAGAATACACGCAATTATACAGGTTCCTTCCACAAACCGGAAGTAGTTCTGTCTCCCTTGCACTTCCAAGGAGAGTTCACTAAAATGTAATAACAAATTACAAGTTGCTCAAGCACACAACAAGAGACTTTCAAATGCTCAAGCACATAGGCAAGAGACTTCCAAATGCTCAAGGACACACCCAAGAGAGTTCTATTGCTCAAGCACACAAGCAAGAGACTTCTAACACAATTTACAGAAAATTGAATAAGAGTCTGAACACTTGATATACAATCAGTGGTGTTCACAAATACAAACAAAAGACAGACTCTGTTTTCTGTTACACTTAGAAATTCTAGGATAAAGAAGTTTGTAAGAATTTTCTAAGTTGTTGATGTGTTTTAATTTGACTCAGGGAGAATATCAATATATGTGTAAGAGTTCAGCAAGTCAGTTGTAGAGTCTAACAAAATCTTCAAGTCCTCATTCCTTTATATAGAGGTTGTAGAGAGACGTTGAAAGATGTCAGCACATCACAGAGTCATCTACAAGCTTTATCAAACACTGTTGATCTGTTGCTTGATATGGTAATCGTCCTTCAAAAACAATTTTGAAATCCATTCCTCTTGGAGCGAAAATACCAGTAGACACAGCTGCCAATAATACAAGTAGTGGAGTAGTGAAAACAGGAGTCGTACATGTACTCTGTCCTTTTCCTACGCTCTTTTGTCACAAAGCATCCCATGCTTAAGTTGACTTCAAGATAGCCGTTACTCCATATGAATGTTCCTTCTGCAACAAAATGCCTTTAGGAATTCAACAATTCAATATCTTGAGTTTTCCAACTTCAGACTCTCTGTAGAACTCCAGACTCTGTTGAGCTTCAGAATCTCTTCAGCTCCTTCATACTCTCTTCGTTCTTCAGATCCTGTAGACTTGCGCTTCTCGAAACAGCTTCTTCAGACTCTCTAAATCTTCGGAACCTTTTGACTTGTACTTCTTCGAAATAGCTTCTTCAGACTCTCCAAGTCTTCAGAACCTCTCGAAACAGCTTCAGATGATTCTTCAGGCTCTCTAAGTCTTCAGAATCACTTGCAACAAGCTTCTTATAGAAATTGCTCTTCGTCTGTTCTTTCAGAATACTTTCTAAGATTAAAATCTTTGACTAAGATCCTGCACACTTAAACAAATATTAGCATATCCAATTGACAATTTTTAATACCTAGTTATCATCAAAACTAAAAATGGTATTGTTAAACACCCTTTGTTCCAACACCATCAACATCATAATCAAACTCAACTTTGAATTTTCTAACCAACACAAATATCAAAATTACATATTCAAAAACAAAAAAACCAAGATTGTTGATCAATGGATTAACAATAAAAAAAATTGGTTGTTCCTCATTTATTCTTTGGAGATCTTTTTATACCGTTTGTCAATCGTGTACGTTTTTAGTTTTTTTTTTTTTTTTTTATATATTTTGGGGTCTTTGAGAGAACATGATTGTAGTCTTTAGGAAAAATATGACTTCCTCAACATGATTGTGGTTCAATGGATTGATGGAATGAGTGATGAAAAAGTTTTAAAGAGGAAAAAGAAGAAATTGAACATTTGATGAAGATGTTTATGGTGTTTTTTTTCCTAGGTTTGAATTTGAAAAAGGAGAGAAGGTGTAGAAGGTTGAAGAGGAAGATGATGAAGATAATGAAAAACCCATAAAAATGATTATTTTAATCATTTGACCTTGCCACGTCATCATTTAACAATTATGTAAGCTTCAGTTAACAGATTTGGATGGAAGAGGGTAACGTTGCAAACTTTACACGACTTAAAGGACCAACTTGAAACTAAAAATACTTAACGGACTAATCCGATATAATCGTTAATCTTAAATGACCTCTAGAGGTGATTGGCCTAATTTATATATTACTTTTCAGTTAGTGAAGTTACAATCTTTTCACCATCTTATTGTTTTACTACTCACGTGAATAACTAAGTTTGTCATAACAAGTTCTAGGAGCTTGCTTTAGACCATATAGTGAACTTTTCAATTTGTACACAAATTTTGGATGTTTTAAATCTTTAAATTTAGGTTGTTGTTTGACATAAACTTATTATAAAATAAGACCATTTAAATTTAAGAATTCACTATTAACATCCATTTAATATACATATTCTTTTGCTGTTGTTGTTGTACTCTGTCTGTAACGCCCATACTAAAATAAGACCATATTGACATTTGAAGATGTTAAAAGTTAGAATGATGCTAGCACCATAATTAAATGGTCACAATACCATAATAGAATGATCACATTACCATATTATAGTGGTTTCAGTATTAAATTCGAGCGGCCTCAATATCCATATTTAAGGGTGCGATTCTCGAACATTTTTCTACGATGCAGTAGTTAATCACACAGTTATGGCTTTGCTTGTTTTATCCTGGAAGCGCGTGATTGATAGTCTACCTTGCACAATTTTGGGAAGTGCCATGAAACATTTTAAAGAGAGCAACCTAGTCATAACTCAATTTAGTAACAACTTCGGTAGATGAAAATTCTTTTTTCAAAATAGAATTTAGAAATTCAAATATACCAGTTTAGATTCTGAGGTCTTCTAGAGTCTGGGTAGTCATCAAAGTCTGACTTCTTCATATTCTGACTTGCAACATTACTTCTCTTGAAAATTCATTGTTCTTAAATTTGTTCTTTCAGAACCAATTAAAAAGACATTGTACAATTTTTGTCTATGGTCATGCACACTTGAACAAATATTAGCTTATCCAATTGATCTTTTAAAACCTTGTTATCATCAAAACTTAAGAGGCATTGTTTAAACTTACTTTGTTCCAGCACAAGTCTAAAATATTCAAGTTTTCTTTCAATATGGTACTTGAATAGAGGTTTGAAGTGGATGATAATTTGATGTTCATCATAGTAAGTAGTTTGGGCGTGTGGATTTGTTTCAAATTTAGTTAATTGTTCTTGAACCCTGTTGAGTTGTTTTATTTTCTTGTTTTGTGGTTTTTACTTGCTTTGTCTTTGGGTCACCCTAGCTTTTGCAATTTTCCCTCTTTATTTGCTTAGGGTGATGTAAGTCCCTCTGCATCTCAATTGCTTAATAAAAAAATTATTATTTGTAACAATACAAATATTAAAAAACCAACAACATGACTTACACAATCAACAAACACACTGTAAAGCATAGTGCCAGTAAAATAATAAAAGCAACTAAATTGAATCTTCAACTTATTTATTTCTTATAGATATTTTATAAAGTATTGATGTAGATGATTATTCATTTCATATTGTTACTTTTGTGATGCATTATTTCAAGTCTTTATCACAATACCAATAATCCCATTTGCCACAACACCGTTTTTCTAGTTGATATACAACATAACTAGGATATGGTTGTAAAAAAAATTGTAAGTCTTCAAAATGATCAAGACAAGTGAGTTTGTGCTTCCAACAAAGGTACTCACAATTTCTAACACCAATATCAATAACTTCAAAATCATCTTCAATATTGTTTCCATTATGAATTTGCAAAATATTAAAGAAAACAAAATGCAATATATATATATATATATATTAGTAAAACTAACATATATATAGGCACTGTAGCATTCTGATGTAATAATTTTAAAGCTTTAACATTAAACACAAATTTATGGTAAGAAAATTATTAACTTGCAAATTTATTTTATTTTTTGAATTTTTTTTACTAACTTTACTACAAATTTATGTTGAATATATTTTTACTAAAGAACATAGTATTTTTTATTTTTTTTTATAATGGAACATAGTCAATTTATCATTCAATTGAAATATTGTTTAATGGAAATTTTTTTTTATTATTCAAGTTTTATTAACTATTAAATATAGAAAATCTCAAAGTGACTTCATGGTAATGCTAAATATTAGTTACATCTAGAGAAAATACTTAACAAATGTTTTTTTTTAAGCAAAAGTGGAGCAGTCAGAAGCTACTACCACCCAAATATTAAGAGAAAACAAAGCAAGCCAACAACAAAGAAAGGAAAGGAGGAGGGGGGCCAAACCAAAAACCACCTCAAGAAGAAATAAACCTAAACAAAGGTCATCCTATCTTGTTTTCTACAAAAGACTTCTGGATAAAACTAGGAAGATTATACCAGCAAGTTAAGTGATGTAGGGACAATCGTGTGCTTGCTAAATTGTCATCACATTGATTCCATTCTCTATATATGTGTGAAACAAAGAAGTGCATATTTCTAATCAGATACAGACAATTATTCCACCTATTTCTGAGTTCCCAAGGAATCAAAGTATTATTTTTGAAGGCACCAACAACAAGAGAAGAATCAAGCTCCAGCCAAAGATGTTTCCAATTTATAGATGCTACAATTTCTATGGCTCTCATTGCGCCTGAAAGCTCAGGATAGAAGACATCACCTGATCCAGTGTTCTCAGCAAAGCAAAAAAAAACAAAATCAACATATGAATTTCTAAAAATTCCCCCACATGCAGACGTAGTGTTATTAGCTTCTCCATCCGTATTGCATTTCAATCAATGAGGCAAAGGGGGATTCCAGAAAACTTCTTTGATTACGAAGCTTTGAGAGGATGTAAAGTGATGTTGAATTTCTTGATAATGGTGAAATCGGACATTGAGACTGAGGTTGCTTTGGTGTAGTTACCAGTGAGATTGATGTGGTAAATAATGTAGGTGATGGATCTTTTCCAAGGGGTTTTTCTATTGTTTAACCTAACTTGATTTCTTGCATACCAAATAGAGTTCAAAGTGAACACTAAAGCAGCGTTAATGACCACTTTGCACTGCTGGTTGGAAAATCTATTGTTAAGCCTCCATAAATCATCAATAGTTTGAAAGTGTAGAGCTTACCCATCATCAGCCTCCAGACTAAAATTGCTTTGGTAGGAGGGATGTCTTTGTGCCATATGCATTTAGTCCAGGGAATCAAAAGATGATGATGCTTTTTAAAAATTAAAGCATATTTTAAAGACAAAAACCCTGAAGTATTATGAGACCATATCATATGATCAGCTTGAATCTCTAAGGGAATGGTGACTTGTTGCACAAGATTCCTGAGCAAGGGGACATGATTATGAAGATCAACAGGAAATCTCCATTGATTGTTCATAATGATATCATTGACTTGTTGAGGAAAACTTGAAGAGATGTTGGAGGGGACTTGAAGGTGTTCAACAAGAATGAATCCACACCAATAATCATGCCATAAGTTTATTTTGGTACCATCTCCTAGTAACCAAGCAGTGTTATTCTTAATCACTTGAAATTCACCTTTTATTCAACTCCAAATGGAAGAGAAGATATGATGAGAAATGCAAGAATTTTTTATGATCACTCTACTTCTCATTAAGATTGCCCATTGCTCTTCATAATGAATCATATCCCAACAAAGCTTCAGGTTTGTAGCTTCATTAAGACAAACCAAAGACTTGATACCCAAGCCTCCCTCCTTAATGTCAGAGAAAACTTTCTTCCATGAGATTGTAATTAGTTTTCTTTATTTTGTGTCCCCACTCTAAATAAAGTTCCTAATCCATCTTTCAATCTCTCTAAGAAGTTAAATTGGCCAATAATAGGTTGTCATGGTGTGAAGGAGCATGTTATTAATCACTAAATTAACCATTTGAACTCTACCAGCCATAGAAAGCAGTGAAGCTTTCCATTAAGCTAATTTGGCTTTAATGTTGTCTGCAATGGGCTGCAAATGAGGAACCTTTGGTTTGCCCTTGAAGATAGGATCTCCTAGATAATTGAAAGGTAGTGTACCAATGCTAAAACCCAACACGTTAACTATAGACTACAATCTAACATTAATTATGCCTCCAACATAGATTGAAGACTTGTTTGTATTGATAACTTGACCTGAACATGCAGCATATTTAATGAACAACTTCTTGAGAGCAATCAAACTAGAATTTTTCCCTTTACAAAAAACCATGAGATCATCAGCGTAGAAACAATGAGAAGGGATAAGGATTTGTCTTGTTCCATGGATAAGGGATACAATACCATCATCTACAAGTTTAGAAATACCTTTACTTATCACTTCTTCAGTTATGCAGAATAGGAGGGGAGATAATGGATTTCCTTGTCTGACCCCTCTATTACACTTGAAGAAACCATGTTGTGAGCTGTTGATTGAAATAGAAACTTTAGCTGAGTGAAAAATGGCATGAATCCAGTTACAGAAAGTTGAATTAAATTCAAAACATTTTAAGACTTTGAGAAGAAAATCCCATCTTAAGGTACCAAATGCCTTTGAAACATTAATCTTTAGAGCAAGATTACCTCCAAAACATTTTCCCAGACCAATTTTGACAAAGTCAAAGATGACGTAGACGCCACGTGTGGAGTTTTTTTTTAATTAAAAAAAGTACACAGGTGGCATCCACGTGTGCATTGACTTGGACAAAATTGATCTGGGGCCAAAACTACAAATGAGGCAATACTTAGGGGGCTGTTTTTTATTTTATTTTGTTAGGGGGCAAAAATCGCAACTTCTTAAAACATAGAGGGCCATAACTGCTATTAAGCCTAAATAATATTCTCGTAAGTAATTGTGTTGCAAATTTGGTTGTTGATGTTAAAGTTGGTTAAACATGACCATATATAGAGGAATTAAAAATGAAAGATGATTTATTTATTTGGAGCCTTTCTATTCTATACATCATCATGTGTGTAACCTTTAAAGTTGATAAACAAATTTGATGACATAAAACATATGTGGACCAATGTTTGAAAAAGAGTTAGAGGAAGTAGACAGAAAAATGGTTTTTATAGACCAAAATCTTATTTAAATCGTTATATTTAATGTATTTATTATTCAATTTGTTCTTATATAGTAGTTAGAATAATTTATAGGCCAAATATGTCTAGGGGTCCTTTAAGTTTAACGTTTATACTGGATTAGTCCTTTATATTTTTTAACTTTTAAATTGGTTGTTTAAATCATACAACGTTTGCAATGTTACCCTTTTCCATCCAAATATGTTAAATGAAACTTACGTGAGTGTTAACTGATGATGTAGCAAGGCTAAATGATTGAAAAAATCATTTTCTGGGTTTCAATCTTCTTCCTCTTCAACCTTCATCTTCTACCCCTTTTCAAAAACAAACAGAAAAAAGGAAAAAAAAAACCATCAACATCTTCATCAAACTCAGCTTTGATTTTTCTAACCAACACAAATCTCAAAATTACCAAAAACAAAAAATCAAGATTCTTAATCAATGGATTAACAACAAAAAAAAACTGGTTGTTCCTCATTTATTCTTTGAAGATATTTTTCTTCCGTTTGTTAATGGTGTACGTTTATTGTTTTTTTTATCATGGGGTCCGTGACAAAACATGGTTGTAGTCTTAAGGAAAAATATGGCCTCCTCAACATTATTGTGGTTCAATGGGTTGTTGGAATGAGTGATGAAAAAGTTTCAAAGAGGAAAACGAAGAAACTCAGAAATAGGATAAATGAGAAGAAGGGAACAACAAACCAAAAATTTATTCTTCCTCTTTGTAATCATTTTGATCCATCCATCGTCATCAATTAAGAAATTAAAAAGTCAAGAAATCCTCAAACTATAAAACAAATTAAAACCAATAAAGTTTTTATATTTTTTCATAGACTTCCAAAATTAAAACCCATAAACGTTGTTTAGAGCGTATTCCATCTTACAATTTTCTCTTCCTCTCTTTTTCCTTATCGCCATTGTTTTATGTTTTAATTTCTAGTAAAGTTTGTAATAGTTAAAGAGTAAAAGAATGAACAAGATTTAACTTCTTATGATTTTTTCGATTTATGTTGGTGTGGAAAATGAAACATTTGATGAAGATGTTGATGGTGTTTCTTTTCTTCCAAGATTTGAATTTGAAAAGGGAGAGAAGGTGTACAAGGTTGAAGAGGAAGAAGATGAAGATAATGAAAAACGCAGAAAAATAAATATTTTAATCATTTGGCCTTGCCACGTCATCGTTTACTAGTTAAGTAAGCTTTAGTTAACATATTTGGATTAAAGAGGGTAACGTTGAAAACTTTACATGACTTAAATGATTAACTTGAAACTAAATTTACTTAAAGGAATAATCCGGTGTAAACGTTAATCTTCAATGACCTATGGAGGTGATTGACCTAATTTACATATTACTTGTAATAAGTAAAGTTACAATATTTTCATCACCTTTATTCTTTTACTATTCACGTGAATAACGAAGTTTGTCATAACAAGTTCTAGGAGCTTGCTTAAGACCATATAGTGACCTTTCCAATTTGTACACAAATTTTTGATGTTTTAAATCTTTAAATTCAGGTTGTTGTTTGACATAAACTTATTATAAAATAACACCATTTAAGAATGCGCTATTACCATCCATTTAATATACATGTTCATTTGTTGTTGTTGTACTCTGTCTATAGCGCGCATACTAAAAATAAGACCATATTGACATTTGAAGATATTAAAAGTTAAAATGATGCTAGCACCATAATTGAATGGTCACAGTACCATAATAGAATGATCACATTACCATATTATAGTTGTTTTAGTATTAAATTCGAGCGGCCTTAATAGCCATATTTGAGGGTGCGATTCTCGAACAATTTTCTACGGTGCAGTAGTTAATCACACAGTTATGACTTAGCTTGTTTTATCCTGGAAGTGCGTGGTTGGTAGTCTATCTTGCACAATATTGGCCAGTGCCACGAAACGTCTTAAAAAGAGAGACCTAGTCATGACTCAACCTAGTAAAAACTTTCGTAGATGAAAATTCTTTTTTAAATATAGAATTTAGAAATTCAAATATATCAGTTTAGATTTTGACTGCTTACAACATAAATTTATGTAAAACTCTTTCCTCTTATATTAGTTCTTTGAGAACCAATACATTAAAAAGACATTTAAAAAACCTTATTATCATCAAAACTTAATAGGCATTGTTTACAGGGTTAATTAAGTAAATGATCCCTATAAATATTCAAAATTTCGTTTTTAGTCCCTACATAATAAAATCACACTTTTTAGGTCCTATGACATTTTCCTTTAGTAGGGACCAAAAATACCGACGTAAAAAATTTACAGGGACTAAAAAAAATGACGGAAAATTTAACAGGGACTAAAAAAAATGATGGAAAATTTTACAGGGACTAAAAAGTGTGATTTTATTTTGTAGGGACTAAAAACAAATTTCTGAATATCTATAGGGACCATTTACTTAATTAACCCTTGTTTAAACTTACTTGTTCCAACACAAGTCTAAAAGATTCATGTTTTCTCTCATTATGGTACTTGAATAGAGGTTAGAAGTGGATGATGATTTGATGTTCATCGCAGTAAATAGTTTGGGCGTGTGGATTTGATTCAATTTAGTTAAGTAATCCTGAACCCTACTAGGTTGTTTTATTTTCTTGTTTTTTGTTTTTTACTAGCATTGTCGTTATGTCACCCTAACTTTTGGAAATTTCCCTATTTATTTGAATTTGCTTAGGGTGTTGTAGATCCCTCTGCATCTCAATTTCTTAATAAAAAAATTATCATCTGTAACGATACAAATACTAAAAAACCGACAAAATGACTTACACAATCAACAAACACACTGTAAAGCATAGTACTTGTAAAATAATAAAAGCAATTAAATTAAATCTTCAAATTTATTTATTTCTTATTGATATTTTATAAAGTGTTGATGTAGATGATTATTCATTTTGTATTGTTACTTTTGTGATACATTATTTCAAGCCTTTATAACAACACCAATCAATCAATTTGCCACAACACACTTTTTCTGGTTGATATACAACATAACTAGGATATGGTTGTAAATATTTTCGTAAGTCTTCAGAATGATAAGGACGAGTACTCTCTGTGCTTCCAACAAAGGTACTCACAATTGCTAAGACCAATATCAATAACTTCAAAATCATCTTCAATGTTGTTTCCATTATGAATTTGCAAAATATTAAAGAAAACAAATGACAATGTACTTTCAATGGTGTGCGTGCCTATATATATATATTAGTAAAACAAACATGTATAGGTACTGTAGTATTATGGTAGGAAAATTATTAACTTGCAAATTTATTTAATTTTGTGATTTTTTTTGACTTACTTTACTACAAATTTATGTTGAATATATTTTTACTAAATAATGGTAAGAAAATTATTAACTTGAAAATTTATTTTATTTTGTGATTTTTTTTTGACTAACTTTACTACAAATTTATGTTGAATATATTTTTACTAAAGAACATAGTATTTATTTTAATTAGGAACATGGTCAATTTATTATTCAATTGAAATATTGTTTAATGGAAAATTTTGTTTATTATTCAAGTTGTATTAATTATTAAATAAAGAACATCTTAAAGTAACTTCATCGTAATGCTAAATATTAGTTTTATCTAGAGAAAATACATAACAAATGTTTAAATTACACTATAGATTTGACAAAAAAAATACACCTAAAATTATATTATGTAATGATCATTATAGTTTTAATTATACTATAATCAACTACACAAATTAAAAAAAGTTACCTTAAGCAGATTTAAATATTGTTTGGATTGAATAAGTTGTCGGTCCTTGTAAATATATCATTTTTAATTATTTTCATAAATAATATTCTCCTAAGGGATTTTGTTGCAAATTTGGCTGTTGATGTTAAAATTGGTTAAACATGACCATATATAGAGGAAGTAAAAATGAAAGATGATATATTATTTAGAGCCTCTTTATTTTATACATCATCATGTGTGCGACCTTTAAAATTGACGAACAAATTTGATGACAGAATACATATGTGGACCATTGTTTGAAAAAGAGTTAGAGGAAGTAGACATAAAAATGGTTTTTGTAGACCAAAATCTTATTTAAATCGTTATATTTAATGTATTTATTATTCCATGTTTTCTTATATAGTAGTTAGAATAATTTTTTCTCGAACAATTTTCTATGGTGCAGTAGTTAAACACACAATTATGACTTAGCTTGTTTTATCCTGGAAGTGCATGGTTGATAGTCTACCTTGCACAATCTTGGATAGTACCACGAAACTTCTTAAAAATTCTCTTTTAAAAATAGAATTTAGAAATTCAAATATATCAATTTAGATTCTGACTGCTTCCAGAGTCTAGATAGTCATCAAAGCCTGACTTCTTCATATTCTGACTTGTAACATAACTTCTCTTGAAATGCGTTGCTCTTAAATTTGTTCTTTCAGAACCAATATATTAAAAAGACATTGTATAATTTTTGTCTATGGTTATGCACACTTGAACATAGTAGTATATCCAATTGATATTTTAAAACCTTGTTATCATCAAAACTTAAGAGACATTGTTTAAACCTACTTTGTTCCAACACAAGTCTAAAAGATTCATGTTTTCTCTCATTATGGTACTTGAATAGAGGTCAAAAGTGGATGATAATTTGATGTTCATCACAGTAAATAGTTTGGGTGTGTGGATTTGTTTCAATTTAGTTAAGTAGTCCTGAACTCTGCTTGGTTGTTTTATTTTCTTGTTTTTTGTTTTTTACTAGCTTTGTCGTTATGTCACCCTAGCTTTTGCAAATTTCCCTCTTTATTTGAATTTTGTTAGGGTGTTGTAGATCCCTCTGCATCTCAATTTCTTAATATTTTTTTTATCTTTAACAATAAAAAAACTAAAAAACCGACAACATGACTTACACAATCAACAAACACACTGTAAAGTATAGTGCTAGTAATATAATAAAAGCAAATAAATTGAATCTTCAATTTTATTTATTTCTTATAGATATTTTATAAAGTGTTGATGTAGATGATTATTCATTTTGTATTGTTACGTTCGTGATACATTATTTCAAGCCTTTATCACAACACCAATCAACCCATTTGCCACAACACCATTTTTCTGATTGATATACAACATAACTGTTGAAAGCAAAATCCTTTATTGATGTTTTAAAGATAACAAACAAATTTACTTTTATTTATATTGTTATCTACTAACGAATTTTGTGAGAAATGTTTCATGAGAATGTTCGGAAAATACAAGAGAACGTTCTGGCCTCACAAGGGATAACAAAATCGTTCCAAAAATGGCAATGAACAAATATGATCTTTTTGGGTAATTGTCAAGATGTGCAATAATTAAAGAACAAGACCAAAGAAAATATTCTCTTTGTTTTACTTAAAGAGGAAAGAAATTAAAGCTCTTATTTATGCATTAAAGGACAAAGAAACAAAGGAAATTAAATATACTTTCTCCTGCACATGTGCTGAAAAGGAAAACAATAAAATCTTCTTTGGGTCCTCATATGCAATTTCGATCCATAAAGGAATAAACATGAAAAGAATATTCCAAGGATCAATCTTGATCACCAAGTTACATGACATCAGCAAAGTGACATCATCAAAAGTCATTAAGTGAACAACAAGTTTCAAAAAGCCTGATCACAACTCATCACCAGCTAGCAAGTACGTGCTCTACAACTTTGTGCAAGTTTGGTTGGAACAGAGAGAATGTTCTGGGCATACAGAAGAAACATTCTCTGCATGCTTTCTCCCTAAGTCTCTTTTGGAGCCTTTTTTCGAATTCAAATTGGAAGCACAACAGCTCTTTGTTAGCTTGCTTTCCAAGGGATTCCAGCTCTATAAATAGAAGAGGTCAGTCAAGGAGAAATGCAAGAGTTTGAATTACAAAGCATTTATCTCTCAAAAGCAAAAGGCTATCAATCTCTTCAACATCTCTTTCTACAATCACAAAGCAAACTCCATAATCTTTCACTATATTTATCATCTTTATCTCATTGAATTGAGAACATCTTTTTGAGTTTGTATTTGTAAAATATCTCTTTTGTTTGAGATATCATCGAAAATCTCTTTTGTTTGAGATTCCATTTTCTACCAAAATCCATCACCATACAAAGTGTAAACTAGATCTCAAGTCTATTGGGCTTAATAGTTTGAGATAGAAAAGTTCCAACCTTTCTTGTGTGAAAGCAAAGAATTGTAGAAGCCTGCTGAGGTTGATAATACAGAGGTTACAGACTGATCTGGTGTGATCAAGACCTTATAGTGTTGGTTAGAAGTTTCTGCCAACTGTATACTATAGTGGATAATCTCAACGAGGTGTGGGGACTGGAAGTAGTCGGGTTTGGTGAACCAGGATAACTCTCCTGTGTTATTCTTCTTTCTCTCTATCTCTTTATATTTGCACAATATACACACACTAACACACGCATTTATTTTTACTTATCTCCAGAACATTCTGGTCCAAATTAATCTCAACCATATTAATCCAGAGTTCTCTGGTTCTAAATTAATTATAACTTTATAAGTTAATTAAACTGCCTCAAGAACATTCTGGTCCAAGATAAAACAACTGCATAATATTTAACTAAAGTTTAAATTCAGCAAATAATACTGTTTATCATTTTGCCTTTATATTTCTCCAGAACATTCTGGTCCTTACTAAACTAACTTTATAATTCAGCTTAATATTATTTTTCATTCTACTTATATTATATATCTCCAGAATATTCTGGTCCCTTATATATATATTGATTATTCATTTATCTTAACTAACATTAACCAAGTATTCTCTTGAGAATATAAAACTTGTTTTAAAGTTTTCAGGAATAATTTTTAAAAAGGGTCACAATTCAAACCCCCCCTTTCTTGTGACGATTATTGCTACTTCAATTGGCATCAGAGCACGGTCTCTAAAAAGGTAAATCACTTAACACGTGCTAGAGGAAAAGATTCAGGAAGAAGCAATGTCTTACATACCAGAAGGTCTTTCATGCACAAAACCGCCATTGTTCAATGGAAAGATTTATTACTTTTGGAAAGGAAAAATGGAATTATTCCTAAAGTCTCCAGATGTTGATATGTGGAAAGTTATCATTGAAGGTAATTTTGTACCACAAACCACTGATGCAGTCACAACAATAGTGACCATTAAACCTGAAACATCATGGACTGACACAGACAAAAAGAAGGTACTCTTAAACTCTAAAGCTCAACTCTTTTTACAATGTTCACTAACCATGGAAGAAAGTGAAAGAATTTATGAATGCAATACGGAAAAAGAAATATGGGATACTTTAAAAATTCATCACGAAGGAACAAGCCATGTTAAAGAAACAAGAATAGATACTGGAGTACGAAAATTTGAAATTTTTGAAATGAGTGAAGATGAAAACATTGATGAAATGTATTCAAGATTCACCTCAATAGTGAATGAGTTAAGGTCATTAGGAAAAATATATTCCTCTCATGACAGAATTAGAAAAATACTGAGATGTCTTCCTAATACATGGAGACCAATGGTTACAGCAATCACTCAAGCCAAAGATTTAAATTCATTGGCTTTAGAAGATCTAATTGGAACACTTAGAGCTCATGAAGTTCTACTCCTAGAAGACAAACTAATTAAAAAAGGAAAAACACTTGCCCTAAAAGCATCCCAATCTACCCAAGAAAATCTAGATGAAACACCCTTACAACCCAAAGAAAATAAAGAAACAGAAGAGGAACAAATTGTTCAAGAAGAAGCAGAAAATGAACTAGCACTCATCTCAAAGAAAATTCAAAGAATGATGAGGAGGAGAGATCAGATAAAAAGATACTTTCCAAACAGAAGAGAAAACTCAAAAAAGGAAGTTGACAAAAGTCAAGTCACCTGCTATGGATGCAACAAGCTAGGTCACTACAAAAATGAATGTCCACTGAACAAAAAGAGTCAAAAGTCTCCATTCAAGAAATCTGCATTAATCACATGGGACGATCTTGACGAACCACAAGCAGAAGAAGAAGAAGAAGCAAATATGTGCCTAATGGCAAACTCAGACAATGAAGAGGTAATCCTTTTTGACAAATCTTCTTTAAATAAAGAACTAGAATATACAATTGATAACCTATTATCTGATTCTAAATTTCTAACTAATAAATGTTATTCTTTACAAAAAGAAATCAAAGATTCTAAAGAAGAAAACGAGAAACTTCAAACTATGAACAATGATCAAAAGAAAATTATTCAAAGTTTGCAAGACTCATATTTTCAAGCTACTGAAAAATTGAAAGATCTTAGCAAAATTCAAAATCCTTTGAACTCCAAAAATGAAAATATTTTATTAAAAAAGGAAATCAAAAGCTTAAGAAACGATCTCACTCTTTTTATAAAATCAACTGAAACCTTTCAAAATATTGTAGGATCTCAAGTTAGAATAAATAATTATACTGGATTAGGCTTTGATACTTCTAAACATCAAATCTATGAAAATACTTTCGTATCTAAGAAAGAAAAATTAAAATGCTCATTTTGCAACAAAGATGGACACAATGAATCATTTTGTTTTCATAGAAAAAGGATAGCAGAAAACCTTCCTCTAAAAACAGAACATTCTTTTCAAAACAAAGAACGTTCTCTCCTAAAATGTGCATACTGTAAAAGGAATAGCCACTTAGAAATAAATTGTTTTCTCAAGAAGAAAGATCTTGAGCTATTGAAAACTAACAAAGAAGGACCCACAGAATCTGGGGTACCTAAGATACCACTAACTCAAAATCCAGGAATCATCACAAAATGCAAGGAGAAAGCCATGGTACTTAGACAGTGGTTGCTCTAGACACATGACGGGTGACAAGCACTGCTTTATTTCCTTCATAAAGAAAGAAGGAGGAGCAGTAACCTTTGGTAACAATGACAAAGGTAAAATCAAAGGAAAAGGTATCATTGGTAAAAATGACTCTGCTAAAATAGAAGATGTTCAATATGTTGAAGGATTAAAACATAACCTACTAAGCATAAGTCAATTATGCGACAGTGGTTTTGAAGTAATCTTTAAACCCAACATATGTGAAGTCAAATAAGTTTCTACAGGAAACATTTTCTTTACTGGGTCTCGTAAGAAAAATCTTTATGTTTTATACTTAGATGACATTCCAGCCGAAACTTGTTTTTTGTCCATTGATAAAGATAAATGGATTTGGCACAAAAGAGCTGGACATGTTAGTATGAAAACTATTTCAAAAATTTCACAACTAGACTTAGTAAGAGGTCTTCCAAAAATTAATTTTGATAAAGATAAAATATGTGAAGCTTGTGTTCGAGGAAAACAAGTCAAAAGCAGTTTTAAATCAAACAACATTGTTTCTACTAAAAAAACCCCTTGAACTTCTTCACATAGATTTATTTGGACCTGTTAGAACCGCAAGTCTTGCTGGAAAACAATATGGTTTTGTTATAGTCGATGACTTTTCCAGATACACATGGGTTTTGTTTTTAAAACACAAAGATGAAGCATTTGAAGCTTTTGAAATTTTTTGCAATCTTGTTCAAAATGAAAAGGAATCAAACATCATCTCCGTAAGAAGTGATCATGGCGGTGAATTTGAAAACTTATCATTCAAGACATTTTTTGATAAAAAGGGAATTTCACACAACTTTTCATGTGCAAGAACTCCTCAACAAAACAGAGTTGTTGAAATAAAAAATCGAACTTTACAAGAAATGGCAAGAACTATGATTAACGAATCAAATGTTGAAAAATATTTTTGGGCTGAAGCCATTAACACATCTTGCTATATTATAAATCGAGTTTCAATTAGAAAAATTCTCAACAAAACCCCCTATGAACTCTGGAAAAATAGAAAACCAAACATTTCTTATTTTCACATTTTTGGTTGTTTTTGTTACATTTTAAATGATAAAGAAAACCTAGGAAAATTTGATTCAAAATCAGACAAAGGAATCTTTTTAGGTTACGCAACAAATTCCAAAGGTTATAGAATATATAACTTGAAAAATCAAACCATGGAAATAAGCATGCAAGTCGTGTTTGATGAGTTTGATGATTTAATTACTAACAAGTATGATGATGAGGAAATTTTGAAAAATCAAGAAATTATAAGTAATACAGATCAAGTTTCTCCCTCTCAAACTCCTCCAAAAAGCTGGAAGATTTTTGGTGATCATCCTCCAGAACAAATCATTGGAAATACATTTGATGGAATCATGACAAGATTATCCTTCAAAGATAATGACAACAACATGGCTATGATTTCACATATTGAACCAAAAAATATACATGAAGATATGTGTGAAGAATCATGGGTAAAAGCCATGGAAGAAGAACTCTCTCAATTTGAAAGAAACAAGGTATGGAATCTTGTTTCAAAACCACAAGATCAATCTATAATTGGAACCATATGGGTTTTTAGAAACAAGTTAGATGAAGAAGGAAGAGTTATCAGAAATAAAGCCAGACTAGTTGCCCAAGGTTATAATCAACAAGAAGGTATTGACTATGATGAAACTTTTGCTCCAGTAGCCAGGTTAGAAGCAATACGTATTCTTCTTGCATATGCATCTCATAAAAATATTAAACTTTTTCAAATGGATGTTAAAAGTGCATTCTTAAACGGATTCTTAAATGAAGAAGTTTACGTGCATCAACCACCAGGTTTTGAAAACTCTACCAAACCTAATCATGTGTTTAAACTTACTAAAGCGTTATATGGTTTAAACCAAGCTCCACGAGCTTGGTATGAAAATTTAAGTACATTCTTGCTCAAAAATAATTTTTCTAGAGGAAAAATTGACACAACACTTTTTAGAAAAGATGATGAATCAGATTTTTTAATTGTCCAAATTTATGTGGACGACATTATTTTTGGATCCACAGATGAAAAAATGTGTGAAGAATTTTCAGGACTCATGCAAAGTGAATTTGAAATGAGTATGATAGGAGAATTAAGATTTTTTCTTGGTTTACAAATTAAACAAGAAACAAATGGAATTTTTATTTGTCAAGAAAAATATATTAAAGATCTTCTCAAAAAATACAAAATGAATGAAGCCAAGATTATGGCAACTCCCATGCATCCTTCTTCTAGTCTAGATAAAAACGAGAAAGGAAAAAATATTTCTGAAAAAGAATATAGGGGAATGATTGGTTCCCTATTGTACTTAACTGCTAGTAGACCAGATATTGTCTTTGCAGTAGGTTTATGCGCACGATTTCAAACCTCTCCAAGAGAGTCGCATTTAACCGCAGTCAAAAGAATTTTCAGATATCTAGTCGGTACTACTGATCTCGGCCTTTGGTATAGCAAAGGTTCTTGTTTTGATTTGACAGCTTATTGTGATGCTGACTACGCTGGAGACAAGATAGAAAGAAAAAGCACAAGTGGCACTTGTCAGTTTCTCGGGAAAGCATTAATCAGCTGGTCGTGCAGAAAGCAAAACATTATTGCCTTGTCAACCACTGAAGCTGAATACGTGTCAGCAGCTAACTGTTGCTCTCAAGTATTATGGGTAAGAAATCAATTGGAAGATTTCTCAATCAGGTATGAAAATATTCCCATATTTTGTGATAATACGAGTGCTATAAATTTATCTAAAAATCCCATTCAGCATTCAAGATCAAAACACATTGAAATAAAACATCATTTTATTAGGGATCATGTTAACAAAAAGGAAATTGAATTAATTTTTGTTGATACTGAAAATCAACTAGCTGATATCTTTACAAAACCACTAGTTGAAGATCGTTTTAATTTCATTAAAGAAAAATTACATATTATTAAAAAATCTTAATTTATTTGGCCCAATGGTTCCAGAGAACGTTCTCTTATCTCCCTTGGCCTTCACGTTTGTCTTTTTAGAAGAAAAGTGAAATCAATTTAATATTTTTGTTTCTCTAAATATCTGTCTGATTAAAAATGGAAAAATATTTCAAAATCAGAAGATGCCATTATCATCGCATTAAATGCATATCATAGAAACTACCATTTTTGTTAAAACCACCATCAATCAAAATTAAAGTTGGTTTTGCCTTCTCTCTCTCTTCCTTACGTATTTCTCTCCTACTTTCATCAGAAAAGAGCTAAAAACCTTCTCTCTTTTCATCTCTCTATAAAAACACCCTTTCATCTTCTCTCAAAAAATACTCAGATCTCCACCATGGCCAGAACTAAAGGCAAGGCTAGAAGAGCTAAAACACAATCATCACCATCGTCTTCCTGGTCACCGTCTCCTCCTCCTCCACCGTCTCCACCTGACTTAAACAAACCTCCACCATATCCAAACTCTCCACCACTCTTGCCGCCGCCGTCAGAAATCTCTTCGCCACCTCTCTCACCACTCTGTTGGTATTCGCAGATCTAACAGAATTAGGGCTGGTATTGGAATCAGAAAAACCCAAAGTGTGGATAACACCATACATGAGATTCCTGATTCAGATGAAGAATCAAACCCTAAAGAAACTATTCCAACAGAACCTTCTGTTGATGTCTCCCACGAGGCTCCTTCACCTCCAAAAACTTCTGAAAAGTCACAAATTGTGGCTTCAAATACTAGGCAAACAACTAAGAAAGTTCCTATCCCTAAGGTCGTGCCTAAACCGCCTCCTATCAAGAAAGATAAGGGAAAAGGGAAAGCTGACTCTGCTTCTACAAAAGCGCCTCAAAAAGCTCCTAAGCCTAAAAAGAAAAACACCTCAAAACTTTCTGTTTCAAAATCAAAGTACATTCCTTTGATTAATCCTGACTTTGAAGAAGAATTTCAAGAAGAATGGAGCACCATACCCATTGCAAATGGACGATTTGTGGACTTTCAAGCCTTGGAGAAAGAAGAAATCTTTTTGAAATCCATCACTGACCTTCTTGGATGGACCTCGTTCCTTCAAATTCGAGAAAGGTATTATCCCGAAGTTGTTCAATCATTTTACTTTATGTCTGAGACATTTCCTGAGAAAAGTCTCATAGTGTCCACTGTGAAAGGGGTTGAGATCTCCCTTACCCCTAAAGACATAGGAGAAATGTTTAACATTTCTGACTCTGGAAACTGTGTCTATGGTGATTCTTGGGATGATCTGTTAGGAGTAGATTTAGAAGAAGTTTACCAAAAAAATTTCTTGCCTGAAACTCATGGTCTTGTCGCATCTAACCTCCAACAACTTCCTAAAATGTTTAATTTGTTAAGTCAACACAGCTTAATTCCTAGAAGTGGTAATCACGGTCATGTCACTAAAAATGATCTTATGATCATTTACCACATGTTTTTTGAAAAACGTCTATGTCTTCATCATGTGATCATTCATCACATGATGACTGCTGCTGTAAAAGACAACAAAAAGTATTGCTTGCCCTATGGTATGATGCTCACTAGAATTTTTAAGGAAAAAGGAGCTGTTTTAGAAAATGAAGAATCATTTTTTGATAAATCCAAGTTCACTCCTAAAAATATCAGTCACATGAAAATTGGTCCCACTATCCTTCCATCCAAAAGGAAAAGGGAAGATTGTGAAAATGAGGCAGAGTCCCCTCATAGTCCAGCACGAGAAGTCTCACCAGAACATTCTCCTCTGATCCCAGAACGTTCTCTGCAGTCTTCACCTGTTTCTGCCGAGCATTTAGATCTCTTGGCAAATCTCAAAAATCAATCATCATTTTCTGCTGCACAAGCAACTAAGGTTCTTCATGATCTTCAAAACAAAAGTCCTCAGCCTTTCACAAATATGTCTCAGTTTAGCAATCTTCATGTGTCCTCTCCACATGACAGTTATCCAGCTTTGTTTAATGACAACTCTGTGAGCAAATTCTTTAATTCTACTCCAAACACCTCTGTACCTTTACAATCTTTTAGTACCTTGCAATCCAATACTCCTACTCTACCCTCTATGCCTACCAATGCGTGTGGACATGAACCATCTAATGATCCAAAAGCTCAGAGGCCTCCTAAAAGGTCTAAGCTTGAAAAGGACATTAGCAAAATCAGGAAAGATTTACCTAGGCTGTTTGAAGGACAAAGAGCTATTCTCAGCTATCAAGTCTACAACAATATTGAGCATCAAATTCAAAGGGATTGGCAAACTCGAGTTTTGAGCATGAGGTACAATGTCCCTCCACCTATTTCGCACCCATTTCCACCACCACTTTTCACTATGCTTGTGCCTGCTACTTCTTCCTCCTCTGATGACTCCTCACCAACGCCTTATTAAGCTTGGTGGATCATTCTCCTTTTTGATGAAACAAAGGGGGAGAAAGAAAAGGGGAAGATTGAAGATGTGAAAGCAAAACTGGCCTTTTTGGAAATATTTTGACAGCTGCTGCTGATGTTGCTTCTGCAACCTTATGCTTTTACTAGTTTATATAACTCTTATGCATATGAAACTCTGTTATATTTTGGTCTGTAATATGCTAACTGATATGCTGCTACTTTACTACTATGCTGCTGCTTGTTTCTATATTATATGCATCGTATGCTTTTATATTGAATCATGATATATTTCTCTTTTAGAAACAAATGATTATAGGATTCTAATGTTGTTAACTTGACATGATCTTTTTTAAGGAAACAAATGATTCCTAAAAACAAAATCTGCCATATGCATTTTGTCAATTCATGACAGTTTATCATTCTCAATTTTTAATAATGATATTGGATGCTTAAATTGAGGGGGAGTTTTTATGATAAACTTATTTCTCAAAAATTATCAAAAATCGTATTTGATCAAAGGGAAATCAAAAGAAATTTTAAACATGTTTGTTATCATCAAAAAGGGGGGGATTGTTGAAAGCAAAATCCTTTATTGATGTTTTAAAGATAACAAACAAATTTACTTTTATTTATATTGTTATCTACTAACGAATTTTGTGAGAAATGTTTCATGAGAATGTTCGGCAAATACAAGAGAATGTTCTGGCCTCACAAGGGATAACAAAATCGTTCCAAAAATGGCAATGAACAAATATGATCTTTTTGGGTAATTGTCAAGATGTGCAATAATTAAAGAACAAGACCAAAGCAAATATTCTCTTTGTCTCACTTAAAGAGGAAAGAAATTAAAACTCTTATTTATGCATTAAAGGACAAAGAAACAAAGAAAATTAAATATACTTTCTCCTGCACATGTGCTGAAAAGGAAAAGAATAAAATCTTCTTTGGGTCCTCATATGCAATTTCGATTCATTAAGAAATAAACATGAAAAGAATATTCCAAGGATCAATCTTGATCACCAAGTTACATGACATCAGCAAAGTGACATCATCAAAAGTCATTAAGTGAACAACAAGTTTCAAAAAGCCTGATCACAACTCATCACCAGCTAGCAAGCACGTGCTCTACAACTTTGTGCAAGTTTGGTTGGAACAGAGAGAATGTTCTGGGCATACAAATGAAACATTCTCTGCATGCTTTCTCCCCAAGTCTCTTTTGGAGCCTTTTTTCGAATTCAAATTGGAAGCACAACAGCTCTTTGTTAGCTTGCTTTCCAAGGGATTCCAGCTCTATAAATAGAAGAGGTCAGTCAAGGAGAAATGCAAGAGTTTGAAATACAAAGCATTTATCTCTCAAAAGCAAAAGGCTATCAATATCTTCAACATCTCTTTCTACAATCACAAAGCAAACTCCATAATCTTTCACTATATTTATCATCTTTATCTCATTGAATTGAGAACATCTTTTGAGTTTGTATTTTTTAAATATCTCTTTTGTTTGAGATATCATCGAAAATCTCTTTTGTTTGAGATTCCATTTTCTACCAAAATCCATCACCATGCAAAGTGTAAACTAGATCTCAAGTCTATTGGGCTTAATAGTTTGAGATAGAAAAGTTCCAACCTTTCTTGTGTGAAAGCAAAGAATTGTAGAAGCCTGTTGAGGTTGATAATACAGAGGTTACGGACTGATCTGGTGTGATCAAGACCTTATAGTGTTGGTTAGAAGTTTCTGCCAACTGTATACTATAGTGGATAATCTCACACGAGGTGTGGGGACTGAAAGTAGCCGGGTTTGTTGAACCAGGATAACTCTCCTGTGTTATTCTTCTTTCTCTCTATCTCTTTATATTTGCACAATACACACACACACACACACTAACACACACATTTATTTTTACTTATCTCCAGAACATTCTGGTCCAAATTAATCTCAACCATATTAATCCAGAGTTCTCTGGTCCTAAATTAATTATAACTTTATAAGTTAATTAAACTGCCTCCAGAACATTCTGGTCCAAGATAAAACAACTGCATAATATTTAACTAAAGTTTAAATTCAGCAAATAATACTGTTTATCATTTTGCCTTTATATTTCTCCAGAACATTCTGGTCCTTACTAAACTAACTTTATAATTCAGCTTAATATTATTTTTCATTCTACTTATATTATATATCTCCAGAATATTCTGGTCCCTTATATATATATATTGATTATTCATTTATCTTAACTAACATTAACCAAGTATTCTCTTGAGAATATAAAACTTGTTTTAAAGTTTTCAGGAATAATTTTTAAAAAGGGTCACAATTCAAACTCCCCCTTTCTTGTGACGTTTATTGTTACTTCAATAACTAGGATATGGTTGTAAATATTTTTGTAAGTCTTCAGAATGATCAGGACGATGACTCTCTGTGCTTCCAACAAAGGTACTCACAATTGCTAAGACCAATATCAACAACTTCAAAATCAACTTCAATGTTGTTTCCATTATGAATTTTCAAAATATTAAAGAAAACAAAAGGCAATGTACTTTCAATGGTTTGTGTGCCTATATGTGTGTGTGTGTATATATATATTAGTAAAACAAACATGTATAGGTACTGTAGTATTCTCATGTAATAATTTTAAACTTTAACATTAAACACAAACTTATGGTAGGAAAATTTTTAACTTGCAAATTTATTTTATTTTGTGATTTTTTTGGACTAACTTTACTACAAATTTATGTTTAATATATTTTTACTGATGAACATAATATTTTTTTTATAAAGGAACATGGTCAATTTATTATTCAATTGAAAAATTGTTTAATGGAAAGTTTTGTTTATTATTCAAGTTGTATTAACTATTAAATATAGAACATGTTAAAATAACTTCATGGTAATGCTAAATATTAGTTACAACAAAATAAAATACATAACAAATTTTTAAATTACACTATAAATTTGACTAAAAAATACACCTTAAATTATTTTCTATAATGATCATTATAGTTTTAATTATACTATAATCAACTACAAAATTAAAAAAAGTTACTTTAAGCAGATTTAAATATTGTGTGGATTAAATAAGTTGTTTGTACAATTTATGACTTATGTAGGTACACGCTAGTGATAGTATTTCAGAGGCATCAGACGAGTAATTTTATAATTCGTTTCAAATTTGGTTGTTGATATTAAATTTGGTTAAACATGACCATATAGAGGAAGTAAAAATGAAAGATGATATATTTATTTGGAGCCTCTCTATTCTATACATCGTCATGTGTGCAACCTTTAAAACTGATGAACAAATCTGTTGACAGAAAACATATGTGGAACATTGTTTCAAAAAGAGTTAGAGGAAGTAGACAGAAAAATTGTTTTTATAGAGCAAAATCTTATTTAAACCGTTATATTTAATGTATTTATTATTGAAAATTTTCTAATATAGTAGTTAGAATAATTTATAGGCCAAATACATCTAGGGGTCTATTAAGTTTAACATTTATACCGGATTAGTACATTAAGTTTTTTAACTTTTAAATTGGTCCTTTATATCATATAAGGTTTGCAACGTTGCCCTTTTCCATCAAATATGTTAAATGAAACTTATGTGACTGTTAACTGATGATGTGGCAAGGCTAAATGATTAAAAAAAATCATTTCTCTGGGTTTCCATCTTCTTCCTCTTCAACCTTCATCTTCTCCCCCTTTTCAAACACAAACGGAAAAAAAGGAAAAAAAACCCCATCAACATCTTCATCAAACTCAGCTTTGATTTTTCTAATCAATACAAATCTCAAAAATACATATTCAAAAACTAAAAACCAAGATTGTTCATCAATGGATTAACAATAAAAAAAAAGGTTGTTCCTCTTTTATTCTTTGGAGATATTTTTCTTCCGTTTGTTAATGGTGTACGTTTGTAGTTATTTTTTTATCTTGGGGTCTTTGACAGAACATGGTTGTAGATTTAAGGAAAAATATGGCGTCCTCAACATGATTATGGTTTAATGGGTTGGTGGAATGAGTGATGAAAAAGTTTCAAAGAGGAAAAAGAAGAAACTCAGAAATAGGATAAATGAGAAAAAGGGAAGAACAAACTGAAAAATTTATTTTTTCTCTTTGTAATCATTTTGATCCATCCATCTTCATCAATTTAGAAATTAAAAAGTCCTGAAAATCTCAAACTATAAAACAAATTAAAACCAATAAAGTTTTTATATATTTTCATAGACTTCCAAAATTAAAACCCATAAACGTTGTTTAGACCATATTCCATCTTATGAGTTTCTCTTCCTATCTTTTTCCTTATCGCCATTGTTTTATGTTTTAATTTCTTATGAAGTTTGTAACAGTTAAAGAGTACAAGAATGAACAAGATTTAATTCCTTATGATTTTTTATTTATTTTTGTTGGTGAGGAAAAGGAAACATTTGATGAAGATGATGATGGTGATTTTTTTCTTCCTAGGTTTGAATTTGAAAAGGGAGAGAAGGTGTAGAAGGTTGAAGAGAAATAAGATGAAGATAATGAAACAAGCAACTTAAATAGAGTCTAGGGAATATATCTTAGGATTGATTCTGCATTACATTTAGATCGAGTCTGCATTACATTTAGGAATAGATAGAGTCTAGGGAATTGATCTTACAATTAATAAAACAAGCAACTTAAATATGGAAATATAGCAATTATCATACTTTTTTGTTAGAATACAAATTGGTTGTTTTATTGTAACAGGATTACTACAGTTGCAAGAAAAGATGTCAATGGAAAACAATTACTCTCGAGTGGTTGAATGTCCTTGTAGTCCCGTCACACCAGAATATCATCGTGGACCTGTGGAGCATGAGCTGGAGAGAACACCAAGTTACCATTACATCAACCAGTGATATGAGTATGGATCTCCATACTACTCACAAGGATCGGAACGAACAACGAACCACCCTAACACAATACACAACACTCACTTTGGTCTTGGAAACACTTTAGCCATGAGCAGGGATGAAGTCGAAGAAGATCTAAGTGAAGACGAAGGTATTGAAGCTTTCGAAGACATAGGTATTGAAGCCTTTGTAGTGGAGAGTATTGATGCTCTCTAAAGAAAAGTACAGTCCACATCATAAGCAAACCAGGGTATTGAAGGAAGTTTTGAGCATTTCTTGCAAAAGCTAATGAAAATAAAATTTGAAATGCCAACACAAGAAATGATAAAAAATAAATAAACTTTGTTGCATGCAAATATTACAAAACCTTGTAAAGCTTAAGACACTCCCGCTGAAGCAGAATGGATATCATTAGCCGGAGATTACCATACCAACACTAAGGCTGACACCAACATCAAGATTAAAGATCCCATAATGGATATCATTAGCCGGAACGTTCCAATCTCGACTAATGGTGTGTTCTTGGGGAATGCTTTATGTGATTTAGGAGCTAAAATCAACCTGATGTCGCTTACAACATTCAGAAAGATCAAAGGACTAATGATGACGCCAACTGAAAGGTTAGTAAGGGTTGCTGATGGAACTGAAGAAGAACCATAGGGAGTAGTGCTAAATGTGAAGGTTGTAGTAGAAGACTACGAGTTTTTAACTGACATAGTAATAATGGACATACCTGATTGTCCAGTCTCTTTGGGTAGACCTTTTCTGGCCACTGCACAAGCTCGAATCAACTTAGAATACAATGAGATCGTGCTAAAGGCAAAAGGTAAATACTTGGTACATCATATTTTGTAGGATAACATATGGAAAGATGCAGGTATTAATTCCATGCAATGGATGACGTCGATCCTTATAAATCTCATGAAGACATAAAAACAACTTAACGAAGGTCAAGAATATTGTGGAGCAACTAACACAAGCACGGATGTCAGGGAAGGAGATACTGGGAGCTCCTGCAAGAAAACTCATTATGGAGATTTTAAAGTCAGAGATTGTGTTTTGCTAAGACATCCCGAAGAGTTTTATGGATACTTCAAAGGTTTACAAACAAGGAGAGGCTGGGACGGACCATTCACAATCAAAAAGATCATACATAAAAATGAAATTATGATATGGGATGAAGTCATGTGGTATATGTATGTTGATCCTAGTGAAATCAAGTTGGTAGGACAAGTAGAAGAAGAGGAACCTGCTCCAAAGAGGTTCAAAGTAGCAAGGGTCTGAGTGTAACACTTAGACATATTTGTCCATCTCGGGACACTAAACACACGCTAAATAGGTAGCAACCTATTTTTGTCAAGCTAATGACTCAAAAGAAGCGCTCAATAGGAGGCAACCTATTGACCGTCGGGACTCGGACGTTAAATAAGCGCTGAATGGGAGGCAACTCATTATTTTTATTTTCCGCATTTTTCTTTTGCTAAGCTAAGATGATCTGACTAATCAATTTCCTTACTTTTTCTATTGCTTTTTCTTTCAAGTATTATCTAATAAAAATTTATTTCTTTTGCATTACATTTACAATCTTTACTTTTATGCTTAAATTTTTTTTAGTCTTATTTATTCATTCAAAGCATTTAAGGCAGAGGCTAGTTTATCCAAACTTTCAAAGAGAATAGTGTCCTTCGTCTGCCACAAGAGGTAAATTTCTAGGGCTTGCTAGTGAAGGTACTTATAGAATCACCTACTCTTTTTCGAATAGCATAACCGGTGAGATTCAGAGCCAAATATTTCCATATCCATTCTAGATTGTTAGATACTTAAATACTTCTAATAAATATTATGAGTGTTCCATATGGATGTTATTTTTGCTTGAATTTGCGGCTGTTCTTTATGGACGATCAGTTAGGTTATATTACACACGAGGCAATTTTTATTTGGTACCTAGAGCCTTTCAAGCCACCCTATTATATTCTTAATATCCTTTGTGAAACCACTTTGAGCCTCCATACGAAAAATTCGTTTCTTTATTAGTGACGAATCTTGTCATTGTCATGCACTTACATGAACCCTATTTGATTTCACTTGGAGTTAGATAGGAAATTTTTTATGTCTGCATATCCCTTGGAACTAAGTTTGGAGTTTCTCTTTGGAATTAGCAACATCTTATGTTTGGGGTGGGGTAACAGTAGAACACATTTGTTAAAGAAAAAAATGAAAAAATGTAGACAACTATGGATATACACAAAAAAACAAATAGAAAAATGAAAAAAGAATCAAGAGCCAAAAATGGTCTCTTAAAAAAAAGTATATTTCTGTCAAAAATAAAAATACAAATAGTTCTATTGTTTTACCCATCTTGTTTGAATCAAGGAAGGAAGGATGACAGTGCATTAATGTTTTATTAGGAATCCGTAGCTTAGTGAACTTACTCCCAGTTCTTTTATCATCATATTTTCCCAAACTATATCCCCCCTATAACCTAAGCCAAGTTATAACACTCAAAGTCCTCCAAGTGTGTGAATAACTTTAACTTAACTATCTGTTTAGAATTGCTTTATATTTATAGCAAGGTACATTCATGTGACAATTGGAGTGGGAAAATGCCGTGACCAGCCCTACTGGTATAAAAGATAATGGGTGATAAAATAGGTTACTTTCACTAAGCCAGACCCGCTTGAATGTATAGTGGTATGTTTGGTTGTTGCTCTTCTATAAATGTGATGAATGATTCCTAAGCACAACTTCGAGAAACGTATGCTTTTCCTGAAAAAAATTGCAAAGAATAAATTATGTTTTTCTTTCGTTACTTGAGGACATGCAACAGTCTAAGTTTCGATTTGAGATGACAGGTCATCTTATGTTATTCTAAGCATGTTTTTCAGTTTATTTTAGTAGAAAATAGCAGCAAAAAGGAGGAGTATTTGAACGATTGCCTATGATTTCGAGACTTTTGTAATGTTTTCTATACTTGAGTATTAAATTCTAGTTTTCCTAAAACATAGAAATTTGAGAGGGTTTTTGAAGTATTTCACGAAGAAATCATGCAAATCAGCAAATCAAGAACATCCGGAAAATTACGAAGATTTAAAGAAACGAAGAATGAAGATTCAAGAGGCCTTCGAAGACTTACAAATGGGAGGAATTATGTTCCCAAATCCTGAGTTAAGTTATTTGACAGAAAATCGAAGAATTTGGGCCCTTGAAAGAAATTCCATGCGCCTAGCACATGGAGTAGGCTACCATGCGCCTAGGGCATGGCTTTTGCCACACTCTCATGCGCTAGGCACACTGACAATGTGCCTCGAGCGCCTGAAAACTCGGGGCACAATTGTCCTTTCATATTATTATTTTGGGTAAAGCCCACACTTTTAGTCCAAACCCAGGTAGAAACTCTCACTATAAATACCATGCTTCCTCATTCATAATTTCTCGTACAAAACTGCGGTGGTTCAAGAGGAAGGTTACTATGGAGCTTAAGGAGAGTTTCTATCTTTTCCTTGATTTACCATGTGTAACTAAATCATTTTAGGATAGATTTCTAAGATGAACCTTTGTATATTTTTGTTGGATATTTATTTAATTTAATTTGTCGTTTATTTATTTTAGGGTTAATGGTGCTTTACCCCCTGTAACATATGTCAATTCCGGTTTTACACCCTGTAATTTTTTATTTTATCTACCCCCTGTAAAAAAAATTGTTTTGATTTACCCCCTAATAGGTCATTCAAAAACCAAAATTTCTTGAAAAAAAATAAAAATTGATTTTTGAATGACCTGTTAGGGGGGCAAATAAAAACAATTTTTTTTTTACAGGGGGTAAATAATAAAAAAATTACAGGGTGTAAAACTGGAAATGACCTATATTACAAGGGGGTAAAACACTATTAACCCTTTATTTTATTTAAGCTTTTTTCCACTATAAAGTTATATTAGGAATTAGTTTTATTTCTGTGAGAGGTGTAACCCTAGATTAGGTACTTAGGTTGTGACAGGACCTAACATTGCTATTACTAACCGGATTCTTATATCTTGATATTTATATCTCTTTACTTATAACTATCTGTCTAGGAAGCAAGTGATTATTAATTAGCCAAAGATACCATAGGAATTGTTGACCTTAGATGCAGGTACCTAGTGGATGATACCCATTGGGTCGTGTGGTGCATTACCGAAGCTAGGAATTAACTGGTTATAGTAATTAGGGAAACAAGCATCTAGCTGTCCGACTTAGGAATATAACCTAGTAAGACCATTCTCTTGAAATCCTTAGTAAGGTAGACGTAGATTACGGCTACCCGTTTGTATAACAACTAAGTAAGCTTAGAGAGAGTGTACTATGAGTGTCCTAAGATTCATAGATGGGAAGACCGAAGGGAACCTTGGCCTTCATGCCTTGGGAAACACTGGAAAGGCAATTTAAGCTTATGTTTTAATTACCTTTGAATTAGCAAGACCCCGCACGTAAGGATCACTACGCGATCATCAGGTGCAATTATCCATTGGAGGTAAAGGCTGTAATATCCCGCTCGTCAGCATTGGAATTATATCAGTCGAAGGTGCACCAGAGAGCAATGTTCATGAGACTCACTACTGTGAGTAATGTTTTACGATGCAGTGCCAGTTAAACACGAGTTAATCATCAGTGTTAGTGAAAACATGATTAAGAAGAAGGGAATTTTAGTATTTTTCGCATAAGGAGTATGTAAGCATGATTGGTCAAGAATTATTCATTTGGCATGGTCATTTCTCTCTCTAAGCTTGCAAGAAAAGGATTTTCTCCTCCTTCTCTCTAAGAATGTTGCTCTCTCTCTCTTCTCTTAACCTTCATGATGTTTGTTTTCAATAAAGATCAAGGTTAAGCATGGTTTTGCAAGATCAAAGTAGAAATTGGTATTTGTTCAGAGAAAGAGGATAGCTTGGAATTGGGATTTGGAGCAAGATCAAGAGCTAGGGTTTCATGGTTAAAGTTTGGAATTAAGATCAAAGCCAGAAGAATGCATGTTGCAGGAATCTCTAGGTGAGTTCTTAGGATAGAACCACCATTCATGAGCTTAAGTTCAAGTTAAAACTTTGATAATTGTTAGTTAAGATTTGAGTTATTTTAAGAGTTTAATAATAAGTAGGTTATTGCTTGTTTAGTAATGAATATAAGCCATGCAAAGTGTTTCTTGCTTTCTATACTTACTGGACAAACTAGGGTTTGCATTAGAGATCAAAATTAATGCGAGAATGTTGAGAAAGAAAATGAATTTTCTGCATTTTTCTGAAGAAATTCGCCAATAGCGAATTTCATGGCTAATGGCAGAATTTTCCCAGAAAGATGCTGAGAAATTCGCCATTGGCGAAGTCTTCTGGTTATTCACAAATCCTTCATAAAATTTTCACGCTGTTAGCAATGATTTTTCCAGGAAACTCATGAAACTCGCTAATGGCGTAGTTTTGGCCATCAGCGAAATTTTCACAGAGCAGCCACGCCAATAGCGAGTTCTTCCAGGATGTCTCGGGATACTCGCTAATGGCGAAACTTTCTGGAAAGTCCAGGAGCATTTCGCATTAGTGATGAAGGTGAGAAAAACACAAGAAGGGGGGGGGGTTGAATTGTGTTTTCTTTTCGCAGCTCTTGAAGAGTGAGAATCTAATTCCTTAATATCAGAGTCTGAAAAAGATCAGAGTCTGATGGAAAATTAGGTTCTGTTGCAGCGAAAATAATCAAGAGATAGAGAGAAGAGAGAACACAAGCAATTATACAGGTTCCTTCCACAAACCGGAAGTAGTCATGTCCCCCTTGCACTTCCAAGGAGAGTACCACTAAAATGTAATATCTATTACAAGTTGCTCAAACACACAGTAAGAGACTTCCAATGCTCAAGCACGCAGGCAAGAGACTTCCAATGCTCAAAGACACAACTAAGAGACTTCTTTGCTCAAGGACGCAGCCAAGAGACTTCTTTGCTCAAGCACACAAGCAAGAGACTTCTGACACAATTTACAGAAAATTGAATAGAGTTGAAACACTTGACAAACAATCAAACGTGTTTCAATTACAACAAAGACAGACTCTGTTTCAAACAAAGACAGACTCTGTTTTTCTGCTTAACTTAGAAATTCTAGAATACTCAATTTGTAAGAATAATCTAAGTTGTTGATGTGTTTTTGTTAAGACTCAGTTGAATACGATAGCAATGCAGCGTAGTTTTTTCAGTTGTAGAGTCCAACAATTCTTCAAGTCTTCTATCCTTTATATAGGCGTAGGAAAGAGACGTTGAGTCATCCAGCACATCAGGATGATTTCTGAAGCTTGATCAATAGTTGTTGATCTGTTGCTTGATATGGTAATAGTCCTTCAACTGCATATTTTGAATTCCATTCCTTTTGAAGATTAATACCGGTAGACACAGTTGCCAAACTGTACGAGGTAGTGGAGTAGTGGAAACAGAGTTCGTACAACGTACTCTGTACTGACCTGCATTCTTTTTCGTTGTGCATCCCACGCTCAAGTTGACTTCAAAGCTAGCCGTTACTCCAAATGAGAGTTTCTTTTGCATCGTAATGCCTTTAGAAATCCTTGTTAGCAGATCTTCAGATTGCAGGCTTCAGACTCACTGTAGCACTTTAGCTTCTGATGATCTTCAGACTCTCTTGGATATCAGATTCTGATAGTCTTCAGACTCTCTTCGATACAGTCTTCAGACTCTCTTCGATACAGAATCACAAGCAACAAGATTCTCTAGATCTTTGCTCTTAAAATGTTCAAACATAATACTTTCTAAGATATAAATCTTGATTGACATCCTACATACTTAAACAAATATTAGCATATCCAATTGACAATTTTTAATACCTTGTTATTATCAAAACTCAAAACGTGGTATTGCTGAACACCTTTGTTCCAACAATCTCCCCCTTTTTGATGATGACAAACATCAGTATTTAAAAGGTCAATTGTTGTTAATCTAATTAACAAGTTGACTTAAGGGGTATGAGGTTTGTAAGCTCAGAGTCTGAGGTTTGTAAGCTCTGACTCCCCCTGAGTTTGATAGTTCTTAAGTTGAGGTTCGTAAGCTCCCCTTAAGTTCTATCCAAGTTAATTAAATTCATTTTCATAAGTAGTTGAATTAATTCTCAGAAAAATAAACGAATTTAGAGAACAGATTCTATAAACAGGGGCTCAAAATCTAACTAAGCACCTTTCGCAAATTTCCCTTTAACTTTTACATAGAACTTGCAATTTGCAGATTCAACAGTTAATCAAAAAGTCACAAATCTCACAAAGCTTTCCCTTCTCCCCCTTTTGTCATCAACAAAAAGGTTTAGAAACAAGTTTCTCCCCCTTTTTAAATGACTTCAGGTAAGGATAAAAACAAATTTTAAGGAAAATGAGATTCAAAGCGAAAAACATAGAGGATTCAAAGCACAATATATATAATAGATGCATAAAGATTAAATAACAACTTGAATAATCTTAAAAACAAAAACAGTTCAGAAGATAAAGAAAACAGCAGACATAGGTTACAAACAAAACACAAAGAATTTAAACTAAGGTTGGTTTTGTTTGGCAAGGTGATCCATCAATTTCTGGAGATCTTCTTGCTGCTTCTTAACAATCTCTTCCAAAGCTTCGGTTCTTCGCAAATGAGCTTCTCTTTCAAGTCTTGCTTCTTCCTGAACTCTATGCAGTCTCCTTCTCAAAGAATCAAAAACCATTGATTCTCTTGGATTGTATTGATCTTCATCAAAGAATGGTTTATACTCAATCCGCAGAATAAGAGCTTTCTTCTTAGCTTTAGCTTTCTCAGCTCTCTTAACTTCTTCCACATGCTTGGCAGTAACAATGGCTTGTTCCTTGACAGCAACCTTATGAATTTTGGTGACAAAATCCAAAAATTCAGTCTTCAATGTGGAGAACTTATCCTCATAGCTTACATTGAGGATAGGCACAAACCTTTGCTCAATAATGTCCTTGAGCTTAGAGTTTGATGAAGCATAGAACTCATCTATCCTTAAAGAATCAAATAAATTATGAGGTTCAGAAGTTGAGGGTTGAGAGGCTCTTAAAGTCCGAAGGGTTTCAAAACCAGGTACAACAGTTCTAGAATCAGAAAGAGGTTCAGGAACCGTTTTAGACACAGGCTCTGCTATGCATTCTGTTACAGGTTCTGATAGGATATCAAAAGCTTGTTCCAGAATCTCAGAGACTGGTTCTTCTACAAGTTCTGAGGGTTCAACAGAAGCTATGGTGAAAATTTCTGTAGGTTTAGGTACAGAGTCTGGTTTGGAAATAGATTCTGTAGCTTTTGTTGATTTGGATTTAGCAGGGGTTTTTGGTAGTTCTCCTCCTAGGTGTTTCTGAAGAGAATCTAGGATGTCTGGAGAGTCTACACAAATAGGCTCATGTTGGGGGGATGGTTGAGTTGAATGAATGGTTACTTCAGGCTTTTCAGAAGGTTGAATTGCCTGAAGCGGTTTGAGAAAAGATGGTTGAGCAGGGTGGTCAGCAGGTAAGTTCATAGACACTGTGATGGTGTCTTGAATAACTCTGTCCATAGTTGAATCAACATATTCAACTATTTTGGGGTCAAGTGGGTCATGGGATGATAAGGGTTTGATTGGTGAGGGGGATGAATTTCTGAGGGAGGGAAAAATTTGGCTCAAGGGTTTGTTATCTGATTCAGTATCAGATGATGACTCTTGATTCGTAGAGGAAGATGAGTTAAATGCCACATTACCGGAGGTGCCTATTCCAGCTTCTGGAGAAGTATGATGATCAGACACAGTAGCTTCTGATAAATCAGCTTCTGCAGGAGCCACCCGACTCTTCTGTTTCAGAGCTGATGCAAGCAACTTAGCAGCTTCTTTAACAATTTCTTCCTTAAGTTCTTCAGCAACCACTTCTGCTGCCATTGCCTTACCAGCAGCATGTTCATCCTCAATCATAGATACAGAAGTACCTATCTTCTGTGCTACATCCTTAGCCACAGGAACCACTTCCATCTTTCTCTTCTTGATCTGACTTTCTTCACCATCAGAGTCAGTATCAAAGAATTCAGCAATCTCTTCAACTAGTTTCCCATAATCTCTGTCAGCCTTGCCTTTCTTCGCTTTCTTCTCATCCTTCTTTTCCTTTTTCTCGTCTTTCTTAGCTTTCTTCTCATCCTTGGGTTTCTTTATCCTATCCTTGATTTCCTTGGATGCAGAAGATACGGACGAAGGCATGGGAGCTATGGTCTTAGGGGCACCAATAGTTACTCTTGGAAGAGTTGTAGATTTGGTCTTCTTCTTGAGAGGCTCTTGCTTCTCTTCCTCTTCCTTTGGAATCAATTCCTTGGTCCTTTTCCCTTTAACCTTAAGAGGTCCTCCTCCAGAAGTCTCAGGAATGGCAGAATAGTTGATTATTCTACCAGTTTCTTCGAAGTAATCCACCACAAATCTTGCAAGGACTTCAGGATTATCTTCTATGGAAATAGGAGGGAAGTCCATCATCAAGTCTGATTGCACATAAGATTCCCTCATATCTTGCTTAGAAGGATTAAATCTTTTGACAATCTTCATGTATTGAAGAGTTTTACCGTTGATGATTCTCCTAGTTACTGTTCCAAGATGAGTGTCTGATACTACACCAGATTCTGATAAGACCTTCAAGAGGCCTCCTTGATACAGAATCTCAGAGATTAGCCTTCCAAAAGGAACTTGTCTTCTGGATTCAGATTGGCTTTTCTTTATAGCCCAGCACATGTGGTGCATCACGTACCTTGGAAAGTTTATCTTTATTTTATTTATCAGAAAATAAAGAAGAACCTTGTGATCAACAGACAGAGTGTCTGTTCCTCCACCTTTCTGAAGCATACTATCCAGTATGATCTTTAGAAGCACCCTATGCTCAGGATGCATATCAACCAACTTATTTGAGGGTCTCCCTTCAAATAAGAGTTTGTTGCAGATACCGGTCCAGTCACTCTTCTTCTGGACATTCCACTGAAATTTACCTTCATTCAGCACTCTACAAGCTCTGGCAACCACCTCTTCAGTGATAAGGACTGGAATCCCCATCACAGCAGACCTGATTTCAAGACCTTTGTACGGTTTTAGACCCATTTCCTCTCTGCTTTTTCCAGCCAGCTTAGGGTTGTTCATGATTGCAGCTGTTTCTTCAATGGTAGCTTCATCCTTGTCGAAGACTTCTGCCCTAACCCAGAAATCTCTTACCAGCTCCTGATATGTTGGTCCATTCAACATACCGAAATAGTTCATCATCCCTTGTGATAAGAAATGAGAATAGACGTCTACTCCGTGACGACTAAGAGAGCCAAAATCTATAGGAGATTCAACTTGAATTTCCAAAGTTTCTTTAATGAGATTCATCGTTCTGGGTTTAATCACGTATGATTTTCCACTTTTGACTAGCACACCAGATTGAATGAGATCACTTGCCATTGAGAGGTTTCTAGGTTTTGATTTTTTGAGAACAAAAAGTTTTACAGAGATTGAAAACAAGAAGATTGTTCAAAGAAAAAAATCAAAGAGTGAAAAGAGAAGTGAGTTGTGTGTGATAGGTATTTATAGAAAAAGTTTGATAACCGTTTGGAAAGAATAGAGGACAAACAAACACAATCAATAAATACAAAGAGCATGCAACCGTAAAAGTATTGGGACAATGCGAAGGTAACTTGTTAAACGTAATGAAATCATTGCCCTTTGAGTTCTTACCCAATACAGACTGTTGGAACAAAGGTGTTCATCAATACCACGTTTTGAGTTTTGATGATAACAAGGTATTAAAAAAGTTGTCAATTGGCTATTGCTAATATTTATTTAAGTATGCAGGATATCAATCAAGATTTATATCTTAGAAAGTATTCTGTTTGAACAATGTTAAAGAGCAAAAATTCAGAGAAGCTTGTTGCTTGTGATTCTGTATCGAAGAGAGTCTGAAGACTGCATCGAAGAGAGTCTGAAGACTGTACCGAAGAGAGTCTGAAAGACTGTATCAGAGTCTGAAGACTATCAGAATCTGAAAACCAAGAGAGTCTGAAGATTACCAGAAGCTTAGTGCTACTGTGAGTCTGAAGCCCAAAATCTGATAATCTGCTAACAAGGATTGCTACAGCATTGCGATGCAAAAGAAACTATCAAATGGAGTAACGGCTAGCTTCAAAGTCAACTTGAGCGTGGGGAGCACAAAGACAAGAATGCAGGCCAGTACAGAGTACGTTGTACGAACTCTGTTTCCACTACTCCACTACCTCGTACAGTTTGGCAACTGTGTCTACCGGTATTAATCTTCAAAGGAAATGGAATTCAAATTATGCAATTGAAGGATTATTACCAAATCAAGCTTCAGAAATCATCCTGATGTGTTGGATGACTCAACGTCTCTTTCCTACGCCTATATAAAGGATAGAAGACTTGAAGAATTGTTGGACTCTACAACTAGAAAAATTACACTGCGCGTTGCTTTCGTATTCAACTGAGTCTTAACAAAAACACATCATCAACTTAGATTCTTACAAACTGAGTATTCTAGAATTTCTATGTTCCACAGAAAAACAGAGTCTGTCTTTTGTGTAAAACAGAGTCTGTCTTGTTGTAATTGAAACACATTTGATTGTTGTCAAGTGTTTCAACTCTATTCAATTTTCTGTAATTGTGTAAGAAGTCTCTTGCTTGTGTGCTTGAGCAAAGGAGTCTCTTGGCTGCGTCCTTGAGCAAGGAAGTCTCTTAGTTGAGTCTTTGAGCAAGGAAGTCTCTTGCCTGCGTGCTTGAGCATTGGAAGTCTCTTACTGTGTGTTTGAGCAACTTGTAATTGATATTACATTTTAGTGAACTCTCCTTGGAAGTACAAGGGGGACAGGACTACTTCCGGTTTGTGGAAGGAACTTGTATAATTGCTTGTGTTCTCTCTTCTCTCTATCTCTTGATTATTCCGCTGCATCAGAACCTAATCTCCTATCAGACTCTGATCCCATTCAGACTCTGAGTTTAAAGGAATTAGATTCTCACTCTTCAAGAGCTGCGAAAAGCAAACACAATTCAACCCCCCATTCTAGTGTTTTTCTCACCTTCAGTTGGTATCAGAGCTCCAGCCCTGTTGTCATAGCACTTAACCGTGTAACAGAAAAGATCCAGAGAAAAACATGTCTTCCAGTGAACCGTCTTCTTCTGGTGCTACTTCTGGTGCTGCTATACCATATGACTATGGATCCAATAACAGCAGTAAAAAGGCTGATTATGGAAAAATTCCTAAGTTCAATGGTGATCCTGAAGAATTTTCTTGGTGGAAAACCAACTTCTATAGTTATGTCATGGCTCTTGATGAAGAACTCTGGGACATACTTGAAGATGGTGTTGGTGACTTACAACTTAATGACGAAGGTGCTGCCATTGACCGCAAACTTCACACTGCTGCTCAAAAGAAAATCTACAAGAAACATCATATCATCAGAGGGGCTCTTGTCACTGCTATTCCTAAAACGGAATACATGAAGATGAGTGACAAATCTACTGCTAGAGCCATGTTTTCTTCTCTCTGTGCTAACTATGAAGGAAGCAAAAAGGTCAGGGAAGCTAAAGCTCTTCTGTTAGTTCATCAGTATGAACTATTCAAGATGAAAGAGGATGAAAGTATTGAGCAGATGTACTCAAGATTTCAAACTCTAGTATCTGGTCTTCAGATACTGAAGAAGAGTTATATAGCTTCTGATCATGTTAGCAATATTTTAAGAAGCTTACCTTCTAGATGGAGACCAAAGGTCACTGCAATTGAGGAGGCTAAAGATTTAAACACTTTAAGTGTTGAAGATCTTGTAAGCTCACTCAAGGTCCATGAGTTAAGTCTCAATGAACATGATTCTGCAAGAAAGTCCAAAACCATTGCCTTGAAATCAAAAGGAAGGTCTTCAAAGGCTCTCAAGGTTGAAGAGTCTGAAAATGAATCTTCAGGTTCTGAAAGCTCAGAGGAGGATCCTGATATTGCAAAGGAAATGGCTATGCTTTCAAGCAGAATGCAATACCTTGCTAAGAAGAACAAGAGATTTCTGAGCAAAAGCAGTGGGAAGGGGTTCAAAAAGGAGGAACAGAAAGGTTGCTTCAACTGCAAGAAGACTGGACATTTTATTGTTGAGTGTCCAGAACTGCAGAAGGAGAAATCCAAGTCAAAGAGGCCAACCTTCAAGTCAAGCAAGTTTAAGAAGCAGATCAAGAAAAGTCTGATGGCCACCTGGGAAGATCTTGATAATGAGTCAGGGTCTAAGGATGATGATGCTGATGGTGAGGCCAATGTAGCTGTTGGACTAATGGCTACAACCGAATCTGTTAAAGAAACACCTGAGGCAGAATCAGATGCAGACTCTGAAAATGAAACAGAGGTATATTCTGAACTCACAAGATCTGAACTTGTAGAATCTGTCAAAGAACTTCTTGGTCACTTTAAAGCTAAAACCACTGAGTTGAAGAAAGTCAAACAACAGCTTGATAAGCTGTCAAAAAGACATAATTCAACTATGTTGGAATTATAAAATTTAAAAGAAGAAAATATCTCTTTATTGATCAAGAAGTGTAGCTGTAAATACTTAAGTGAGCAAGATGTTGCTTTGCAAGAATTTATTGCTACTGGAATTGACAGATCAAGGGTTGCGTCCATGATCTATAACACGTATCAGAACAGAGGACAGGGTCTTGGATTCATTGGAGGAAACTCAAATGAAGTGACTCTGAAACCTGGTCCTGATGGAGCCAGAGAGGCGTTGAAAAATCACTTTGTAAGTAAGTCTGATGAAGTCAACACAGTGACTCATTCGTTGATGGACTTAGACATAACTTACTAAGCATAAGTCAATTATGTGACAGTGGTTATGGTGTATTGTTTAATAAGAACAACTGAACAATGATTAACAAGGATGATCAGTCTATAGTCTTCAAGGGAAAACGAAGAAACAATGTATACAAGATAAAATTCTCAGAACTGACTGATCAGAAGGTAGTGTGCCTTTTGTCAATGGGTGATAAGAAGTGGTTGTGGCATAGACGTTTGGGACATGCTAACTGGAGATTAATCTCTAAGCTTAGCAAGTTGCAACTTGTTAAAGGCCTACCAGACATTGACTATCACTCAGATGCTCTTTGCGGAGCATGTCAGAAAGGGAAAATTGTCAAGAGTCCCTTCAAGCCTAAAGAAATTGTTTCTACTTCCAGACCCTTGAAAGTCCCATGAGAACTAGATCGCACTTCAGACAAGAAGAGTCTGCTTTGGGATTATTATCTGTTATTGAACCAACCTCTGTTGAAGAAGCTCTTGGAGATGAAGGATGGATTCTGGCAATGCAAGAAGAACTGAATCAATTCAAAAGGAATGAAGTATGGGATCTAGTAGCTAAGCCTGATCACAAGAACATCATTGGAACCAAGTGGGTGTTCAGAAATAAGCTTAGTGAACAAGGAGAAGTAATCAGAAACAAGGCCAGACTTGTTGCGCAGGGCTACAGTCAACAAGAAGGCATTGATTACACAGAAACGTTTGCTCCAGTTGCAAGATTGGAAGCAATCAGGTTACTTCTTTCCTATGCAGTTAATCACAACATAACCCTGTATCAAATGGACGTTAAGAGTGCATTTCTTAATGGTGTCATTTCTGAAGAAGTATATGTCAAACAACCTCCTGGCTTTGAAGATTTAAAACATCCAGAGCATGTTTATAAATTGAAGAAATCACTCTATGGCTTGAAACAAGCTCCCAGAGCTTGGTATGAAAGACTAAGTAATTTCTTAATTCAAAACAACTTTGAACGAGGGCAAGTTGACACTACTCTATTCAGAAAGACTCTGAAGAAAGACATTCTTATAGTTCAGATTTATGTTGATGATATCATTTTTGGTTCTACAAATAGTTCACTTTGCAAAGAGTTTTCGAAAGTTATGCAAGATGAGTTTGAAATGAGCATGATGGGAGAATTGAAGTTCTTTCTTGGAATTCAAATCAACCAATGCAAAGATGGAGTTTATGTTCATCAGTCCAAATACACGAAAGAGGTATGATTGGTTTTTTGTTATACCTAACTGCATCCAGACCAGATATTTTATTCAGTGTATGTCTGTGTGCAAGGTTTCAATCAGATCCTAGAGAGTCTCACTTAACAGCTGTTAAGAGAATCTTTAGATATCTGAAAGGAACTACCAATCTTGGACTTCTATACAAGAAATCCTCTGACTACAAGCTAGTTGGATTCTGTGATGCTGACTATGCTGGAGACAGGATTGAAAGAAAATCTACTAGTGACAATTGTCAATTCTTGGGAGAGAATCTGATATCCTGGGCTAGCAAAAGGCAAGCAACCATTGCTTTGTCTACAGCAGAAGCAGAATACATCTCAGCTGCTAGTTGTTGTACACAGCTACTCTGGATGAAACATCAACTTGAGGACTATCAAATAACTGAAAACTGTATCCCAATTTATTGTGATAATACGGCAGCTATATGTCTGTCTAAGAATCCAATTTTGCATTCAAGAGCAAAGCACATTGAGATTAAACATCATTTCATAAGAGACTATGTTCAAAAAGGAATTTTAGATATTCAATTCATTGATACTGATCATCAATGGGTTGATATATTTACAAAACCCTTATTTGTAGAAAGATTTGATTTCATAAAGAAAAATTTGAACATGTGTTATGTCTCTGGGTAATGTGCGCCTCTGAAAACATAATTCAGACTCTGAAAATATTCAGAAGCTATTTGGGAATCAGACCCTCTTTGAGAGACTCTGATAAAAGCTTCTGATAAACTATTCAGACTCTGGTAAGGAATCTTTAGACTCTCAGAAGCTCGTATTAGTGGAAGCATGACTGTTGAGTTTAGTAACACCTGCCCCACTACGGTGACAGTTACTTTATAGTTTCTCAAACGTGGCCTGTCTGTATTGGGTAAGAACTCAAAGGGCAATGATTTCATTACGTTGAACAAGTTACCTTCGCATTGTCCCAATACTTTTACGGCGGCATGCTATATGTATTTATTGTTTGTGTTTGTTTGTCCCCTATTCTTTCCAAACAGTTATCAAACTTTTTTCTATAAATACATAACACACACAACTCACTTCTCTTTTCACTCTTTGATTTTCTCTCTGAACAAATTTCTTGTTTTCAATACTTTGCAAAACTTTTTGATCTCAAATCAAAACACTTAGAAACCCCTATAATGGCAAGTGATCTCATCCCATCTGGTGTCATAATCAAGTTTGAAAAATCCTACGTTATCAAACCCAGAACAATGAACATCATCAAGGAGACTCTGGAAATTCAAGTTGAATCTCCAGTAGATTTTGGTTCTCTTAGTCGTCATGGAGTTGACGTTTCTTCTCATTTCTTATCACAAGGAATGATGAACTACTTTGGTATGTTGAATGGACCAACATATCAGGAGCTTGTTAGAGATTTTTGGGTTAGGTGAGAAGTCTACGACAAAGCTGAAGCTACTTTGGAAGAAACAGTTGCAATCTCAAACAACCCCAAGCTGGCTGGCAAGAACAGAGACCAAATGGGTTTAAGACCGTACAATGGTCTTGAAGTAAGGTCTGCTGTGATGGGAATACCAATAGTTATCACTGAAGAAGTGGTAGCCAGGGCTTGTCAAATGGAGATCTCTAGTAAATTTCAGTGGAATGTCAACAAGAAGAGTGAATGGGCTGTTATATGCAACAAACTATTATTTGAAGGGAGACCCTCAAATAAACTGGTGGATATGCATCCTGAGCATAGGGTGCTTCTGAAGATTATACTGGACAGTATGCTTCAGAAAGGAGGAGGAACAGACACATTGTCTGTTGATCACAAAGTTCTTCTTTATTTTCTCATCAACAAAATAAAGATCAACTTCCCCAGATATGTGATGCACCACATGTGCTGGGCCATCAAGAAGAGTCAATCAGAAACCAGAAGGCAAGTTCCTTTTGGAAGATTAATATCTGAGATTCTGTATCAAGGAGGCCTCTTGAAGGTCTTATCAGAATCTGGTGTGGTATCAGATATTCATCTAGGAACTGTGACCGGGAGAATCATAAATGGCAAGACTCTGCAGTACATGAAGATTGTCAAGAGATTCAACCCCTCTAAGCATGATATGAGGGAATCCTATGTGCAATCTGACTTGATGATGGACTTCCCTCAAATATCCAAAGAAGATAATCCTGAAGTTCTTGCAAGATTTGTGGTGGATTACTTCAAGGATACTGGTAGAATAATCAACTATTATGCCATTCCTGAGACTACTGGAGGATGACCTCTTAAGGTCAAAGGAAAAAGAACCAAGGAAGTGGTTCTCAAGGAAGAGGAAGAGAAGCAGGAGCCTCTCAAGAAGAAGATCAAATCTACTGCTCTTCCAGGAGTGACAATTGGTTCCCCTAAGACCATGGCTCCTATGCCTTCATCAGTATCTTCTGCATCCAAGGAAATCAAGGATAGGATAAAAGAAACCAAGGATGAGAAGAAAGCTAAGAAAGACGAGAAGAAGGCAAAGAAAGATGAGAAGAAAGCGAAGAAAGGCAAGGCTGACAGAGACTATGACAAAATGGCTCAAGATATTGTTGAATTCCTTGATGCTGACTCTGATGGTGAAGAAAGTCAGATCAAGAAGAGAAAGGTGGATGTGGTTCCTGTGGCTAAGGATGTAGCACAGAAGATAGGTACTTCTGTATCTATGATTGAGGATGAACATGCTGCTGGCAAGGCAATGGCAGCAGAAGTGGTTGCTGAAGAATTAAAGGAAGAGACTGTCAAAGAAGCTGCTAAGTTGCTTGCTTCTGCTCTTAAACAGAAGCTAGCATTGGCACCTCTGGCAACGTAGCATATAGCTCATCTTCCTCATTGAATCAAGAGTCAGAATCTGATTCAGAATCAGACAACAAACCCTTAAGTCAAATTCTTCCATCCCTCAAAAATTCATCCCCCTCACCAATCAAACCCATATCATCCCATAACCCACTGGACCCTGCAGTAATTGAATATGTTGATTCAACTATGGACAGAGTAATTCAAGACACAATCACAGTGTCTATGAATCTTCCTGCTGACCATCCTGCTCAACCTTCATTTCTCAAACCACTTCAGGCAATCCAACCTTCTGAAAAGCCTGAAGTAACCATTCAATCTAAACAGCCATCCCCCCAACATGAAACCAATTGTGTAGACTCTCCAGACACTCTAGATTCACTTGAAAAATATCTAGGAGGAGAACTACCAAAGACCCCTGCAAAATCCAAATCAACAAAAGCTACAGAATCTGCTTCCAAACCAGACCCTGTACCTGAACCTACAGAAAGTCTTACCTTAGCTTCTGCTGAACTTTCAGAACCTGTTGTTGAACCAGCCTCTGAAAATCTGGAACAAGCTTCTGATATCTTATCAGAAACTGTAGCAGAATGTAGAGCAGAAACTAGAAGAGTCCCCCAACCTCTTTGTGATCCTATAACTATCTTCCCAGAGTTTGAAGCCTTTCTAGCCTTAAGAGCCTCTCTACCCTCAACCTCTGAACCTCATATTGACTTATTTGATTCAAACAAGATAGATGAGTTCTATGCTTCTTCAAGCAATAAGCTCAAAGACATTATTGAGCAAAGGTTTGTGCCCATCCACAATGTGAGCTATGAGGACAAGTTCTCTACAGTGAAGACTGAGTTCTTGGAATTTATCACCAAAATTCAGAAGGCTGCTGCTAGGGAACAAGCACTTGTCACTGCCAAGCATGTTGAAGAAGTCAAGCGGGCTGAGAAAGCTATTATCTTGGAAAGAGCTTCCATTATGCGGATTAGAGATAAACCATGTTTTGATGAAGATCAATATATTCCAAGGGAGTCAATGGTTTACAACTCTTTGAAGAGAAAACTATACAGAGTTCAAGAAGAAGCCAGACTAGAAAGAGAAGCGCATTTAAGAAGAACTGAGGCTCTGGAAGAGATGGTAAAGAAACAGCAAGAGGATCTCCAGAAATTGATGGATCATCTTGCAAAACAAAACCAACCTTCGTTTAATTTCGTTTTGTTTTGTTTTGTAATTCTTGTTTGCTATCTTCTGAGCTGTTTTTGCTTACAATTTATACAAATTTTATTTGATTCTATTTGCATTCAAATTTTTTTTATGCTCTGAATCGTCTATGTTTTTCCCTCTGAATCTCTTTTTTCCTTAAAATATGTTTATACCCCTACCTTAAGTCATTTAAAAAGGGGGAGGAACTTGTTCTAAACCTTTTTTTTTTTGTTGATGACAAAAGGGGGAGAAGGGAAAGTATTTGTTTGTACTTTTTCAACAGGGAGAAGGGAAAATTATGAGATTTGTATTTCTTTTAATTACATTGAATGTTCTATGTAAAAGTTAAAGGGAAATCTGCGAAAGGTGCTTAGTTAGACTCTGAGCCCCTGTTTAAGAATCAATTCTCTAAATTCGTTTATTATTCTGAGAATGAATTCGATTGCTTATGAAAATGAAATTAATTAACCTGGATAGAACTTAAGAGGAGCTTACAAACCTCAACTTAAGAACTATCAGACTCAGGGGGAGTCAGAGCTTACAAACCTCAGACTCTGAGCTTACAAACCTCAGATCCCTTAAGTCAACTTGTTAATTAGATTAACAACAATTGACCTTTTAAATACTAATTTTTGTCATCATCAAAAAGGGGGAGATTGTTGGAACAAAGGTGTTCAGCAATACCACGTTTTGAGTTTTGATGATAACAAGGTATTAAAAAAGTTGTCAATTGGATATTGCTAATATTTGTTTAAGTATGCAGGATATCAATCAAGATTTATATCTTAGAAAGTATTCTGTTTGAACAATGTTCAAGAGCAAAAATCCAGAGAAGCTTGTTGCTTGTGATTCTGTATCGAAGAGAGTCTGAAGACTGCATCGAAGAGAGTCTGAAGACTGTATCGAAGAGAGTCTGAAAGACTGTATCAGAGTCTGAAGACTATCAGAATCTGAAAACCAAGAGAGTCTGAAGATTACCAGAAGCTTAGTGCTACAGTGAGTCTGAAGCCCAAAATCTGATAATCTGCTAACAAGGATTGCTACAGCATTGCGATGCAAAAGAAACTCTCAAATGGAGTAACGGCTAGCTTCAAAGTCAACTTGAGCGTGGGGAGCACAAAGACAAGAATGCAGGCCAGTACAGAGTACGTTGTACGAACTCTGTTTCCACTACTCCACTGCTACCTCGTACAGTTTGGCAACTGTGTCTACCGGTATTAATCTTCAAAGGGAATGGAATTCAAATTATGCAATTGAAGGACTATTACCAAATCAAGCAACAGATCAACAGCCATTGATCAAGCTTCAGAAATCATCCTGATGTGCTGGATGACTCAACGTCTCTTTCCTACGCCTATATAAAGGATAGAAGACTTGAAGAATTGTTGGACTCTACAACTAGAAAAATTACACTGCGTTGCTTTCGTATTCAACTGAGTCTTAACAAAAACACATCATCAACTTAGATTCTTACAAACTGAGTATTCTAGAATTTCTAAGTTCCACAGAAAAACAGAGTCTGTCTTTTGTGTAAAACAGAGTCTGTCTTGTTGTAATTGAAACACATTTGATTATTGTCAAGTGTTTCAACTCTATTCAATTTTCTGTAGTTGTGTAAGAAGTCTCTTGCTTGTGTGCTTGAGCAAAGGAGTCTCTTGGCTGCGTCCTTGAGCAAGGAAGTCTGTTAGTTGTGTCTTTGAGCAAGGAAGTCTCTTGCCTGCGTGCTTGAGCCTTGGAAGTCTCTTACTGTGTGTTTGAGCAACTTGTAATTGATATTACATTTTAGTGAACTCTCCTTGGAAGTACAAGGGGGACAGGACTACTTCCGGTTTGTGGAAGGAACCTGTATAATTGCTTGTGTTCTCTCTTCTCTCTATCTCTTGATTATTCCGCTGCATCAGAACCTAATCTTCTATCAGACTCTGATCCCATTCAGACTCTGAGTTTAAAGGAATTAGATTCTCACTCTTCAAGAGCTGCGAAAAGCAAACACAATTCAACCCCCCCCCCCCCCCGGTCTTGTGTTTTTCTCACCTTCATAGGCCGCGTCTGAGAAACTAAAAAGTAACTATCACCGTAGTGGGGCAGGTGTTACTGAACTCAACAGTCATGCTTCCACTAATACGAGCTTCTGAGAGTCTAAGATTCCTTAACAAAGTCTAAAGGTCTATCAGAAGCTTATGTTCACCAGAGTCCCCAAAAGAGAGTCTGATTCTCAATTAGCTTCTGACTATCTTTCAGAGTCTGAATTCTGTTTTCAGAGGCGCACATTAACCAGAGACATAACACATGTTCAAATTTTTCTTTATAAAATCAAATCTTTCAAAAGATAAAGGTTTAGTAAATATATCAGCCCATTGATGATCAGTATCAATGAATTGAATATCTAGTATTCCTTTTTGAACATAGTCTCTTATAAAATGATGTTTAATCTCAATGTGCTTTGCTCTTGAATGCAGAATTGGATTCTTAGATAAACATATAGCTGCCGTATTATCACAATAAATTGGGATACAGTATTCAGTTATTTGATAATCCCCAAGCTGATGTTTCATCTAGAGTAGCTGTGTACAACAACTAGCAGCTGAGATGTATTCTGCTTCTGTTGTAGACAAAGCAATGGTTGCTTGCCTCTTGCTAGCCCAGGATATCAGATTCTCTCCCAAGAATTGCCAATTGCCACTGGTAGATTTTCTTTCAATCATGTCTCCAGCATAGTCAGCATCACAGAATCCAACTAGCTTGTAGTCAGAGGATTTCTTGTATAGAAGTCCAAGATTGGTAGTTCCTTTCAGATATCTAAAGATTCTCTTAACAGCTGTTAAGTGAGACTCTCTAGGATCTGATTGAAACCTTGCACACAGACATACACTGAATAAAATATCTGGTCTGGATGCAGTTAGGTATAACAAAGAACCAATCATACCTCTATACAGCTTCTGATCAACTTTGGTTCCTTGATCTTCTTTGCTCAGAGTGTAGGTTGAATGCATTGGAGTGTTCATTTCTTTGCAGTCCTCAAGATTGAACTTCTTCAGAAGCTCTTTCGTGTATTTGGACTGATGAACATAGACTCCATCATTGCATTGGTTGATTTGAATTCCTAGAAAGAACTTCAATTCTCCCATCATGCTCATTTCAACCTCATCCTGCATTACTTTGGAAAACTCTTTGCAAAGTGAACTATTTGTAGAACCAAAAATGATATCATCAACATAAATTTGAACTATAAGTATGTCTTTCTTCAGAGTCTTTCTGAATAGTGTAGTGTCAACTTGCCCTCGTTCAAAGTTATTTTGAATTAAGAAATTACTTAGTCTTTCATTCCAAGCTCTGGGAACCTGTTTCAAGCCATAGAGTGATTTCTTCAATATATAAACATGCTCTGGATGTTTTAAATCTTCAAAGCCAGGAGGTTGTTTGACATAGACTTCTTCAGAAATGACACCATTAAGAAATGCACTCTTAACGTCCATTTGATACAGGGTTATGTTGTGATTTACTACATAGGAAATAAGTAACCTGATTGCTTCCAATCTCGCAACTGGAGCAAATGTTTCTGTGTAATCAATGCCTTCTTGTTGACTGTAGCCCTGCGCAACAAGTCTGGCCTTGTTTCTGATTACTTCTCCTTGTTCACTAAGCTTATTTCTGAACACCCATTTGGTTCCAATGATGTTCTTGTGTTCAGGCTTAGCTACTAGATCCCATACTTCATTCCTTTTGAATTGATTAAGTTCATCTTGCATTGCCAGAATCCATCCTTCATCTCCAAGTGCTTCTTCAATAGAGGTTGGTTCAATAACAGATAATAATCCCAAAGCAGACTCTTCTTGTCCGAAATACGATCTAGTTCTTCTGGGACTTTCTTTATTGCCAATAATCTGATCCTCTGGATGCGAAGACTTGTATTTGAATGAATGTTTGGATTGACTAGCTTGCTGAGAACAATCTTGAGCTTCTTCAGAAGCTTCTTCATTAGGAACTTCAGGGGATGCTCCAGCTTCTGAAGTATCTTCAGATTCAGGAATCTGATCAGATTCTGAGTTGTCATCAGAATCTTGAGATCCTGTATAACTTTCATCATGCTCTAGAGTTTCACTTCCAAGCACTTTGTCATCGAATCTGACATGCATAGATTCTTCAACACATTGTGTTTCTGAATTATACAGTCTGTATGCCTTAGATCGTTCAGAGTAACCTAAAAAGATTCCCTTCTGAGCTTTGGCATCAAATTTCTTTAGATAGACTTTATTGTTCAGGACATAACAAGTACATCCGAACTGATGAAAATAAGATATGTTAGGTTTCCTTCCTTTAAAGAGTTCATATGTTGTTTTGTTCAACAGAGGTCTGATATAGATTCTGTTCTGAACGTAACAAGCTGTGTTTACTGCTTCTGCCCAAAAATGTTTAGCCAGATTGTTCTCATGGATCATAGTTCTAGCCATTTCTTGTAAGGCTCTGTTCTTTCTCTCTACAACTCCATTGTGTTGTGGAGTTCTAGGTGCAGAGAATTCATGAATAATTCCATGTTTTTCACAGAAAACCTCAAAAGGCTCATTTTCAAATTCTCCTCCATGATCACTTCTGACTTTCAAGATTTTCAATTCTTTTTCAGATTGAATTTGGATGCAGAATTTACTAAACACAGAATATGAGTCATCTTTAGTTTTCAGAAACTTAACCCAACTCCATCTGTTGTAATCATCAACAATGACTAGTCCATATTTACTTCCATATAAGGATGCAGTGCTAACTGGTCCAAATAAATCAATATGAAGTAACTCCAAGGGTCTGGAAGTAGAAACAATTTCTTTCGGCTTGAAGGAACTCTTGACAATTTTCCCTTTCTGACATGCTCTGCAAAGAGCATCTGACTGATAGTCAATGTCTGGTAGGCCTTTGACTAGTTGCAACTTGCTAAGCTTAGAGATTAATCTCCAGTTAGCGTGTCCCAACCGTTTATGCCACAGCCACTTCTTATCACCCATTGACAAAAGGAAAACTACCTTCTGATCAGTCAGTTCAGAGAATTTTATCTTGTAGACATTGTTTCTTCTTTTTCCCTTGAAGACTATGGATTGATCATCCTTGTTCACCACAGTGCAGTTGTTCTTATTAAACAAAACATCATAACCACTATCGCATAATTGACTTATGCTCAGTAGGTTATGTCTAAGTCCATCAACGAACCACACATTACTGATTGAGATAAGAGAGTTACCAATGGTTCCAGTACCAATGATTTAGCCAGTCTGGTTTCCTCCAAATCCCACAGTTCCTCCCTCTTTCATGGTTAGGGTTAGGAACATAGACTTTTCTCCCGTCATGTGACGCGAGCAACCAATGTCCAGGTACCAAGCCTTCTGCTTTTCTAGTCCTTTTAGACATACCTGCAGCATCAATAATTTCAGACTTAGGTACCCATATTCTCATGGGTCCTCTTGGGTTAGTCCTTGAACCTTTGGATTCCTTTCGTAAGTTGCGTCTTGAAGTCATTGGCAGTGTTTTCTCCCACACCTTGGGTTTAGAACCGTTTGGTTTAGGGTTCAACTTGCCTTTCACAGTTTCTCTTCTTTGAAACTTAGGCTTTTGTTTTTCAGACTCTGGCTTTTTCAGAGTCCGTTTATCAGACTCTGAATGTTCAAAGCTTTAGGTTCAAAGTTTTTCAGAACTTTTAACTTTACATTCTGAGATTTTGACTTAGTCAGAACCTTAGAACTTGAAGTTGTAGGTTCTGAATGAGTCACTGTGTTGACTTCATCTGACTAACTTACAAAGTGATTTTTGAACGCTTCTCTAGCTCCATCAGGACTAGGTTTCAAAATCACTTCATTCGAGCTTCCTCCAATGAATCCAAGACCCTGTCCTCTGTTCTGATACGTGTTATAGATCATGGATGCAACCCTTGATCTGTCAATTCCAGTAGCAATAAATTCTTGCAAAGCAACATCTTGCTCACTCAAGTATTTACAACTACACTTCTTGATCAATAAAGTGTCATTTTCTTCTTTTAAACTTTCTAACTCCAACAGAGTTGAATTATGTCTTTTTGACAGCTTATCAAGCTGTTGTTTGACTTTCTTCAACTCAGTGGTTTTAGCTTTAAAATGACCAAGAAGTTCTTTGACGGAATCTACTAATTCAGATCTTGTGAGTTCAGAATATACCTCTGTTTCACTTTCAGAGTCTGCATCTGATTCTGCCTCAGGTGTCTCCTTTACAGATTCGGTTGTAGCCATTAGTCCAACAGCTACATTGGCTTCACCATCAGCATCATCATCCTCAGACCCTGACTCATTATCAAGATCTTCCCAGGTAGCCATCAAGCTTTTCTTGATTTGCTTCTTAAACTTGCTTGACTTGAAGGTTGGCCTTTTTGACTTGGATTTCTCCTTCTGCAGCTCTGGACAGTCAGCAATAAAATGTCCAGTCTTCTTGCAATTGAAGCAACCTTTCTGTTCCACCTTTTTGAAACCCTTCCCACTGCTCTTGCTCAGAAATCTCTTGTTCTTTTTAGCAAGGTACTGCATGAAGGTGAGAAAAACACAAGAAGGGGGGGGTTGAATTGTGTTTTCTTTTCTCAACTCTTGAAGAGTGAGAATCTAATTCCTTTAAACTCAGAGTCTGAATGAGATCAGAGTCTGATAGGAGATTAGGTTCTGATTGCAGCGGAAAAATCAAGAGATAAAGAGAGAACAAAGAACACAAGCAATTATACAGGTTCCTTCCACAAACCGGAAGTAGTCCTGTCCCCCTTGTACTTCCAAGGAGAGTTCACTAAAATGTAATATCAAATTACAAGTTGCTCAAACACACAGTATGAGACTTCCTTGCTCAAGCACACAGGCGAGAGACTTCCTTGCTCAAAGACACAACTAAGAGACTTCCTATGCTCAAGGACACAGCCAAGAGACTTCCTTTGCTCAAGCACAAAAGCAAGAGACTTTTACACAATTACAGAAAATTGAATAAAGTTGAAACACTTGACAACAATCAAAATGTGTTTCAATTACAACAAAGACAGACTCTGTTTTACACAAAAGACAGACTCTGTTTTTCTGTGAAACTTTGAGATTCTAGGATACTCAGTTTGTAAGAATCTAAGTTTATGATGTGCTTATGTTATGACTCAGTTGAATACGAAAGCAGCGCAATGCAGTTTTTTTCTCAGTTGTAGAGTCACGCTTCTTCAAGTCTTCTATCCTTTATATAGGGGTAGGAAAGAGACATTGAGTCCTCCAGCACATCAGAATGATTTCTGAAGCTTGATCAATGACTGTTGATCTGTTGCTTGATTTGGTAATAGCCCTTCAATAACATCATTTGAATTCCATTCCCTTTGAGGATTAATACCGGTAGACACAGTTGCCAAACTGTACGTGGTAGTGGAGTAGTGGAAACAGAGTTCGTACAACGTACTCTGTACTGGCCTGCAATCTTTGTCTTTGTGCTTCCCACGCTCAAGTTGACTTAGAAGCTAGCCGTTACTCCATTAGAGTTTCTTTGTGCATAGCAATGCAGTAGAGATCACTGTTAGGAGATTATCAAATTTGTGGCTTCAGACTCACTGTAGCACTAAGCTTCTGATAATCTTCAGACTCTCTTGGTTTTCAGATTCTGATGGTCATCAGACTCTGATACAGTCTTCAGACTCTTTTCGATACAGTCTTCAGACTCTCTTCGATACAGAATCACAAGCAACAAGCTTCTATGGATTTATTGCTCTTTAACATTGTTCAAACAGAATGCTTTCTAAGATACAAATCTTAATTGATATCCTGCATACTTAAAAAAATATTAGCAATATCCAATTGACAACTTTTTAATACCTTGTTATCATCAAAACTCAAAACGTGGTATTGCTGAACACCTTTGTTCCAACAATCTCCCCCTTTTTGATGATGACAAACATTAGTATTTAAAAGGTCAATTGTTGTTAATCTAATTAACAAGTTGACTTAAGGGGTTCTGAGGTTTGTAAGCTCAGAGTCTGAGGTTTGAAGGCTCTGACTCCCCCTGAGTCTGATAGTTCTTAAGTTGAGGTTTGTAAGCTCATCTTGAGTTCTATCCAGGTTAATTAAATTTTTTTTTTCAAACGCAATCAAATTCATACTCAGAATATATATAGAAAATTGATTCTTAAACAGGGCTCAGAGTTTAACTAAGCACCTTTCGCAAATTTCCCTTTAACTTTTACGTATACATGCAATGTAATTAAAAGAAGGTTCCCTTCTCCCTGACATAAATACTTTCCCTTCTCCCCCTTTTGTCATCAACAAAAAAAGTTCAGAACATGGTTCCTCCCCCTTTTTAAATGACTTAAGGTAAGTGTGTAAACATGTTTTAAAGAAGAAGGAGATTCAGATGGAAAACACAGAAGATTCATCCAGAGTAGGGATACAATTTTCAGTTATTTGATAGTCCTCAAGCTGATGTTTCATCCAGAGTAGCTGTGTACAACAACTAGCAGCTGAGATGTATTCTGCTTCTGCTGTAGACAGAGCAATGGTTGCTTGCCTCTTGCTAGCCCAGGATATCAGATTCTCTCCCAAGAATTGACAATTGCCACTTGTAGATTTTCTTTCAATCCTGTCTCCAGCATAATCAGCATCACAGAATCCAACTAGCTTGTAGTCAGAGGATTTCTTGTAAAGAAGTCCAAGATTAGTAGTTCCTTTCAGATATCTAAAGATTCTCTTAACAGCAGTTAAGTGAGACTCTCTAGGATCTGATTGAAACCTTGCACACAAACATACACTGTACAGAATATCTGGTCTGGATGCAGTTAGGTATAACAAAGAACCAATCATACCTCTATACAGCTTCTGATCAACTTTGGTTCCTTGATCTTCTTTTCTCAGAGTGCAGGTTGGATGCATTGGAGTATTCATTTCTTTGCAGTCCTCAAGATTGAACTTCTTCAGAAGCTCTTTCGTATACTTGGACTGATGAACGTAGACTCCATCTTTGCATTGGTTGATTTGAATTCCAAGAAAGAACTTCAATTCTCCCATCAAGCTCATTTCAAATTCATCCTGCATTACTTGTGAAAACTCTTTGCAAATTGAACTATTTGTAGAACCAAAGATAATATCATCAACATAAATCTGAACTACAAGAATGTCTTTCTTTAGAGTCTTTCTGAATAGAGTAGTGTCAACTTGTCCTCGTTCAAAGTTGTTTTGAATCAAGAAATTACTCAGTCTTTCATACCAAGCTCTAGGAGCTTGTTTCAAGCCATAAAGTGATTTCTTTAATTTATAAACATGCTCTGGATGCTTTAAGTCTTCAAAGCTAGGAGGTTGTTTGACATATACTTCTTCAGAAATGACACCATTAAGAAATGCACTCTTAACATCCATTTGATACAAAGTTATGTTGTGATTGACTGCATAGGAAAGAAGTAACCTGATTGCTTCCAATCTTGCAACTGGAGCAAAAGTTTCTGTGTAATCAATGCCTTCTTGCTGACTGAAGCCTTGTGCAACAAGTCTGGCCTTGTTTCTGATTACTTCTCCTTGTTCACTAAGCTTATTTCTGAACACCCACTTGGTTCCAATGATGTTCTTGTGATTAGGCTTAGCTACTAGATCCCATACTTCATTCCTTTTGAATTGATTCAGTTCTTCTTGCATTGCTAGAATCCATCCTTCATCTCCAAGAGCTTCTTCAACAGAAGTTGGTTCAATAACAGATAATAATCCTAAAGCAGACTCTTCTTGTCTGAAATGCGATCTTGTTCTCATAGGACTTTCTTTATTGCCAATTATCTGATCTTCTGGATGTGAAGACTTGTATTTGAAAGATTGTTTGGATTGACTAGCTTGCAGAGAACCATCTTGAGCTTCATCAGAAGCTTCTTCATTAGGAACTTCAGGGGTTGTTCCAGCTTCTGAATTATCTTCAGATTCTGGAATCTGATCAGATTCTGAGTTATCATCAGAATCTTGAGATTTTTCATGACTTTCATCTTGCACTGGAGTTTCACTTCCAGGCTCTTTGTCATCAAATCTTACATGCATAGATTCTTCCACACATTGTGTTTCTGAATTATACAGCCTGTATGCCTTAGAGCGTTCAGAGTAACCTAAAAAGATTCCCTTTTGAGCTTTGGCATCAAATTTCTTTAGGTAGACTTTGTTGTTCAGGACATAACATGTACATCCGAACTGATGAAAATAAGATATGTTGGGTTTTCTTCCTTTAAAAAGTTCATAGGCTGTTTTGTTCAACAGAGGTCTAATATAGATTCTGTTCTGAACATAACAAGCTGTGTTTACTGCTTCTGCCCAAAAATGCTTAGCCAGATTGTTCTCATGGATCATGGTTCTAGCCATCTCTTGTAAGGTTCTGTTCTTTCTCTCTACAACTCCATTTTGTTGTGGAGTTCTAGCTGCAGAGAATTCATGAATAATTCCATGTTTTTCACAGAAAACCTCAAACGGTTCATTTTCAAATTCTCCTCCATGATCACTTCTGACTTTCAAGATTTTCATTTCCTTCTCTGATTGAATTTGGATGCAGAATTTACTAAACACAGAATATGAATCATCTTTAGTTTTCAGAAATTTGACCCAACACCATCTGCTGTAGTCATCAACAATAACTAGTCCATATTTACTTCCATATAAGGATGCAGTGTTAACTGGTCCAAATAAGTCAGTATGAAGTAACTCCAAGGGTCTGGAAGTTGAAACAATTTCTTTCGGCTTGAAGGGACTCTTGACAATTTTCCCTTTCTGACATGCTCCGCAAAGAGCATCTGAGTGATAGTCAATGTTTGGTAGGCCTTTGACAAGTTGTAACTTGCTAATTTTAGAGATTAATCTCCAGTTAGCATGTCCCAAACGTCTATGCCACATCCATTTCTTATCACCCATTGACAGAAGGCACATTACCTTCTGATCAGTCAGTTCTGAGAATTTTATCTTATATACATTGTTTCTCCGTTTTCCCTTGAAGACTATGGACTGATCATCCTTGTTAACCACTGTGCAGTTGTTCTTATTAAACAATACATCATAACCACTGTCACATAATTGACTTATGCTTAGTAAGTTATGTTTAAGTCCATCAACTAACCACACATTACTGATTGAGATCAGAGAGTTACCAATGGTTCCAGAACCAATGATTTTGCCAGTCTGGTTTCCTCCAAATCCCACAGTTCCTCCCTCTTTCATGGTTAGGGTTAGGAACATAGACCTTTCTCCCGTCATGTGACGCGAGCACCCACTGTCTAGGTACCAAGCCTTGTGCTTTCTTAGTCCTTTTAGACATACCTGCAGCATCAATAATATCAGACTTAGGTACCCATATTCTTATGGGTCCTTTTTGGTTAGTCTTAGAACCATTGAACTCTTTTCGCAAGTTATGTCTTGAAATCCTTGGCAATGTTTTCTCCCAAACCTTAGGGTTGGAACCGTTTGGTTTAGGTTTCAACTTGCCTTTCACAGTTTCTCTCCTTTGAAACTTAGACTTTGGTTTTTCAGACTCTGGCTTTTTCAGAGTCTGTTTATCAGACTTTGAATGTTTCAGAGTCTGAGACTTTAAAGCTTTGGGTTCAAAGTTTTTCAGACCCTTTAACTTAACATTCTGAAGTTTTGACTTAGTCAGAATCTTAGAAGTAGAAGTTGTAGGTTCTGAATGAGTTTCTGTGTTGACTTCATCAGACTCTTTTACAAAAAGATTTTTCAACGCCTCTCTGGCTCCATCAGGACCAGATTTCAGAGTCATTTCATTTGAGTTTCCTCCAATGAATCCAAGACCCTGTCCTCTGTTCTGATACGTGCTATAGATCATGGATGCAACCCTTGATCTGTCAATTCCAGTAGCAATAAATTCTTGCAGAGCAACATCTTGCTCACTTAAGTATTTACAGCTACACTTCTTGATCAATAAAGAAATATTTTCTTCTTTTAAATCTTCTAATTCCAACAGAGTTGAATTATGTCTTTTTGACAGCTTATCAAGCTGTTGTTTGACTTTCTTCAACTCAGTGGTCTTAGTTTTAAAATGACCAAGAAGCTCATTGACAGATTCTATAAGTTCAGATCTTGTGAGATCAGAGTATACCTCTGTTTCATTTTCTGAGTCTGTATCTGATTCTGCCTCAGGTGTCTCTTTGATAGATTCGGTTATAGCCATTAGTCCAACAGCTACATTGGCTTCACCATCAGCATCATCATCTTCAGATCCTGACTCATTATCAAGATCTTCCCAGGTGGCCATCAGACTTTTCTTGATCTGCTTCTTAAACTTGCTTGACTTGAAGGTTGGCCTCTTTGACTTGGATTTTTCCTTCTGGAGTTCTGGACACTCAGCAATAAAATGTCCAGTTTTCTTGCAGTTGAAGCAACCTTTCTGATCCTCCTTTTTTAACCCCTTCCCACTGCTCTTGCTCAGAAATCTCTTGTTCTTCTTAGCAAGGTACTGCATTCTGCTTGAAAGCATAGCCATTTCTTTTGCTACATCAGGATCCTCTTCTGAACTTTCAGAAGCTGAAGACTCATTTTCAGATTCTTCAACCTTGAGAGCCTTTGAAAACCTTCCTTTTGATTTTAAAGCAATGGTTTTGGATTTTCTTGCAGAATCATGTTCATTGAGACTTAACTCATGAACCTTGAGTGAGCTTACAAGATCTTCAACACTTAAAGTGTTTAAATCTTTAGCCTCCTCAATTGCAGTGACCTTTGGTCTCCATCTAGAGGGTAAGCTCCTTAGAATCTTGCTAACATGATCAGAAGCTATGTAACTCTTCTTCAATATCTGAAGACCAGATACTAGAGTTTGAAATCTTGAGTACATCTGCTCAATACTTTCATCCTCTTTCATCTTAAATAGTTCATACTGATGAACTAATAGAAGACCTTTAGCTTCCCTGACCTTTTTGCTTCCTTCGTAATTAGCACAGAGAGAAGCAAACATGGCTCTAGCAGTAGATTTGTCACTCATCTTCATGTATTCCGTTTTAGGAATAGCAGTGACAAGAGCCCCTCTGATGATATGATGTTTCTTATAGATTTTCTTTTGAGCAGCAGTGTGAAGTTTGCGGTCAATGGCAGCACCTTCGTCATCAAGTTGTAAGTCACCAACACCATCTTCAAGTATGTCCCAGAGTTCTTCATCAAGACCCATGACATAACTATAGAAGTTGGTTTTCCACCAAGAAAATTCTTCAGGATCACCATTGAACTTGGGAATTTTTCCATAATCAGCCTTTCTACTGCTGTTATTGGATCCATATTCATATGGTATAGCAGCACCAGAAGTGGCACCAGAAGAAGACGGTTCACTGGAAGACATGTTTTTCTCTGGATCTTTTCTGTTACACGGTTAAGTGCTAAGACAACAGAGCCGGTGCTCTGATACCAACTGAAGGTGAGAAAAACACAAGAAGGGGGGGGTTGAATTGTGTTTTCTTTTCTCAACTCTTGAAGAGTGAGAATCTAATTCCTTTAAACTCAGAGTCTGAATGAGATCAGAGTCTGATAGGAGATTAGGTTCTGATTGCAGCGGAAAAATCAAGAGATAAAGAGAGAACAAAGAACACAAGCAATTATACAGGTTCCTTCCACAAACCGGAAGTAGTCCTGTCCCCCTTGTACTTCCAAGGAGAGTTCACTAAAATGTAATATCAAATTACAAGTTGCTCAAACACACAGTATGAGACTTCCTTGCTCAAGCACACAGGCGAGAGACTTCCTTGCTCAAAGACACAACTAAGAGACTTCCTATGCTCAAGGACACAGCCAAGAGACTTCCTTTGCTCAAGCAGAAAAGCAAGAGACTTTTACACAATTACAGAAAATTGAATAGAGTTGAAACACTTGACAACAATCAAAATGTGTTTCAATTACAACAAAGACAGACTCTGTTTTACACAAAAGACAGACTCTGTTTTTCTGTGAAACTTTGAGATTCTAGGATACTCAGTTTGTAAGAATCTAAGTTTATGATGTGCTTATGTTATGACTCAGTTGAATACGAAAGCAGCGCAATGCAGTTTTTTTCTCAGTTGTAGAGTCACGCTTCTTCAAGTCTTCTATCCTTTATATAGGGGTAGGAAAGAGACATTGAGTCCTCCAGCACATCAGAATGATTTATGAAGCTTGATTAATGACTGTTGATCTGTTGCTTGATTTGGTAATAGCCCTTCAATAACATCATTTGAATTCCATTCCCTTTGAGGATTAATACCGGTAGACACAGTTGCCAAACTGTACGTGGTAGTGGAGTAGTGGAAACAGAGTTCGTACAACGTACTCTGTACTGGCCTGCAATCTTTGTCTTTGTGCTTCCCACGCTCAAGTTGACTTAGAAGCTAGCCGTTACTCCATTAGAGTTTCTTTGTGCATAGCAATGCAGTAGAGATCACTGTTAGGAGATTATCAAATTTGTGGCTTCAGACTCACTGTAGCACTAAGCTTCTGATAATCTTCAGACTCTCTTGGTTTTCAGATTCTGATGGTCATCAGACTCTGATACAGTCTTCAGACTCTTTTCGATACAGTCTTCAGACTCTCTTCGATACAGAATCACAAGCAACAAGCTTCTATGGATTTATTGCTCTTTAACATTGTTCAAACAGAATGCTTTCTAAGATACAAATCTTAATTGATATCCTGCATACTTAAACAAATATTAGCAATATCCAATTGACAACTTTTTAATACCTTGTTATCATCAAAACTCAAAACGTGGTATTGCTGAACACCTTTGTTCCAACACTGCATTCTGCTTGAAAGCATAGCCATTTCCTTTGCAACATCAGGATCTTCCTCTGAGCTTTCAGAAGCTGAAGATTCATTTTCAGACTCTTCAACCTTGAGAGCTTTTGAGGATCTTCCCTTTGATTTTAAAGCAATGGTTTTAGACTTTCTTGCAGACTCATGTTCATTGAGACTTAACTCATGAACCTTGAGAGAGCTTACAAGATCTTCAACAATTAAAGTGTTCAAATCTTTAGCCTTCTCAATTGCAGTAACCTTTGGTCTCCATCTAGAGGGTAAGCTCCTTAGGATCTTGCTAACATGATCAGAAGCTATATAACTCTTCTTTAGTATCTGAAGACCAGATACTAGAGTTTGAAATCTTGAGTACATCTGCTCAATACTTTCATCCTCTTTCATCTTGAATAGTTCATACTGATGAACTAATAGAAGAGCTTTAGCTTCCCTGACCTTTTTGCTTCCTTCATAGTTAGCACAGAGAGAAGCAAACATGGCTCTAGCAGTAGATTAGTCCATCATCTTCATATATTCCGATTTAGGAATAGTAGTGACAAGAGCTCCTCTGATGATATTATGTTTCTTGTAGATTTTCTTTTGAGCAGCAGTGTGAAGTTTACGGTCAATGGCAAAACTTTAATCATCAAGTTGTAAGTCACCAACACCATCTTCAATTATGTCCCAGAGTTCTTCATCAAGACCCATGACATAACTGTAGAAGTTGGTTTTCCACCAAGAAAATTCTTCAGGATCACCATTGAACTTAGGGATTTTTCCATAATCAGCCTTTTTACTGCTGTTATTGGATCCATAGTCATATTGTATAGCAGCACCAGAAGAAGAAGTTTCACTGGAAGACATGTTTTTCTCTGGATCTTTTCTGTCACACGGTTAAGTGCTATAACAATAGAGCCGGAGCTCTGATACCAACTGAAGGTGAAAAAAATACAAGAAGGGGGGGTTGAATTGTGTTTTCTTTTCGCAGCTCTTGAAGAGTGAGAATCTAATTCCTTAATATCAGAGTCTTAAAGAGATCAGAGTCTGATGGGAAATTAGGTTCTGTTGCAGCGGAAATAATCAAGAGATAGAGAGAAGAGAGAACACAAGCAATTATACAGGTTCCTTCCACAAACCGAAAATAGTCTTGTACCCCTTGCACTTCCAAGGAGAGTTCCACTAAAATGTAATATCTATTACAAGTTGCTCAAACACACATGGACCGTCATAATATTCCTAAGAGTCTTAAGGACCTCTAGAAGGACCTGCAGACCCCCCAGGAGGCCTTAGCGCCCTCCAGAAGAGCTCTAAGGCCCAAGGCGCGTCCTTTCTAGGGCGCCGCCTTAAGTAAACCTCTAGAACCCGCCTAAAATACTAGAATACCCCTATGGCTTGGAGACCAAGCCATCAAAGCCCAAGCCCACGGCAGGCTATAAATACAACCCTTGAGAGCATTCTCAAGGCATCCAATAATCAGTCTAAACCCTAATAGACAGAGAAAACCCTAGTATTCACTACTCGTACTTTTTGCAAGTACAGTTGGCACCGTCTGTGAGAAAAGGTAAAACTAACCTAGACCACACTCATAAACCTAAAAAACCTCCCGGCGATCTTGAAAAAACAGTGGCCGGCGAAAACTAAACCTTTAGTTCTCGTAAGCACGCCAACCATCGGCGGAAATTCTTCATCAGAAACCATACCAGGTTTTATCTATCTAAAATTGTGTTATTCTGGAAACTTTATTCATTCGTCTGATTTCATATTTCCACTAAGCATCGATATTATTATCAAACGGTGTTATTTTCTTCATGATGGATCATATATAATTTTCAATGATTTCTATGTTGCTTATGTTTCATCGATGCTTAATATATATTCACGGGTTGTTGTTCATTAATGATGGCTATATTTATGAATTGAACACCATGCTTTAGTTTCCTATCCTTTTAATTGCTTAACAAATTGGTTAAAACACAATCTGTGAATAATTTTCTATTGATTTACAAATTTGTTACACTAGCATAGCAGCATATAATCCTATGTTCTCTCAATATTCAGTTACTTTCCTATTATTTTATGAGTATATAAAATCAGTTCTGAAGAGTCAGGTACCCGGCGAAATATTCAAAGAGAGCATCGCAAAATTGAAGTGACATCATTCAAAAGAAAATTAACGACAAAGACTTTCAAAGGAATATCAGGTTCTATATTTTTTGAGAGAATATACTATTTGATATATTTTGAGAAGATATTCTAGTTAGATTTAATGAAAAGTTTACTGCCCAATATATTTTGAGAAGATATATTTACGCTTTTAGATTTGAAGAAAATTTTATGACCAATATATTTTGAGAAAATATATTTAGATTTGAAGGAAATTTTATGTTCAATATATTTTGAGAAAATATATTTAGATTTGAAGAAGATTTTACGTTCTATATATTTTAAGAAAATATATTTAGATTTGAAGAAAATTTTATGATCAATATATTTTGAGACAATATATATTGCTTGATTTGAAGAAAAATTTATCGCCTAATATATTTTCTCAAAATATATTCTTCAAATCAACTAACATATTTAGATTTGAAGAAAATTTTATGTTCAATACATTTTGAGAAAATATATTTAGATTTGAAGAAAATTTTATGTTCTATATATTTTAAGAAAATATATTTAGATTTGAAGAAAATTTTATGATCAATATATTTTGAGACAATATATATTGCTTGATTTGAAGAAAAATTTATCGCCTAATATATTTTCTCAAAATATATTCTTCAAATCATCTAACATATTTAGATTTGAAGAAAATTTTATGTTCAATACATTTTGAGAAAATATATTTAGATTTGAAGGAAATTTTATGTTCAATATATTTTGAGAAAATATATTTAGATTTGAAGAAGATTTTACGTTCTATATATTTTAAGAAAATATATTTAGATTTCAAGAAAATTTTATGATCAATATATTTGGGACAATATATATTGCTTGATTTGAAGAAAAATTTATCGCCTAATATATTTTCTCAAAATATATTCTTCAAATCAACTAACATATTTAGATTTGAAGAAAATTTTATGTTCAATACATTTTGAGAAAATATATTTAGATTTGAAGAAAATTTTATGTTCTATATATTTTAAGAAAATATATTTAGATTTGAAGAAAATTTTATGATCAATATATTTTGAGACAATATATATTGCTTGATTTGAAGAAAAATTTATCGCCTAATATATTTTCTTAAAATATATTCTTCAAATCAACTAACATATTTAGATTTGAAGAAAATTTTATGTTCAATACATTTTGAGAAAATATATTTAGATTTGAAGGAAATTTTATGTTCAATATATTTTGAGAAAATATATTTAGATTTGAAGAAGATTTTACGTTCTATATATTTTAAGAAAATATATTTAGATTTGAAGAAAATTTTATGATCAATATATTTTGAGACAATATATATTGCTTGATTTGAAGAAAAAGTTATCGCCTAATATATTTTCTCAAAATATATTCTTCAAATCAACTAACATATTTAGATTTGAAGAAAATTTTATGTTCAATACATTTTGAAAAAATATATTTAGATTTGAAGAAAATTTTATGTTCTATATATTTTAAGAAAATATATTTAGATTTGAAGAAAATTTTATGATCAATATATTTTAAGACAATATATATTGCTTGATTTGAAGAAAAATTTATCGCCTAATATATTTTCTCAAAATATATTCTTCAAATCAACTAACATATTTAGATTTGAAGAAAATTTTATGTTCAATACATTTTGAGAAAATATATTTAGATTTGAAGGAAATTTTATGTTCAATATATTTTAAGAAAATATATTTAGATTTGAAGAAGATTTTACGTTCTATATATTTTAAGAAAATATATTTAGATTTGAAGAAAATTTTATGATCAATATATTTTGAGACATATATTGCTTGATTTGAAGAAAAATTTATCGCCTAATATATTTTCTCAAAATATATTCTTCAAATCAACTAACATATTTAGATTTGAAGAAAATTTTATGTTCAATACATTTTGAGAAAATATATTTAGATTTGAAGAAAATTTTATGTTCTATATATTTTAAGAAAATATATTTAGATTTGAAGAAGATTTTACGTTCTATATATTTTAAGAAAATATATTTAGATTTGAAGAAAATTTTATGTTCAATATATTTGGAGACAATATATTCTCGCTTTTTGATTCAAAGAAAATTTCTTGCCCAATATATTTTGCGAAAATATATTTTGTTTATTTTGCAATTATTTTTTGGTGCATATACATCATATGTGGACAATAAATCTTATAGACAAATTAGCTTTAACTTAATTTGTATCATTTGAAATTAATTATCGCTGAGTGATTTAGTTAGAACGTAGTGAAGAAAAGAGAAGGATGAGTAAAACTTTTGAGGAAAGACTAAGCTAATAGGAGAAAGACTACTCTAGGTACCCGTGGCAGAAGTAAAGTGTAGTATTGTTAAAGGGTCACATAGGAGGGATTATGGCAAGGAAAGTCTTGGTATTTAAGAGGTCCAAGTGACCCACCTCTCTTTCCTGGGAACCCCTCTTCATGTACCATTTACTTTGCACGCTGAACTCACTGCTTAGTAAAAACAGAAGTAAAAAGTTTAGTTAACACCAGGCCCATTTAGAAGAATAAAATTGGTCAGAAGACTTAGTCCTAACTTCATAGGAGGAAATAAAGACTTAGAGAATAATAGAGTAAGTGAGTTAGTTCAGATTTAATATGAGCATGGTAAGGTAATGGGCGAGATAGTCGTGAGTTAGTAGAAGAGCAAAAAAGAGTGAATATTAAAAGCAATAGATAGATAGATAAGCAGGTTTGCAAATTGTGGCAAGAAAGTTAAGTTAGTAACTAGCCACTCTTTGATGTGGTAGGAAGTATAGGAGTTGATGTGGTAGGAAGTATAGGAGTAACATTCAGCAGAGAGTTACTTCCAAATTAATAAAAAGAAAGAATAGGAGGAGGAGCAAAAATTATGGTCGAGTTAATAAGAAAAGACAACGAGTAATTAATTCTCAGTTAAATATGATTACGTATGATTAAATAATCTTTTATTTATAATACTGATTACTTTGGAAGTGTGGAAGAATTGTTATATTTCAAATAAATCAAGGTTGGGATACTGACTATTCCGCCAAGGGCGAGATCTACAAAGGAGCCAAACAATTCCGCCAACGGTCCCGCCATTAAATTTTTTGAAAATGACACACGAAGTTATTCTAAACCTTTCTCAACCTTTGAGATTTTGTTTTGCAGGTTTTCAACGAAGCAACTTAATGTCTACAAATATTTTGCTATTTCTGTTTGTTATTTTGTTTAGGTGCTACTACTACAATATCCACAGGAATCTACAAATCGACTAGAAGGCGTAAGACCCAACTGGGCAGTGAAACTCAACCCCAAGAGGGCTCTGAGATAGAAGCCGTAAGACCCTACTGGGCAGTGAAAACTCAACCTCAAGAGGGCTCTGAGATAGAAGCCGTAAGACCCAACTGGGCAGTGAAAACTCAACCCCAAGAGGGCTCTGAGATAGAAGCCGTAAGACCCAACTGGGCAGTGAAAACTCAACCCCAAGAGGGCTCTGAGATAGAAGTTGTAAGTCGCCATGTAGCGCCGCCCCTGAAAGACGCCACGTGCGCACCTTGTAAGTCGCCTTGTAGCGCCGCCCCTGAAAGACGCCACGTGCGCACCTTGTAAGTCGCCTTGTAGCGCCGCCCCTGAAAGACGCCACGTGCGCACCTTGTAAGTCGCCTTGTAGCGCCGCCCCTGAAAGACGCCACGTGCGCACCTTGTAAGTCGCCATGTAGCGCAACCCTATAAAACGCCTTGTAGCGCAATGTTATGAAATACTTTGTAGCATATTTTCATAAGAGGTTTGTATCGCAAAGCCAGCAAATTATTAAAGTCTCACTAAATTTGCTCAAATTATAAAGTATTAGAGGATAGATCACGTTGTGATAAATGAGGAGGCGCCTATAAGTAGATTCAATACTTTTGAACACTTGGTAGGATTAAACTATTTAAAGGAACATCGTGAAAGCTCGTAAACTCAAAAATCATTACCACGTCTAAAGACAACGGAAGCAGAGAGAATAGACGAAGAGAAAACTGATAAACAAAAGGATGAAATAAGGTTGAAGAGGAAGTAAAGCGCAAATATATAGGAACATAAGAGTTAAAGTCGCCTCGAAAGGCGCGCTTTCTCTACAGAAAAAAGTGGAACACGTGCGTGGCAGGCCAAGATGTGAACACGTCACGACAAATGAAGAGTCAGGAAATCTACACCGTCCGATCTATTTCACAAGTTAGAGTCCTCGCCAACATTCCAAGGAGCGTCTGTCTCGCCCTTCCAGAAAACAAGGCGGGAAGTATCACGCCATAGCTTAGGAACCTATACTAAAAAAGAAGAACTAGATAAGGCAAACTTCTTTCGATACAGCAGGGACCTATGACTTAAGGGTGATATAACAACCCTCCGAAGCTATCAAGAAACTTAAAGGACCCCTACGTTTAGTCTTGATAACTTAAACCACTTCGCCTTGTCCCAAGACTCGTGCTTGTTGGGCTATGGACCGTCATTGAATTTCCTCAAGAAACTTATAGGATCCTTCCTAAAGGACCCCTACGTTTAGTCTTGATAACTTAAACCACTTCTCCTTGTCCCAAGACTCGTGCTTGTTGGGCTATGGACCGTCATTGAATTTCCTCAAGAAGCTTATAGGATCCTTCCTAAAGGACCCCTACGTTTAGTCTTGATAACTTAAACCACTTCGCCTTGTCCCAAGACTCGTGCTTGTTGGGCTATGGACCGTCATAATATTCCTAAGAGTCTTAAGGACCTCTAGAAGGACCTGCAGACCCCCTAGGAGGCCTTAGCGCCCTCCAGAAGAGCTCTAAGGCCCAAGGCGCGTCCTTTCTAGGGCGCCGCCTTAAGTAAACCTCTAGAACCCGCCTAAAATACTAGAATACCCCTATGGCCTCGAGACCAAGCCCACGGCAGGCTATAAATACAACCCTTGAGAGCATTCTCAAGGCATCCAATAATCAGTCTAAACCCTAATAGACAGAGAAAACCCTAGTATTCACTACTCGTACTTTTTGCAAGTACAACACAGTAAGAGACTTCCAATGCTCAAGCACGCAGGCAAGAGACTTCCAATGCTCAAAGACACAACTAAGAGACTTTTTTGCTCAAGGACACAACCAAGAGACTTCTTTGCTCAAGCACACAAGCAAGAGACTTCTGACACAATTTACAGAAAATTGAATAGAGTTGAAACACTTGACAAACAATCAAACGTGTTTCAATTACAACAAAGACATACTCTGTTTCAAACAAAGACAGACTCTGTTTTTCTGCTTAACTTAGATATTCTAGAATACTCAGTTTGTAAGAATAATCTAAGTTGTTGATGTGTTTTTGTTAAGACTCAGTTGAATACGATAGCAATGCAGCGTAGTTTTTTCAGTTGTATAGTCCAACAATTCTTCAAGTCTTCTATCCTTTATATAGGCGTAGGAAAGAGACGTTGAGTCCTCCAGCACATCAGGATGATTTCTGAAGCTTGATCAATAGATGTTGATCTGTTGCTTGATATGGTAATAGTCCTTCAATTGCATATTTTGAATTCCATTCCTTTTGAAGATTAATACCGGTAGACACAGTTGCCAAACTGTACGAGGTAGTGGAGTAGTGGAAACAGAGTTCGTACAACGTTCTCTGTACTGACCTGCATTCTTTTTCGTTGAGCATCCCACACTCAAGTTGACTTCGAAGCTAGCCGTCACTCCAAATGAGAGTTTCTTTTGCATCGTAATGCCTTTAGAAATCCTTGTTAGCAGATCTTCAGATTGCAGGCTTGAGACTCACTGTAGCACTTTAGCTTCCGATGATCTTCAGACTCTCTTGGATATTAGATTCTGATAGTCTTTAGACTCTGATAGTCTTCAGACTCTCTTCGATACAATCTTCAGACTCTCTTCGATACAGAATCACAAGCAACAAGCTTCTCTAGATCTTTGCTCTTAAAATGTTCAAACAGAATACTTTCTAAGATATAAATCTTGATTGACATCCTGCATACTTAAACAAATATTAGCATATCCAATTGACAATTTTTAATACCTTATTATCATCAAAACTCAAAACGTGGTATTGCTGAACACCTTTGTTCCAACAAGTGAAACTGCCAGGCTTTTCCATCATTTGAAACTTGTTTCTATTTATTTCTAAACAATTGCCTTGGCTTTGAGACATTCTAGGAAACCTATTACAATTCTAAATAGAACTATAACTTATAGAAGTTCAATGCATAACCCTAAACCTAATTTCTAAAATGATTAAAGGCATGGAATATGTGAATCCAAGCAATAATCTACTTGTTAAGTGAAAATTGCATTCCTATGTGGGATAGTGATGACTATAAGTTGGAAATCTTAGAGCCTCGAACTAGAAGTAGAGATAATCATTCCACACATGAACGAGAATGTTATACAAGTATTTTACCGTAATCGGGTAGATCAAGGACCCGTGGCAATTAAGCAAGCATATTTAGGTTTAACCCTTTTATGTATGTCAAGTATAAGTTATCGTGTATCACTAAGACTAAGCAAGATGTAGGTGTTGTGTCTCTTGTTATCCACGCCAGGGGGATGCAAGTGGTTCACGCCAGGGAGACGGGACACGCTCTGCAAGGTAGGCCCGCACGACACTGAGGGAGTCCAATGTGCCTCAACTAGGTTTTCATTGGTTTATCAGGGATTGTACTCGGGGATACTCCACGTGATACACTCTGTAAAACGAATCCAGACTAACATGTTTGTTCTACGCTAACCCTGATTAATAGTAATGAATGAACATGTTTATAATATGAGAAGTGTGCGATGATAGTAAGACATGTATAAGTCAGTTAGCAAGACAAGATCATGAAATTATACCGATGACGATCTTAGAATCTCCCCAATCGTCCGGTTTAGATTTGTGTCATGAACATGTTATGTTTAAGCCTTGATACTCTTAACATATCTTGACATAGCGGTACTAGGATCCCTCGACCGCCATGATACGCATAGTATGAGAAGACCTATAACTTAAGTAAGAAGAATCTATGACGGGTCTAGCTTGCACATCCGTCTAGATAAGCATTATTCACACACGTATAGACAACCGACAGGTTGCATTGTAGACACGTGGTAACCTTAGGTTTTCCCTAAGGTTACCTACAGCCTAGGATTAGGTAGAACTCACTGAGACATTATGTCTTATCCCAATCCTCATTTGTTTCAGATCAGCAAGTGGTATTAGATGGATGTAGCAAGTTCGTGGCCGAGTGGATAATCAACAAGGACTCGTTCGTACCCGCTGCAAGATGATCATATGGATTTAGAAGTGTTTCTATATGTATTTTGGATAGTTGTATTGTATTTTTTATGTACGAACGCGAATTGTTGTATATGATATTTATTCGAAGTAATAAAAGTTGTAAATTTTAATGTATCCAGTACTAATGTTAACGCACACACTAAACTTTCTATATACGTATAGTGTGGGCGTTATAAAGGCCTAATTAGGTACCCAGTGGATGATGCCTATTGGGTCAGGTGGTTCCCTACCTATTTAGGAAACTTCCAACAGCCTTATCACTTCTATAATCCCCAAGAGATAAATAAACACGACATTTAGATTACACAATATCCAACAATAAACATACAGAGGGGATTCGAAGAATCCTAACCGCTGATTACTTTTCTGCAACCAAAATAGATAAATTCGCTCTGCTTCAAACAGATAAAAATTGCAACTTACTTTTATACCGTCAAAACTTACAAAAATAAGTATCAAGAATTGTTCAGACGAAAGGACAATCCCTGCGGATACGATATGATACTCTACTTACTAACTTTATTACTTGAATGAAAACGACTGGTACACTTGCCATTTTGCAATTACGCTAATTGAAAGAAAGAGATTCCACACATCAAAAACCGATACTAAAAATAAGACCATATGGACATTTGAAGATGTTAAAAGTTAGAATGATGCTAACACCATATTTGAATGGTCACAGTACCGTAATAGAATGATTGCAGTACCATATTATAGTGGTTTCATTATTAAATTCGAGTGGCCTTAAAAACCATATTTTAGGGTGCGATTCTCAAACAATTTTCTACGGTCCAATAGTTAATCACACAATTATGGCTTAGCTTGTTTTATCCTGGAAGCGCGTGGTTGATAGTCTACCTTGCACAATCTTGGGTAGTGCGACGAAATATTTTAAAGAGAGCGACCTAGTCATAACTCAACTTAGTAACAACTTTGATAGATGAAAATTCTTTTTTCAAAATAGAATTTAGAAATTCAAATATATAAATTTAGATTCTGACTGCTTCTAGAGTCTGGGTAGTCATCAAAGTCTAACTTCTTCATATTCTTACTTGCAACATAACTTCTCTTGAAAATTATTTTCTCTTAAATTTCTTCTTTCAGAACCAATACATTAAAAAGACATTGTATAATTTTTGTCTATGGTCATGCACACTTGAACAAATATTAGCATATCCAATTGATCTTTTAAATCCTTTTTATCATCAAATCTTAAGAGACATTTTTTGAATTTAGTTTGTTCCAGCACAAGTCTAAAAGATTAAGGTTTTCTTTCATTATGGTACTTGAATAGAGGTCATAAGTAGATGATAATTTGATGTTCATCGCAATAAATAGTTTGGGCGTGTGGATTTGTTTCAAATTTAGTTAAGTGGTCCTAAACCCTGTTGGGTTGTTTTGTTTTCTTGTTTTTTATTTTTTACTAGCTTTGTCTTAATGTCACCCTAGCTTTTGAAAATTTCCCTCTTCATTTGAATTTTCTTAGGGTGTTGTAGAGCCATCTGCATCTCATTTGCTTAAAAAAAAATTATTATTTGTAACAATTCAAATATTAAAAGACCAACAACATGACTTACACAATCAACAAACACACCGTAAAGTAAAGTGCTTGTAAAATAATAAAAGCAACTAAATTGATTCTTCAATTTTATTTATTTCTTATAGATATTTTATAAAGTGTTGATATAGATGATTATTCATTTCGTATTGTTGTGAATATATGCCTTGACAGGAATACACTTGTTTTGATGATCGACAAAAGAAGTCATAAAAGAACAACGATGCAAAAAGCGGAAAAGAAATTCAAACTATCAAGTCTTGAGTCTTGAGTTTTTTTATTTATATTAGGACTTTGTTGTAAGTGGTTAAAAAGCTCTCATAAAAATAAATCACACACTCACAATGATTTTCATTTAAATATGATTTTGCATGAAAATATTTCTACATGAAAAAGTTATATTTTATTTTGGAAAATTGCATATCGTTATACAATATTTTTAGCATGTTTTTACATGAACATATATTTTTATAATAAACCATAATTTTTTGTGGATTTAATGCATTTAAAGATACAAGTTGACCGTTGACATCAAATCTCTTTTTTGTTACCGTTGGCTCTGCATTTGTATGATAATACGTTGTCAAGATCATTACTTTGTGTCTAAACGGCTAGTTCAATTTTAATTGCATATTGACCAAGGTATCTTTGCATTAAAAATATGTTTTTTGTTAACGTTGAAACCATGCTAAAATGGTATTCTTCTTCATTCCAATTTATCTATAATTAGGTGTCTTGTGACAATTCTTTGAACAACTCATATTTGCACTAAAATTTTGTAAAAAATATTATTTCATCACTCTCATTATTTTTACACTTGTTAATTTATTTTATTGAGAGCTATTTATACTACATAGTTGAGTTATATCATTTGTGCTTCAATTTGTTTACATCTACACATTTGGTGTAATTTTGTAATTGTCTTACTCTTATTTTGTATTGGGTGTGATCCCAAAATTTCAAGAGAGGTGATATCTCTTGGATTTAGAGGCTCTTCTACAAAGGATTGTTTTGGTTGAAGAGTGCTCGCTTATTTGTAAAGGTTACTAGCTTATCCCGTTTAAAAGATAGGTTAGTGAAAATATCAAGGGGCTTTTCCTTGGGGACTAGACGTAGGCCTTGGTGTTATAGGCCGAACTAGGATAAACTTCTTGTGTCCTTTTCTCTCATCCCTTATCTCTTTTACTTTATTTGTTATTTATTTTAGCAAAATTTCTCTAGTTTTCATCTTTATTAAAAACCTTTATAAGCATTTTATTTTATTTGGTTAAAATCTTTTTTAAGTGCTTATTTAAATTGATTTTTAAAGAAACACAATTCACCCCCCTCTTGTGTGTTTGAAGTCACTTGTTCAACAAGTGGTATCAGAGCTTGAACTCTTGTTAAGGACTAATCCTCTCAAGAGCCAAGATGACTTCAAACAACGCTTCAATAAACAAACCCCCATCTTTCAATGGTGAAGGGTATGCTTATTTGAAAGAGAGAACGAAAATTTTCATTGAGGGAGTTGATTGTGATATTTGGGATGCTATAGAAAATGGTCCATTTATTCCCACTCATTTAGTAAATAATGTTGTGGTGAATAAACCAATATCTTTTTGGACCAAAGATGAAAAGGTAAAGGTTCATTACAATTTGAAAGCTAAGAACATTATCACCGCTTCATTAAGCATTGATGAGTTCTATCGTGTATCAAATTGTACAACCGCCAAGGAAATGTGGGACACCCTTAAATTGACCCATGAAGGTACTACCGAGGTCAAAAGGGCTCGAATGAACACATTGACTCATGAATATAAATTATTTAGGATGAAATCGGAAGAAAGCATCCAAGATATGCAAAAACGATTTATCCATATTATAAATCATCTTAGAGCTCTTGGAAAATCTTTCAATAATGAGGATTTAATTAATAAAGTTCTTAGATGCTTGAGTCGAAGTTGGCTACCGAAAGTGACCGCCATTTATGAATCTAAAGATTTATCTTTTATGTCTTTGGCTACTTTGTTTGGAAAATTGCAGGAACATGAACTTGAATTGAATCGTCTCATTGATAGTGAAGAAGGTGAAAAGAAAAAGAAAGGTCTTGCTCTCAAAGCTAGAATCAATGAAAGAACTTCCTTCATTCCAAAATGTCACAAGTGTGGTGAAAAGGGTCACATAAAATCCAATTGTCCTTTAAGTCAAAAGAGATATACAAAAGAAAAGAGGGCTTACATCACTTGGGATGACAAAGACACAAATTCATCTAATGAAGTAGCATATTCATGTTTCATGGCAAACCATGAGAAAGATGAGGTAAACTCTATTGAATCTGAATATGACTTAACTTATGATGAGTTATTTACTATTTGTAAGGAATTAAATGATGAGTCAACTAAGCTTAGAAAAATTGTTTCTACCTCTAAGAAAACTATTTCCACCCTTGAATCAAAAATTGATATTTTAAACAAGGAAATAGATATTCTTAAAGAGAAACAAATTTTTGTTAGTGAAGTTTCTTCTTGCACCTCTTGTGAAAATAAAAAGGAAAATATTTTCAAGTGTGATGATTGCAATTTTTTGAAAATTAAAATTGAGGATTTGCAAAACACACTAGCAAAATTCACAAAGGGGAGAGAAAACTTGAACATCATTTTGGAAAATCAAAAGGGAACTTATAATAAAGCCGGTTTGGGCTATCGTCGAAAAAACCATGAAAAACTTTTTAGAAAATTCTTTCTCCCAAACAAAACCTCAAGTTCCCCTTTTATTAAATGTTTTTATTGTGGAAGAGAAGGTCATACATCCTCTATTTGTAATATAAGAAAAACAATGATATAAATTTTAAATTGAAGTGGATTCCAAAGGGTACTTTGCCTAATGCTAACTCTCAAGGACCCAAACTGATTTGGGTACCAAAAGTCAAAACTTGAATTTGTTTTGTAGGTGTGCTTGAAGACAAAAAATTAAAAATTGGTGCAATTATAGAATTTATTCAAAGCACATGAAAGGGGGAGAAAAATAATTTCTCCTTATTATCACCAAGAGAGTGGATATGCATCAAGTGGAGACTTTATAAAAATACTCTTCTCCAAAATGAAATTGTAAATTCAAGAGAAGCAAAAATGGTTTACACTTTTCACTTAATTCTCTTTATTTTTTGCTTTAAATTTTGCTGAATATATGCCTTGCCATGATTGTTTCTTTCCCGCTTTTTGATAATGCCAAAAGGGGGAGAGTTATGTGATTTGCATGTTTTAAGGGAGTGAATTTTAATTGTTTGCATATAGTGAGGGAGAGCTAAATCTGCGCTTATCTCTGTCATATATTTTATTATTTGATTATTTTTGTACTAACCCTTTCATTGAGCAAATCACTCCAAGAGATGTTTGTCATCATCAAAAAGGGGGAGAATGTGAATATATGCCTTGACAGGAATACACTGGTTTTGATGATCGACAAAAAAAGTCCTAAAAGAACAACGATGCAAAAAGCAGAAAAGAAATTCAAGCTATCAAGTCTTGAGTCTTGAGTTTTTTTATTTATATTAGGACTTTGTTGTAGGTGGTTAAAAAGCTCTCATAAAAATAAATCACACACTCACAATGATTTTCATTTAAATATGATTTTGCATGAAATTTCTACATGAAAAGTTATATTTTATTTTGGAAAATTGCATATCGTTATACAATATTTTTAGCATGTTTTTACATGAACATAATTTTTTATAAGAAACCATAATTTTTTGTGGATTTAATGCATTTAAAGATACAAGTTGACCGTTGACATCAAATCTCTTTTTTGTTACCGTTGGCTCTGCATTTGTATGATAATACATTGTCAAGATCATTACTTTGTGTCTAATTTTAATTGCATATTGACCAAGGTATCTTTGCATTAAGAATATGTTTTTTGTTAACGTTGAAACCATGCTAAAATGGTATTCTTCTTCATTCCAATTTATCTATAAATAGGTGTCTTGTGACAATTCTTTGAACAACCCATATTTGCACTAAAATTTTGTAAAAAATATTATTTCATCACTCTCATTATTTTTACACTTGTTAATTTATTTTATTGAGAGCTATTTATACTACATAGTTGAGTTATATCATTTGTGCTTCAATTTGTTTACATCTACACATTTGGTGTAATCTTGTAATTGTCTTACTCTTATTTTGTATTGGGTGTGATCCCAAAATTCCAAGAGAAGTGATATCTCTTGGATTTAGAGGCTCTTCTACAAAGTATTGTTTTGGTTGAAGAGTGCTCGCTTATTTGTAAAGGTTACTAGCTTATCCCGTTTAAAAGCTAGGTTAGTGAAAATCTCAAGGGGTTTTTCCTTAGGGACTAGACGTAGGCCTTGGTGTTTTAGGCCGAACTAGGATAAACTTCTTGTGTCCTTTTCTCTCATCCCTTATCTCTTTTACTTTATTTGTTATTTATTTTAGCAAAATTTCTCTAGTTTTCATCTTTATTAAAAACCTTTATAAGCACTTTATTTTATTTGGTTAAAATCTTTTTTAAGTGCTTATTTAAATTGATTTTTAAAGAAACTCAATTCACCCCCCTCTTGTGTGTTTGAAGTCACTTGTTCAACAATTGTTACTTTTGTGATACATTATTTCAAGCCTTTATCATAACACCAATCAACCCATTTGCCACAACACTATTTTTCTAGTTGATATACAGCATAACTAAGATATGGTTGTAAAAAAATTTGTAAGTCTTCAGAATGATCAGGACGAGCACTCTTTGTGCTTCCAACAAAGGTACTTACAATTGCTAAAACCAATATCAATAACTTGAAAATCATCGTCAATGTTGTTTCCATTATGAATTTGCAAAATATTAAAGAAAACAAAGGGCAATATACTTTTAATGGTGTGTGTGCCTATATTTATATATTAGTAAAACAAACATATATAGGTACTGTAATGTAATATTCTGATGTGATAATTTTAAAGCTTTAACATTAAACACAAATTTATGGTAAGAAAATTATTAACTTGCAAATTTATTTTATTTTGTGATTTTTTTTTTTACTAACTTTACTACAAATTTATGTTGAATATATTTTTACTAAAGAACATAATATTTTTTTATTATTTTTATAATGGAACATGCCAATTTATTATTCATCTGAAATATTGTGGAGTGTATCCCATCCTTCTAACGTGAACCTCTTGAATCCCCCTAGCGTGGATTGCAAGAGAAACGACATGTCATATCATATTCTTAATCATTCATAACCTATTACGCTTGGCGAAGTACTGGCATTCATAATCTCAACTATCTAAGTAGAGGTTCTATAGATTCCCAATACTTAGGGTTAATTCCTACCCGAACATAAGTCATGTCATTACTCCCATATGCCATTCGTCGTCGAACCTTGTTAATGTTTTCTCATGCTTTTCCTTTTTAAAATCTTAATGAGGAATGTACGTTAGACACTTATAATTGAGGGGTTTGTAAGTTATTAAAACTACACGGAATGGGCCTTGAACGGCATGACTGCACCTCAGAACGAGCTGACAACTTAAGGAAAAAGTTGTCAAACTCGCTATGAACTCGCCATAGGCGAGTAGCTGCTGGAGTTTACACGCTATAAGCGAGGTATAAGCGAGTTTCTCGCTTATGGCGTGTTTCTTCAGTAACTGGAATGCAGAATTCATGTTTTTCATCAAAAATGTCAATTTTCAAGTGTCCTAATGTACCTTATTCATGCAGAAACATAAAAACAACAATAGTTACTAGCATGGCAAACACTAACATCAATTATAGAAAATTTATGGAACAAGGGTACTAAATTCATAATCTCATGAAATCCTAACAATTAAATTCATCTCACACAACAACACATTCACCCAAAGGTGGGATATCTAAGAACTCACCTATAAGATTTCAAAAAACTCGCACACTTCTAGGTCTAGAGCTTCACATGAAGATCACTCTTAGCTTCAAATGATTTGTCCCCAAGGAAGAAGGAATGGTACCAATAGTTAAACCTTGTCATCTATCTCTTCTAAGAGCAGAAAAATGAGCTAGCATGCAACATCATCCTTGGAGGGAGGATTTGAAATGGATTGAGGGAGGATGAGAGGGAAATGGGAGATTTTAAGTGAGAGGGGAAAGTATTAATCTGAGTTTCAAATTTTATAGAGAGGAATTCATGAGATAAATGAGCTTCTCAAGTCATTAAACACTTATATACTCATTGCGTGCAAATACCATAATACCCTCCATCTCAAATGCGAACAATTTCGTTATCAGATAAATTATCGTGAAACTGGTAAGCGGAATATAAAGGTGAGAAAAACACAAGAAGGGGGGGGGGGGGGTTGAATTGTGTTAACTATTTCGCAACTCTTAAAGAGTAAGAATCTGTTTTCCAGGATCAGAGTCTGAATGAGTTCAGGACCTGATGGAAGACCAGAGTCTATAGCAGCGGAAATGATAAAGAGATAAAGGAAAGAGAGAACACAAACAATTATACAGGCTCCTTCCACAAACCGGAAGTAGTCATTTCCCCCTTGCACTTCCAAGGAGAGTTTCACTAAAATGTAATTAACAAATACAAGTTGCTCAAACACACAGTAAGAGACTTCCAATGCTCAAGCACGCTGGCAAGAGACTTCAAATGCTCAAAGACACAACTAAGAGACTTCTTTTCTCAAGGACACAACCAAGAGACTTCTGACACAATTTACAGAAAATTGAATAGAGATTGAACATTTGATAAACAATCAAACGTGTTCCAATTACAAAACAAAGAGACTCTGTTTTCTGATAAACTTAGAAATTCTAGGATATAAAGTTTGTAAGAATTTTCTAAGTTGTTGATGTGTTTTGGCTTGACTCAGAGAGAATACAATAGCTTGATAGCGTAGTTTTTCAGTTGTAGAGTCCAACATATTCTTCAAGTCTTCTATCCTTTATATAGGCGTTGAAAAGAGACGTTGAGACAATCCAGCACATCACAGAGTCTTCTGGAAGCTTGATCAATCACTGTTGATCTGTTGCTTGATATGGTAAACGTCCTTCAATACAGATTTTGAATTCCATTCCTTTTGAGGCGAATTACCGGTAGACACAGCTGCCAATAGTACGAGGTAGTGGAGTAGTGGAAACAGAGTTCGTACAAAGTACTATGTCTTATACCTGCATTCTTTGTTGTTAAGCATCCCATGCTCAAGTTGACTTTGAAGCTAGCCGTTACTCCAAAGGAACGTTTCTTCTGCATCGAAATGCCTTCAGAAAACTTTCTAAGCAAATCTTCAATTTGCAGTCTTCAAACTCTCTGTAGCCCTTCATACTCTAATGAGCTTCAGACTCTCTTCAGAACTTCAGACTTTCTTTAGAACTTCAGATTCTGATGAGCTTCAGACTCTCTTCATCTCCTTCAGACGCTCTTTTGTTCTTCAGATTCTCTAAGTCTTCAGAACCTCTCGAAACAGCTTCTAATGATTCTTCAGACTCTCTAGGACTTCAGAATCACAAGCAACAAGCTTCATATAGAATTTTGCTCTTCATTTGTTCTTACAAAATGCTTTCTAAGATTAAAATCTTTACTAAGATCCTGCACACTTAAACAAATATTAGCATATCCAATTGACAATTTTTAATACCATGTTATCATCAAAACTAAAAGTGGTATTGCTGAACACCCTTGTTCCAACAGACTATTACACCTACGGAGATATGTCACAAAGCTCAGGGAAAGCTACCTGCACCCCAGTCATCATCCATCCTTGAAGGAGCCAGAAGGGACATGTAGCGTCCCACTCCGAGTTGCAGCAACACCGTCTATGATGCCTTCCTGGAAAAAAAAATATCCTAAAGGTGAGAAAGAACAAGAGACTCCTAGGATAGACCCAAGTGTAACGCCCGTTTTAATTATTTAAATTATTTTATATAGTATAGAGTATATTTATATGATTTTGTGTGAATTAAGTGATATTCGAGATATTATATGATTTATGTGATTTATGTGACTTATGTGATGTGTTGTGACTTATTTTATTGTTTAATAAAATAAGATTTGAAAATAAGATAAATGTTAAGTTGTGGGTTTGTTTTAGAATTAGATAGAGTTGTGTGGAATAAGATAAAATAAAACAAACAAAAAGAGGTTTAAAAGGGGGAGATAGGTTTAGAATTGTACAGAACGTACAATTCAGAGTTTTGGGAGAAAAAGGGAGAAAACAGAAGGGAAGAACCGGAGAGGCTGCTGCTCGAATTTCTTAAGGTAAGGGTGAGCCTATCATTAGAACATGTAATTCATGATTATAGTTAACAAATTCTAGGTTTACTTCATGAGAATTAGGGATTTGAGAATTAGGTCAAAAGTGATGAATTGATGATTAGATGATGAGAAACTATACCGTTGACGTAGGAAACTGTTTACAGACCATAGAATAACCCTTAAACATTGTATTAGTCGAAATTTTGAAGAATTAGGATGAAATTTGGGGTTTTGGGTGAAAACCCTCGTAACCCCGTAACTGTTCTGTCGTCGCTCGCCACAGCGAGCAGCCAGCTCGCCACGGCGAGTATTCTTCAGCTCGCGAGGCGAGCCAAACAGCTCGCCATAGCGAGCAGCCCCTAGAAGGTTCGCGAGGCGAACAACTTACTCGCCATAGCGAGTAACACCCAGGAGCTCGCCAGGAGAGTAACCCAACTCGCCGTAGCGAGTAGTACCCCTGATGCTCGCAAGGCGAGTAACCCAACTCGCCCTAGCGAGTTACCCTTGATGGTTCGCGAGGCGAGAGATCCCACCCGCCATAGCGAGTAGTTCTGTATCAGACTACCTTTTAGAATAATGCGACTCTTGTCGCACGATTGGTTATGAGATTACCCCTGGAATAGAATCAAGCCCTGAAATATTAAGACGACCTGTAGAGCTGCTAACTGATGCTAGATTTGTTATAGTGACCTATACATTTGTATATGCTTTCTTGAATTATAAGAGATGATGTATGTGAATGTTTACGATTTTACTATGTTTGAGATGTTGATTGCTGCCATGCTGCCATGTTTTATTAATTAAAAGCTGCATGTGTTGTTATAAGATTTACGATGTTGTAATCCAAATTATTGGAATTTATTTTGAGATGCCTAAGTTTAAGAGATTGAGCCCATGCATATTCATCCAGAGACGAGGGCTCATGCCCTAGGAGCTTTTGCTCAACAGCGACGAGAGCTTATGCTCTAGGAGTATTTTTATGCTCAATAGCGACGAGAGCTTATGCTCTAGGAGTATATTTATACTCAATATGGTACCACATGCATGATTAAGATGTCTAAGTTGCATAAGTTGAGTCGATGTTGCATTGTCAAGTCAAACTATTAAGTTGAACTATGATGTTGAATTATGATGTTGTTTAAGATGTTACTTGACTATTGTTATGATATATGATCAAGTTATACTGTTAAATATAATTGTTGAATTATATGTGATTAATGTCTTGTTTTGAGAATCTCACCCCTTCTGCTGGAATTGCCGCCTTGTGGGCAAGTGCAGGTGATTAAGCTTTTGTTGCTGTTGCTGTTGTGAGTGGCTATCCTCACCGTGTCCTTTAGGTGCTCTGATACGTAACGGGATGGGAACCTTTATGTTTACTTTCTATTCCTTACGTATTTGTTTATGATTTAAGTTTTCAGTTAATTTATGTCGAGACTTATTTATGAGGCCTGCGTGCCAAAACGATTTGTTTAACACTAAATTTTATCCGCTGCGATGTTAGAACAATTTTGACTAGAATGAATGTTTATTTATTCCTTTTTGAGAGTTTAAAAGAAATGTAGCATTCCGTTTATATGATACTCTGATTTATTTATGAAATTTTGAATTTGGGAAAACGGGGTGTTACACCAAGCGTCGCCTATTACAAACTGAACGAGAGCCCATAAGCTAGAAAAGGCTCCATTGATCCCCAAGAAACCACATACATTCGCGGATTTCCCTGTGAAGTTCACCCCACCCACAGCTGAACCATGTTCGAAGTGGGCAGTGCTCACGCGCGAACCCCTGATACTATAGCCTAGGGGTCGGTGTCATCCTTAAAAACAATAAAGAATTGGCGGATAAACCATCCATCCAGTTCGGATTCTCGACAACGAATGGTTAGGGAGAACACAAAATGGTTGTAGAAGGACGGAAGGTAACACAAAATATGGGCGCCCGAGAAGTCCAAGTGAAGGCGGACTCACTGTTGGAACAAAGGTGTTCAGCAATACCACGTTTTGAGTTTTGATGGTAACAAGGTATTAAAAAGTTGTCAATTGGATATTGCTAATATTTGTTTGAGTATGCAGGATATCAATCAAGATTTATATCTTAGAAAGTATTCTGTTTGAACAATGTTAAAGAGCATAAATCCAGAGAAGCTTGTTGCTTGTGATTCTGTATTGAAGAGAGTTTGAAGACTGTATCGAAGAGAGTCTGAAGATTGTACCGAAGAGAGTCTGAAGACTATCAGAGTCTGAAGACTATCAGAATCTGAAAACCAAGAGAGTCTGAAGATTATCAGAAGCTTAGTGCTACAGTGAGTCTGAAGCCCGCAATCTAAAAATCTGCTAACAAGGATTTCTACAAGCATTACGATGCTAAAGAAACTCTCAAATGGAGTAACGGCTAGCTTCAAAGTTAACTTGAGCGTGGGAAGCACAAAGACAAAGAATGCAGGCCAGTACAGAGTACGTTGTACGAACTCTGTTTCCACTACTCCACTACCTCGTACAGTTTGACAACTGTGTCTACCGGTATTAATCTTCAAAGGGAATGGAATTCAAATTATGCAATTGAAGGACGATTACCAAATCAAGCAACAAATCAACAGTCATTGATCAAGCTTCAGAAATCATCCTGATGTGCTGGATGACTCAACGTCTCTTTCCTACGCCTATATAAAGGATAGAAGACTTGAAGATTTGTTGGACTCTACAACTAGAAAAACTACACTGCGTTGCTTTCGTATTCAACTGAGTCTTAACAAAAACACATCAACAACTTAGATTCTTACAAACTGAGTATTCTAGAATTTCTATGTTTTACATAAAAACAGAGTCTGTGTTTTGTTTGAAACAGAGTCTGTCTTTGTTGTAATAGAAACACGTTTGATTGTTGTCAAGTGTTTCAACTCTATTCAATTTTCTGTAATTGTGTAAGAAGTCTCTTGCTTGTGTGCTTGAGCAAAGAAGTCTCTTGGCTGCGTCCTTGAGCAAGGAAGTCTCTTAGTTGTGTCTTTGAGCATTAGAAGTATCTTGCCTGCGTGCTTGAGCATTGGAAGTCTCTTACTGTGTGTTTGAGCAACTTGTAATTGATATTACATTTTAGTGAACTCTCCTTGGAAGTACAAGGGGGACAGGACTACTTCCGGTTTATGGAAGGAACCTGTATAATTGCTTGTGTTCTCTCTTCTCTCTATCTCTTGATTATTTCCGCTGCATCAGAACCTAATCTCCTATCAGACTCTGATCCCATTTAGACTCTGAGTTTAAGGAATTAGATTCTCACTCTTCAAGAGCTGCGAAAAGCTAACACAATTCAACCCCCCCCCCCCCCCCCTTCTTGTGTTTTTCTCACCTTCAGTTGGTATCAGAGCTCCGGCTCTGTTGTCATAGCACTTAACCGTGTGACAGAAAAGATCCAGAGAAAAACATGTCTTCCAGTGAACCGTCTTCTTCTGGTGCTGCTATACCATATGACTATGGATCCAATAGCAGCAGTAAAAAGGCTGATTATGGAAAAATTCCTAAGTTCAATGGTGATCCTGAAGAATTTTCTTGGTGGAAAACCAACTTCTATAGTTATGTCATGTGTCTTGATGAAGAACTCTGGGACATACTTGAAGATGGTGTTGGTGACTTACAACTTGATGACGAAGGTGCTGCCATTGACCGTAAACTTCACACTGCTGCTCAAAAGAAAATCTATAAGAAACATCATATCATCAGAGGGGCTCTTGTCACTGCTATTCCTAAAACGGAATACATGAAGATGAGTGACAAATCTACTGCTAGAGCCATGTTTGCTTCTCTCTGTGCTAACTATGAAGGAAGCAAAAAGGTCAGGGAAGCTAAAGCTCTTCTGTTAGTTCATCAGTATGAACTATTCAAGATGAAAGAGGATGAAAGTATTGAGCAGATGTACTCAAGATTTCAAACTCTAGTATCTAGTCTTCAGATACTAAAGAAGAGTTATATAGCTTCTGATCATGTTAGCAAGATTTTAAGAAGCTTACCCTCTAGATGGAGGCCAAAGGTCACTACAATTGAGGAGGCTAAAGATTTAAACACGTTAAGTGTTGAAGATCTTGTAAGCTTTCTCAAGGTTCATGAGTTAAGTCTCAATGAACATGATTCTGCAAGAAAGTCCAAAATCATTGCTTTAAAATCTAAAGGAAGGTCTTCAAAGGCTCTCAAGGTTGAAGAATCTGAAAATGAATCTTCAGGTTCTGAAAGCTCAGAGGAGGATCCTGATATTGCAAAGGAAATGGCTATGCTTTCAAGCAGAATGCAGTACCTTGCTAAGAAGAACAAGAGATTTCTGAGCAAGAGCAGTGGGAAGGGTTTCAAAAAGGAGGAACAAAAAGGTTGCTTCAACTGCAAGAAGACTGGACATTTTATTGCTGACTGTCTAGAACTGCAGAAGAAGAAATCCAAGTCAAAGAGGCCAACCTTCAAGTCAAGCAAGTTTAAGAAGCAGATCAAGAAAAGTCTGATGGCCACCTGGGAAGATCTTGATAATGAGTCAGGGTCTGAAGATGATGATGCTAATGGTGAAGCTAATGTAGCTGTTGGACTAATGGCTACAACCGAATCCGATAAAGAGACACCTGAGGCAGAATCAGATGCAGACTCTGAAAGTGAAACAGAGGTATATTCTGAACTCATAAGATCTGAACTTGTAGAATCTGTCAAAGAACTTCTTGGTCATTTTAAAACTAAAACCACTGAGTTGAAGAAAGTCAAACAACAACTTGATAAGCTGTCAAAAAGACATAATTCAACTTTGTTGGAATTAGAAAATTTAAAAGAAGAAAATATCTCGTTATTGATCAAGAAGTGTAGCTGTAAATACTTAAGTGAGCAAGATGTTGCTCTGCAAGAATTTATTGCTACTGGAGTTGACAGATCAAGGGTTGCGTCCATGATCTATAGCACGTATCAGAACAGAGGATAGGGTCTTGGATTCATTGGAGGAAGCTCTAATGAAGTGATTCTGAAACATGGTCCTGATGGAGCCAGAGAAGCGTTGAAAAATCACTGTGTAAGTGAGTCTGATGAAATCAACACAGTGACTCATTCAGAACCTACAACTTCTATTTCTAAGGTTCTGACTAAGTCAAAATCTCAGAATGTAAAGGTAAAGGTTCTGAAAAACTTTGAACCTAAAGCTTCAATGATTCAGACTCTGAAACATTCAAAGTCTGATAAACAGACTTTGAAAAAGCCAGAGTCTGAAAAACAAAAGCCTAAGTTTCAAAGAAGAGAAACTGTGAAAGGCAAGTTGAAACCTAAACCAAACGGTTTCAAACCCAAGGTATGGGAGAAAACATTGCCAATGACTTCAAGACATAACTTACGAAAGGAGTTCCATGGTTCTAAGACTAACCAAAGAGGACCCATGAGAATATGGGTACCTAAGTCTGAAATTATTGATGCTGCAGGTATGTCTAAAAGGACTAGAAAAGCAGAAGTCTTGGTACCTGGACAGTGGTTGCTCGCGTCACATGACGGGAGAAAAGTCTATGTTCCTAACCCTAACCATGAAAGAGGGAGGAACCGTGGGATTTGGAGGAAACCAGACTGGCAAAATCATTGGTACTGGAACCATTGGTAACTCTCTGATCTCAATCAGTAATGTGTGGTTCGTTGATGGACTTAGACATAACCTACTAAGCATAAGTCAATTATGCGACAGTGGTTATGATGTATTGTTTAATAAGAACAACTGCACTGTGGTTAACAAAGATGATCAATCCATAGTTTTCAAGGAAAAAAGAAGAAACAATGTATACAAGATAAAATTCTCAGAACTGACTGATCAAAAGGTAGTATGCCTTTTGTCAATGGGTGATAAGAAGTGGTTGTGGCATAGACGATTGGGACATGCTAATTGGAGATTAATCTCTAAGCTTAGCAAGTTGCAACTTGTCAAAGGCCTACCAGACATTGACTATCACTCAGATGCTCTTTGCGGAGCATGTCAGAAAGGGAAAATTGTCAAGAGTCCCTTCAAGCCGAAAGAAATTGTTTCTACTTCCAGACCCTTGGAGTTACTTCATATTGACTTATTTGGACCAGTTAGCACTGCATCCTTATATGGAAGTAAATATGGATTAGTTATTGTTGATGACTACAGCAGATGGTGTTGGGTTAAGTTTCTTAAAACTAAAGATGATTCATACTCTGTGTTTAGTAAATTCTGCATCCAAATTCAATCAGAGAAGGAATTGAAAATCTTGAAAGTCAGAAGTGATCATGGAGGAGAATTTGAAAATGAGCCTTTTGAGGTTTTCTGTGAAAAACATGGAATTATTCATGAATTCTCTGCACCTAGAACTCCACGACAAAATGGAGTCGTAGAGAGAAAGAACAGAACCTTACAAGAAATGGCTAGAACCATGATCCATGAGAACAATCTGGCTAAGCATTTTTGGGCAGAAGCAGTAAACACAACTTGTTATGTTCAGAACAGAATCTATATCAGACCTCTATTGAACAAAACAGCATATGAACTCTTTAAAGGAAGGAAACCAAACATATCTTATTTTCATCAGTTCGGATGTAGGTGTTATGTCCTGAACAATAAAGTCTACCTAAAGAAATTTGATGCCAAAGCTCAAAAGGGAATCTTTTTAGGTTACTCTGAACGTTCTAAGGCATACAGGCTGTATAATTCAGAAACACAATGTGTTGAAGAATCAATGCATGTTAGATTCGATGACAAAGTGCCAAGAAGTGAAACTCCAGTGCAAGATGAAAGTTGTGCAGAATCTCAAGATTCTGATGACAACTCAGAATCTGATCAGATTCCAGAATCTGAAGATACTTCAGAAGCTGGAGCATCCCCTGAAGTTCCTAATGAAGAAGCTTCTGATGAAGCTCAAGATGGTTCTTTGCAAGCTTGTCAATCCAACCAATCTTTCAAATACAAGTCTTCACATTTAGAGGATCAGATAAATGGCAATAAAGAAAGTCCCATGAGAACTAGATCGCACTTCAGACAAGAAGAGTCTGCTTTGGGATTATTATCTGTTATTGAACCAACCTCTGTTGAAGAAGCTCTTGGAGATGAAGGATGGATTCTGGAAATGCAAGAAGAACTGAATCAATTAAAAAGGAATGAAGTATGGGATCTAGTAGCTAAGCCTGATCACAAGAACATCATTGGAACCAAGTGGGTGTTCAGAAATAATCTTAGTGAACAAGGAGAAGTAATTAGAAACAAGGCCAGACTTGTTGCGCAGGGCTACAGTCAACAAGAAGGCATTGATTACACAGAAACTTTTGCTCCAGTTGCAAGATTGGAAGCAATCAGGTTACTTCTTTCCTATGCAGTTAATCACAACATAACCCTGTATCAAATGGACGTTAAGAGTGCATTTCTTAATGGTGTCATCTCTGAAGAAGTGTATGTCAAACAACCTCCTGGATTTGAAGATTTAAAACATCCAGAGCATGTTTATAAATTGAAGAAATCACTTTATGGCTTGAAACAAGCTCCCAGAGCTTGGTATGAAAGACTAAGTAATTTCTTAATTCAAAATAACTTTGAACGAGGGCAAGTTGACACTACATTATTCAGAAAGACTCTGAAGAAAGACATTCTTATAGTTCAGATTTATGTTGATGATATCATTTTTGGTTCTACAAATAGTTCACTTTGCAAAGAGTTTTCCAAAGTAATGCAGGATGAATTTGAAATGAGCATGATGGGAGAATTGAAGTTCTTTCTTGGAATTCAAATCAACCAATGCAAAGATGGAGTCTACGTTCATCAGTCCAAATATACGAAAGAGCTTCTGAAGAAGTTCAATCTTGAGGATTGCAAAGAAATGAATACTCCAATGCATCCAACCTGCACTCTGAGCAAAGAAGATCAAGGAACCAAAGTTGATCAGAAGAGGTATGATTGGTTTTTTGTTATACCTAACTGCATCCAGACCAGATATTTTATTCAGTGTGTTGTCTGTGTGCAAGGTTTCAATCAGATCCTAGAGAATCTCACTTAACAGCTGTTAAGAGAATCTTTAGATATATGAAAGGAACTACAAATCTTGGACTTCTTTACAAGAAATCCTCTGACTACAAGCTAGTTGGATTCTGTGATGCTGACTATGCTGGAGACAGGATTGAAAGAAAATCTACCAGTGGCAATTGTCAATTCTTGGGAGAGAATCTGATATCCTGGGCTAGCAAGAGGCAAGCAACCATTGCTTTGTCTACAGCAGAAGCAGAATACATCTCAGCTGCTAGTTGTTGTACACAGCTACTCTGGATGAAACATCAGCTTGAGGACTATCAAATAACTGAAAATTGTATCCCTATTTATTGTGATAATACAGTAGCTATATGTTTGTCTAAGAATCCAATTCTGCATTCAAGAGCAAAGCACATTGAGATTAAACATCAGTTTATAAGAGACTATGTTCAAAAGGGAATTTTAGAATTCAATTCATTGATACTGATCATCAATGGGCTGATATATTTACTAAACCCTTATATGTTGAAAGATTTGATTTCATAAAGAAAAATTTGAACATGTGTTATGTCTCTGGGTAATGTGCGCCTCTGAAAACAGAATTCAGACTCTGAAAAATATTCAGAAGCTATTTGGGAATCAGACTCTCTTTTGGAGACTCTGGTAAATATAAGCTTCTGATAAACTATTCAGACTTTGGTAATGAATCTTTAGACTCTCAGAAGCTCGTATTAGTGGAAGCATGACTGTTGAGTTAAGTAAAACCTGCCCCACTACGGTGACAGTTACTTTATAGTTTCTCAGACGTGGCCTGTCTGTATTGGGTAAGAACTCAAAGGGCAATGATTTCATTACGTTGAACAAGTTACCTTCGCATTGTCCCAATACTTTTACGGCTGCATGCTATATGTATTTATTGTTTGTGTTTGTTTGTCCCCTATTCTTTCCAAACGGTTTTCAAACTCTTTCTCTATAAATACATATCACACATAACTCACTTCTCTTTTCACTCTTTGATTTTCTCTCTGAACAAATTTCCTGTTTTCAATCCTTTGCAAAACATTTTTGTTCTAAAATCAAACTCTTAGAAACCTCTATAATGGCAAGTGATCTCATCCAATCTGGTGTCATAATCAAGTCTAGAAAATCCTATGTTATCAAACCCAGAACGATGAACATTATCAAGGAGACTCTGGAAATTCAAGTTGAATCTCCAGTAGATTTTGGTTCTTTAAGTCGTCACGGAGTTGACGTTTCTTCTCATTTCTTATCACAAGGAATGATGAACTACTTTGGTATGTTGAATGGACCAACATATCAGGAGCTAGTAAGAGATTTTTGGGTTAGATCAGAAGTCAACGACAAGGATCAAGCTACACTTGAAGAAACTGTTGCAATCTCAAACAACCCCAAGCTGGCTGGCAAGAACAGAGATCAAATGGGTTTAAGACCGTACAATGGTCTTGAAGTAAGGTTTGCTGTGATGGGAATACCAGTCGTTATCACTGAAGAGGTGGTAGCTAGGGCTTGTCAAATGGAGAACTCTGGTAAATCTCAGTGGAATTTCCATAAGAAGAGTGAATGGGCTATTATCCGCAACAAACTTTTATTTGAAGGGAGACCCTCAAATAAACTGGTTGATATGCATCCTGAGCATAGGGTGCTTCTGAAGATTATATTGGACAGTATGCTTCAGAAAGGAGGAGGAACAGACACTCTGTCTGTTGATCACAAAGTTCTTCTTTATTTTCTAATCAACAAAATAAAGATTAACTTTTCAAGATATGTGATGCACCACATGTGCTGGGCGATCAAGAAAAGTCAATCAGAAACCAGAAGGAAAGTTCCTTTTGGAAGGTTAATATCTGAGATTCTGTATCAAGGAGGCCTCTTGAAGGTCTTATCAGAATCTGGTGTGGTATCAGATATTCATCTTGGAACTGTGACTGGGAGAATCATCAATGGCAAAACTCTGCAGTACATGAAGATTGTCAGAAGATTCAACCCCTCTAAGCATGATATGAGGGAATCTCATGTGCAATCTGACTTGATGATGGACTTCCCTTCTATATCCAAAGAAGATAATCCTGAAGTTCTTGCAAGATTTGTGGTAGATTATTTCAAGGATACTGGTAGAATAATCAACTATTCTGCCATTCCTGAGACTGCATCTGCAACAAACTTTTATTTGAAGGGAGACCCTCAAATAAATTGGTTGATATGCATCCTGAGCATAGGGTGTTTCTGAAGATTATACTGGACAGTATGCTTCAGAAAGGAGGAGGAACAGACACTCTGTCTGTTGATCACAAAGTTTTTCTTTATTTTCTAATCAACAAAATAAAGATTAACTTTCCAAGATATGTGATGCACCACATGTGCTGGGCGATCAAGAAAAGCCAATCAGAAACCAGAAGGAAATTTCCTTTTGGAAGGTTAATATTTGAGATTCTGTATCAAGGAGGCCTCTTGAAGGTCTTATCAGAATCTGGTGTGGTATCAGATATTCATCTTGGAACTATGACTGGGAGAATCATCAATGGCAAAACTCTGCAGTACATGTAGATTGTCAGAAGATTCAACCCCTCTAATCATGATATGAGGGAATCTCATGTGCAATCTGACTTGATGATGGACTTTCCTCCTATATCCAAAGAAGATAATCCTGAAGTTCTTGCAAGATTTGTGGTGGATTATTTCAAGGATACTGGTAGAATAATCAACTATTCTGCCATTCCTGAGACTGCTAGAGGAGGACCTCTTAAGGTCAAGGGTAAAAGGACCAAGGAAGTGGTTCTCAAGGAAGAGGAAGAGAAGCAGGAGTCTCTCAAGAAGAAGATCAAATCTACTGCTCTTCCAGGAGTGACTATTGGCGCCCCTAAAACCATAGCTCCCATGCCTTCATCAGTATCTTCTGCATCCAAGGAAATCAAGGATAGGATAAAAGAAATCAAGGATGAGAAGAAAGCCAAGAAAGACGAGAAGAAGGCTAAGAAAGATGAGAAGAAAGCGAAGCTAGGCAAGGGTGACAGAGATTATGATAAACTAGCTGAGGAAATTGCTGAAATCCTTGATGCTGACTCTGATGGTGAAGAAAGTCAGATCAAGAAGAGAAAGGTGGATGTGGTTCCTGTGGCTGAGGATGTAGCACAGAAGATAGGTACTTCTGTATCTATGATTGAGGATGAACATGCTGCTGGCAAGGCAATGGCAGCAGAAGTGGTTGCTGAAGAATTAAAGGAGGAAACTGTCAAAGAAGCTGCTAAGTTGCTTGCTTCTGCTCTAAAACAGAAGGATCATGTAGCTACAGCAGAAGCTGAATTATCAGAAGCTACTGTGTCTGATCATTATGCTTCTCCAGAAGCTTGCATTGGCACCTCTGGCAATGTAGCATACAACTCATCTTCCTCTACGAATCAAGAGTCAGAATCTGATTCAGAATCAGATAACAAACCCTTGAGCCAAATTCATCCATCCCTCAGAAATTCATCCCCCTCACCAATCAAACCCCTATCATCCCATAACCCATTGGACCCTGCAATAGTTGAATATGTTGATTCAACTATGGACAGAGTTGTTCAAGACACCATCACAGTGTCTATGAACCTACCTGCTGACCATCCTGCTCAACCATCTTTTCTCAAACCACTTCAGGCATTTCAACCTTCTGAAAAGCCTGAAGTAACCAAACAGCCATCCCCCCAACCTGAAACCATTTGTGTAGACTCTCCAGACACTCTAGATTCTCTTGAGAAACATCTAGGAGGAGAACTACCAAAGACCCCTGCTAAATCCAAACCAACAAAAGCTACAAAATCTGTTTCCAAACCAGACCCTGTACCTAAACCTACAGAAAGTCTTACCTTAGCTTCTGTTGAACCTTCAGAACCTGTTGTTGAACCAGCCTCTGAAAATCTGGAACAAGCTTCTGATATCATATCAGAACCTGTAACAGAATGCAGAGCAGAAACTAGAAGAGTTCCCCAACCTCTTTGTGATCCAATAACAATCTTACCAGAGTTTGAAACTTTTCTAGCTTTAAGAGCCTCTCTACCCTCAACCTCTGAACCTCATGACCTATTTGATTCAAATAGGATAGATGAGTTCTATGCTTCTTCAAACAATAAGCTCAAAGACATTATTGAGCAAAGGTTTGTGCCCATCCTCAATGTAAGCTATGAGGACAAGTTCTCTACATTGAAGACTGAGTTCTTGGATTTTATCACCAAAATTCAGAAGGTTGCTGCCAGGGAACAAGCACTTGTTACTGCCAAGCATGTTGAAGAAGTCAAGCAGGCTGAGAAAGCTATAACCATGGAGAAAGCTCCCATTCTGCGGATTAGAGATAAACCATGCTTTGATGAAGATCAATATAATCCAAGGGAATCAATGGTTTATAACTCTTTGAAGAGAAAACTGTACAAAGTTCAAGAAGAAGCCAGACTAGAAAGGGAAGCTCATTTAAGAAGAACTGAGGCTCTGGAAGAGATGGTCAAGAAACAGCAAGAGGATCTCCAGAAATTGATGGATCATCTTGCCAAACAAAACCAACCTTAGTTTAATTTCTTTATGTTTTGTTTGTAACTTTTGTCTGCTGTCTTCTGAACTGTTTTTACTTGCAAATTTATAAAAGTTTTTATTTAATCCTATTTGCATTTCATTTTGTGTGCTCTAAATCTTCTATGTTTTTCCCTCTGAATCTCATTTTCCTTAAAATATGTTTATACCCTTACCTTAAGTCATTTAAAAAGGGGGAGGAACTTGTTCTAAACCTTTTTGTTGATGACAAAAGGGGGAGAAGGGAAAGTATTTGTGTTTTCTCAACTGGGAGAAGGGAAAAGTATGAGATTTGTGTTTCCTGTTAAATACATATTGCAAGTTCTATGTAAAAGTTAAAGGGAAATCTGCGAAAGGTGCTTAGTTAGACTCTGAGCCCCTGTTTAAGAATCTGTTCTCCAAATTCGTTTATTATTCTGAGAATAAATTCGATTGCTTATGAATATGAATTTAATTAACTTGGATAGAACTTAGGGGGAGCTTACAAACCTCAACTTAAGAACTATCAGACTCAGGGGGAGTCAGAGCTTACAAACCTCAGATTCCGAGCTTACAAACCTCAGACCCCTTAAGTCAACTTGTTAAATTAGATTAACAACAATTGACCTTTTAAATACTAATGTTTGTCATCATCAAAAAGGGGGAGATTGTTGGAACAAAGGTGTTCAGCAATACCACATTTTGAGTTTTGATGATAACAAGGTATTAAAAAGTTGTCAATTGGATATTGCTAATATTTGTTTAAGTATGCAGGATATCAATCAAGATTTATATCTTAGAAAGTATTCTGTTTGAACAATGTTAAAGAGCATAAATCTAGAGAAGCTTGTTGCTTGTGATTCTGTATTGAAGAGAGTTTGAAGACTGTATCGAAGAGAGTCTGAAGACTGTACCGAAGAGAGTCCGAAGACTATCAGAATCTGAAAACCAAGAGAGTCTGAAGATTATCAGAAGCTTAGTGCTACAGTGAGTCTGAAGCCCGCAATCTGAAAATCTGCTAACAAGGATTTCTACAAGCATTACGATGCTAAAGAAACTCTCAAATGGAGTAACGGCTAGCTTCAAAGTCAACTTGAGCGTGGGAAGCACAAAGACAAAGAATGCAGGCCAGTACAGAGTACGTTGTACGAACTCTGTTTCCACTACTCCACTACCTCATACAGTTTGGCAACTGTGTCTACCGGTATTAATTTTCAAAGGGAATGGAATTCAAATTATGCAATTGAAGGACGATTACCAAATCAAGCAACAGATCAACAGTCATTGATTAAGCTTCAGAAATCATCCTGATGTGCTGGATGACTCAACGTCTCTTTCCTACGCCTATATAAAGGATAGAAGACTTGAAGATTTGTTGGACTCTACAACTAGAAAAACTACACTGCGTTGCTTTCGTATTCAACTGAGTCTTAACGAAAACACATCAACAACTTAGATTCTTACAAACTGAGTATTCTAGAATTTCTATGTTTTACATAAAAACAGAGTCTGTCTTTTGTTTGAAACAGAGCCTGTCTTTGTTGTAATAGAAACACGTTTGATTGTTGTCAAGTGTTTCAACTCTATTCAATTTTCTGTAATTGTGTAAGAAGTCTCTTGCTTGTGTGCTTGAGCAAAGAAGTCTCTTGGCTGCGTCCTTGAGCAAGGAAGTCTCTTAGTTGTGTCTTTGAGCATTGGAAGTCTCTTGCCTGCGTGCTTGAGCATTGGAAGTCTCTTACTGTGTGTTTGAGCAACTTGTAATTGATATTACATTTTAGTGAACTCTCCTTGGAAGTACAAGGGGGACAGGACTACTTCCGGTTTGTGGAAGGAACCTGTATAATTGCTTGTGTTCTCTCTTCTCTCTATCTCTTGATTATTTCCGCTGCATCAGAACCTAATCTCCTATCAGACTCTGATCCCATTCAGACTCTGAGTTTAAGGAATTAGATTCTCACTCTTCAAAAGCTGCGAAAAGCTAACACAATTCAACCCCTTCTTGTATTTTTCTCACCTTCACTCACAGCTGGCGGAATACGTGGTGGAGGGCGAGACTCAAGTAAAGGACGCCCTCCTATAGGAACACTTAGCCAAGGTCAAAGAAAGGATCAAAAACTTTTGATTTAAATAGAAAGCCAGCTAATGGGCCAAAATACATCAATAACAAAACAAAGATAGAACCGATAAAAACGATTGACACCCTAGTTACAAAAAAAAGGGAAGAGAGAGAAGGAAGGGGACTTAAATCATGGGTCCTTTAGGAAACATAAATGGACGAGAAACCAGGTAATATCGACATCGAATCGGCATAAAAGGCACATATCTGTCATAGAATAGTCGTCGTCTGAACCTGGAAGAGACGAAGGAATATTGGGTTTTCTCCAATTCCTCTTACAAGTTTTGTTCAAAGAACACATGAGTTTATATTCCAAGTCGAGAAGGAAAGGCCCTCAACCAACAATGACCTTCGATGTTCACGATAGCCCTTCTATATCTAGCAAGTCCCTAACGCTAAAAAAGGTTCTGGAAGACGGTAAAGACGCCATCTGTCGGAAACCCACCACTAGTCAACATGTCTAGCATCATCAATATATACCTGTCCCCATCGGATCCATGGGTAATGGCTTCACATAAGAGCCGCTTGATTTTCCCCAGGTCAGGGCTCCTTTCCTAAAACAGCTGAGACGTCAACACTATGCAGAACACCGAATGTGCACTACATGAAAGTTGCTGCATAAAGGCACGCTTGGCTGATGATCGGAAAGGTACAACAGACAACCTCTCGGCAGAATCCTAAGTACCACATCTTTGTCGGTGAGTTTCCAATGACGAACATAAGTTTCCTTGACGCCAAAAATATTTCGGGTACCAGAAGCTGCGATCTTTTTGACAATGGGGAACACCACGTCATCTGGAAGTCGTTCCATCTTTGCGAGAATTTTTTCCCTCTCGCAGAAGAAGAAGAACACAAGTATTACGAGTGGGTGATGGGCTGCGAAAAAGAGAAGATCAGAAGAATTTATAGATAGAAAAATAAGATAAATAACCGATGTGACAAACGCTTCATTTGTGTTGTTCAATAACTGCCATGTGTCCTAAAATAGGGTTGCTTCCCCGAGTTAGTGAGGAAGTTGAGAATCTCAAGGGAAACAAATTGATCACAAGAAACGCAAGGGCGCGAAACAACACACATCCCAAAAGAGAAAAACACAGGGACGAACATATTATCCAGCTGAACGACGAACAACACTCCACTTTGTTGGGATGCCTTCTAACAAGCAAAGTAGTGGAATCCACCAACAGGGTCGCAATAAGGGGGACATGAGAAGAAGGTTGGAAGAAGCAAAGGGAAACCATCTCGTAGAGCTCCTGCGCGGCTTGTGGGCAAACATCACCGCCCGCGGGAGAAACTGCTTTCCGTCTCACCATTGGGACGAAGACTATGTTACCGGCCGAAGTAAAAGAATTGAGTTAGAAGACAGCACACCCACTCGATCAGCCCACAAACACAAAAGCTAGATGGAAGATCTAGACTTCATTGACAAATCGAGAAACTTCGCAACACTAACGGAGGCCGCCAGGTACCACATGAAAGTGAGACCAAGGAACTTCGATCCAAGAAACCTTGTTATACGGCGAGCAGACATAAACGATAAGAACGCCCAGAGAAGGGACTCTAGCGGCCAATTGGTAAGGACAATACAGAGTCACCGCTATCACAAGAACAAGCACCTAAATTCCCGAAGCGTTGAATGTCCTCCCAATCCCTAGAACGTGGAACGCAGACAAGATCAAACGATATTATAGCTAAGTACTGATAGTCTCATCCTAACTCTGTGTTGAATCTTAATTCAATCATTGTAAATTTTCTTTATGAGTACTGACAAACGGGAGTCCTCTCTAAGAGGAAATACGTTTTGTTGCAAATCGTCTTCTGTTTCAGATTTGACATGACTCAAAGACTTAAAGTGAGGGATGCACTTTCGTAGAGGGCGGGTGTCAAGATTTCTGCTTTTAAGTGGAACAAAAGTCTTACATCCGTCGCGAAACCCGCCTGACGGGCTAGCCACCCTAGGGTAGAGTGTCTCGCCCCTAAACGCCCTAAAGGGGGAACTAAGCGTTGGCCGGACATGTTCCCTCGAACGGCTAATTAAACTTAAAGAAAAAGACAGTGTTGCCGCATGAAACAAAATGAATCAGCGTGGACCAAGATGAATCGAGTGCCGCATGAAACAAAATGCATCAATGCAATAAGGAGTGTGCTCGTGATTTTCGGGTATCAAAATCATTGATAGGATTTGAACCTTGAATCATTGAACTCTCAACTTTTATTCGCGGGAAGGGAAAAAGTGAGTAAAAACCCTTATAGACCTTGGATTCGGAGGTTGGTTTCGATTGGGGAAGGTGTTAGGCACCCGAACCGACTATGGTATCCCATAGGAACCTTCTACCTATTCTCTAATCTTGCGTTAAATTAATTTTACTTATCAAAAGAGTTTAAAAGTTAAAGTTAAAGAAGGGAGAAAGATGAAGCATGTTTTTGGTTATTTTTATTGATTTGGAAGGGTTGAAACCCTTTGCCTACTTACCCAAATAAATCGGGATCAAAATCAAGTAGTTCGGCTAAAGAACTTATTTGATGAGTTGAATTAATTTTAACATTTTTTGAAAAGATTTTAAGAAGAGATGAGAGGCCTCAAGGCATGAGAAGAAAATACGATGAAGTTGGTTAATTTTAATTGCACGAAATCCATGTCTAATGTTGTCTAATGTGGATATTAAATTAATTAACATTTGATTAAGGAAAATAAAAAGAAAATCACTTGGATTACAAACCAAGGTTTACTTAAGAAATTTGAATTTGATTTTTTTGATTTTTTGAAGAAAATATTTTTTCTAAACTAACGATGAAATCGCGTAACGGCGGAAAAATAAATAAGCATAAAGCGATAAATAAAGTGGAGTGTCGGTGCGCGTGTCAGTGCGTGTGCCGATTACATATTACATACCCTAAATACATTCTATGGTCTCAAAAGAAAAAAAGAAAAATAATGCGCGAAAATAAATTACATCAATTCCCTAATTATACACACTAAGTAGGATAAAAATAAATATATAACAAGAATTAAAAAGATGCATGAGATTATACTAGAGATAATGCAAAACGCAATATACCGAAATATTAAGCATAAAAATAACATCACATACTAGAATGACTACCAAATAAAATGTATGACATTAAGCATGTTTAAAAAAAATATGAAACGCAAATTTTCGAAAAGAAATATTAGTTAGAAAAATGCATGAGTTTGAAATTAAGTTAATAAGTAAACTATACAATGCATGATACTTGAAATGCTAATTAAACAAAATGCATAATATAGGAATTAAACTACTAAAAGGTAATAAATGCATAATAATTAAAACATTAGACAAAAATAGAAAAAATATGAAATGTTACTTCATAGCCTAAAATGAACTAAAACATAAGAGATAAAAATTTAAATAAACAAATAAAAAAAATGCATGATATGAAAATTAAGACACTAATAAAAATGCATGAAATATAGTCCAAATCTTATGTGAATTAATTAAAAGATAGGTGCATGAAATTGAAAAAAAAACAAAAGTTACTACAAAAATGCAGGGGGTGCAGTAGCAGAGATGGGGGTGTAAACAGCAAAACAGTAGCAACAAAATGGGCTGGGTCATGGGTACTAGAGCTGGGGCGGGTACTGGGTCAACCCATGGGTGACCCGCCCCAACTCATTAATGAATATATAAGTGTTTTTTAGTCCAAAACCTTCATTTTCCTTCTACCTTTCTCTCTCTAAAAAAAAGCACAAGCCAAAAGAGCTCCCCTCTCTCTCTAACCTTGCTGGCCGAAAATGATGAAGGAATGGCTGGAGAAGATGAATATTCATCTTCTCCGGCGAGCTTGCTCGCTCCGGTGCGGTGGCCGGCCACCCTAGGGTGGTGGCGCCGCCGCCGGAAAACACCAATCTCCTTCCTTTTTTAAAAATTTTACACTTTTCCACTCCCTCTTGTTATCCTAAACATGAATCTACCCTTAGATTTTCAAAAAGACTCACGAATAAACCTAGATCTAACAAACAAAAATCAAAAGAAAACCCAAAAGAAAAAGCATGAGAACACTACCTTATCCTTCTTCTTCTCTTTGATTCGGTTCGTTCCTTCCTTTCTTCTTGTCTTCTTCTTTGCGTTCGTTCTTCTTTCCTTTCTGTCTTCTTCTTCTTCTCTCTTTCGGATTTTTCTTCTTTTCTCGTTTGTTTCCCTTTTTCGTGTACGCTTGCCTTTGTTGAAGGTTTTGCGTTTTCGGATCTTTTCTTTGTTGTTGTGATGATGTGGTTCGGTTTTGGTATTATATTCGGATCTATGGTGTTTTCGGATTTATGGTTATGGTGTTATATTCGGATCTATGATATTTCGGATTTATGATTGTGGTGTTTGGTTCGATTCGACCGCTTGTGTTACGGTTCGGTTCGAATCCGTAATTGAGGTGATGGTATGATTTGTATTTTCTGTGTTTGAGACGTTTATGAATCTTTATGATCTTTTGAGTTGTGGTTATTGTTTGAAAAAAAGTTGCTGGAAATTATCCAAAGTTTTGAATGTTCTTGAGAAAAATTTAAGAGAAAAGTATGTTTGATCTGATTTTTGTGAGGCAGTTGAAAAAATTGTGTTTTCTTGGAAATTTGTGCCTGACCTTGATTAACTATGACAAAACCCTTAAGTATCTGATGCATTGAATGGACGAAAATACCCTTGGCTGAGACTTGGAGAAAAAGTTGGACAGGACCAATGACAAAATGACAAGTGGACTAAAATGACTTAAAAAAATAAAATCTGATAAATAAATAACGATAAATAAATAAATGAAAAAAAGAAATAACTAAATAAATAATTAAAAACGAAAATTAATAAAAGAAATAATAAAAATGTCCCGTCGGAACCAAAAAATGAGGTATTTTAAAATACCTCTCTGCCGAAATTTCGTCTGATACGACTGAGATACGCGGCATTTTTACGCTAATTAAAACAATAAAACGACGACGTGAATAAAATGAACTTTAAGAACGCAAACGTTACATTACACTAAAATACGCACAAAACGCGAGTAAAAAAAATTACGAAATTAAATACGCGAGCGATATTAAAAATAAACGACGAACGAAAAATAAATGTGACCACAAGTACGAATAAAAACAGATATTACAAAAATTAGCGCGCGAACGAACGACTGAATAAATAAAAAATAAGTTGGTCAAAAATTAGGGTATGACAAGGAGCCACAAATCTCAACCTACCGCCGAATGAAACAAAATGCATCGGTACAGACCAAGAGAATTCGAGCGCCGCATGAAACAAAATGCATCAACGCAATCCAAACCGAACTGTCGGGCAATCCTACCCAATGTGGCATTAAATAAAAATGCAAATTTAAAATGTGGCATGAAATAAAAATGCATACAACACGAAACGCACCATAAAGAAAATGCGCAAACACGGAAGGGGAAGAGAAAACTCGGTCGGAACAAAAGCAAAGCAACAAAGGAAAGAGAAATGATTTTATGTTTCTTTACATTAAAATATTCAAATCAATTACAAAAGGGGTCGCCAAGGCTGAGCAACGCAAAAGAAAAATAGTTGCTAAACAAGATAGGCATTTAAGAATTTTTTTTCAACCTACGGGTGACGAAAAATGGAAAAATAGACTCCTTTCCTAACATACCAAACCCAGCCGCCCGAGGAATGAACCAACCCGAAGCCCGGGCGGGTGCAAATATGGACCTCGAAGCACGAGCCAAACCACCCTACCTGTCGACAAACGAGGCAGTCTGGCTGTAAACAAGCCCAATTTAGAGCGAATCGGGAACAACCAAGCAAGACACCTCCAACCAAGAGAAGACTCAAATCCTTCAGAATCGAAGAAGCGACTCAGTTGGTGGTACAAAGCTCGCATGGGGGAAGCCTAGTCCCGTTAACCTCGAGGATCCAAGACCCTAGACAAAAGCCTTGTCAAATCTCCGTACTTATTATTACACCCAGAGCCCCATAAGAATGCCTCTGGACCAACCCAGGCGTCGTTAGGTAACAGAGCAAAACAAGACTAGTCTTCGTCTTAACAGGATGGAACAAGACGAGTCATTCATCTCAGCTGCAACACCTGTGACATTGACCAAAACTTCTCGAAGAAAGACAATAATCTCACCATGGGTCCCCCGCTCTAACCGGACTTGGAAAAGCTTTCAACCGGCTTAACTTATTTCTCTCTACCGCAAACTATCGATAAAAACACATAAAACCCGCTTCCACAACCCATGAAGGGAGAAACCATTTCTCACTTCAACTCAAACGATAAGCGAAAAAGGAACCCATACGGGTTCAAAGGAAAAGGGAAAACAAAAAGATCTGAAGAGGAGGAACAAAAAGCGTTTTCAGGTAACCATATTAAAGAAGAAATTGACACTTGCGAAGAAAGAACAAAGGAAAATCCTCCCTAAATAGCCTCGAGACCGTCTAAATCAACAAACCAGACTGGCTAAAAATAAAGGGCCAGGATCAAAGCGGTTGATGATAGCCTCGGAAGAAAAGAGGTGAAGTAAAAACAACGCGCGCGTGTGATGATTCTCTGGGAGTGCGTAAAACTCATGAAAGAGACACGTGGAAATCATAATTAAACGACTGTGTCATCGGGAACAAACATTTTCACTGAAGCAGCAAATGCCAACTACTCCCACTAACTTACAATCGAGCTCCACTTCCTTGCGAGGGGAGTCAACTTCCTAAAAACAACGCACCAACGGGCACCACCTTCCCGCAGACGGAATTAAGTTTCCCGACAAAATGCATTGGAGGTCGTCGGACAAACTGTAAACAGACGCCGCCTCCTTGAGGGCGGACTTAAGATCCCTGACAAAATGCACCAAGAGTACTCATACGAAGATGTCAACGAATGACCTTATCAAACACCTCTTCCCACTTATAAAGCCATTTTGCCATAAAAGAAACAATGGTTTGGGGGGGGGGGGGGGGGGGTAATTGTTCTGGACCGGTCATAAGACCAACTGCACGACAACACGTGGCTGGACTTAAACCGCCTTAAGACTACACACCCAAATGAGCACACAAGTTCGCGTGCAGCACACATCACAAGAGCTCTCTCTCGAGCAAGGATTACCGTACACGTGTCTTGCTCCGCCCCGAATCACACACCGCATAACCCGGAGATGACTATGGCTAACACACGCTTATATAATGGTGAACTTGCTTCACCCTCAAGTTCCACTACTGACTTGAGCGTCAGAGTGTTAACGTGCCTGCAGGCACCTTTCATTCCGTCGTGAAGGCTCATCGCCGCCATGCCAAAAGCAGTTACCTTCAGAATGAAGCATTTTCTACCACCAGTGTTACTCAACCATTCTCACCGAATAGATCACATATTATGTTGGTTTCAATATTAAATTCAAGTGGCCTTAATAGCAATATTTGAGGGTGCAATTCTCGAAAAAAATTCTACGCTGTAGTAGTTACTCGCACAGTTGTGGATTAGCTTGTTTTATGCTGGAAGTGCGTGGGTCATAATCTACCTTGCACAATCTTGGGCACTACCATGAAACGTTTTAAAGAGAGCGAGCTAGTCATAACTCAACTTAGTAACAACTTCGGTAGATGAAAGTTCTTTTTCAAAATAGAAATTCAAAAATATCAGTTTAGATTCTAACTTCTTCGAGAGTCGGGGTAGTCATCAAAGTCTGACTTCTTCATATTTTGACTTGCAACATAGCTTTTCTTGAAATCTCTTTGCTCTTAAATTTTTTCTTTCAGAACCAATACATTAAAAAGATATTGTATAATTTTTGTCTATGGTCCTGCACATTTGAACAAATATTAGGATATCCAATTGATCTTTTAAACCTTTGTTATCATCGAAACATGGGAGACATTATTTAAACTTATGTTGTTCCAACACAAGTCTGAATGATTTAGATTTTCTTTCATTTTGGTACTTGAATAGGGGTCAAAATTGGATGATAATTTGATGTTCATCACAGTAAATAGTTTGGGCGTGTGGATTTATTTCAAATTTTGTTAAGTGGTCCTAAACACTGTTGGGATGTTTTATTTTCTTGCTTTTTGTTTTTTACTAGCTTTGTCTTTATGTCACCTTAGTTTTTGCAATTTTCCCTCTTTATTTGAATTTGCTTAGGGTGTTGTAGATCCATCTGCATCTTATTTATTTAAAAAATAAATAAAAATTATTTGTAAGGATACAAATATTAAAAAACGACCACATGACTTACACAATTAACTAACACAGCGTAAAGCATAGTGCTAGTAAAATAATATAAACAACTAAATTGAATCTTTTGTTTTATTTATTTCTTATAGATATTTTATAATGTGCTGATGTAGATGATTATTCATTTCGTATTGTTACTTTTGTGATACATGATTTCAAGCTTTTATCACAACACCAATCCTACCCATTTGCCACAACACCATTTTTCTGGTTGATATACAACAGAACTAGGATATGGCTATAAATATTTTTTTAAGTCTTCAGAATGATCAGGACAAGTACTCTATGTGCTTCCAATTAAGGTACTCACAACTACTAAGACCAATATCAATAATTTCAAAATCATCTTCAATGTTGTTTTCAGTATGAATTTGCAAAATATTAAAGAAAACAAAAGCCAATACACTTTCAATAGTATGTGTGCTATATATTAGTAAAACAAACATTAGTATTCTGATGTAATAATTTTAAATCTTTAACATTAAACACAAATTTACGGTAAGAAAATTATTAACTTACAAATTTATTTTATTTTGTGATTTTTTTTATTAACTTTACTACAAATTTATGTTGAATATATTTTTACTAAAGAATATAATATTTTTTTAATAAGGAACATGGTTAATTTATTATTCAATTGAAATTTTGTTTAATATTAAAGTTGTATTAACTTTTATTTTAAACAAAGGAAACTTGCCAAGAAAGCAAGCAAATAAAAGATATATATAAATAAAACAGAAAAGATACAAAAAAAAGAGGGGGGACATAAAACTAACGCTCATAACATATAAGAGAATCTAAAATAGGGGAGACCCATCCCATTTCTAGCAAAATCTTCTCTAATCTGAGAAGGAAGGTGATCCCACCAAAAGTACTAATCCAATGTCAGTTTATGAGCATAATGGTTCCCTTCTCTATAAATATGAGAAACCATAAAAGACGTTGAGGAAATCAAAGGTAAACAATTGTCCCACCTATTTCTTAAGTTCCAAGGCACAATGGATTTAGACTTAAAAGCCAAAGTGACCAACATTGAGTCTGTTTCAATCCATAAATGGTTCCAAATTTTAAGAGATGCCATTTTGATAGAAATCATTGATCCATTAAGCTCAGCAGTCCTAGAATTACCAATGCCAAGGTTAAAAGAGAAGGTTCCCAGGAAATCAGCATTACAATCTCTAAACACTCATCCACAAGAAGAAGGCCCATGGTTTCCTTTGGAAGCTCCATCTATATTGCATTTTATCCAATTAAAAATAGAAGGCTGCTAAATGACCTCCTTAATTGTAGGAGCATTTCCCCATCTTAAACTAATTGATAAAGCTTTAAGAATTGTTAAGTCATGAATAGAAGATCTAGCAGCCAGAGTAGAACAGTTTCCAGACAAGAGATATTAGCAATAATGAGATTAATAGTTGTTCTATAATTGATTTTCCTGTCTTCAAATCTACTATTATTCATGCAGTACCAAATTATATTGAAACAATTGATAATGGTTGAGAGGACCACTAACTTACACAAAGGAGACCAGCTTATATTACATAAACCAATAACATCTGGAATGTTATCAAAAATCACATTGCATTTTCAAAACATTGCTCAACCAATGCCATATATGTTTAGAAAACTCACATTCAAAGAGAATGTGTTTAGTTGTTTCAAAGTGTGAGCTACAAAGACTACACATTGAAGGCAAATAACAACCTCTTGCAGATATGTTGTCATCAGTAGGTAACTAGTGTTGCAAGCTTCTCCATAGTAAAATAGATTTAGAGGATGGAATAGCACTATGCCAGATAGCCTAAGCCCAAGCTATATTTTGACCAAAAGGACAACGTTGCAGGTAAGCTTCCTTGAAAAAGATTTCACCATTCTGAGAGAGAATCAAGATCAACTTGTCATCTTTTTCATTAACAAGAATGATGACCTTGTTAATGAATCCTTTAAGATTGGGAAAGATTGATCTAAACTTTGAGGAATGTTCCATCTAGCATTGGTGATAAAGAGATTAACAGTTGCTTGCAAATTTTTATGAATAGAAGGATGCATGTCTAATGTAGAAATTAGGGGCTCTCCACACGAATTTGACCAAAAATTAATGTTTGCACCATTACCAATAAGCCAGGAAGAATTATTGATCACCTTTGAGTGTTTATGCTTAATGCTGCTCCAAATGGACGAGGAAATGTAATGAGAAATGGAATTTTGATTCTTCAAGACTATACTTCTTAGAAACTGAGCCCATTGCATATTTGAATGAACTAGTTCCCATCAAAGCTTAAGATTAGCCCCTTCATTGATCATAGACAAAGACCTTAAGCCTAAACCACCCTCTTTTCAGAGGAGAACAAACTTTATGCTAAGGAACTGTGACTAATTTTCTTTTATTCATATCCCAACTTCAAATAAAGTTTCTAATCCATCTTTGCAACATTTTGATTAAATTTACTGGCTAGGAGTATATAGAAATACAGTGAAGGAGCATACTCTGAATGCTCACTAGCTGCACTCTACCTGCAAGAGATAACAGGGATGCCTTTGAAAATAGGAACCCAAAGATAGGTAAAGGGAATAGTGGCAATATTGAAACCTATCTGGTGAGATAGTTTTGTGAGTCTTTGTGGAGAGATTGATCCTGTAAATACGAAAGACTTATGTGAATTCAAAAATTGACCAGAAACCTGAGAGTTATTGATGAAAAGATCAGTGAGAACTTGAATATTTGCAGCAGTGCCTTCACAAAAGATCATAATATCATCTGCATAGAGGATGTGTGAAGGAGCTGGATTATTTTTAGAGCCTTGAATAAGACTTAAGGCACCTTCTCTAACCAACTTATACTAATGCTTCTGCTCATTATTATTCAACAAGGAAGAAAAAAAGAGGGGACAATGGATCTCCCTGTCTGACCCCCTTCTGCAACAAAAGTATCCATGATGTTTCCCATTGATAGAGATAGACATGTTTGAAGAAGAAAAGATAGAGTGTATCCAATTGCAAAATTTTCCATTGAAATCAAAAGACTTGAGAACATTAAGGAGAAAAGACCAATCAAGAGTATCAAAATCTTTGGAAATGTCTACTTTGAAAGCTAACTTACCACCAGAAGTTTTCTTGTCTAAAACATTAATAACTTCTGAAGTTAAACAAATACAATCCTTAATACTCCCTCCTTTAAGGAATCCTCTCTATTGAACTGAGGTTATAGTTGGCATGATTAAGGCAAGCTTATCATCAAGAATCTTTGAAATGATTTTGAATTTGAAGTTTGCAATATCTATTGGCATGTATTGATGAACTGAATATGCAGGGTTAGTATTAGGAATAAGCACAAGTAAATTAGCATTGAAATTAGGTAATAGCCAACCAGAAATAAAGAACTGTAATACAGCTCTAAACACATCATGTTTGACTATTGACCAATAATATTGAAAAAAGAATGCTCCAAAACCATCAGGTCCTGGAGCACTATATTTGTTTAAAGAGAAAACTACATTTGAAATTTCATCTAATGAGGGAAGAATAGTTAACATATAGTTAATTCTATCTGTAATCGAATTTGGAATGACATCCTCAATTAAGCTATTTTGAGTAACATTTGTATATGTAGTGAAGAGATTTTTGAAATGATTAACAACATGGGCTGAGACAACATCATGATCAGTTAGCAGATTAGCACCCCCTCTCATGGTTGTAACGAGGCTTGAGGAGTTTATAATTTTTGCAATTCTATGGAAGAAGGCAGTATTTCCATCCCCTTCATAATGCCACTTGATTTTAGATTTCTCATGCCAAAATAATTCTTCAATGTTCAAAGCATTTTCCAAGTTCGTTTGATCAGTCTTGTCTTGCTTCATCAAAATATCTGAATGACCCAAAGAGTTAATCTTTTCTTGACTTTCATCAACAACTTTATAAGCATTGGAGACTTTAGAGTGGATATCACCAAATACTTCTTTGTTCCATGTCTTCAATTTTTCTTTTAAAATTTTCAGCTTTTGAGATAGACTGAACATAGAGCAACCAACAACACTAGATAACCAAACTCGCTTAATGACATTTTCATAATCAGGGTGTTTATGCCACATTTTCATAAATTTGAAGGAGGATGAATATTGGATATTCTAGTTTTTGAAATCTAAAAGACGGGGAAAATGATCTGATCTTAATTTAGTTAAGGTGCTTACACTGGTTGAAGTATATGCATTGGTCCAATTGTTATTTACAATAGCTATGTCAAGCCTCTCCTGAGTGTCGAATCTTCTCTTCCTCCCATTGGACCAAGTATATTGAGCACCTCTACTATGCATGTGAATAAGGTTGTTAGCATCACTCCATTGTTGAAACTCTTGTATTGGAATTATGGCAGGACAAAAGCTTCCTTTGTGCTAATGAGATCCCAATATAACATTGAAATAACCTATGCAGCACCGAGGGAGAACATGATGAGATTGAATCTGAGAGATTGTACTCTGACAAGTTGAAGCATAAACTGCAGTAAGGCCAAAAGTTTTACCATTCATTACAACTGAAAAGGATATTTGTTGGTCATCAACAGATAGTAGGGTAGGGTTTAGGTGAATAGAACATAAGCACCAAAGGTTAGGAATCAAATTGTTTATGCAGTTAATAGAAAACACTTTGAGACCTAACCTATGAATCCATAAGGTGGAGATATTTGATATATAGATCCAAGGTTCTAACTAAAAAACAAAAATTAGGTTTATGTTTGGTTAAAACTTTTTTAAGTGCCAATTTTGTTGGGGAATTGGTGATTCAGAACTGGCTTTAGAGTTCTCCTCATTATATGTGTTCTCTGCAACATTCTCAATATCATAATCATTGTTATTTAATTGTGTAACATCCATAAATTCTGCGTCATTTGAACTTTGATCATCATCAACAATAACTGGATATTTATAGAGTGTCTTGTTGTCATCCAGTTGCAAAGCTTCATTCACTTCATGCTCAAAAACAATGTCCTCTTGACTTTTCAATCATTCTCCTGACTTAGTTGTTGATACCTCTAAGTTCACAGTCTCAGTATTCTTTCTCTTCACAGGAACATAAGTTGGTTTTGATGGACCGTTCTTTTGATCATCCTATCAATGTGATGACCAGTGCACTTACAATAGATACAAAAGTCCGACAAGTTCTCATACTCCACATCAACAAAAAAAGCATAGCCTTTTCTTTCCATTAAGATTCTATCTCTCAGTTTCTCATTCAAATTCATGTCAATCAAAACTCTAACATAATGACCAAATGACCTTCCAAACACAGACTTACTTGTGATATTGTCAGTGCATATAGCAATTGCAAAAATACTTTTAGGTCTCCAATACTCTTGTGATAAGCCATAGATGCGCAACCAGACTTGAGAAGTTATTTGTTGATGTAAACTAGGATTAAAATCATTGATTCATGCAAATAACTTCAAAAACCCAGGATTGAAATTCCTGGATCGTATTGACCTAACCCTTCTCATGTCTTCCACTGATGAAAACGAAAATTCATAGAACCCTTTGCCTATTGCTGGTAACTTAGATCGTAAGTTATCAACAGTTATAGGTGCTGAACCCTTAGGCCATAGAATTCTACCCTGCAAATTGTACTTGCATGTTATCAATCCAGCCTCATACTATTCTTATGGTATTTCAATGGAAAATATACCACCTTTTAGACAAGGCTTAGGTAGTTGGCTCAAAGGGATGTCACAAACATTGCTCAAAGCTTGAGCAAATGTCTTTTGTTGGGAGAGAGATTGTGAGGAAGCATTGGATGGTGTTATAGAGGATTGGATGGGATCAGATTGGAGACACCTCCAAGGAATGATGACGGGTGGAGTGGTGGTTAGGGCGTTGGTTACGACAGATTGTTGGTGGGGAACGGTGGTTAGGTAAGAAAGTTGATAAAAAGCTAGGAACAAAGAATAATCTCACTAAAATAGTCTAGAATAACACATATTGTTTTTTTCATTCTGTCTTTCAAGTTGAATTAACTATTAACTATAGAACATCTTAAAGAAATTCATTGTAATGCTAAATATTAGTTACAACTAGAGAAAATATTTAACAAATGTTTAAACTACACTATAGATTTGACTAAAAAATACACCTAAAATTATTTTCTATATGATCATTATAGTTTTAATTATACCATAATAAATTACAAGAATTAATTTTTTTGACCTTAAGCAGATTTATATATTGTTTGGATTGAATAAGTTGTTGGTCCCTATAAATATATCATTTTTCATTTTTAGTTCCTATAAATATTTTTATAAATAATAGTCTCCTAAGTGATTTTGTTGAAAAGTTGTGTGTTGATGTTAAAATTGGTTAAACATGACCCTATATAGAGAAAGTAAAAATGAAAGATAAAATATTTATTTGGAGCCTCTCTATTCTATACATCGTCATGTGTGCAACCTTTAACATTGATGAACAAATTTGATGACAAAAAACATATGTGGACCATTGTTTGAATATTTTTTATATTACTTTTAGTTAGTGAGTTACATTCTTTTCATTACCTTTATTGTTTTACTATTCAGGGGAGTAACTAAGTATGTCATACCAAGCTCTAAGAGCTTGATTTAGTCCATATAGTGATCTTTTCTATTTGCACACAAATTCTGGATGTTTTAAATCTTTAAATTCAGGTGGTTGTTTGACATAAACTTATTAAAAAGTAAGACCATTTAAGAATTAACTATTAACATCCATTTAGTATACATGTTCCTTTTTTGTTGTTGTACTTGAAGTAAAATAATATCACAAGAAAGGGGGGTTTGAATTGTGATGTTATAAAAATTACCTATTAAAAATTCTCAACAAACACGTAAGTAATTGATATTTGGTTAGCTAGAAAATAATCAAGATTTAATAAAGAGAATGTAAATGTGTGTGAATGATAAATATAAGGAAAATGCTATTTATCTAGAAAAATATCATCAAGAATTTTTCAAGAAACATCAAGTTTTAATTGCATGATTTATTTGTCCACTCCTTATTTTTCAGCCACACCTCCTTAAATTGTGGCAAATAGTGCATTGTGATTGGTTCCTCTTTATTCTTGAAGAATTTTTGATGTTATTTTTCTAGAGATATAGCATTGCTCTAAATATAAAGGAGATAGGGAACACAAAATACATCCTGGTTCACCCAACATTAGCTATGACTTAATCTCAATTCCTTATTTTTTTTAGATCTTTTTGATCTTTACAACAACTTCTTTTAATCCGTACTGGTCTAGACACTTGCTTTTACGAGCAAGCTTATTACAACCATTGTGCCTTTTGCACAATATCAATTTCTTTTACAAAAGTGAGTAGATTTGAAATAGTATTAATCTTTTTTGAAATATTTAATACTTAATACGAAAATGGTGGCTAAGCCAGGTTGGAAGCACAACGAAAATTAAGAAACATCAGAGTTTCAACCTTTTCGAAATTAAGATTGAACATGAACACATACATGCATTGTCATGGGGAGAAACTAACATATCAACAAATAAGCTAACATAAGTTGTTTCATATGATTTCTAGAAAATAAGCTAGCCAATGTGGGGTTTCTATCTTAAGGAACTCACGTTTAAGCACTTCTGACAACTTTTACAAAATAACTTTTGCTTTAAATCCACTGTCAAGCTTTTACTCTTCTTTCAATCCTTAAATCTCTACTCCAACTTTGATCCTTATCATCCAAACATGCATAAATAACACTAAAACCACACATGCAACAACTTAAATTCACAACTTAAATAACACTAGTGTCCTCTATTTTGCTTACATTCTTATGATTCTCGTATGTTTTCTCAGTTGAATAATATTGCATCTTAGCAATCTAATTAGGTGGGATATTACACCCTTTGATCACATTTATAAGCAAAACACTACTTGTTAGATTTATTGAATACTTAATGTATATGGTATATATTATAGATCAATACATTATGCATTTAATGAACCTAAAAAAGTAAATTTTTGCATATAAATCTGAACAAAGGGAGTTGATTTCAAAGAATTGTGTGCTTTGTAAATGCTACAATGAAAGGAAACTAATGCAATCAATGTTTTTGTTGAAAATAAGGAAAGAATTTTCATGAATCAATAACGTGTTGTATATATTGTTAATGGAATTATGAGTCATGTTCACTATACCGTCGAAAATAACATTTTTAATGAATGCAAATTAATCACCATATATTAAAGGCTTAAATGCACTTTTCACCCTCTATGTTTCAAAAAGTTGCGATTTTAGCCCCCTTATAAAAAAAATGGATATTTTGACCCCCTAACTTTTGGCCCTCTTTTGAATGGTTGGTTTTATGCAAATTTCTCAGTCTCTGATGGTGTAAGCTGGCATGGGGATAGAAGGATGTTGATAAGTGGAGTCTAAACTTGCATGGTGTCCAAACTGGTATGAAAAATGGAGTCCAAACTGATAAGTGGGTCCTTTTTTAGGGGGACCAAAAGTTACACCATGCCAGTTTGGAATCCATTTATCAACATCTTTTTATCCCCATGCCATTTTACACCATCAGAGACTATGAAATTGTCATAATCTCCGTCAAAATCAGCTAATCAAAAGAGGGCCAAAAGTTAAGGGGTCAAAATATCCATTTTTTTTATAAGGGGGTCAAAATCGCAACTTTTTGAAACATAGGGGGTGAAAAATGCATTTAAGCCTATAATAAAGATGTCTTAACAATAACAAAAAGAAATGATTAGAAACTCATGCTTATATATTTATAGTTTTCTCTGGAATAACCAAAGTTTTAGCACCAGAATGTCAAGAAACTAAGTTACATAGTAAAAATAGTTACATTCTTGTCATCATCATATTATAATGATGTGGTTTTTAATAATCTTTAATTTGAAATGAATTTAGTTTTATAATTTGTGATTAGGTGATTTCTCATAAAATGTTTGCATTTTGTAAATTCCCGTAAAATTGGATTTAACATGTGAATGAATAAGGATAAGAAAATTAGAAATTTGGCAAGTCTCATAATCTATTTGGGGTAAAATAGTCTAGTAGAGATAAGTAGGGAACTACGGGTTCGAACATGCATCTCATCATATAACATACACCTATGAGAGAAAGTCTTATCTTTTCTATCCATCATATTTTAATTTTAATTAAAAATCTTAGATATTTTCATAATTTTGTAATCCTTTTGTTCCCCATTATTAGTTCTACTAAAACCTGCAAGGGTCTGCTGATTCTGTACGTGTTAAACTAATCCCTCGATTCGGGTTCACGTGTATGTTGTCTTCATTAAATCGGGTCTTTTTAGTATTCCTAATCCACGATTCTTTGATGTTCCAGATACGTTCAGATCTGCAAGTCTCAAAGATTCAGATCTTCTTTCATTATGGTACTTCAATAGAGGCCAGAAGTGGATGATAATTTGATGTTCATCGCAGTAAATAGTTGGGCGTATGCATTGTTAGTTATTGCATTGGCGGTTAAATCCACTCTCCATTTTGAGGATCTGGTCTGATGCTCGTCAACCATGCACCTCATTTTTGTAATTTTGTTTCATATCCGTACATAGGTACGTTAGATTGTGTGTGGTGCATACTGATTTGTTTCATATTTAGTAAAGCGGTCCTGAACCCTATTGGGTTGTTTTATTTTTCTTGTTTTTTGTTTGTACTAGATTAAGCTTTATGTCCGTCTAGCTTTTACAATTTTCCCTCTTTATTTGAATTTCTTTAGAGCGTTGCAGATCCCTCTATATCTCATTTGCTTAAAATAAAATAAAAAATTATATGCAACAATATAAATATTATAAAACTAACAACATGACTTACAGAATCCACAACACACAATGTAAAGCTCGGTGCTAGTAAAATAATAAAAGCAATTAAATTGAATATTCAATTTCATTTATTTCTTATAGATATTTTATAAAGTGATTGATGTAGGTGATTATTCATTTCGTATTGTTACTTTTGCGATAGATTATTTCAAGCTTTTATGACAACATCAATCAACGCATTTGCTACAACTTCTAGTTGATATACAACATAATTAGGATATGGTTGTAAATGTTTTTGTAAGTCTTTAGAATGATCAAGAAGGACTATTACTCTCTGAGCTTCCAACAAAAGTACTCACAATTGCTAAGACCAATATCAATAACTTCAAAATAACCTTCATTGTTGTTTCCATTGTGAATTTGAAAAATATTAAAGAAAACAAAAATCAAAATACTTTCAATGGTGGTGTGTGCATGCCTATATATATATATATATATATATATATATATATATATATATATATATATATTAAAGCTTTAACATTAAACACAAATTTACGGTAAGAAAATTATTACGTTGCAAATTTATTTTATTTTGTGATTTTTTTTGACTAACTTTACTTCAAATTTAGGTTGAATATATTTTTACTAAAAAACATAGTATATTTTTTTTATAAAGGAACATGGTCAATTTATTATTCAATTGAAATATTAAATATAGAACATCCCTATTCATGTTGTATTAACTATTAAATATAGAACATCTTAAACCAACTTCATGGTAATGCTAAATATTAGTTACAACTAGAGAAAATACTTAACAAATGTTTAACTTACACTATAGATTTGACTGAAAAGAAATATGCCTAAAATTATTTTCTATAAAGATCATTATAGTTTTAATTATGTCATAATCAAATACACAAGTTAAAAATAGTTTCCTTAAGCAGATTTAAATATTTTTGGATTGAATAAGTTGTTGGTCCATATAAATTTATCATTATTCATTTTTAGTTTCTATAATTATTTACATAAATAACAGTCTTGTTATTGGTTTTGTTGCAAATTTGGTTGTTGATGTTAAAATTGGTTAAACATGACCCAATATAGAGGAAGTAAAAATGAAAGATGATATATTTATTGGAGCTTCTCTATTCTATACATCGTCACGTGTGACACCTTTAACATTAATGAACAAATTTGATGACAACAAATAAATGTGGACCGTTGTCTGAAAAAGAGTTAGAGGAACTTGAAAGAAAAATGATTTATATAGACCAAGATCTTATTTAAATTGTTATATTTAATGTACTTATTATTCAATTTTGTTCTTATATAGTAGTTAGAATAATTTATATATTACTACTTTTTGTTAGTGAACTTCCAATGTTTTCATCACCTTTATTGTTTTACTATTTATGTGAATAATTAAGGTTGTTAGAACAAGCTCTAGGAGCTTGCTTTAGACCATATAGTGATCTTTTCAATTTGTACACATATTCTGGATGTTTTAAATCATCGAATTAATGTGATTGTTTGACATAAAATTATTAGAAAATAAGACCATTTAAGAATGCACTATTAACATTCATTTAATATACATGCTATTTTTTTGTTGTTGTACTCTCTCTATAACATCCATACTTAAAATAAGATCATATTGTCATTTAAAGATGTTAAAAGTTAGAATGATGCTAACACAATATTTGAATTATCACAGTACTATAATAGAATGATCACAATACCATATTATAGTGGTTTCAGTATTAAATTCACAGTACCACTACGGAAATAAACAACATGAACCATAAGACTAAGAATTAACCAATAAATCCCCAAACAAGAAAACCCACAGAAACTTTCGCCATTGCTCCATGAACATAACTTTCGCCGTTGTTATTTACCTAATTAAGTGAGAAACCCATAGAAAACCCATGAACACACTTTCCAAAACAACCATCACCCACCATGGCAGCAGCACGTAAAACACTAGTAACAGTGAAACCATCAATTTCAATACCTTTCAATCTCATATCCACAAAACACCTAAGTGCCTCACGAGGAACACCGTTTTTCACATACCCATTAATCAAAGCAGTCCAAGCAACAATATCCCTTTCAGGACTTTCATCAAACACTTTTCACGCACTTTTCATAAACCCAGAACACCCAAAAGCCAAGTTGTCAGCAAAAATATGAGAGGGAGAGGTCGCGTCGCTGTGAGAGAGGACCGACTGCATCATCACCGCAACCTGGTCCGCCGCGACCTTGAGAGAGAGGATCGGCTGCATCAACATCGCAACCTGGTCCGCCGGAGGTCCTTGTCTCCGGCTGAGAGAGCAATTTGGGGGGGAAGGGGGCCAAGCAGGGTGCCTCTCAAAAGGGGGGATGGGGATGATTGGCTTGTGGTGAGTCCTAGGAGGAGGAAATCGTCGAGACAGGAGGTAAGAGGTCGGAACAGATTAAGGTCGTACCAGCGTTTTTGGGATTGGGATGAGGCGGGGCTTCGACAGTCTAGGATGGGTGATTCTCGGTGGGTCGATAGTGGCAGCGACGGCGGAAGGTTTCCCGGTAGGCAGGCCGATCGTAACGATCGGCGATTTCCATCTTAAGCGGCGCGCGGTGCAGTCCGGAGCTATCCAGGTTCGGCGGCGCGAGGTTTTGGTAGGGAACAACATCGACGGTGGGAGGAGGCGCTGCTGCAGCGGCGAGGGTCGGGGGAGATGCGGTTGTTGCGGCGTCCGTCTGCACCTCATCAGGACGATGATCTTCTGCCACGCGCAGTCGTCTCCCTCAACAACGATGCCGCCATTGTTCCTCAGCGACGCAGGTTTGTTACGTTTTATTTTACAATCTTTCCTCCGTTAATTTCGAATTTTTATCTTCGCAAAGGTTTCGAGGTCTGTGGCATGCTGAAAGAGGTTGTTATCCCTAATCGTTATAATGTTAAGGGGGAACGGTACGGATTCGTGAGATTTTCCAATGTCCGGGACGTCAGTAAACTTCTGAAGGCGGTGAACGCTGTGTGTTTTGGAAATTTCCATATTGTGGCAAAGGTTGCTAATTTTGACAAGGAGGCAGCTATAGCGGTAGCTTCTGAGACCAAAGCTAACACTGTTGTTGATGTGGGGAACGAGGAACCGGTCGCTGTGTTGGCGCCTAAATCTGCCCGTGATGGAGGAGAGGGGTTGAACCACGGTAAGGAGGCGGGTGGTGAGGGACCTATTTTAGAACTGCGAGGGGCCACGGGCACCCAGGAGCCGGTTTCGGATGTAGGGGTGAGCGCCGAAGCTGTGGTGATGGATAAGAAGAATCAAACGAGTGCACCGTTAGGTAGGAGGAGGACTGTGGGTCAGGTGACGGTAGGTGATGTGCCCGTGAGGTTGGGGGACGGAGAGCGTACCGATCACGTGTCAAAAGGGGGCAAGGGTGGCACGGTCAGGCGTCCACATGCTATTTTAAAAGTCGGAGGGCAACCTTCAATCCAAAAACAGGTGCGGAAGTACCGGTCCCAGACGGAAGATCTTCTTTGGGCCCGGAATGGCGTTACTACTACTGTGCTTAATGGCGAGAGTGTGCCCCTTATACAGGATAGAATTGCGGATGCGGGTGTGACCGGTGCAGATAAGGTCTTTGTACGCAGTACCTCTGATGTCAGCGTGACTACAATTTTAAATGATGCTAAGGAGTTCTTCGCCCATTTCTTCTCTAATGTTGTGCGCTGGGAGAAGAATGTCACGCCTTTTCAACGGGGGGCTTGGGTGCGGATGTATGGTATTCCGTTGCATGCTTGGAATGAGGGATTCTTTAAACTGTGTACCTTGGACGTCAGTAGATTTTTGCGTGCCGGACCTTGTACGGTGGAGAAAGTGCGGTTTGACTATGCGAGAGTTTTGGTGGCAACATCTTCTTTAGACATTATTAATCGCAAAGACGAGATTCTTGTGGATGGAACTTTGGTGTCTGTGCATATTGTGGAGGAGTGGGGGTTTCATCTAGGAGATGATGCGTGCCTTTATGAAGAAGATGACAACGCGTCCAACATTGATAAGGCAGATCACGAGGATGTCCGGAGTGAACATGTGTTGGTTACGGATCATGCTAATGTGTTGGTGGATGAGATCGTTAGAGAGTTTGCTCAGGGCGAGGGTAAGGAGAATATCCCTCACCAGGATGAGGACGTGCACCCCTCTGAACCTGTGACGGCTTGTCTTCATCAGAATCAGGGGGATAGGGATGATCGCCAGCCTGAGGAGGCGGTTCAGAAGGTCTCGGCTGGGCCGCTTGTGGATCAGTTCGAGGTCCAAGCCACTTTTTCTCAAGATCGCAATCCGGAGGGGGAAGCAGGGGTAACGATGAATGCGCCTAAACTCGTTCTGGACAAGGCCCCTTCGGGCTCTAGACCCTGGAGCTTGGATTGGTTAGATGATCAGCATATTTGCGAGACCGAGGTTGGGTCGGTGGCGCGAAAGGATGTGAGTGCAGGGGCGTGTTCTGCAGGGAGCAAGGGTTCAACTGACGCGATGGTTAGCATGCGAAAGAAGGTTAAGGGGGTGTTGCACCATCCAGTTTATAGTCTGAAGAAAGTGGCAAGGATGCCCTCTAAAGACCGAGCGGCGGTCATGAAAGCTTTGAAGAAGAGGCCATGTAAGTTCAAAGGGTCAAATTCTCTCAAAAAGGCTGTGAGGATGATGTCCAATGCTAAGTGTGACTCGTCATCGTCGTCTAGTTCAGCTGTTAATTCTGATGACTAGAGACACTGGGTTGTCTTGCATAGGAGTGAGAAGGTGGTTCGGGACGACCTGAGGAGCCTGGGCGAGACCATTGGGGTAAGTATTACAGGAGGTAACAATACGTTTGGTGTCCTGGCAGGGAAAGGGAAAGGGAAGTTGAAGGAGGTCGAGCTTGTTGTTGGGAAGGGGGAGAGGAGGTCAGTGGGACTTCTTAGTTGTGGGTGAGTGGGTCGCGGGTAGGGGGTGAAGGTGTGGGTTATGAAGTTACTTTCTTGGAATGTTAGGGGTTTGGGAGGTTTGGAGAAGCGTAAAGAGGTGCGTTCTTTGGCGAAGGATAAAAGCCCGTTCATCATGTGTCTTCAGAAAACTAAGCTCCAATCGTGCGATGATAGGGTGTGTAAGTCGGTGTGGGATAGGCAGTCGGTGGGCTTTTCTTTTCGTCCTTCGCGAGGGGCGTCAAGGGGGTTGTTGACCGTCTGGGATGTTGATGAGGTGGAGGTGTGGTCGACGTGCAGTTTTAGCCATGTTTTGGGTATCCACTGTCGGTTCATTAAATCTAACGAGGAATTTCATTTATTCAATGTGTATGCTCCTTGTGATGGAGGCGACAGACAGATTTTGTGGGAAGAGTTATCGGTGCGCCTTGTCAGTCTAAGAGGGAAGAAAGTGTGTGTTTGTGGTGACTTTAATGTTGTTAGGTGTAGAGAGGAAAGACGCTCTGTGGTGACTCACGGTGGTACGTTGGAGTACAGTTCTTTTAATACCTTTATAGAGGACAATAAGCTGATTGATCTACCGTTATGCGGGCGCAATTTCACGTGGTTTAAGGGGGACGGTAGGTCGATGAGTCGGTTGGATCGGTTTTTGTTGTCTGAGGATTGGTGCCTGGTTTGGCCTAACTGTTTACAGGTAGCGCAACTGAGAGGTTTGTCGTATCATTGTCCTTTGTCGTTGTCCATTGACGAGGAGAATTGGGGCCCCGCCCTTCCCATTTTCTGAAGTGTTGGGCGGACACGCCGGGTTTTAGGCCCTTTTGTTAGTGATACTTGGAAATCGTTGCGGGTGGAAGGCTGGGGTGGGTATGTGCTAAAAGAGAAGTTTAAGCTTATTAAAAAAGCTTTGAAAGAATGACATAATTCTCATTCCCAAAATTTGCCGGCTAAAATCTCTTCTCTGAAAGACAGGCTGGCGGAGCTCGATAGCAAAGGGGAGGTTGATGTGTTGTCCGACTCTGAGTGTGGCGAGATGATTGAAGTGTCCGCAAACTTGCACTCTTTGTCCAGGCTTAGCCATAGTATTTGCTGGCAGCAGTCGAGGAATAGATGGTTGCGGGAAGGTGATGCGAATTCCAAGTTTTTTCATTCTCTTATGTCCTCGCGGCGTCGTCATAATACTATTTGCTCTATTTTGGTTGATGGCGTTTTGATAGAAGGAGTTGTCCCCGTTAGAACCGTGGTGTTTAACCATGTCGCTAGTCACTTTCAAGCGCCGCTTGTGAACCGCCCAAGTGTGGAGAATCTTCAGTTTCGATCTTTATCTTAGGCTGAGGGCGGGGGTTTGATTAAGCCCTTTTCGGTGGATGAAGTGAAGGACGTTGTGTGGGACTGTGATAGTTTCAAAAGTCTGGGGCCTGATGGGGTGAATTTTGGTTTTATAAAGGATTTTTGGGGTGAGTAGAAGGATGATATTATGAGGTTTATTACAGAGTTCCACCGTAACGGGAAATTGACCAAGGGTATCAACACTACTTTTATTGTTCTTATTCCAAAGGTTGATAACCCTCAGCGTCTTAATGAGTTTAGACCTATTTCGTTGGTGGGGAGCATGTACAAGATTCTAGCTAAGTTGCTGGCTAATAGATTAAGAATGGTGCTCGGCAGTGTGATATCGGAAACGCAATCTGCTTTTATTCAGAATAGGCAAATCCTTGATGGTATTCTTGTGGCTAATGAGGTGGTAGATGAAGCTACTAAGTTAAAAAAGGAGCTCCTGCTTTTCAAGGTGGATTTCGAGAAGGCGTATGACTCGGTTGATTGGGGCTATTTGGACGCGGTGATGGCTCGTATGTCGTTCCCGGTTTTGTGGAGGAAAGGATTAAAGAGTGTGTGGGCACTGCCACAACGTCTGTTCTTGTTAACGGCAGTCCCACTGATGAATTTCACCTCCATAGGGGTTTGCGTCTTGGGGACCCCTTGTCACCTTTTCTGTTTCTCTTGGCGGCTGAAGGTCTTCATGTGTTGATGAAATCCATGGTGGATAATAATCTCTTTACTGGCTATTCGGTTGAATCTAACCCGGTTGATGTGACGCATCTTCAGTTTGCGAATGATACTCTGCTGATTGGTCAAAAATCTTGGGCCAATGTCCGGGCTTTGAGGGCGACTCTTGTATTGTTTGAATTGTTATCAGGTTTGAAAGTGAATTTTCATAAGAGTATGCTGGTGGGAGTTAATATAGCTGAATCTTGGTTAAGTGAGGCGGCATCGGTGCTGAATTGTAAAGTGGGGAAAATTCCTTTTGTTTATCTAGGCTTGCCTATTGGGGTTAATCCGCGAAGATTGTCTTTTTGGGATCCTGTTGTGAATCGCATTAGATCTAGATTGTCGGGGTGGAATAGTCGGTTTCTTTCGTTTGGTGGTCGCTTGGTACTTCTGAAATCTGTTCTGACTTCTTTGCCTGTCTATGCGCTTTCTTTCTTCAAAGCTCCTGCAGGTATCATCTCTTCCATTGAATCTTTGTTAAATAATTTTTTTTTTGGGGGGGGGGGGGGGGGGGGGGGGTGAGGAGTGTTCTAAAATTACTTGGATCAAGTGGAATACTGTTTGTTCTAAAAAGGAGTTTGGGGGTCTGGGGGTGAGGAAGTTGAAGGAGTTTAATATAGCTTTGCTAGGGAAATGGGGTTGGAGGATGCTGGTGGATAGAGAGGGGTTGTGGTATCGTGTTTTAGCCGCCCGTTGTGGCGATTTAGGTGGGAGGTTGGAGGTTGGAGGTTGGGGGCCGGAGTTGTTCTACGTGGTGGAGGGAGGTGGGGAGGTTGCGTGAGGGAGGGGGAGATGTAGGGGGTGATTGGTTTGGTGGCAGTGTGTTTAGGCAGGTGGGTGATAGTGTTGGTACTTTGTTCTGGTTACATAGGTGGTGTGGAGATGTCCCCTTCCGAGAGAGGTTTCGTCGGTTGTTTGATCTAGCTGTTAATCAAGCTATTTCGGTGGCGGAGCTGTTCTCTCGAGGTGTGGAGGAGGGAGGGGAGGGTTGGGTTTGGAGGCGTAGGGTGTGGGCGTGGGAGGAGGAGCTTTTAGCGGAGCTTAGGACTTTATTTCTTGATGTTTCTTTGTTGCCTGATGTTTCAGATAGATGGGTGTGGCTTCCTGATCCAGTAGGAGGTTACACTGTTCGTGGTGCTTATGATCTTTTAGCGGAGGGTAGCAGTCCTCCCGTGGATGAAGCTTCTGAGTTAGTTTGGCATCCCCAGGTTCCTCTGAAGGTCTCTATCTTTGCTTGGCGTCTTCTTAGAATTCGTCTTCCTTCAAAGACAGACTTGGCAGTTCGGCGGACTCTTTCTCCAGATGTGACTTTATGTGATTTAGGATGTGGCCTTGAGGAAACATCCGAACATTTGTTTTTGACTTGTCCGAATTCTGTATTGTTGTGGCAGCAGGTGCGTAATTGGATAGGTTGCATGGGAGTGGACTCCACTCATTTGTCCGACCACTTGTTGCAGTTCACTTTTTTTATTGGTGCGGGAAAAGCGAAGCACTCCTTTTTGCAGTTGATTTGGCTCCTGTGCACGTGGGTCTTGTGGTTAGAACGCAACAATAGAATTTTTAATAATGTTGTATCTGATGTACCCAGATTGTTAGATAAGGTTAAATTGTTATCCTTAGGTTGGCTCAAAGTTAAGAAGCCGTTGTTTATTTTTGGCTCTCAGATGTGGTGGTCAAGTCCTTTGGCTTGTCTAGGTATTGGCTAAACCACAGTTTTTGTTATTACCTTGTGGTTGACTATTCTGTACTTTTGATAGTAGTTGTAGGCACACCTTGTGCTTGCAAGTGCTATGATTTAGTAATATAATCCCATTTTGATTTCTTCATAAAAAAAATAATTCACAGTACCATATTTGAGGGTGCGATTCTCGAACTATTTTCTACGGTGCAGTAGTTAATCTGACAGTTGTAGCTTAACTATTTTCTACCTTACACAATCTTAAGCAGTGCTCCAAAACGTATTAAAGATGACGATCTAGTCGTGACTCAACTAAATAATAGATAAAAATTCTTTTTTCAAAATAGAATTTCGAAATTTAAATATATCAATTTAGAAATCCAAAATCCAACAATTTTAATTTTAAGAGAGACTAAATGCAACCCCAATACAATGGTAGTTATATTGCAGCAACAATTATGGCATTTGTCTATGTCATGTGTCCAACATGCAAGCATGCAATACAATGGCCACATCACCAGACAAAAATACAAAAGCAAATAAGGAAACAATCAAAACACACATAACTAGAAACCTCAAAAACATAACACCTTTAAGATATCAGAACAACATTTATTTTCTTAAATCCCACCAAAACTTTCCCATTCACTAGCCAATTGAGACATAGTCTGTATTGAAGAACCTTCATCTTTTAGTGCATTAGCAGCATAATCCTTTAAACTTTTCATTCTTTCACGCATTTCCTTACCTTCTTTCCCTTCCATCACACACTTAACCACCTTTGCAATTTCCTCCTTTTCCACAATCTCATCATCTTCAAATTTCAACCTTATTGCCACTTTAAGACCATCACTTAACAAAACAGCATTCATTGCTTGTTCAGCAAATAAAGGCCAAGCTACTATTGGCACCCCCTCTTGTATACTCTCCAAAACTGAATTCCAACCACAATGACTTAGAAATCCACCAACTGAACTATGTTTAAGTATTTCAACTTGAGGTGCCCATGATGGCAAAACAAAACCTTTTTCTTTGGTTCTTTCTTGAAACCCTTGTGGCAAAAATTTCAAAGGATCTTCATTTGTAGATTCAAGATAAGCAGCATTAACTGAATCACTTGGTGCTCTCACAACCCAAATGAATCTTTGACCACTTAATTCCAAACCAAAAGCTAGTTCATTGATTTGTGTTTGAGAAAGTGTTCCACCACTTCCAAAAGAAACATACAAAACAGAATTGTGTGGTTGGTTTTTCAACCATTTCAAACATTCATGTTCATCACCAACAACATCATTGTTACTTGACCCTGTTTGAGTAATAGGTCCCACAGGAAAATAACTGATATTTCCATAACCCTTTTGTTTCAATGCTTCTATAGCACTTGATTCTAACTCATAGAAGCTATTAATCAAGATTCCATCAACAAAGAAAAAACTCTTTGCTCGTTGAAGAAACTTTTCGTAAGGTTCACTTGATTTGTTTTGTGTTGGCGCTGGAAGATCAATACCATTGATTGGTACACATCCTTGTAACTTTATAGGTTCTTTTAAATCTTTGAACTCACATGAAACTTCTTCATGAAGTTGAGGAAAATGTAAAACAAGGGATAATACCATAGCTGAAGAAGGGAAGTAAAAATAAGACAAAGAATTGAACTCTTTTGCAAAATCTAGTGCTTCAAATGCAAAAGAATCAGCAACTATAGCAACTAAAGGTGCTTTTGAATTCAATGATTTGAGAACTTGATGAATTGATGGTAGAGAGAGTGTAACAGTTTGTTGAATCAGGATTGCTGGATATGCTCCTTGAGGCAAGTCTTGTTTGTTGATTGGTGGAAGAAAAATTGAGTTTATGTTTTGTGGAATTGTTTCAAGATATGCTTTTGATGAATCTGGTGGTGAACCAAGTGAGGGAATTATGCAAGTGACATGAAAATTTGGATGGTTTGTGACTAATCTTTTCGAGAATTCTACTATTGGGACTAAGTGGCTGAAACCAGGACTTGGAACAACAGCTATGTGAATTGTTTCTGCCATTGGAATGAACTACAATAGTTATTTGCTTGCTACCACTTTTGTGAGGAAGTTGTAAGTGATATGTGTGTTATATATATAGGGAAATAAGTGTTGGTCAATTTCGTATGACATAATTTTCCTCCAAAAGAAAACAAAATCATAAGACATAATTATTAAAATACGGTCAAAGTTAAGTTCTTAAAGACTTTTCTATGATAGGAGAGGAATACAAACTTTTCTTTGGCTTGCTCCTTGATATTTTTAGTTAAATAGATTTCTAAAAAATATATTAAGAAATATGTTTAAATGAAAGAGACGTAGAGAAATACTAATCGATGCTCTAGCACTCGTTAAGGATGCTAAAAAAGAAATTGTATAATAGTTGATTCATTGAAAACTGTGTAATTAATACTAAAAAAAGTAGAAATTGTTTTCTTTTATGATGGTAAATTTATTTTTTGGCATCTTTAACCAGTGTCCTGATTGCACCTGTTAGCATGACCCTTATCAAAATACCAGTATCATATATTGTTATATTCAAATTTATTATAAATGTAAGTGAAAGATGTTAAATTATAGGTGATACAAGTGATATTAAATATATCCCTAAAAAAATAAATATTAATTATAATGTACAATGAAAAAAAAACTAATTGACGTTGCATCAGAACTTGACAAAAATTAATCTCTGTAGTTATCCAAAGGTAATTTGGAACACTAAGTTGATTTAGTTGGTCAGAGTTCAACTCATGTCTACAAAGATTTGGGATAATTTTTGGCTGCTTGTTTGAGTATCTCTTGATGGAAAATATAAAAATATATCTCAAAATACTTTTGGTGAGAATTCAAGTTCAACTTGTTTAAACATTTTTTATTATTAAAAAAATGTGTGTGTAGTAAATTTTATGCAAGTCTTCAACGTTTATTTTTTGAGTAACATGCAAGTCTTCTGCGTAGTTAAGGATGTCATCAGAGGCAAAGGTTGTCTTCTCTTTGTTCATTACTTTGACTGTATAATATGGTGATGTAAGCGCATATGCATGCAACTAAACATTATATCTTTTTTATCATTATCAACAATCAGTCATAACAAAGCTCAAAAACTAATAGTCATATTTACTCTAATGGAGTACACGTTCCTTTACCATTTGCCTTTAAACTAGCATCATCATCATAAGGATAACGCGAACATTTACTATTTGCAGTAAAAATAAACAAGAATTAATTAATATATGTTTAATCTCTGTAATATCAGGAGTTTTAGTTTACAGATGTAAAAAAAAAAATCAGATTCTAACCCATAATATATGTTTGAGGTTTGAACACTTGATATATAATCAGTGGTGTTCACAATTCAAATTAGATAGAGACTCTTAAGATTCTAGAATTTCTAAGATATGAAAGTTTATAAGAAATTTTAAGTGAACTTTGATATGTAAACAATTTCAGCAGAGTTTTGGCACTTGTAAAATAGTTGCGAGTCTCTTACAATCTTCAAGTCTTCACTCTTTTATATAGAGGTGTGAAAGAGACGTTGCAGATTGTCAGCACATCAAAAAGAGTCGTTGTTGAAGCTTGATAATCACCGATGATCTGTTGCTTGATTTGGTTATTGTCCTAAAAGGGAACAATTTCAAATTCATTCCTTGAATAGAGAATAACCAGCGTAGTCACAACTGTTGTCTTGTACTACTGCAGACATGAGGAGTGGAGTAGTGGAGGTAGTGGTTGTACAATGTACAATGTCATTTTTCTGCGTTCATCAGTGGATAAACATTCAATGCCTTCTGATTCCTCTGAAATAGCCGTTGATCCAGGCTTCCATTCCTTCTGCAATCATATTCATTCAAAATAACAACTTTTAACAAATTTCAGCTTTCAGTCTTCAGACTATGATGAACTCTAGCTTCTGATTGTTCTTCAGACTCTCTGATTACGTCAACTTCTGGTAGACAGCTTCTGATAGTCTTCAAACTCTCTTTGTCTTCAGACTCTGTCTTGAATCTTGCAACATAAGCTTCTTTTTTCTAAATTTCATTGCTTTCATTTGTTCTTCCAGAACCAATACTTGAAGTAAAGACTTAAAACTTTTTGTTTATGGTCCTGCACTCTTGATCAGATATTAGCATATTCAATTGATATTTTTAATACCTTGTTATCATCAAAACTCAAGGGTGTTAGTGTTAAACAGACTTTGTTCCAACATTAATTGTATTTCAAAAAAAAATTAAAAAAAAAATCAGTTTTATAATTAATTTAAATACATTTTATTAATTAAAATTATTTTTAAAATATTTTATTAATTAATAAAAAATTAGGTTTAATAAATTAAACATTTTTAAAAAAAATAAAAAATATACCATTTTCCAGGGGTTATACCCCTCGCAAGTCCCTGGTATATATTGATCTAATTTGACCTTCCATCAGTGAGATCAGTCAGTGCGTCAGTCAGCAGTCAGAGCAGACTGCACAGTTGCAGAAAAAAGTGAGGGAATATGTCAGAGGTTGTGACAGGGAAATAGACAGGACATATGTCAGGGGTTTATCCCCTCGTTTTTTTCCCAGGGGTATAACCCCTCACAAAATGTTAGTGACAAGTTGTTTTGCCAACGTTTCCGCCCCTGGCAAATTCCCTTACAAACGTCCCTTTTCCCAGGAATTTTGGCCTTTTCTTAGGAATTTCGCCCCTAGCAAAATGCAATGTTTCTTGTAGTGTTTGAAGAATAATCCTTATTATTTTAGGGATTTTAAAAACATTTATTGAAATGCAAGAACTATTTTTCATAGTCACGCAAAATGTAGGGACTAAAAACACATTTAAACTTAAATTAATTGGGACCCACTAACTGTCACATCAACATTCCGTTAGAGAATTAACTGCAGGGACTAATTTTGATAACGGAGATAAAATGTGAGAATTTTAAAAATATTTAATGAAATGTAGGGACTATTATTTAAAAAGGTGCAAAATATAAGGACTAAAATAATATTAAAAATAGAGCACGCAGGGGGTTGAACACGGAACATGGTGTTCACAAGAGTTCTATCAACGACTGGGCCAGGTGAGTAAAGTCTAGGACTCATGTCTACTATGAAGTTAACCAACTTGCAGACGGACTTGCCAAAACCATCTTGGATGTGGTGCAAAACCACACTTATACGGTGGATCGTAGCCGTAAGGAACCCGTGAATCCCAATGAGAGCACCGGGAAGTAATTAGAGATCTCATGAACAAACGAGATTGATCGAGGCGAGTTGTTGTGCAGTGATTTGCATAGGAAGTTCCCTTGTCGTGCTTAGAACAACGAGAATTGTGGGTTATTGGGCCGCCATAAGTTGCTCTGGTGACGTGGATTGGGCCAAGTACGAAACAATTATCCCCGAGCCCTTTGTTATCTTTATGACGTAAAGAGCTTTTGTAGAGGATTAAAACAAATAGAGTCCTAGGTTGTGGCTAGAAAACTGTTTGATATCGTTCACAATCTTTGAAGGCAAACCCATTTGAGTGGGGTAGTTGATATTAATTGCTTGCATAATCGAAGCGAAGTTGCTTATTTTTTTATCGTTGATGTTTGTCCCACTCACGCGTAGGATGGAAGGTGATTCGCTTAAGTCACTCAACAACGTTTACGTTCTTGAGTTGAATTGTTTTGGCCATGGAATTCTAATTGAATTTTTGATTCAAAGTTGAGTTTGCAAAGTTTGTGCATATTTGCGAATTTATTTATGGCTATAAATAAGGGATAACACTTTGGTGACATTGGGGTGTCAAGTTCACGCGATATTATCAATTACAAAGTTACAAATGTACAAAAAGATAAAATATCATGGTTTTCTTCTTTCTCATTATAAGGATTTTTGTTTTTTTGTACTGGTTGACCAATGTCACATAGCAGACACATCAATGTCACCCATATGTTTTACATAAGTAAGTATAGGTGGAATAATTTTGCCCAGAAATTATGATGAATTGAAATTCTGCATGTACATGTTCTCTTTAGGTTTGATTTATCGATAGAAATGAAACTGATTGTCTATTTTCCAAATGACAACCATTTTTTTCCTTCATTACACATGGAATATGGAACTTTATTGTGACATGTGTCGACCATGCAATACAATGACCATAAAAAAGAAAAAGCAAATTAAGGAAACAAACAATAGACACCTAACCAGAAACATCAAAATCAAAAGAACTATATCAAATAAAAAAAAAAAAATTTTCCTAAATCCCACCAATCTTTTCCATTTGACTAGCCAAGTGTGAGAGAGTCTGTATTGAAGAACCATCTTTGACATTCAATGCTTTAGCAGCAGAGTCTTTTAGACTTTTCATTCTATCACGCATTCCCTTACCTTCTTCCCCTTCCATCAAACACTTAATCACGTTTGCAATTTTATCCTTTTCTACAATTTCATCATCTTCAAATTTCAACCTTATTGCCACTTTAAGACCATCACTTAACATAACTGCATTCATTGCTTGTTCTGCAAATAAAGGCCAAGCTACTATTGGCACCCCCTCTTGCATACTCTCCAAAACTGAATTCCAGCCACAATGACTTAAAAATCCACCAACTGAATTTTGCTTAAGTATTTGAACTTGTGGTGCCCATGATGACAAAATCAAACCTTTTTCTTTTGTTCTTTCCTGAAAACCTTGTGGCAAAAATTTCAGAGGATCTTCATTTGTAGCTTCAAGATATGCTGCATGAACTGAATCACTTGGTGCTCTCACAACCCAAATGAATCTTTGACCACTCAATTCCAAACCAAAAGCTAGTTCATTGATTTGTCTTTGAGAAAGTGTTCCACCACTTCCAAAAGAAACATACAAAACAGAATTTTGAGGTTGGTTTTTCAACCATTTCAAACATTCATGTTCACCACCACCAACATTATTGTTGCTTGACCCTATTTGTGTAATGGGTCCAACAGGAAAATAACCAATTTTTCCATGACTCTTTTGATTCAATTCTTTAATAGCACTTGATTCCAATTCAAAGAAGCTATTGATCAAGATTCCATCAACAAAATACATACTTTTTGCACGTTGAAGAAACATTTTGTAACTTTCATGTGATCTATCTTTAGTTGCTGCTGGAAGATCAATACCATTGATTGGCACACACCCTTGTAACTTTATAGGTTCTTGTAAATCTTTGAATTCACATGAAACCTCTTCATCAAGTTTTGGCAAATATAAAAGAAGTGAAAGTACAAAAGATGAAAAAGGAATGTAAAGGTAAGACAAAGAATTGAACTCTTTTGCAAAATTTAGTGCTTCAAATGCAAAAGTATCAGCAATTATAGCAGCTAATGGTGTTTTAGAAGTTAAGGATTCTAAGGCTTGATGAATTGATGGTAGAGAGCGTGAAACTGTGAGTTGAATTAGAATTCCAGGGTATGCTCCTTGAGGTAAGTCTTGTTTGTTAATTGGTGTTAGAAAAATTGAGTTTATGTTTGGTGGAATTGTTTCAAGATATGCTTTTGATGAATCTGGTGGTGAACCAAGTGAGGGAATGATGCAAGTGATGTGAAAATTTGGGTGGTGTGTGACTAATCTTTTGGTGAATTCAACTATTGGAACTAAGTGGCTGAAACCAGGACTTGGAATAACAGCTATGTGAATTGGTTTTGCCATTGATATGGAGTACAATAGATGTTTAACTCACACGTTGTAGTTATCTATATATAAGGGTGCTACACAATTTAAGGATGTTTTAAGAAGCAAAAGTTGTCTTTCTCTTGGTGCGTTTTTTAACTCATACATGGTGATGTAAGTGCATATGCTTGTCATACTTCTGTGCAGGATGCTGCTGTGTCTCAATATTATAGAATTCAAAAGGAATAATTTATTTTGCTTTCATTTCTTTTAATATTTTGATATAATGCTTTTACTTAATTTACAATAGTTATTTGCTTGCTACCACTTTTGTGAGGAAGTTGTACTTAAGTGATTTTGTTAGGTTAACATAGATAGATATGTGTTTTATATATTGGGAATAGGAAGCAAGTATTGGTCAATTTCGTATTAAAATATGGTCAAAGTTCAATTTTTAAAGACGTGTATAGATAACACCCCGACTTTTCTTTGAGAGGAGAGAATATGTTTAAATGAAAGAGACAAAATACAATTATTAAAATATCTATATGTTAATTGGTTTGGACAATGCATAATACATGTAGATCTAGGATTCGAATTCCGACTACAATAAATTAATAGTTAAATGTGTTATTTTTTGAAGAGAAGAATTGTTTTCGTTCATCTATAATTAAATCTTATTTATCAAAAACGTCAACGAAATAAAATTTAATTTTTCTGAATTTTTAGTACTCATAATAGAGAATTTTGATTATTTTTTACAATAAAATGTAAAAAATACTACAGTAAGATTTTTATAAACAATGAAATGATGTTTTTTCTTATGAAATGACATTTTCTAAAATATAAATATCAACAAATAGCTCTTTATTTCATAAAAATATTAGTTAAATTAATGATTTTTGAAGTAAGGTATCGGTACATGATGAGTCAATAACTAGTATTTTTAATATAATATTAGTTAAATTACTCATTTTTCATTTCCTTTCTTACCTTTTCCTTCTCTTTTTTTAGTTAGGAGTGTTTATGATATCAATATCACTGCCGCTCATACAATTCTTGAAATTGTTTTACAGTTTATGCAGAGATTGTATGGCGGTCTGCAGAGACTTTTGATATCTCTTACGACACACTTTCTTTTTATTTTGTTATATTTCGGATTCTATAATCTGGACAAAGATTACTTTTGAGGGAAAAAATAAGGCGCACGAGAAGGCCGTAAGATGAGAAAAGTAATAGTGTTTTGTAAATACACTCTTTAAAATCAAAACCCGAAAGTATTTCGACAAATTGTTGCAAGTAAAATGCCATTCTTATTTCTTAGGACCTATAACTTTCTGATTCCTTGCTTCACTATAATGTGGAATTATTCAATACCATAAACCAAAGCAAAAGAAAAAGTGGGAAAACCAAACCCTTTGTGAAGTAGAAGACACGCATGAGCAATATTCTTTCAAAACTTGGAAAAGAATCATCAAGCAATGTTCTATAAATGTTGTCGTAGGCGTCGAATTAAATAATCACACAACATTACTAAAGCTTAGTCTCATCAGAGGTAAAAACTAATATATGTTTAAATACCATTTTTATTGTTCAAAAATATTTATGTATGAGCAATAAATAAATATAAAGTCTAACTGTGATATTTTGTTTTTTCGTGCAAGCCTTGATTAATATTTTGAGAATCAAAGTATATAAAACCATGGAAGCGTTGGGAGTGATTTGGGAAGTTGCTAAAAGTTTGTTCAGTTGCACAAATGCACAAGCTGCCTATGTTTATAAGCTGCAGGAGAATATGGAATCACTGAATGAAAAATGGGGTGATCTTCAAAACAAGGAAAAGGATGTGCTAATAGAAATTGATACAGCTGAGAGCACAGGATTGAAGAAAAGGACAAATGAAGTGAATAAATGGCTACAGGACTTTCAAAACCTTCAAGAGGTATCTTTCTAATTTCATACCATCTTTTCATTATTTGCCTATTCATATTGAATTTCAAGTCTATAAATAGGAAAATCTAGCAAGCTATCAACTGAAGTTCTTACATTGAAACTATATTGCATGTATGAACGACAAATTTAAATGAATAGACAGGATTATATTCATGAAACAATTATGTGTTCTTTTCTTTTTGGTAGATACAATTATGTGTCCTTTTTTTTGGGTAGATAGATGAGATGACAAAGCCACCATAATAAACTCACACACATAAAATAAAGGTACCGGGGTTCGAACCCTGATCATGACGTCCGGTCTAACAATTTCTACATTTTTATCAGTTGAGCTAAGATTTATGAAATTATTTTTACCAAATTAATGAGTGTAGTTTGATCTTCGTAGAACACACTCTAAACAATCAAGCGGAGATTTGTCTAGTAACCGGTATAAATAATTAAAGTTCATAAAATTACCCTGTAGAACCACTAATACCCCTAGTTACCGTTGTTTCAGACTTAGATTGAGAGGAAAACACCTAAAGTAGGGGCAGTAGGCATCTAAAGGACTTGATTGCTATATTAGTTATGTACTTAATATTGCATGATAATTATTAAAAATACCCATACAATTAAGATTTTTTTTGGGTTATCATGTTTTCGGTATGAAGTTTTCACCATCGTTTAGCGGTAACTAATCTTTTATCTTTTCGAATTTTTTCCATTCGTAAGATTTTCTGAACAGGTACAATTTTGATTCTGCCTCCTACAATTTGATTTTATCTTAAAATTACGCATCTTAATTTTAAACTTCATTTTTCTTCAAGATTTTTGTACTTACTGTGAAAATGTATATCACGATTTTATTTTATTTTATTTTTCAAAAATATTTATTGTGATGGCTACCATAATGATGATTTTTATTGTCAAGAAAATAAGCACTATATTGGTGCCTATTTTCTTCACCATAAATTTTTTGTCTTAACCCTGGTTGATTTGTGTGTGTCTATATATATAATGACCTTCCTTTGTCTTAACCCTATGATTCTAAGAAGAATAATGAACTTCCTTTAATATACCTTTATAATTTTAAATGTATTCCTTAAAAAAATGAATTCGCTTAATTGAAACATTATTGATCAAATTGGTCATGATTATGTCAAAAGTTTCTCAATTAAGTTTTGGTTAAAGTGCATTTTTCACTCCTTAAGTTTTAAAAAGTTACGATTTTGGCCCCCTATGAATAAAATGACAAAAATGACCCCTTATGTTTAGGGAAATATGCTATTTTGATCCCCTAACATAAGAGAAATATGATCTTTTAACCACTTATCTTCTCAAAATGTTGCGATTATGACCCCTTTTTTTGGGACACGTGGCGTCTTCTCAAAAAAATGAATTCATTTAATCGAAACATTATTGATCAAATTGGTCATGATTATGTCAAAAGTTTCTCAATTAAGTTTTTTGTCTTGTTTTTCACATGATGAAGGATCTAATTGAGAAGTTTTCGACAAAGACAAGATTAGTTTGAAATATTAAAAGAGTTAAGAATTGCCCTTTAGAGTGACCTACAAAGATACAACCAATTTTATAGTTTACTCAGTTTTTTTTTTTTTGACAATTACTCAAACAGTATTATTACCTTTAAAAAGATCCCACCTCAAAATTTAATTTAAATCTCAAATGTTTTTGTCGTTCAATATGCTTTTTTTGAAAAATAAAATAAAATTCTTTATAGAAGTCCTACATATATATCTCATGATTTATGACTCCTATTCTAACAGAAAATGATAAGGGATATGCCGATTTTTCAAGAAGTTCAAAGCAACCGATGTTTGAATGGTTACTGCCCAAAGAACTGTGTTTCAAGCTACAAGTTAGGAAAGGAAATTGTTAAGAGACTCAATGAGGTGAAAGACATGCGTTCTAAAGTTGGTGATATGCAGATTTCTATGGTACAACCACCTAAACCTGTTCTTCATACGCCTTATAGTGAGACTATAGGCATGAACATGATGATCGACACAGTATGGCATTATCTTGAAGATGATGATGTGGGATTAATTGGTTTATATGGAATGGGTGGTGTCGGAAAATCAACCCTTTTGGATGAAATTCAGAGGGAATTAGGAAAGAGGGGACATAGTTTCGATATAGTGTTGTCGACAGTGGTTTCTAAAGATTGTGATATCAATAGAATCATGACCAAGATTAGTCAAAGGTTAGGGATCGATCATAGTTTATGGAAGGAAAGTGATTTACCGCAGAGAGTGGATATGATTTTTGAAGGGTTAAAAGGAAAAAGGTTTTTGTTGATGTTGGATGATTTGTGGGAAAAGTTAGAACTACAAAAGCTAGGATTTCCAGTCCTGAAAGAAAGTGACAACAAATCGAAAGTGGTGTTCACAACACGGTCCAGGGATTTATGTGATAAAATGAAAGCTCAAAAGAAATTCGAAGTGAAATGTCTATCTGATGAAGAAGCATTTAAATTGTTTTGCAACGAAGTAGGCAATGAGACATTAAATCATCACACAGAGATCCGAAAGCTAGCACAAGAAATGGTTGAAGAATGTGGAGGATTGCCACTAGCAATAATCACTGTGGGACGTGCCATGGTTGGGGCGGAAAATTATGATGCTTGGATGTATGCGAGAGATAATTTGAGGAGTTCTCCTTCTAAAGCCTCAGATATGGAAAAAGTTTTTCATAACCTCAAGTTTAGCTACGACAAACTTCCAAATAAAGCACATAAAAGTTGTTTCTTGTACTGCGCACTTTACCCAGAAGATTTTGAATTAGATAGTGATGAACTTATTGATCGATGGATTGGTGAAGGATTTCTTGATGAAGATGGTAAAAGTATGTATTATATGCATTCCAAAGGGAAAACTATTATTCATAATTTAATACTTTCATGCCTATTAGAAGAGGATTTTGAAGCTAAATTTAATCTTCCGTATGCGAGCAATAATAGGATAGTTAAGATGCATGATGTGACTAGAGATATGGCGCTATGGTTAACTCGAGATGAAGATAAAAACAAAGACAAAATTGTACTTCAAGGGGAAGCAATTTCCATGTCGGAAATGGATTCTAAAAGATTGAATGTTGTAGAGAGGATTTCAATAGTAACTACTTGGGATTCAAAAGAAAGCTGGAAGGTACCAACTTGTCCAAATCTCATCACCCTTTGTTTAAATTTACATTTGGATTATGATGGTCCTTCTTTATCATTAAATTTCCAATCCATAAAAAAGTTGAGAGTGTTGGATTTATCAAAGAATCCTCGCGTAATCAATCTATCCTCAGAAATAGGCGAGTTAATCAACTTGGAATTCCTTAACCTGTCAGAATCAGGAGTAGAAGAGTTGCCTATTACATTGAAGAAGTTGAAAAACTTGAGGGTGTTAATTATGGATTTAATGGTTTACCTTAGTTTTGAAAATATTCCTTTGGAAGTGATAGAAAGTCTTGAACAATTAAAGGTGTTTAGATTTAGTGGAGATAATGTGGATAGCTCTGAGTCTGAACACGAAAGGATTGTACAAGAAGAGATATTGTTACTAGAGAAGCTGGAATTATTACCAAAATTGGAGGAATTGAGTATCCTTTTAACTACCATCACCGGTGTGCAGAGATTATTACACTCAACCAAATTACGAGATTGTTGTAGAACCCTCAGGATTCTTGAATTGGAAAACGAGGGGCTAAAGTCACTTGAAATGTCTTCATTGTTAACATCCATGTCGGAAATGAAGCATTTGGACAACATAGAACTTTGGAACATAGACCGCCTCTTGGATGGTTCATCGATTACTGACAAATGCCATCTTGGCAATCTTCGCCAAGTGCGCATATCTTTTTGTGATTCGATAACTCATTTGACATGGCTGAGGTATGCTCCTCTTCTTGAGAGCCTTAATGTTGCTTCTTGCAGTTCAATTGAAGAGGTTGTGAAAGAAGATAAAGCTAGCTATATATTCGAAAATCTTATAGATCTTTCCCTTGATAATATGTCTAAGCTAGTGAGCATACACAAGAGAGCTTTGGCTTTTCCTTCCCTAAAACGTATTAGGGTAAGTGATTGCCCCAATCTGAAGAAGCTTCCTTTGAATTCCAGCTTTGCTTCCAAGAATAACTTGATTGTAATCCAAGGCGAGTCGACGGAGTGGTGGGACAAATTAGAGTGGGATGACAATATTATTCCAACCCTACTACGTCCTAAATTTAGACAGGTGCCTTAATCAATTTGGAATTCCTTAACCTCTCAGGAACATTATCTTTGTTACACACTGAATTGTAGAAGAAGTTAAACAATCTGAATTTCTTTACTCTCAATTTCTCTCAATTTCATTATGCATTCTTTTCATTGGCATCACTCTCTACCCCATGTTTAACTAAAGTTTGGTCTTCTTATAAGATAGATAATGCATGTTACCATTTCAAACAAAAGAGATAATCTTCCTATAAAACTTGATTGAAGAAAATAGATCAATAAAAGAGATAGATCCCCAAAATAAATGGAAAAGTGTTGATGCTCATGCTTTTCTCCTTGCTTTATAGTGCTAAGACCGTGATTGAATGAACCAATACCTCTTTAGGCTCCAAGATTAATTTTGTTCCTTCACAATCTCATTTGTGAATCATGATATCATACATGTTGCATGTATACTTGCATTTTATTTCATGGTCACTTGTGTCCACCGAAAGGTCTTGTAGTCTCATGATTACGTTAATGAGAATTAAAGCAAAAAAAATTGTACTAAAAAAACATGTGAAGCTTGATTATGTTGTCATCAACTAGAAATGAAACCAAACTATGCGGTTTAGTAAAAAAATGATATGTATACGTAATGTTAATGTAATGTCTGGAACATGTTATGTCTAGAACATCTAATGATCTTTTAGTGTCATATTTTGCACAAATAGTGTATTGGTTAAGACCATATTTTTTGGTTAAGTACTAATGATATTAACAATATTTTGCTTCACAATTTTGTGTCATTATAAAGTTTGGCAATGATATCAACTTTTGCTTCAAATTTGATATCATTAGCACATTGCATAATCATCATATTTCATTAGTAACATTGCATAATAATTTCAAACAATGATATAAACCATATTGATATAGAGCCACCTTCGATTTTTTATACCAAATAACATCATTTTCATTACTTTTGATAAAGAAATACAATTCATTACCTAATAATATCATTGCTAACTAAACAACCAATGCCAATAAACAACTAAACCAGTGACAATTCCTAACAACAATTTCAATCAGAGACCAATTCAATAACAATTAAGGACTTATTTGCACGATATCACTGTCCTTAGTACCAAACAGATCCCAAAGGAAACAAATCCAAAAACAAGTCAGCTTCAACCAATTTTTTGTCTTTGCTAACTAAATTTTGGGTGAAAATCCTCTTCATTTTAAGTTCTCTTCATTTGCTCCATTATTAAAGTTTTGGTGTATAAATATGCAATTAATGTCTTAAATTTTTGAAATGTGTGGATTTATATCTTATATTTATGTCAAAACTATAGTAATTGACATTTCCATTTTATTTAGGAAATGGAGAGGATCTTCACCCCTAAATCTTCAACTTCTTGTTCTTTCTTTTTTGCTTCTCACTCTTCAGCTTCAGTTCCACTTCCTCCTCTTTGGCTTCACTCCGAGAATTTTCATCCTCTGCCAACTTAAAGAACCCACACTCTTTTTCAAATGAATTCCTATAATTATTTCAACCCCATAATTTCTTTCCACAATTCGGATTTGTAGTATCAATCACTGTTCTTATTACTGGAAAATCTGCACACTTACATTTCATGCTTGTTCTTCTCCTAAAATTGGATCCTGTTGAAACAAAACCTTGATCCTGTACCCAAGCTCGTGATTGTGTCTGTGTTTTGGATCTTTGATTTGACATGTTGTATGTAACAACCCGATTTTCGTTAGAATAATTTAATTAATTTTTATATGTGATTATATGTGTTTGTATATGATTGTTTGTATCTCTATGTATTTTGGTTGGGATTAGTGGATTTTGACTTGGAAAGAGTATTTTAGTCATTTTGGACTCAGGTGTATTTTGGTCATTTGAGGAGCAAGGGTAAATAGTCTTTTGGGTAAGAGGATTATTTTTCGTACTTTAAGTGAGAGAGGTTAGTTTTATTAAGTTATTAGTAAGTGGTGGTAACTAATTGGAGACGGTAACTATTCATTATTTTTGTCGGTTAAAAGAGTAGTAATTCGATAAATTAATTAGTAAGACTTTGAGCCCATTTAAGACAATTGAGGGTTGAGCCCATTATTTAAGAGCCTATATAAACTCTAGTCTTAAGAGAAATTAGGTCATATACTCATTCACACATTTCACAAACATTGAAGAGGTAGAGAGAGAAAGAGCAAGAACAAGGGTTAGAGAGAAGAAAGTTTTGGAGAGGAATAAAAGAGTAGAGGTTCAAAAGGGTGGAACAAAAGTGAAGCCAAAGCTAGGATTTTCTTGGTTAGAGGTAAAGGGGATAGTTCTCTTTCATGATTAAGCCATAGTCTATTTTTTCTACTTAAGTGAATAACTTCTTAATTGTGAGCAGTGACTCTTTTTGTTAATTATAATGTCAATTTTCGTGCTCCTTAATTAGTGATAAGTTTGAGTATGTTAAATTGATGCTAAACTTGTTGTTTTTGTTGTTGTTGTTGTTGATTTTACATGATTAAATTGTGATGATAAGTTACTTTGTTGATTTTTCTTAAAGTGAAATGAAGTAGTTGTTGTTGTTGATGGTTGGTGAATTCATACTTATATGCTATGAATTTTGTTGATGGTTGTTGATAATGATGATTCATGAATTAGGTGTGATATATGTGTTGTTGTGTGTGAGTTGTTGTTGTTGGAACCTTGATGAATGAAGTGAATTGAGGTATAAGTCGTTTTGTATTGTCGTGGAAAGAGTCTAAATGGTGTATTTGAACTTTGGAAAATGATTTTTATCGTTTTGGGTATGTTGGGGGATCAAAATAGGGGTTATTGGGATGAATTGGGGATGAACCCGAAGCTAAAAATGTGTTTTCCAGGCCATTGAATCGATTCAAGAAAGGTTGAATCGTATCAATCTGCATCTGGGCAGATTTGAATCGATTCAGACAAATTTAAATCGCATCATTGTTCTCTCTGACTTGTTTTGAATCGATTCAATAAGATGTGAATCGATTCAAACTTAGTTGTAAACATGAAAGTTTTATATATGGATGTCATATTTCTAATGGCTTTGGTTTCACTTCAAAATGTTTTCTAGAACTTGATTTATGGTCAAATTACTACACATAGGTCATGTGACATTTTTCATAAAACTTTATCATAACTTTTTCACCAAGCCATGAAACATTTTCAAAATTAATAGAGTTTAAGGAAGTCTTTTTAGTGAATAAATGAGTATGTAATCATGAAGTTGTGATATTTAGGAGTGGTTTAATTTGGTTTTGCTTAAAAAATGAAATTCTTTTGAAAGATGATAAAACGATACGAATTTAGTTAAGGTGGGATATATTTGAGAAGGTAGGCTAACAAGCACTTTGTAGTTAGTTCTTAGGCATTCCCTTTTTGAAACACTTTGATGACAGATCCAAACTTGTAACTTCATTCACAAACTATGTCACAACCATTGTTGCAATTCTAATCCTTGTAGTTTCCTCAAAGTTGATATGGACATAGTGTTTATGCTTGAACCAAGGTCACATAATGCATTTCCTAAAAGAATATTTTCGAGGATCTGCTTTCTTTTCAGGTACCTTGTTATGTTTAGCCATCTGTTGACGTCTTTCAAAGTTTCATCACTCTTATCCAAGAGGATTAATGACTTGGGAAGCTTCTGTTTTGGACTAAGCAAACGCTCTTAAAGGTAAGATGTGTTTCAACCATAAAACTCTCCTTCCTATGCTCTTACAAACTTGAGAGTCGGACTGTTTGTAGGTTCACACCCCATCCTTCCAAAGCTTATAAATGCCTACAAAAACTGTACCGAACGCATTCATCTAATCAAGTACGATTAGTAAAAAAAATATAGATAACATACGAGAAAAATATAGGTGTTACAACAGCGTCGATTGCGGCATTTCACGGATAGAGAAACATTAATTTGAAACTGATTTGTAATAAGAAAATCCAAACATTATTATCAAATTTATCTATATGGTACATCTTTAGTAAAGTATAAAACAAAAGCCGTGCAATTAAGAGAAAAGCCATTATTGTTCACGTACAAGAGTAATTCTTTACATGGTTTTGACAAATATCTCCAAAATTCAAACAATAATGTTCATACAAACTGGGAAAAGACACATGCAAAACAACTAATTTTTTTATTTATCTGTTAGTAGTCAATATATTTGTAAGCATACGTTCTAAAAAAAAAATCTACAATTAGAGAGTCCACCGTGATAAACGAAAAAAAGAAAGTGAAAAAGAATAGGAAAAAAAATGTTGAAAATCTCGACGGTCTATAAAACAGTAGATGATTATTGCATTTATTAAAGACAAACATATAAGTAGCATAAGTCTCTTTCAGTTTATTTTTAGGGTGATGCTAACTAGTCTTCCTAATTCCTAAAGCATTTGTTATTATGAAAACAAAAAAAAAAAAAGTATTGAAAAGAGTATTTTTTACACTTTTAATTTAAAAGGTTGATTACACTAGATAAGAGTTGGTAGCTCAAATGATTTGAATTAAGAGTTGAGTAGCTCAATTGATTCGAACCAAGAGTCAAGGAACATGCAGTTTTATGCATCTGGAACTCTCACCCTCAACAAATACTTTTATGCATATACTTGAACCACTCTTTGCTCACAAGGTCAACGGAACACGCAGTTTATCCATCATATTGTCATGAAGACTTTCAATACAAGAATCAATCACTTTTTAGTCAAACCATCAGTTGTGATACCACAGTTAAATCACGAGGAGAACTTAAAGTACCAACAGATAAATACTTGTATTTTATTCCAACGTTAAACTCGTTACTCACATGCTTGATATATAACAAATCGACAGAAAATACTACTATAAAAAAGCAAAATAAGTGAAGGAAATTAGTGACAGAAAAAAATGAAATCCTCACAAATTTCCTTGTCACAATTTATTTCACGTTTTCCCTCTCGAAAATTTCCTTTCTAATTATTTTTTTAGTAGTGGTTCTAGATCCATTAATTTTTCTATTTTTTTTGGGTAACTAGAGGGCCTAAGCTGAACAACGAAAAAAAAAACTACTGCCTAATAATACCCGAAGTACAAACACTTGTGAAATTAGCTAAAAAAAGCATACTAATCTGAGCAAGATAGTGCTCATATAACATTAAGTGAAACCTCCGTCGCAAGTTATATTTGCAAGTGCATCAACACAAACATTAGCTTCTCGGTACGAATGACAAATCCAAACCTCCCAATTCATATCAAACAATCGTCTAATGTATTGCAATAAACTCCAACATGTTGCTGTTCTCATTTTAGACTCATTTAGCAAGATGATCATATGGTGCTAACTATGTTAGATATTTTAGACTCATTTAGCATAGATATTTTAGACTCATTAATGCAAGATGATCATATGGTGCTAACTATGTTAGATATTTTAGACTTTTGTTGTATTAACACATTTGATGTTTGAATGATAATTGTTTGAAATATGGTTATATTTTTTAATGGAAATTTGAGTACTTTGAAAGAATGAATCATCTATTTTACAAGTGCTATAAATTATGAAACCGTAAATATTAGAATTGAGAATTTATTTATTTTTTAATGTGCAAATTAATATAGATAACTTTTTATTTGATATCCCTCAAAAAAAATAAAACTTTTTATTAGATAGGACAATACAAGGAATGTTAATAACCCTCACAAACTATACTTTAAAAAAATAAATAACCCTCACAAATTAGAGAGTTAAACTTCCGCAAAACTAACCAACTTAGGTACCGTTTGACCAAACTTTTTTACGGTCTAAAAGCTACTTTAAAACAAAGTTAAAATGAAGTTCTTTAAGAAAAAAAGCTAAAGTTGTTTGTTTTTTTTTTTTTTTATAGTTTTAAAGCTATTTTAAAGGTAAAAGTTGTTTGGCAAAATATTATACAAAATTTTGAATTTATTAATTTTTTAGTGGTGTTCGGGGTTCGAACCCCGGACATTGCATATATTTGTGAGGTTGAAGAAAGGAAATAAAAATAGTTGGTATCATTAAATGACAACGTGAATAAAAATATTTGTGAGGTTGTGATGATTAAACGATATGAAGTTAAATATATATAAGTGATAAAAAGATAATAAAATTCCTTAATAAAAAAAAAAATTAAATGGAACCTCCTTAAAAAAAATTAAATGGACCGGTTCAAAAAATAAAATAAAATTAAATGGAAGAAAAATAATCTTGAAATACAATATTAAAAAATAAAAGAAAAGGTTCCCAGCTTGAGTTGAAGAGAGGTGCTTGTGAAATAAATTGTCGAGAAGTAATTTTTTGAAGTAACATTCAACAATTTTTGGTCAAAGCTCATTCCATTCAATTTTATGCTTTCTAAAAAAAGTATTTTTTTAGAAGGTACTTTATTGATATTGTGTTTGGCCTAACTTCTCCATAGAATTGTAGGGAAGCTGAATAAAAGTCGGGTCAAACGGTACCTTAGTATAAGCGCGACATCAAGGTCACTTAAAAAAAAATCTCGCACTCCATTTTATTGGGATCATTATAAACCGCATAAGATAAACACTGCCACATAAATGTTTAAAAACCCTTGCAAAATGCACCAATGATTTCTAAGCCCATGAAAAAATTATGTATGTGTGTGATTATATTAAAAAAGCAAATATTTTTAATGTTGTATCGATTATTACTGATTGACAATATAAAAACACTTTAAATTGACGGTGTATATAAATAAATTAAATTCAAAGAATAATCATGTTACTAATTTTTTATCTACATGTCATATGAGTATAGTTCAATTGATATGGACGTTTTATTTTATATGCAGTAACCGAAGTTCGAACCATCAACTTCCCAATTATTTACTTTAAGGGTGAACTCTTGGCCAAAAACTACTTAACAAACAAAAATCATCAACTTCCCAATTATTTACTTTAAGGGTGAACTCTTGGCCAAAAACTACTTAACAAACAAAAATCCAATTACATACTATTCTCTTTTCATGATAGTAGTTCTCCTAGGAAAAAACTTTGTTATCTATAAATATCTGCAACACTACCAACTACATATAGTCAAAGAAAATAAAGTATCTTACCCTATAGCTTCCATGGTGTCCATATTTCCAACGCTTCAGGTCATGCAGTGTGTTTTCTTTTGGCTGTTTTTTTCAATGTACTTTAGTCCACTCATAACTAACCCTTCTTCAATTATTGGCTTTTCCCTAACAATTGCATCTACCTCTTCCAGTTTACAAAGTAGAGAAGCAAGTTCTTTGTTGAAGTAGAAAGAAAGTCTTGACAACCAAAGCCAAGCTTTGTTATCTTCATGGAGTGGCAATATTTCATGCAAATGGTTGGGAATTACGTGTGATGAAGATTCCATGTCTGTCTCTAAGATAAATCTCACAAATATGGGATTGAAAGGTACACTCAAAAGCCTTAACTTCTCATCACTTCAAAACATTCTAATTCTCGATCTTCATTACAATAGTCTTTCAGGATCTATTCCTAGTAAAATTGGAATGATGAGATCTTTGCTTTTTATTAATTTGTCAAACAGTCTACTCTCTGGTAAAATCCCACCTACAATTGGAAACTTGAGCCATTTACTATATCTTATTTGTTGGGAAGAGGCTGCTGCACTTGAAACCTGAAATGTTTAATGATTATTCATGTAAAACTCAAAGCGTATGGGGTTGTGTCGTACCCTAATTTTTGACCGATTCATTTTATTTTATTCATACGTTGATCGTTTTTTCAGTCGTCCGTTCGCGCGCGAATTCCCGTAATATCTGCGTTTGTTCGTATCTTGTGGTCGCATTTACTTTTCGTTCGTCGTTTATTTTTAATGTCGCTCGCGTTTTATTTTCGTAATTTTTAATCGCGTTTTGTGCGTTTTTTAGCGTAGCGTAGCGTTTGCATTCGTAAAGTTTATTTCATTCACGTCGTTGATTTATCGTTTATTTAGCATAATTAAGCCGCGTATTTCAGTCGTATCAGACAAAATTTCGGCAGAGAGGTATTTTAAAATACCTCATTTTTTTGGTTCCGACGGGACATTTTTATTTTTATTTATTTAATTTTCGTTTTCCATTTTTAACCATTTATTTAGTCATTTATTTTTTCATTTTACTTATTTATTGTTATTTATTTATCAGATTTATTATTTATTTTAGTCCTTGTACACATGTCCATTCATCATTGGCCTAGTTCAACTTTTTCCCCAAGTTTTCACCAAGGGTATTCTGGTCCTTTCCGTGCGTCAGGTAATTAAGAGAGTGTATCAGAGTTAGTCAGCCAGGCACATTTTTCAAGACAAAAAACAGATTTCCCAATTTCTCACTTCACTTTTTCAGATCAAAAACCACTAAAATCTCATGAACTTGTCAAGAACAACATGAACAAAAATTCCAAACTCATGAATCTTAGCCTCTTTTCTTTCATTTCTTTGTGAACAAAGCTTCACATAAGCTTTCATAACAAAATCAACAACAACCATAAGCCAAAAACACTTCACAAATTCGAAATCCTCAAGAACATCAAAACCAAAAAACAACACAAATCCACAAACATCACAAACCAAAAATCACCCACACCAATAACCCATTTTCGGCCAAAAAATCACCCACACCAACAACCCATTTTCGGCCAAACTAATACATACCCCATAACATCATTTTCGGCCAAGGCAAGGCAACACAAAGAACAAAGGAAGAACAAGAAGCAACCGAACATCAACCACAAGAACAAACAAAACCGAAGTAGCTCCAAGAACAAAGAAGGAGCAAAAAAACCGAATCGAAAAGGAAGAGGAAGAAGGCAAGGAAGCCGAAAGCAACAAGAATCAAAAGAAGAAGGAGCAAACCAAAAGAAATAGAGGTATTTTTTCATGAACTTTGTGTTTTTTTGGTGAACCTAAGTTGTTAGATCTAGGCTTTTTGTGCTTTTTTTTCGAAAAACTAATGGTGGATTTGAGTTGAGGAGGGTGAGACGAAGCTAAGGAGGAAAAAATTTTAAAAAAAAATAAGAAAAAACATCCGGCGCGGTGGCTCTCCGGCCGACCACCGCGCCGGAGGAGCTCCGGCCCACCGTCCGCCGCCACTCAGCTCGCCGGAGAAGATGAAGATTCATCTTCTCCGGCCACCCCCTTCTTGGTGTTTTTCGGTTGGTTTTTTAGAGAGAGAAGGGAGGCTTTGATTTTTTTAGAGAGAGGGAAACAAGAGAAGAATGAGGAAAATAAGGGTAAAAACCTTATATATTCATTGGAGCTGGGCGGGTCACCCACGGGTTGACCCAGTACCCGCCCCAGCTCCATTACCCAGAACCCAGGCCCTTTGGTTACTACCCTTTTGCTTTCTGCACCCCCATCTTTTGCTGCCAGTTTTTGTTTCTTGGTGTAGTAATTTTTGTTTAGGTATTTTCATGCATTCTCTTGCATTTTTTTTTTCTTTCATACATATGATATTTGAATTAGGGTCTATGCATCATTAATTAGTGTTTTAAACCTTTACCTCATGCATTTTTTAATTCATTTAATAGTAAATTTCTATCTCACATAATGCTATTTGGACATTTTAAAATCTTTTACTTCTTTATCTTCAAAGTTACTTTCTATGTTTGTTTTGTTTATTTATGTTTTATTATTTATTTGTTTTTTTGTGTTTGCATTTTATTATCCACCCTCTCATGCATTTTTTTTCTTATCATTTAGTTTATCATGATTTGTTTTAGTGAGCATAATAGAATATGTTATAATTTCATGCATTTATTTTAATTAGTTAATTCATATGATGTTTAAACCATTTTTCATGCATTTTTAATATCTTAATTTTAACATCATGCATATTTTTTTGCTTAGTTCATAGTTAATTTTCCCCTTCATATAATTTTTATTCATTTAAACCCTTTAAAAAAAATTCATGCATTTTTGTTTCTTTTAATTTTGTTACTTTGCATTTAGGTTTATTTCATATGTTTGCATTTTAGTTTAAAATTGCATTTTAGTTTATAGAAGTAATCCTCATTAGAAACATTGCATGCATATTTAAATTTCTTGTCATTTATTTTGTTTTATTTTTTATTATTATTATCGGCTTAGTGTGTATAATTAGGGATTTGATGTAATTTATTTTCGCGTTTTTTTCTCTTTCAAGACCATAGAATGTATCTAGGATATGTAATATGTAATCGGCACACGCACTGACACGCGCACCGACACACCACTTTATTTATCGCTTTACGCTATTTTATTTTTATTCCGCTGTTACGCGATTTCGTCGTTAGTTTAGAGAAAATATTTTCTTCAAAAAAAGTCAATCAAGTCAAATTCAAATTTCTTTCAAGTAAACCTTGGTATGTAATCCAAGTGATTTTCTTTTTATTTTCCTTAATCAAATGTTAATTAATCTAATATCCACATTAGACATGGATTTCGTACATTTAAAAGTAACCAACTTCATCGTATTTTCTTCTTATGCCTTGAGGCCTCTCATCTCTTCTTAAAACCTTTCTTTCAAAAATGTTAAAATCAATTCAACTCATCAAATAAGTTCTTAAGCCGAACTACTTGATTTTGATCCCGATTTATTTGGGTAAGTAGGCAAAGGGTTTCGACCCTTCCAAATCAATAAAAATAACCAAAAACATGCTTCTTCTTTCTCCCTTCTTTCACTTTAACTCTTAACTTTTCAATATAAGTAAAATCAATTTAGCGCAAGATTAGAGAATAGGTAGAAGGTTCCTATGGGATACCATAGTCGGTTAGGGTGCTTAACACCTTCCCCAATCGAAACCAACCTCTGAATCCAAGGTCTTAAGGGTTTTCACTCACTTTTTCCCTTCCTGCGAATAAAAGTTGAGAGTTCAATGATTCAAGGTTCGAATCTAATCAATGATTTTGACACCCGAAAATCACGAGCACAGAAATGGCGACTTCACTGGGGACCTTTTTGAGGGTTAAACCTATTTTATCTTTCTTTACTTTTGCGCTTTATTTGCTTATACTTTTGTATATACGTGCCTAATTGTTTACTTTTTTACGTGAGTGGCGAGATAAGTCCCCCTACCCGGACTTGAGAGGAAATTAGGATAGGATGGTGGTATAATCATAGTGCCTTACCAAGAGTGATTTTTGGTTGTGGTACATGTGATAACCCCACTCAACTAAGGAATCTTGGAAGTATAATTTGTTAACATGAGTATTCATGTTTGGCATGCTATTTTCAAGTGACCGTCGAAGTTGAGAACCTAGAGTTACATTTAACCCATCTCAGCCTTTTAGGATGTAGTGCGGTGGCTAAAATCATGAGTCAGTCTTGGTTTAGTCGTTACGCGATACTACACCCAAACTAGACTTCCTTGTGAATGTTATGGGACTAGGAGTATTCTTAGGCCCCAATATATTCGAAAGGGGGTTGTAATTTGGGAACTTGGTAGAACCCGTGATACAGGTACATTTGAAACCATAGTCCTTACCTAATGACGTGTTTTACCCTCAGCTCCAACTTTGTGGACTTAACCCCACCATGTTTTCTATGTTCTTTAGCATAATCATGCATACATGCATTCATCCATAAATATATTTTTGCATCCGATGAAATATCGAAGGACTTATGTAAACTTTTCTTGTAAACATCTTTAGATATGGACAAAGTAAGGAGGTGCACCAGGAAGTATGTTTTCCACAAGCCGGATGTTTTAAAGCTGAGAGATTTGGCAAAGAAGGTAACTAGTCAGGAAGCTTTTCACGAGCGTCATGGGAGATTGTTGGGTATCCTCAAAACAGATGTTGAAAAAGGAATCTTGGAAACTTTGATCCAGTTCTACGATCCACTCTACCACTGCTTTACTTTCCCGGATTACCAATTGGTTCCCACCCTTGAAGAGTATTCCTACTTAGTTGGTCTGCCAGTGCTTGATGAAATACCGTTCAGTGGCCTTGAACCCGTTCCTAAGTTCGCAACTATCACCGCAGCTCTCCACCTTGGAGCCTCTGTCATAAAAGCCCACCTCACTACCAAAGGAGGTCTCCTAGGCCTGTCTACTGATTTTCTTTACCAACAAGCTTCCACCTTTGCCGACGCATCCAGTAATGAGGCATTCCATTCCATTTTAGCTTTGCTCATATACGGCATTGTGCTTTTCCCAAACCTCGACAACTTTGTCGACATCCATGCTATCCAAATTTTTCTCACCAAAAACCCTGTCCCTACTTTGTTAGCCAATACATACCATTCTATCCATGACCGAACCCTCGCAAGACGTGGAACTGTCTTTTGTTGTGCACCTTTACTCTACAAATGGTTTACCTCCCATCTACCTCAAACCCACTCATTTCAAGCCAATCAAGAGGGTCATCCGTGGTCCCGAAGAATCATGTCTCTAACTCCATCCGATATAGTCTGGTACCGTGCAACTAATGATGTGGAAGCTATCATTGTCAGTTGTGGTGAATACTCCAGTGTACCCCTTCTCGGTATACACGGGGGAATTAACTACAACCCCATTCTAGCCAGACGTCAGTTTGGATATCCGTTGAGAACTAAGCCAGATAATATTTATCTAGAGAATGAATTCTATCTCAATAACAAAGATCACCTGAACCAGAGAGGTTTGTTTGTGAAAGCTTGGCGTGGCATCCATAGACTTAGTAAAGGTCAATTAGGAAGAAGAGAAGGCTTTGTGCACGAATCCTATACCCAATGGGTCATTGACAGGGCTGCAGACTTTGGAATGCCTTATGTTTTACCGAGGTTCCTATCTTCAACTGTACCAGCACCGATTTTGCCTTTACCTCCTCAGACTGCGGAAGAGTATCAGTTATGTTTGGCTAAGTTAGAGCATGAAAAGGCTGAGTGGGAAGGAAAGTATCAAGTAGCTAAGCGTGAGAATGACACCCTCATGAATTTGCTAGAAGAAGAGAATTGGAAAAATCATAAGAAAGATCAAGAGATTGCGGAGCTGAAAGAGCGTATCAGGGTGAAAGATGCTATACTTGAACAGGTTCCCAGGAGTAAGAAGAAACGCATGGATTTCTTCGCTGGTCCGCATTCAGATTTGGAAGAGTAGTCTGCTTCAAGAGCTTGAGATCTTCATCTTTTGTTTTCTTTTATTGTATTTTCTTAGTTTTCTATTATGTACTTTGAAGTCTATCCCTTGGCTCAGTTTGTTTAAAAGGGAATTATCTTGTTTTTGCTTTTTATTTTTTGTAATGAATGTTTAAACAAATATTGTCGATAATACCAAAAGTTACTAATTTTTTATCTACATGTCATATGAGTATAGTTCAATTGATATGGACGTTTTATTTTATATGCAGTAACCGAAGTTCGAACCATCAACTTCCCAATTATTTACTTTAAGGGTGAACTCTTGGCCAAAAACTACTTAACAAACAAAAATCATCAACTTCCCAATTATTTACTTTAAGGGTGAACTCTTGGCCAAAAACTACTTAACAAACAAAAATCCAATTACATACTATTCTCTTTTCATGATAGTAGTTCTCCTAGGAAAAAACTTTGTTATCTATAAATATCTGCAACACTACCAACTACATATAGTCAAAGAAAATAAAGTATCTTACCCTATAGCTTCCATGGTGTCCATATTTCCAACGCTTCAGGTCATGCAGTGTGTTTTCTTTTGGCTGTTTTTTTCAATGTACTTTAGTCCACTCATAACTAACCCTTCTTCAATTATTGGCTTTTCCCTAACAATTGCATCTACCTCTTCCAGTTTACAAAGTAGAGAAGCAAGTTCTTTGTTGAAGTAGAAAGAAAGTCTTGACAACCAAAGCCAAGCTTTGTTATCTTCATGGAGTGGCAATATTTCATGCAAATGGTTGGGAATTACGTGTGATGAAGATTCCATGTCTGTCTCTAAGATAAATCTCACAAATATGGGATTGAAAGGTACACTCAAAAGCCTTAACTTCTCATCACTTCAAAACATTCTAATTCTCGATCTTCATTACAATAGTCTTTCAGGATCTATTCCTAGTAAAATTGGAATGATGAGATCTTTGCTTTTTATTAATTTGTCAAACAGTCTACTCTCTGGTAAAATCCCACCTACAATTGGAAACTTGAGCCATTTACTATATCTTATTTGTTGGGAAGAGGCTGCTGCACTTGAAACCTGAAATGTTTAATGATTATTCATGTAAAACTCAAAGCGTATGGGGTTGTGTCGTACCCTAATTTTTGACCGATTCATTTTATTTTATTCATACGTTGATCGTTTTTTCAGTCGTCCGTTCGCGCGCGAATTCCTGTAATATCTGCGTTTGTTCGTATCTTGTGGTCGCATTTACTTTTCGTTCGTCGTTTATTTTTAATGTCGCTCGCGTTTTATTTTCGTAATTTTTAATCGCGTTTTGTGCGTTTTTTAGCGTAGCGTAGCGTTTGCGTTCGTAAAGTTTATTTCATTCACGTCGTTGATTTATCGTTTATTTAGCATAATGAAGCCGCGTATTTCAGTCGTATCAGACAAAATTTCGGCAGAGAGGTATTTTAAAATACCTCTTTTTTTTTGGTTCCGACGGGACATTTTTATTTTTATTTATTTAATTTTCGTTTTCCATTTTTAACCATTTATTTAGTCATTTATTTTTTCATTTTACTTATTTATTGTTATTTATTTATCAGATTTATTATTTATTTTAGTCCTTGTACACATGTCCATTCATCATTGGCCTAGTTCAACTTTTTCCCCAAGTTTTCACCAAGGGTATTCTGGTCCTTTCCGTGCGTCAGGTAATTAAGAGAGTGTATCAGAGTTAGTCAGCCAGGCACATTTTTCAAGACAAAAAACAGATTTCCCAATTTCTCACTTCACTTTTTCAGATCAAAAACCACTAAAATCTCATGAACTTGTCAAGAACAACATGAACAAAAATTCCAAACTCATGAATCTTAGCCTCTTTTCTTTCATTTCTTTGTGAACAAAGCTTCACATAAGCTTTCATAACAAAATCAACAACAACCATAAGCCAAAAACACTTCACAAATTCGAAATCCTCAAGAACATCAAAACCAAAAAACAACACAAATCCACAAACATCACAAACCAAAAATCACCCACACCAATAACCCATTTTCGGCCAAAAAATCACCCACACCAACAACCCATTTTCGGCCAAACTAATACATACCCCATAACATCATTTTCGGCCAAGGCAAGGCAACACAAAGAACAAAGGAAGAACAAGAAGCAACCGAACATCAACCACAAGAACAAACAAAACCGAAGTAGCTCCAAGAACAAAGAAGGAGCAAAAAAACCGAATCGAAAAGGAAGAGGAAGAAGGCAAGGAAGCCGAAAGCAACAAGAATCAAAAGAAGAAGGAGCAAACCAAAAGAAATAGAGGTATTTTTTCATGAACTTTGTGTTTTTTTGGTGAACCTAAGTTGTTAGATCTAGGCTTTTTGTGCTTTTTTTTCGAAAAACTAATGGTGGATTTGAGTTGAGGAGGGTGAGACGAAGCTAAGGAGGAAAAAATTTTAAAAAAAAATAAGAAAAAACATCCGGCGCGGTGGCTCTCCGGCCGACCACCGCGCCGGAGGAGCTCCGGCCCACCGTCCGCCGCCACTCAGCTCGCCGGAGAAGATGAAGATTCATCTTCTCCGGCCACCCCCTTCTTGGTGTTTTTCGGTTGGTTTTTTAGAGAGAGAAGGGAGGCTTTGATTTTTTTAGAGAGAGGGAAACAAGAGAAGAATGAGGAAAATAAGGGTAAAAACCTTATATATTCATTGGAGCTGGGCGGGTCACCCACGGGTTGACCCAGTACCCGCCCCAGCTCCATTACCCAGAACCCAGGCCCTTTGGTTACTACCCTTTTGCTTTCTGCACCCCCATCTTTTGCTGCCAGTTTTTGTTTCTTGGTGTAGTAATTTTTGTTTAGGTATTTTCATGCATTCTCTTGCATTTTTTTTTTCTTTCATACATATGATATTTGAATTAGGGTCTATGCATCATTAATTAGTGTTTTAAACCTTTACCTCATGCATTTTTTAATTCATTTAATAGTAAATTTCTATCTCACATAATGCTATTTGGACATTTTAAAATCTTTTACTTCTTTATCTTCAAAGTTACTTTCTATGTTTGTTTTGTTTATTTATGTTTTATTATTTATTTGTTTTTTTGTGTTTGCATTTTATTATCCACCCTCTCATGCATTTTTTTTCTTATCATTTAGTTTATCATGATTTGTTTTAGTGAGCATAATAGAATATGTTATAATTTCATGCATTTATTTTAATTAGTTAATTCATATGATGTTTAAACCATTTTTCATGCATTTTTAATATCTTAATTTTAACATCATGCATATTTTTTTGCTTAGTTCATAGTTAATTTTCCCCTTCATATAATTTTTATTCATTTAAACCCTTTAAAAAAAATTCATGCATTTTTGTTTCTTTTAATTTTGTTACTTTGCATTTAGGTTTATTTCATATGTTTGCATTTTAGTTTAAAATTGCATTTTAGTTTATAGAAGTAATCCTCATTAGAAACATTGCATGCATATTTAAATTTCTTGTCATTTATTTTGTTTTATTTTTTATTATTATTATCGGCTTAGTGTGTATAATTAGGGATTTGATGTAATTTATTTTCGCGTTTTTTTCTCTTTCAAGACCATAGAATGTATCTAGGATATGTAATATGTAATCGGCACACGCACTGACACGCGCACCGACACACCACTTTATTTATCGCTTTACGCTATTTTATTTTTATTCCGCTGTTACGCGATTTCGTCGTTAGTTTAGAGAAAATATTTTCTTCAAAAAAAGTCAATCAAGTCAAATTCAAATTTCTTTCAAGTAAACCTTGGTATGTAATCCAAGTGATTTTCTTTTTATTTTCCTTAATCAAATGTTAATTAATCTAATATCCACATTAGACATGGATTTCGTACATTTAAAAGTAACCAACTTCATCGTATTTTCTTCTTATGCCTTGAGGCCTCTCATCTCTTCTTAAAACCTTTCTTTCAAAAATGTTAAAATCAATTCAACTCATCAAATAAGTTCTTAAGCCGAACTACTTGATTTTGATCCCGATTTATTTGGGTAAGTAGGCAAAGGGTTTCGACCCTTCCAAATCAATAAAAATAACCAAAAACATGCTTCTTCTTTCTCCCTTCTTTCACTTTAACTCTTAACTTTTCAATATAAGTAAAATCAATTTAGCGCAAGATTAGAGAATAGGTAGAAGGTTCCTATGGGATACCATAGTCGGTTAGGGTGCTTAACACCTTCCCCAATCGAAACCAACCTCCGAATCCAAGGTCTTAAGGGTTTTCACTCACTTTTTCCCTTCCCGCGAATAAAAGTTGAGAGTTCAATGATTCAAGGTTCGAATCTAATCAATGATTTTGACACCCGAAAATCACGAGCACAGGTTGCCACACTAACCTTTAGGTTCGATTCTCCCCCACCAATAACTGTGTATTAGATGCAATAAGGAATGACCGGCGAATCCTCTTCAGGATACTATGAGTTCCTTGACGTGTATTGCACAACCACACCAAGCGTATCTCCTAACAGTATTTTACAGATTTATGGTTCCAGCAATTCACTCATGCATTAGAGAATTGATGAATGATTTAGAGTAAGAGAATGATGAAGAATTATGTTGTTAATGTAACAAAATTCTGTCCAAAGTTGTGTGTTGCAATATATCAAAGTAATGCCCAAATATCAAGTATTTATAGTGCATTATATGACCCTTCACATGAAAGAAGACACCCCTTTGACTTGAATCAATGTTATGGTTCATTAAACACCCTTTTGCCAAAGGTTATGACCATACACACTTGAATCAAAGTCAAGGTTCCTTAAGCACCTTTTTACCAAAGGTTATAATGTATATGAAAGGTTCTCATGAAGAGTTACAACTTTTGATCTAAAGTGATTCCATGATTTTGGAAATCACCAACAAAATTGAATATGCTTGCTGATTTGAAAACATTCTATGTATCTGACAACAATTACATTGGTCAGTTGCCACATAACATTTGTCTTGGTGGAAACTTAAAATTATTTCTTGCTTTAGATAACCAATTTACTGGGCAAGTTCCAAAAAGTTTGAAGAATTGCTCTAGCCTTATTAGACTTAGGCTTGAACATAACCATCTGGATGGAAACATAACAGATGATTTTGGTGTATACCCAATTTTGGAGTTCATGGGATTGGAGGACAATAAATTTAATGGCCACCTTTCATCCAACTGGGGAAAATGTCATAACTTGATACAACTTCACATCTCCAAAAATAATATATCAGGTTATCTACCACCCGAAATTGGTGAAGCAACACACTTATATTCAATTGACTTATCTTCAAACCATCTTAATGGAAAAATTCCAAATGAGTTGGGAAATTTGATTACGTTGGGTAGACTATTTTTAAGCAACAACAATCTTTCTGGGAATGTTCCTGCACATATAGCATTGTTAAAGGAACTTGAAATCCTAGATGTTGCAGAAAATAATCTCAACGGTTTCATCACAAAAGAAATTGTCATTTTGCCTAAGTTATAAAACTTAAATTTGAGCCAAAACAAATTCAGAGGAAATATTCCTAATGAGTTTGGAAAATTTAAAGTCCTTCAAAGTCTTGATCTCAGTGCAATTTTTTTGGATGGAACCATATCACCAATGTTTGTAAAGCTAATACTCTTAGAAACATTGAATATTTCACATAACAATCTTTCTGGCAATATTCACTCTTCCTTTGATCAGATGATTAGTTTGTCAAATGTTGATATATCATATAACCAGTTTGAGGGTCCACTTCCAAACAAGAGAGCATTCAATAACGCTACAATTGAAGTGTTGAGAAATAATACAGGCTTGTGCGGTAATGTTTCTAGCTTGGACCCTTTCAAAATGTCAAGCAGTGGGTCTCATTATCATAAGATTAAGAAAGTGATCTTATTGATAGTTTTGCCTCTTGCACCAGGAACTTTAATGCTAGCTTTTGTTTGTTTCAAATTCTCATCTCATTTATGCCAAACATCATTGCTCCTAAAAATGTATTTACAATATGAAGTTTTGATGGGAAAATGGTGTATGACAACATTATTGAAGCCACAAAAGAGTTTGATGACAAGCATCTCATTGGAGTAGGAGCACATGGAAGTGTTTACAAAGCAGAGTTACACACAGGTCAAGTAGTTGCTGTTAAAAAACTCCATTCAACAACAAATAGGGAAAATTCTGAGCTAAAATGTTTCAAAAATGAGATCCAAGGTCTGACAGAAATACGGCATCGTAACATTGTGAAGCTATATGGATTTTGCTCACATTCACACTTGTCGTTTTTGGTTTACGAGTTCATGAAGAAAGGTAGTTTGGAAAAGATTTTGAAAGATGATGAAGAAGCAATTGCATTTGATAGGAATAAGAGGGTGAATGGCATTAAAGACATATCTAATGCTTTATGCTATATGCACCATGATTGCTCACCTCCAATTATTCATCAGGATATATCAAGCAAGAATATTCATTTGGTTTAGAATATGTGGCTCGTGTCTCGGACATTGGAACAACTAAGATTCTTAATCCTAATTTAACCAATTGGACCGCATTTGCAGGCACATATGGATATGCTGCTCCAGGTTAATTTTATTTCTTTGTACTATTTATGAAATATGATAAAATTGTAATTAGTGTTTGTTAATCATAATTATCTCCCTCTTTTGATTTGGTACAGAACTTGCATACACAATGGAAGTGAATGAGAAGTGTGATGTGTATAGTTTTACAGTATTAGCATTGGAAATACTATGTGGAAAACACCCTGGAGATATTATATCTAACTCTTTACAATGGGCTATCATGGACTCAACACTTGATTTCATGCCATTGATGAATGAGTTGGATCAACGTCTCCCTCACCCGATGAATCACATAGCCAAGAAGTTAGTATCCGTTGAAAAGACAACAATTTCTTGCTTATCTGAAAGTCCACGTTCCCGCCCTACCATGTGTTGGAACAGAGGGTGTTTAACAATACCACTTTTAGTTTTGATGATAACAAGGTATTAAAAATTGTCAATTGGATATGCTAATATTTGTTTAAGTGTGAAGGATCTTACTCAAAGATTTTAATCTTAGAAAGTATTCTGTAAGAACAAATGAAGAGCAATATCCTTAAGAAGCTTGTTGCAAGTGTTCTGAAGACGTAGAGATCCTGAAGAATCATCAAAAGTTGTTTCGAGAGTATCTAAAGACTTGGAGAGACTGAAGAAGCTTTTCGAAGAAGTACAAGTCAAAAGGTTCTGAAGACTTAGAGAGTCTGAAGAAGCTGTTTCGAGAAGCGCAAGTCTACAGGATCTGAAGAACGAAGAGAGTCTGGAGGGTTTGAAGCTCAACAGAGTCTGAAGTTCTATAGAGAGTCTGAAGACTGGAAACTCAAGTATTTAATCTTATGAATCTCTAAAGGCATTTCGTTGTAGAAGAAGCATTCATATGGAGTAACGACTATCTTGAAATCAACTTAAGCATGAGATGCTTTGTGACAAAAGAGCACAGGAAAAGGACATAGTACATGTACGACCCCTATTTTCACTACTCCACTACTTGTACTATTGGCAACTATGTCTACTGGTATTTTCGCTCCAAGAGGAATGGAATTCAAAAATGTTTTTGAAGGACGATTACCATATCAAGCAACAAATCAACAGTGGTTTATCAAGCTTCTAGATGACTCTGTGATGTGCTGGATTTTCTCAACGTCTCTCTACAACCTCTATATAAAGGAATGAGGACTTGAAGAATTGGTAACTGACTAATAGAACTCTTACGCATATATTGATATTCTCCCTGAGTCAATCAAAACACATCAACAACTTAGGAAATTCTTACAAACTTCTTTATCCTAGAATTTCTAAGTGTAACAGAAAACAGAGTGTGTCTTTTGTTTTGTATTTGTGAACACCACTAATTGTATATCAAGTGTTCAAACTCTTATTCAATTTTCTGTAAATTGTGTTAGAAGTCTCTTGCTTGTGTGCTTGAGCAATAGAAGTCTCTTGGGTGTGTCCTTGAGCAAAAGAAGTCTCTTGCTTGTGTGCTTGAGCATTGGAAGTCTCTTGTTGTGTGCTTGAGCAACTTGTAATTTGTTATTACATTTTAGTGAACTCTCCTTGGAAGTGCAAGGGTGACATAACTATTTCCGGTTTTTGGAAGGAACCTGTATAATTGCTTGTGTTCTCTCTTTCCCTTATCTCTTTACTTTATTCCGCTGCACAGACTTTGAACTCCTTATTAGAAGCTGAACTCTATCAGACTCTGATTTGGAAAACAGAATCAATCTTTTTTAGAGACGTGAAAAAGTTACACAATTCAACCCCCCTTCTTGTGTTTTTCTCACCTTCAATTGGTATCAAAGCTTCGGCTCTGTTGACATAACACTTAACAGTGTCATAGAAAAGATCCAGAGAAAAACATGTCTTCCGGTGAACCTACAACTTCTGGTAGTGGTGCTGGTGCTGCTATACCTTATGATTATGGATCCAGTAACAGTAACAAGAAAGCTGACTCTAGAAAAATTCCTAAGTTCAATGGAGTCCCTGAGGAATTCTCATGGTGGAAAACCAACTTCTACAGTTATGTCATGAGTTTAGATGAAGAACTATGGGACATACTAGAAAATGGTGTTGGTGATTTAAAACTTGATGATGAAGGAGCTGCTATTGACAGAAACACACTACTGCTCAAAAGAAAAGCTATAAGAAACATCACATAATCAGAGGAGCACTTGTCACAGCTATTCCTAAATCAGAATATATGAAGATGAGTGACAAGTCTACTGCAAAAGCTATGTTTTCTTCTCTCTGTGCTAACTATGAAGGTAGCAATAAAGTCAGAGAAGCAAAGGCTTTTTTGCTTGTTCATCAGTATGAACTGTTCAAGATGAAAGATGATGAAAGTATTGATCAGACTCAAGATTTCAGACTCTAGTATATGGACTCCAGATACTGAAGGAGATATACATAGCTTCTGATCACGTGAGCAAGATTCTGAGAAGCTTACCCTCAAGATGGAGACCTAAGGTGACTGCTATTGAGGAAGCTAAAGATCTAAACACTCTAGGTGTTGAAGATCTTGTCACCCCTCAAGGTTCATGAGTTAAGTCTCAATGAACATGACTCTGTTAGAAAGTCAAAAAACATTGCTCTAAAGTCAAAAGGAAGATCCTCAAAAGCTCTCAAAGTTAAAGAGTCTGAAAATGAATCTTCTTCTGAAGACTCTGAGGAAGATCCCGATGTTGCTAGAGAAATGGCTATGCTTTCCAACAGACTGCAGTACTTAGCTAGAAAGAACAAGAAGTTCTTGGGTAAAAGCAGTGGTAAGGGATTCAGGAAAGAAGATCGGAAAGGTTTCTTCAACTGCAAGAAGCCTGGGCATTTCATTGCTGATTGTCCAGATTTGCAAAAAGATAAATCCAAGTCAAAGAAGCCAACCTTCAAGTCCAACAAGTTATAGAAGCAGATCAAAAAGAGTCTTATGGTTACTTGGAAAGATCTAGACAATGAGTCAGGGTCTGATGAGGATGATGCTGAGGATGAAGCTAATATAGCCGTGGGTCTGGTAGCAACAACTGAACCAGAAAAGGAAACGTCTGATGCAGAATGTGATACAGACTTTGAAAGTGAAACAGAGGTATATTCTAAACTTTCTAGATCTGAACTGATTGATTCTCTCAAGGAGCTTCTTGGTCATTTAGAAACCAAATCCACAGAGTTGAGGCAAGTTAAACAACAGCACAGTAAGTTTTTGAAACAACATGACTTAACTATGATGGAGATGGATGTTTTAAAGAAAGAAAATGAAAACTTAATGACTAAAAGGTGTGACAGTAAACATTTGAGTGAGCAGGATGCTGCTCTACAAGAGTTTATTGTCATAGGAATTGATAGAACCAAAGTGGCATCCATGATTTATAGCAGTTATCAGAACAAAGGAAAAGGTGTTTGATTCACAAGAGGTAACTCTAATGAAGTGATTCTGAAACCATGTTTTGATGGCGCCAAAGAAGCATTTGAAAAACATTTTGTGTCAGAGTCTGAAAAAGTCAACATAGTGACTCTTTTAGGAACCTAAAGCTTCAAGCTCTAAGGCAATGACTAAGTCAAAGCCAAAGAACCTAAAGCCAAAGGTACTGAACAACTTTGAATCAAAGGCTCCAAAAGTTCAGATTCTGAAGAAACCAGAGTCTAGTAAACTAATTGTGAAGAAAACAGAGTCTAGAAATCAGAAGCCTAGAATTCAAAGAAGAGAAGCTGTGTGTGGTAAGTTGGACTCTAGATTAAAATGTTCTGAACCTAAAGTCTGGAAGAAAACAATGCCTCAAACTTCCAGATACAAGACACAAAAGAGATTTAATGGTTCAAGGACTAACCCCAAAGGACCCATAAAGATATGGTTACCTAAATATGAAATTGTAGATGTTGCAGGTATGTCTAAAAGGACAAGAAAAGCAAAAGTTATGGTATCTAGACAGTGGCTGCTCGCGACACATGACGGGAGAAAAGTCTATGTTGCTAACCCTGACCATGAAAGAGGGCGGAACTGTGGGATTTGGAGGAAACCAAATTGGCAAAATCATTGGTACTGGAAACATTGGTAACTCCTTAATCTCAATCAATAATGTGTGGTTTGTAGATGGACTAAGACATAATCTACTTAGCATAAGTCAATTGTGTGATAGTGGTTATGACGTTTTGTTTAATAAGAACAACTGCACAGTAGTCAACAAAGATGATCAATCCATTGTCTTCAAGGGATTACCAGACATTGATTATCATTCAGACGCTCTCTGTGGAGCGTGCCAGAAAGAAAAAATTGTTAAAACTTCTTTTAAACCAAAATAATTTGTTTCTACCTCCAGACCCTTGGAGCTACTTCATATTGATTTGTTTGGACCAGTCAGCAATGCATCCTTATATGGAAGTAAATATGGATTAGTCATAGTTGATGACTACAGTAGATGGAGTTGGGTTTGTTGGTATAAGCCCTAGAGGCCAATAGTTTATTTGAAACTTATCTTCTGTATCATGACTTTTATTATTAAATAATATATGGCACTCTTTATTATATATTTATAGTAATGTTAATAAAGTCCTTAGAATAGATAGTTCATGTAATAATATATTAAGTGTGACTTAATCATGAGATTACATTATCATAAAGAATGTTATTCTTAAATGTATCCGTAGTCAAGCTTTAATATGAATTAGGATAATAATAAAGCGTCGAGACTATTATGTATGAAGACTGATGACCGCATCTCATGGGTCATAGATATGAGATATCAAGTCTATACATAGGTATAAATGTTAGGAGTAATATTTATACTGGATAGACCCATCGTGAGAATACTACATAGTAAGTTATGAGATTGTCATAAGATATTCTCACAATGATAATAGTGTACATCGCTCTTTGACCTGAAACCACTATGATCCATAGATGTGGACTCAAATGCTTTGTTGCCATTCTAACGTTGTATGTAAAAGGATAACCATAACGTTGGTTGATGGGTACTTGATGAATCATGCTGAGGGACATGAGTGTCCTAGATGGGATTTGTCCCTCCTCATAAACAGGAGATATATCTATAGGCCTCTTGATGAAATATGACTGTAAAACTGCATGGCCATGCCGAACTAAGTCGATATAGGATATTGGACTTATTCGTTATTCAGTATATTTTGGAATCAAGAAATATAAATATTGATCTACACAATGGTGACAAAATCTATGCATTGAGATCAATAAATATATTAGGACAAAGGAGTAATCGTATACATAAGTATTATCGTGGAAAAAGGTTTCGTCAGATCACTTGACATTCTTGTCGCTTGGGTAGCAATGATGTGTTGCTAGATACCGCTCATTGCTTATAGTATTAAATATTAGATTTAATATTATTGCCAACGTGACTAGAACCTATAGGGTCACACACAAAGAACAGTCAAAAGAGAAATATATAAGTATGACTTATATAAGGGGTGCGTTTAGTAAATAACGCTAATTAGTTAGCAGAATTACTAAACTTGTTATTGGTCTTATAGAAGCCCAATAGTGACTTCTAAACTTGCAGAGCACACTAAGAGTTCTATAAATAGAAGCCTTGTGCTGAAGTTTGAGGTTGCACGTTTTTGAAACCCTAAACTCTCTGAAACTTCTGATTCGTTGGCTAGCACCGAGTTTTGAAGGAGCACTGTTCGTGTGGACTTGCTAGAGGCTTTGCTGCTTGCTGCTTGCTTTGCTGTGATCGTGTTTCCAGTTTCCAGCTTTCAGATTCCACACTTCGAGGTAACAATCGAATCACTGATTCATGTGTAATTCGTAATGATCCAAGGAAAGAAAATCGAAATTTTTTTATCCGCTGCTTATTCTGTTTATGAAATCGATTTTCCTTCAGGGTTAAGTTTCTAAAGTCTAAAGATGATTCATATACTGTGTTTAGTAAATTCTGAATCCAAGTACAAAGAAGCTGAAGGTTCTGAAGACTTGGAGATTCTAAAGAAGTTGTTCCGAAGCAGTACAAGTCAAAAGGTTCTGAAGACTTAGAGAGTCTGAAGAAGATTTTCGAGAAGCGCAAGTCTACAGGATGTGGAGAATGAAGAGAGTCTGAAGGGTCTGAAGTTCAACAGAGTCTGAAGTTCTATAGAGAGTCTGACGACTGGAAACTTAAGTATTTAATCTTATGAATCCCTAAAGGAATTTCGTTGCAGAAGGAACATTCATATGGAGTAACGGCTATCTTGAAGTCAACTTAAGCATGAGATGCTTTGTAACAAAAGAGGGCATGAAAAGGGCAGGGTACATGTACGACCCTTATTTCCACTACTCCACTACTTGTACTATTGGCAGATGTGTCTACTAGTATTTTCGCTCCAAAAGGAATGGAATTCAAAATTATTTTTGAAGGACGATTACCATATCAAGCAACAAATCAACAGTGGTTAATCAAGCTACTAAATGACTCTGTGATGTGCTGGCTTTTCTCAACGTCTCTCTACAACCTCTATATAAAGGAACGAGGACTTGAAGAATTGGTAACTGACTAATAGAACTCTTACGCATATATTGATATTCTCCCTGAGTCAATCAAAACACATCAACAACTTAGGAAATTCTTACAAACTTCTTTATCCTAGAATTTCTAAGTGTAACAGGAAACAGAGTGTGTCTTTTGTTTTGTATTTGTGAACACCACTAATTGTATATCAAGTGTTCAAACTCTTATTCAATTTTCTGTAAATTGTGGTAGAAGTCTCTTGCTTGTGTGCTTGAGCAATAGAAGTCTCTTGGGTGTGTCCTTGAGCAAAAGAAGTCTCTTGCTTGTGTGCTTGAGCATTGGAAGCCTCTTGCTGTGTGCTTGAGCAACTTGTAATTTGTTATTACATTTTAGTGAACTCTCCTTGGAAGTGCAAGGGGGACAGGACTACTTCCGGTTTTTGGAAGGAACCTGTATAATTGCTTGTGTTCTCTCTTTCCCTTATCTCTTTACTTTATTCCGCTGCACAGACTCTGAACTCCTTATCAGAAGCTGAACTCTATCAGACTATGATCTGGAAAACAGAATCAATCTTTTTAAGAGACGTTAAAAAGTTAACACAATTCAACCCCCCCTTCTTGTGTTTTTCTCACCTTCACCGTGAACCATGTTTCCAGGGAGCTTTTAACAGCATAGACTTCGTCCATGATAATACATCTTGATGAATATATGCATGAATGTTACTTTTTCATCTTAGTTTTTGTAACTTTATAATTCTGTTTGGCCTTGTTATGTACTATAAGTCATTTTAATATTATTTCTGAACTTTTGATGCTACGTGTAACACCCTAATTACCGACGATAATTTTTACATAATAATAATCATGGTTTTAACGAAAAAGGATGTCACACACATTCATTCATCTTTCACATAATAAAATAATAGAGAATTAGATAAAACATTGGAAGATACTTCATAAAAGAATTCATAATTATAAATATCTTGTCTTTAACATCATTTGAGATAAAAAGTATAAAATATCTTAGAGCTTAAACTTCATAATTTAAGGACATTCAACGTTTTACCCAACCCCAGTGTTACAGATCAGAGCACATATTTATTCGACTACTTAATATCACAAATAATAGCCACGGGAATATATTACCGTCACCACCTCCCAAGCGTCCCGCAAAGTTAAAGTTCCTCGTCCTGAGTATGTGTACCCCAAGGGCACAAACACCAAAATACTCAAATAACAACAAAGGGGTGAGAATTCACATCATAACATATATTAGGATACATGAATAATAAACTAGATAATCATATCATCATCAGTTCTTCATCACATCATCATCAATCATTTATCATACCATCATCCATCATTCATCATAATATTCATACAATTTATTTCAAAAACATCATTAACATATACATCTTATGCACACCTTTAACACACATATCATATTCGCATCATTAGCACATATTACAAATCACCTAACATGACCTATATGAAACATATTTCATTCCTAGACCTACATGCATGCCGATACCGGATCCTATCATCATAATAATGTAAGTTAGAGGTATGTTATTCAAGTTACATCCGTCATTCGTCATTCGTCATTATGCAGTATGGTATGATGCATGAAGACTCACCAAAACATCATTTAGAAGACACATAAACAACACATCACTTTTACATCATAATTATTCGTCATTTTACTTGTTCATAGAAAACAAGTTCGTCATTCGTCATACATCATTTTACATTACTCGTCCTTAACAATTATAACGTCATTTTACATCATCATCTTACGTCATTAGCACATCATTATTATTTAACACCATATATTCGTCTACTTATTTCTAACTCATGATTTTGTCACATTCACGTTATATTTAAAACTTACACCAACCATTAGTTTAATCCTCGTTCTCTACACCTTTTACTTCTAGTGACACACTCTATCCTTCATTCCCAATCTTTAAGACTTTCACTACTCCTTCGTCACTCCACATAATGGTTTCTGTCTGTGCGACTAGCTTATTACGTTTTGAGATCCTATCATCATGTATTAATTCATCATTATTGTCATATATTGTCTTAGACAACTAACATCGTACACTTATTTTACTCGGTTTTGTACCCTTTAAATCTAGCCTATATCATTAGACTCAACCCTTATTCTAAGGCCCTATTTCACCAACGTCATTACCTCTTTCGTACATATATAAGTTCTCATTAAAACCACTCTGTGACCCCTCTTATATTCGTCTTATCCTCCTTAAACTTAATTCATTTTTTAGACTTACAATGTGACCGCGCTATTTACGCCGTTATAGTTTTATTTTAATAACCTTAGGTAACTTGATATTTATACTCACCGCGATCATTATCCTTCTTTGTATCCATTTATTTAACCCATCTATCCTTCTCCTCATTTATATACACTTCATCAACTTTTTAACATTACTGCTTCTTTTAGCTCTTATTCCCTACAACCTAACAACCTTCCTAATCTCAATAATATTTAAGTCGATTATGTTTAACCTCATCAATTACTCATAGTCACCTACTATATTATTCCCTCTTATCATCATCTTTTCACTTTTTTAACCCATTTGTCGCGTCATTTTTCGGAGATCAAGGCTATTTGATTAGCTTTTGACTCACTAATTTACTTCACGACTGAACATTTAATTATCAATTTTTTAAGAAAGTGGAAAAAAGTTCAAATATCACTTTAAAGATTAGGGGTTCGGGGGTTAGTTACATAAAGGGAAGGTATTAGCACCCTCTATGTTCGTAGTACTCTACGAGAACCTCTTGGTTTTATTTAATTTTTGTGCTATAAACTTGCTTGCTTTTGAAAATGGATTTAAAGAAAAAGAAAAAGAGAAGCCTATTATCTACATTTTTTATTTATTTGGAAGGACGGGTGTCCTTTGCCTACGTACCCGTGAGGGATCAAAACCTCGTAGTTCGGGGTATAAATTTTCGTTTGATTGGTTTTGTGTTTTTTATTAGTTTTTGAAAAAGGTTTTAAAATGAAAAGCCAAGTGGCAAATAAGAATTTGTTTGTGTTTTTTGATATTAAAAGAAAATAAATCCAAGTTGATTGAAATTTGATTAAAAAAATAAAAATAGGAATCATTTAATTGGAATCAAGGTTTGTTTTGAAAATGTTTTTGTGATTTTTGGTTATGTGAATGTTTTTGTTGTTTTTAAATAATGATTAAAACTAGAAATTAAACTAACGGAGCAAGAAAAATAAAGCGTAGGTACCATATGGTGGTGTTGGACCACCACAAGGACCTTTTACTTAGACTACCAAGCGTGAAAAAAAACATACACCCACACACGCACACATGCACCTACGACTATTACATTAAACCTATTATACATTTTAAAGTCTGCGGGGAAAATAAATATGCATGATTTACATTAGACCTATATTTACATTCTAACATCCTTGCTAAAAGATAAATGATATAGAAAATTAAAATGCGAAATGATAAAACTAAACTAAAAAATGCATGAATTACATTAAGCTTCAAATACTATCTAATAATTTAAAATGCTTAACAATAAAAATGCAAAAACAAATTAAAATGATATAGGATGCAGGAATATGAAATGCAATTGAAATAAAAATGCAGAAAAATAAACATGGTAAAAATAGAAAAGAATAAAATGAATGCAGGGGGGTGCCGCAGTATTATGGGGGGTGCACACGAGTAAAAGAAAGAAACAGCAAAGTGGGCTTCAAAGGAGAAGCCAGGCGTGTTGGGCTTAGGGGAACCGGTTCGGGAGTGATTTGGTTTAATCCTGGGTCGGACCAGGAGAACCGAACCGGCTCAAGGGAATATATATAGGTTGTGAAGGGTTTTTTATTCATTTTTTGCTTTCCCTCTCTCCCTATTCTCTCATTCTAGAGAGAGAGGTTATGCCTTCTCTCTAAATTCTTCATCTTCTCCGATTGGAGATGGCTGTCGGAGCGAGCTCCGGTGTGGTGGCCGGCGAGCCATCGCGGCGGCGCCGCTGTACTGGAGCTAAAAAGCTCTCCTTTTTTTTTGCTCGTTCTCTTCCACTTCTCCTCCTACTTTCGTTTCTAAACTCAGAAATTCCAACAGAAACCTATATCAACCAAATCTAAGAAACAAAATGAGATAAAAATTCTACCTTTCCTTTTTGATTCGGATTCAGTCATTTGCGAATGGATGCCGGTGATGGATTTTGTTGTTGAGGACTGTTTGCGACGGTTGTGTGGTCTTGTGACTTGATTTGGGTGGCTTACGTGTTGTTGGGTTGGAAATTTGGCCGTTTTTGTGTGTTATGGGTCACTGTTGTTATGTTAGTAATAGCTGTTTGTGCTGTTTTTTCTTTGCAGGTTCGTCGATGAATTTTTGTCCCTAGGTTTTGTTGATTTTCGGCCCCCCTTGTGTTGTGGTTGCAGGTTCCTTTTATAGTGTCAAGGATCATATTAGGGTTTGTTAAAGAAGCTGAAAAATTGGTGGCTTTGGATTGAGATGAGAGGGAGCATTTGTTGTTTTGGATTGTGACCTTTTGGACTTATCAGGTTTTCGGACAAATTCCAATTAAAATAAAAGAGAAAGACTAAAACAAAAAAAAAACAAAGTAAGGAATAAAAAATAAAGACCAAAACAAATTTTCAAATCAATTAAAAAACTTAAATAAAAGATGGAATTTAACAGTTAAAATTAAAATTAAAATAAAAAGAGAAGAGGGCCCGACTCGGAATCAAAAATGAGGTATTTTAAAATACCTCTCTGCCGGATTTTTTAACTTGAAAAAGTCAGAGACTGATCAGGGCCTGTCGGTGTATGAATGTAGGATCTTAGGTCAAAAATTGAGGTATGACAGATGCCCCTATTTAAGTTTCTTCGTCCGGAGATTTGAAGATGAAATCTTTGATTTGACGGGCCGAAGAGACTTAAATATAAAGTACACCTATTTTTGATCCTAAGATGCTGTGAATGCATGTGACGCAATTATGAATGCAAGACGGCATGCGTGACTCGACTGGGACGAGTAATAACGACGGGATGCCCGAATTCGTTGAAGAGAGGGATCCGACTCCTTTAGGGGAATGTAGTTTCACTGGGGAAAATGATCGTCTATTACCGCGTTGGTTTGGAATGATAGTTTAAGGAAGACAAAACCTTTTGGGTGATACCTCTAGACCAGACGTACTGGGATGACGCTCGAGGGAATGACAGGTAGGTGCAGACTGTCTATTGTTTAGAACTAGCAGCTTGAAATAAGAAAAAAACCGTAAATTTATGCGGTCTGTTGCTTAGGATTGTCAGCTTGGAAGAAGGTAAAAATGTGAACTTAAGCGGTCCGCTGTCTAGGACTGTCGGCTTGAAAGAAGATAAAAGTGTAAATGTAAGCGGTCCGTTGTTTAGGATTATAAGCTTGAAAGAAGATAAAAGTGTAAACTTAAGCGGTCCGTTGTCTGGGACTGTCGGCTTGAAACGATAAAAGTGTAAACTTAAGCGGTCCGTTGTCTACGACTGTCGGCTTGAAAGAAGATAAAAGTGTAAACTTAAGCGGTCCATTGTCTGGGACTGTCGGCTTGAAACGATAAAAGTGTAAACTTAAGCGGTTCGTTGTTTGGGATTGTCGGCTTGAAAAGATAAAAGTATAAACTTAAGCGGTCCGTTGTCGGGGACTGTCGGCTTGAAACGATAAAAGTGTAAATTTAAGCGGTCCGTTGTCTAGGACTGTCGGCTTGAAAGAAGATAAAAGTGTAAACTTAAGCGGTCTGTTGTCTGGGACTGTCGGCTTGAAACGATAAAAGTGTAAACTTAAGCGGTCCGTTGTCTGGGACTGTCGGCTTGAAAAGATAAAAGTATAAACTTAAGCGGTCCATTGTCGGGGAATGTCGGCTTGAAACGATAAAAGTGTAAATTTAAGCGGTCTGTTGTCTAGGACTGTCAGATTGAAAGAAGGTAAAAAGGTAAACGTAAGCGGTCCGTTGTTTAGGACTGTCGGCTTGAAAGAAGGTAAAAAGGTAAACGTAGGCGGTCCATTGTTTAGGACTGTCGGCTTGAAAGAAGATAAAAATGTAAACTTAAGCGGTCTGTTGTCTAGGACTGTCGGCTTGGAAGAGGATAAAAATGTAAACTTAAGCGGTCCATTGTTTAGGACTGTCGGCTTGAAACAATAAAAGACTTGAAACGAAAGGATGCGGCCAAACAAGACTTTGGGTGACTGATGCGACCATGTGTGTATTGATATTGTGTATGAATATGTGAAATTATTAATGTATGAATGTATGAATGTATGGATGTACAACCTGTATGACTGTATAAACCGTATATGACAGGTGAACTCGATGAACCGAGACAGGACAGGAAAGATGGGAGGCAGACTGACATCGTAGTACAAACACTCGGCAGACTTCCTTGATGATGATATAATTGTGAACTAATCGAGCAATTTGCAGGGTGAAACCTGGCACAAGATGACAACTGATGCTTCCTAGGGAGAGAGCCCATTATTGACCGAAATGTTTGGAAGAAGTCAACATTTGTAAACCGGCGCAGAGTCTTATGATTAAAGCCATTGTTGACCAAAAGTCTGGAAGTCGCCATTTGCATAGAGCATCAATCCGTTGGTATGCCCCAGCAGTCACGCTCCTTTTTGTTTTTTTGGTTTTTTGTTTATTTTTTTTTGAAATCCCTAACTTTTGCCTGGACCGCCCTTTCGGGTTTTCAGTCCACCGGGACGCTCTCTATTGCCTAAGTCGCCTTTTCAGGTTTTCAACTTAGCGAGCTTTCATTTTTTCTTTTTGTATTTTTGGATTGTGACTGCATCTTGCTCAAAGCAAAGGTCTTCTCCATGGTGCTTAGACATGTTTCTCTTCCGGAGTGTAACCGTTCTCGAGGTGGATGCTGATGTGTGCTTCTCCTGCTCATGAGTTCGAAGAGAGTGTGTTTGTTGTTCGCACTTTTCAAAAGATGTAAAAAAAATGTTTTGTATTTTGAAAATATTTGCTTCAAGTATTGCCATAAAAAATAGAAGAAATTTTGTAAATTGAATAAATGAGAGTTCCAAATAAATGGGCACAGACTCAAAATTAATTAATTGAGTGGTGGCCTGCCAATGGCATGGCTCCACGAATCTTTGATATATTTTGGAAAATGGTAAATGTAATGGGAAGGTACATTGAACACAATAACCGTATTCTCCCTAACAACTTTGAATTACCCATGTCTCGAGTCTTTGATTTGTAGGTGCTTTGAGTCGGAGATCTTTTGATTGTTGGATGCCCCAAGTGGACTGTGCCTGACTGATACAGTTACTTTGTCATGATCCTTAACTTTTGCATAGATCTCCTTTTTAGGTTTTCAATCTATCAGGATAATCATCTTTTGTACATGTCTCTGATTTTTGCCTGGACCGCCCTTTCGGGTTTGACACTCATTTTTGCCTAAGTCCCCATTTCAGGTTTGCGACTTATCGAACTTTTATTTTTGACAGAGTATTTCTTGACTGCACCGGCATTCATAGGACGTGCGAGTTTGTCACCTTCCATAGTTGTGAGAGTTGTTGCACACGAGCTCTCATAGTTAGGCGTTCTCTTGCCCCTGGAGTATGGTTGGGAAGAGTGCCTTTTTGAGCACAAAGTCTCCTTCTTGAACTTCACGAGGACGAACCTTCTTGTTGGAAGTTTGCTTCAACTTCTTTTGATATAGTTGTACAAGGTCGTCATGCATTGTAAGTTCAAACAAACTTGAGATTTCAGCAGAACTCCTGTTGATGGGACATTGACCTCCATGAGAAGTGTGGCTTTCATGTCGTATACTGAGGGAAGGAGGGGGGGTTGCCCCTGTTAAAATGTTTATTGAAACATGATGCCCATGTGAGGCAACAGTGCCATCTCATGCTGGTCTTTGTAAGTGACAACCACCTTCTGGACAATCTTCTTGATTTCTGTTTGTAGCTTTGACGGCTAAGATGCCCCAGTAGGCGAGAGATCTTGTCGGGAATCTCTTCATTCTTCTTCATCTTCGTACACAGGGAATTCAACGTTGAGAAAGAGTATAGGGGTAACATGTTCAACGAGCTTATTTATGTTTAATCTGCATTTATGTTTGATTTTCAGAAAGTGAATGATTGTATGCAGACATTTGGAAATGATTAAAGAAAAAGATTTTTGGTTTTTGTGTTACCATTTTTTCCAGAAAAAGCACAAAATAAAAACAAAGTCGGGATCAAAATGACTTTTTTATTAATGATGAAAAATACATGAAGCAAAAAACCCTACACAAGTTCACTTTCGTCTCGGGCGAACGATTTTTTTAGAAAAAGTAAACAACAAACAAACGCATTATTTGAACAGATAATTAGCGGGAGAGAACATCAGCAAGGACCCGATCGCGGCTAGCCATTCCATGTGTCACAAACACTAGGTATTATGTTCTGGTAGCGGATTGACTTGCACGTTTAGAGAGTCTTAGAAGGTCAGGCGGTTGGTCCAGATCAAGTTCTGGACTGCCTTCTTTAGTGTGTTACAATGTTCGACATCATGTTCAGGTGCCCCTTGATGGAAGGTATAGAAAAGGTCAGGTCTATACCATGCTGGCAATCTTGTTGGTACCAGAGGGGCGCCTGGGTCTGGACCAGATTCTTTTCGAGCAACTGTTGAAGCAAATCCGCATATTTCACGGGAATTGGATCATAATGTGCTCTCCGAGCCTGATTATGTGGATTAGATTGTTGAGGAGCCCGTTGTATGCACAGTGGCTAACATGGTGGCTGGGGCCATCGTGGGAATTATGGCGGATCCTTTGTGACCATCAGCGAAGATACCAGGTTAGTTAACTTCTCTACTTCGGCCCGAAGCGTCGTCACCTCTTTACGATGCTCGTGGACCTTTTGTTCAAGCTGGTCAATTTTTTGTGTTTGCACTAGTGTTTGCATGTGCGAGTTGAAATTGAACGAAGACATCAGACCACCTTACTGACGGATTGACCTTTTATTGAAAAGACAGAGTGCGAGACTCGGACTTGAAACTATGAATGCAGAATGATGCATGATATGCTTATGCAAAAATAGACAAAAAAAAATATATTAATCGAAGGACATGTCAAAGTAATTGTAAACATCGTAAGGACCATGGTTTTATTTGTAAAGATGTTGCAAGCGGTTCCCTTTTCAAAAGCAAGAACGAAGCCACAGAAGAAGTCCTTAACAAAATCAAAAGTTTAGTTTAGATTTTTGAAATTTTATTTCATGTTGTTCTTTCTTGCAAGGTCCATACCTTTGATGTTTACAAGAACTTATCTTGTCCTTCGATATTTAATGAGAAAAAGTTTATGAATGAATGCATGTATGCATAATTATGCTAAAAGAACGGAGAAAGCATGGTGAGGTTAAAGGTCCATATTGATGGAGTCAAAGGTAAGTACGCCATTTGGTATGGACTATGGTTTTATTTGCACTTGTAACAAGGTTTCTACCAAGTTCTCAAGGTCTACAACCCGTTCCGAAGATTATTGAACTGCAGAATTTACTTCCGGTCCAAAGAGTATTCGTACGAGAGTCTCGCTCGAGTGTAGTATCGCGTATAAACTAGATCAAGATTTACTCATGAATAGCGACCGCACTACGCCCTAAAAGACTAAGATGGGTTAAAGGTAACTAAAGGTCCTCAACTTCGACGGCCGCTCGAAAATAGTATGCTAAACACGAATACTCATGTCAACATGGTATACTTCCAAGATTCCTCCATTGAGTGGGGTTATCACATGTACCACAACCAAAAATCACTTTTGGTAAGGCACTACGATGATACCACCGTCCTAACTTATGTTTCCCTCAAGTCCGGGTGGGGGACTTATCTCACCACACACGTTAAGAAAGGATAAAGAAGAAGGAAGAACATATATACATGTATTTCCATCTTTTATTTTTAGTTTTTGTTTTTTAAGCAAGTTATAGCACAAAATTTAAACAAAGCCAAGTTAGGCTCAACCCTCTTACGGGGGGTCACCAGTGAAGTCGCCATTTCTGTCGCTTCATTTTTCGGAGATCAAGGCTATTTGATTAGCTTTTGACTCACTAATTTACTTCACGACTGAACATTTAATTATTATTTTTTTAAGAAAGTGGAAAAAAGTTCAAATACCACTTTAAAGATTAGGGGTTTGGGGGTTAGTTACATAAAGCGAAGGTATTAGCACCCTCTATTTTCGTAGTACTCTATGAGAACCTGTTGATTTTATTTAATTTTTGTGTTATAAAGTTGCTTGCTTTTGAAAATGGATTTAAAGAAAAAGAAAAAGAGGAGCCTATTATCTACATTTTCTATTGATTTGGAAGGACAGATGTCCTTTGCCTACGTACCCGTGAGGGATCAAAACCTCGTAGTTCGGGGTAGAAATTTCTGTTTGATTGGTTTTGTGTTTTTTATTAGTTTTTGAAAAAGGTTTTAAAATGAAAAGCCAAGTGGCAAATAAGAATTTGTTTGTGTTTTTTGATATTAAAAGAAAATAAATCCAAGTTGATTGAAATTTGATTAAGAAAATAAAAAATAAAAATAGGAATCCCTTGATTGGAATCAAAGTTTGTTTTGAAATGTTTTTGTGATTTTTGGTTATGTGAATGTTTTTGTTGTTTTTAAATAATGATTAAAACTAGAAATTAGACTAACGGAGCAAGAAAAATAAAGTGTAGATACCATATGGTGGTGTTGGACCACCACAAGGACCTTTTACCTAGACTACCAAGCGTGAAAAGTAAACATACACCCACACACGCACACATGCACCTACGACTATTACATTAAACCTATTATACATTCTAAAGTCTGCGGGGAAAATAAATATGCATGATTTACATTAGACATATATTTACATTCTAACATCCTTGCTAAAAGATAAATGATATAGAAAATTAAAATGCGAAATGATAAAACTAAACTAGAAAATGCATGAATTACATTAAGCTTAAAATACAATCTAATAATTTAAAATGCTTAACAATAAAAATGCAAAAACAAATTAAAATGATATAGGATGCAGTAATATTAAATACAATTGAAATAAAAATGCAGAAAAATAAACATGGTAAAAATAGAAAAGAATAAAATGAATGCAGTGGGTGCCGTAGTATTATGGGGGTGTACACGAGTAAAAGAAAGAAACAGCTTAGTGGGCTTCAAAGGAGAAGCCAGGTGTGTTGGGCTTAGGGGAACCGGTTCGGGAGTGATTCGGTTCAATCCTGGGTCGAACCAGGAGAACCGAACCGGCTCAAGGGAATATATATAGGTTGTGAAGGGTTTTTTATTCATTTTTTGCTTTCCCTTTCTCCCTCTTCTCTCATTCTAGAGAGAGAGAGGCTCTGCCTTCTCTCTAAATTCTTCATCTTCTCCGATTGGAGATGGCTGTCGGAGCGAGCTCCGGTGTGGTGGTCAGCGAGCCATCGCGGCGGCGGCGCTGTACCGGAGCTAAAAAGCTCTCCTTTTTTTTTCGCTCGTTCTCTTCCACTTCTCCTCCTACTTCTCCTCCGGTGTGGTGGCCGGTTTACGTGTTGTTGGGTTGGAAATTCGGCCGTTTTTGTGCGTTATGGGTCATTATTGTTGTGTTTGTGATGTTTTTTCTTTGCAGGTTCGTCGATGAATTTTTGTGCCTAGGTTTTGTTGATTTTCGGCCCCCCTTGTGTTGTGGTTGCAGGTTCCTTTTATAGTGTCAAGGATCAGATTAGGGTTTGTTAAAGAAGCTGAAAAATTGGTGGCTTTGGATTGAGATGAGGTGGAGCATTTGTCGTTTTGGATTGTGACCTTTTGGACTTATCAGGTTTTCAGACAAATTACAATTAAAATAAAAGACAGAGACTAAAACAAAAAAAATACAAAGTAAGGAATAAAAAATAAAGACCAAAACAAATTTTAAAATCAATTAAAAAACTTAAATAAAAGATGAAATTTAACAGTTAAAATTAAAATAAAAATAAAAAGAGAAGAGGGTCCGACTCGGAATCAAAAATGAGGTATTTTAAAATACCTCTCTGTCGGATTTTTTTACTTGAAAAAGTCAGAGACTGATCAGTGCCTGTGGACACATGTCGGTGTATGAATGTAGGATTTTAGATCAAAAATTGAGGTATGACACCATTCATATCATGTAACTTACTTCATACTTTGCCACATCATTAACGTCATCATTACCTTAAACCTTTAGCACCGTGTCTCTTTAATTTACCCTAGGTCTTACACTTCATATAGTCTCATCGTTGCATTTATCCTTTACTCTAGTTTACTACTATTTTTCATCTACATTAGTTCCTGAATTACCCTCTCACAACTCTCTCTACTTCACTTCTAAGTCCTTCATAATTTCACGACCTAATGTCTCTAGCTTTTTGAGAAAATCAACCCTAATGACACTTAAACATACTCCCTCATTTAGATTTAATAATGTAGGGCATTTACCTTTAGATTAGGAATCCATTTGTCATTGACAACTATCACAAATTATCCTTCCGTATTCTTCCTTATGATAGTCATGTCTCCATCTCACCAAATCATGTTTAAGGCTCATCAAATAATTCCCGCCACCACGGTCATCGTATAACTCATATCCTTACTTTAGTTCTTCTCGAATACCTTTGATACTCATCTTATTTTAAATTCATTATGGCTTGTGAAACTACTCTTATAACCCTTAATTAAACTCCTCTCATGTAAGTTTATTGATTTGGGACCTTACTATACACCTTAGGAACGATTTGGAGGCATAAAAGTGGGTCTAAAATCAGTCTAAGTGCATACTGCATCGTGGCACGTTGAGTTCCAATCGTGGCACGTTTGGACAGCTTAAAAATGGTTTTTGTTTCTGAAAAAATTGTGGCACGTTGGGCTTCAATCGTGGCACGATTGAGTCGTTTTCAGAACCCAGAAAACAACGTTTTTACCCTCGAATTTGCTCCTAACTTTGCTAGGAATCTCTGTTTTTGACCTCGTTTGATCCTAAATTGATAGGGGACACTACATATGGTTACCCTATCATCTAAACACTAAATTTTCCATCATCTCACCGGATTACCTACTCTTTTCAAGATCAAAATCTTCAATTTATAAACCCTAAATTAATCTCATAAATTTCATTCGTTCAACAACATCATTACCTTTGTTCATCACCATACTTTCATCATAAATCGCATTACAATAACACATCATACTAAATAAATTATCATAGATTAAACACCCTAAAGTGGTAGGAATCTTCCCCTTACCTCGAATCTCTGAAGTCTCAGCTTTGGCTCTTTTATCTTGAATTAGGGTTTTCTCCTCTTCTTCTCTCATCTTCTCTTGTTTCTATGTTTCAGCAAAAGTGACAACTCTGATTGTTACTTCTCTATTTATATTTGGGCTAGCATCATACTATTATTCCTTCCATTATATTTTCTATTATTTTTACTTCTCCCTCCCCCACTTAATTAAAACTTCTGTTCTACACCTCCCGCATCTATATTATTTTATTTATGTTTCCCCTTCATCATAATAATCCTCCTAGCACGTCATTAATCATCATAAATCTATTTCTTCATAGCTAACATAATACTCCAGCATCATAACATCATTATAATCATAAAATTGAAATTACTTCTAATTAACTTCGTTAAATCATTACATGTAATTTTTGGGGTGTTACACTATATCATTTTGAATAATATTTTCATGTTGTTTTAATTAGATTCTTAGTTAGTAAAAATTCTTACAAAATTGCAATAAATATGCTCTCTTCATCATGAGGATCAAACTTTATACCAATGAAATATCCACATTTTATAATCAATAAAACTAAAGCTAACCTTTCAAAGAATTTAATCTTTAGTGTCCAGGTAAACTTTGCAACCTTCTCCACAAGCACATTGATTTTATTTTTTTGGCAAAGGCATGCACATTAAATACTTGAATTAGTGGGCCAAAATAAGAAACATGCAGGGTAGAATTGGAGCATAAGAAATCTCAATGGTAACATGAGGAGTTCAACTATATGTGCAGGGTAAATTGAAGCAAGCTTTTTCTCTATTTCTATTTCTGGTGCATAATGTGAATGAACTATTTTGTCTCAAAATGATTCAAATGACAAATCACTCTCCTCTAAAATTTATTTTCGACTTTTGATCGCCTAAAAGTTTTGCATCACATCTTTTGATCCTTCTTTTAAGTCAACTCATGTGTATCATTGAAAAATTTGAATGATTTTTTACATGAATGTTGAGAATATTAGAAAAATCTCACAAAAAAAATTATATCTTTTAACAAAATTTGAATTAAATATAATTTTTTTTATTTTATAAAAGCTAGAAAATACAATAAAACTAGAAGAGGGTCTCAGCCCTTTTAAAGCAGAAGGTGAATTCCACCATTGAGATTTGAGAAGAATAAAGAGGCAAGTTATGGTTATTTTTGGACATGGCATCAACAGCAGTCGCATTTCCTTCTTTAAAAATATAAGTGCAATAGCAATCTCTAAACAGTTTTGTCATCTGTTGCCTAAACTCCAGGGCACAAATATAATTAATCTTCTGCAAAAGTAAATTATGTAATGTATTAAATATGATTTCGAACAAAATTCAAAATTTTGAATGATACATATGAGTTGGGCATAAAATCATAGACAAAAAGTGATGTAAAACTTATGGTGGAACAAAATTGAAGAAAAAAAATTAGGGAGACCAAAATAAAAAATTCGAATTAACCATACATTTAATTACCTATAATAAAAAAAATAGTATAAGACGATATTTTAAAAACATTAATCTATACTAGACATCTTTTGAATTTCAAATGACATCTTCGACAGTAACCGCTGCTTGGTTTATTGATTTGGTACCAACTCCTCTTCGATCTTCTGCTTGCTTGTTGAAGCTCCTCCATCGATCAGTGAAATCTCTTCAAGTCCATATCTTCAATCCAACTTGTGAGTTGAACTCCTTTAGACTCCTTCAAAACCTAAGTCAAACTTAATTGACTGCATTTATTATAGCCTGTCGAAAATTCAGGCTAACAGCGTGCAACAATTTTCTAGGAGCGCGTGCAACACATGGGCCAAACACATGGAGAACAAAACTGAACGATTTTCGCATCTTCGAACGTTCCGCTTAAAGCATTAAAATGCATCACTCGCGAACGCCATCACTCAAAGTCGGGCGCCATCACTCGCGGACGGAATCAAGGTTTCCCAAAAAAACGCATCAAGGGTCGTCCGACTTAGGTCATCAACAAATGCCAGACTCTTTGCGAGCGTGCTTAAATTCCTAACACAACGCATTGAGGGTTGTCAGACTAAGTCGTCGATGAGCGCCTATGATTGAACATCTCCTTTCTCTTCTAAAGCCATTGAGCCATACAGGCATCAACGGTATAGGGGCAACTGTTCTGACCACTCACACGGCTACACGTGTACAATACGCACTCAAAGGAGCATGACAACCTACATGCGTCGTGCCACACCGGAGCATGCCTCCTTGCTGTGATCACGCTACACGTATCCTTTCCCGCTCCTAATCATACGCCGCTTAACCCATAGACGGTTATGCCACGAGCGCGCTTATATAAGGGTGAACTTGCATCACCCTCAAGGTACACAACACTTCTTAGAATTTCTCTCTCAGTTTCATTACTGACTTGATCGTCGGAGTGCTAACATGCCTGCAGGCACCTTTCGTTCCACCGTAGAAGACGCTTCGTTGCCGCACCGGAAACCGTTACCGATCATCGGAGCATTCTTTACAAAAGTTGCGACTCAATCATTTTCACCGGACAAATCACTACCACTAACAAACTATAATAAAACTAGGGTTCTAAACTAAATGATAAAGAAGAATAAAAATAAATAAGATAAAATAAAATAACTTTTCATATTATTTCATTCCTTGCATAGTGTGTCAAATACACTATATATAGGAAGGCTAATGGATAATTGTAACGCCCTAGTTGTTATTTATTTATTTTCGATTGATTTTTAATAAGTTTATATGATTTTAAATGATTTATGTTGATTTTATGGTGTAATGTATTTTATTATATGATTATTTGATTATTTAATTGAATAGGTGAGAACTAATATTATTTGAAGTTTTGGAGGTTAAAAAGATAGTAGGACTTTTATTAGTAAATTATAAATAATATAGAATTATTATTTATTTGGAATTAAGGGGCTTAATGAGAATTAATTAGAATTAATAGGGAGTTAGAGAAGGAAAAGGTCAGAAAAACAGTTTCACGTAGAAACAGAGAGAAACAGAGAAAAGAGAGAAAACCAAGAACCAAGGGAGAAGAGCCTAGGGAGAAGAACGGTAGAGATTTGTTCATCAAAATTCAGGTAAGGGTGAGACTAACTCTCAATTTTAGGTCTTATAATTTGTTGATTAATGTTGTGTTGTTAGGGTTGATGAATTGAATTAGGTTAAAGATGAATTGATTTTAATTACTTGATGAATTCATGAAAATGTTGTTGTTTATTGCTGTTCTGATGTTAGTTTGTATAGGAGTAATGCAATTCATCAAAATTGGGTTTTTAGGTGTTGAAATTGGGATTTGAGGTTGAAAAGGAGAAGTCTGTTCGTACAGTTCGTAGTTCTGTAAATCGCCACTCGCCACGGCGAGCAGACCCACTCGCCACGGCGAGCAGACCCACTCGCCAGGCGAGTAAGACCTGTGTAGCTCGCCACAGCGAGCAGACCCACTCGCCATGGCCAGTAGTGCACCTGTGTAGCTCGCCACAGTGAGCAAATGCACTCGCCACGGCGAGTTGCTTAAATTAAAAAGTGTTAATTATCTTAATGATGTTTTTGGGCCAATTTTTATATCAACATGAGTGCCTTAATATATTTAGGAGTGAATGGCACCTTTTTACAGAATCAAATTTGGGTTTTAGGGACTTAAAAATGAAGATTTTGGGTGAAAAATGTCAAAAATGCCGAGAACACCCAGTTTTGCTCGCCTCCAGCTCGCCCCCAACTCGCCATAGCGAGTAGCTCGTTTTCCTGAGCTCGCCATAGCGAGTAAAGTAGCTCGCCACGGTGAGCAGCACTGTAGCATACTTTAATTGTTGAATTTTGTTGTGAGACACTATTGTGTCCTTTTGTTGTGTTCTGTCGATCAAGTCGGAGTTTTATGTCATAGTTTATTATGCATATTGTAGTCGTCGTCGCTGTTGTCGAGTTGTATGCAGATATACACTATTGAGTCCATTTCATACTCATACCTTGTTGAGGGCTCATGCCTTGGAGTGTTTTCACTCAACCGTTGAGGGCTTATGCCCTGGAGTGTTTATCACTCAATCGTTGAGGGCTAATGCCCTGGAATGTTATTTCATTCAAACTATTGGGGGTTTATGCCCCGGAATGCTTAGCATTCAACGCGCGTAAAATGGTACCACATGCATTTGCATTTAGTCTCATTGTTGTCGTCGTCGTCGTTGTTGTTGTTGTCGGTCGGGTCGTCGATGTCGTAGCGTGATGATGATGTTGTTGATTTGTTTTAATTATAAACTGGCAGTTGATTATCATTATATTGTTGTTGTTGAATTTAATTGATGAATTATAATATCTACTGTTGTTTGTGAATCTCACCCCTTTTGCTTGAAAATGTTGCCTTCCCTATGGGTAACTTGCAGGTAACGAAGATTAGTAGGGATGTCGGCTCAAAGTGTCTTAGGGCTCTGATACGTAACGAGATGAGAATTTTGTTACTTGCTTTCTCTTTCCTTACATATTACTTATGAATTATGAGAATTTTGATGAGGTCTGCGTGCCAAAGATTAATTTTGTTGATTGAAATGAATTCCGCTGCGAAGTTTTGAAAGTTATTTATTATTGACTACTTTTTAAGAAGAATAAATAGTTATTTATTCATTTGGAGTTTTGTTGAAAGAAAATGTAGCATTCCGTTATATGAATACTCTGATTTTATTTATGAATTTTTATGTTGGGAAAACGGGGTGTTACAATAATAACCTTAATGGGCCTAAAGTCTAAAGACTCAACTTAAAGGTCCAACTAACAACAACTAAAAGGAAAGATAAACTAACATAATTTTACATCTAAACTAAATACCTAAATTATTTATTTGAGTCTAATTGCACTCTATCATTACCAATGGGTTCACTTGAACCTTACCCTCAAGGTTCAACACTCTCTATCAAATACAGTGTTGACTTTTGTTTCGACATGTGTGAGTGTGGATGATAATTTCCCATGTTATAAAAAAATTTGCTTGTTGTCTAAGACTTGCTACTTTTATTTATGTATGAAGTGCACGAGTCTTCTCATGCACTTCGTTGCTCCTTCACATTTTTATTTATTAATAAAAAATATAAATAAATGTATCCGGCCAACATCAGAAAAACCCAATGAGATGAAAACTTTGATGGAGGAAAAAGGTGTGCAGTGCCAAAAATACATCCAAAAGAAAGAGAAAATAACAGCAACTTGAGTGCCATATGAAAACTCATTACTTGAAGCAAAATCTAGCTTTTACCGGATAAAGAAGATATCTTTTATATTACCAGGATAACAGTCCCACCAATATATGTAAAGTAAAACCAAAATGAAGGCAATTTTATAAGCACAATGATTCCCTTCATAAAAAATGTGAGTAGCCATAAAATACATTTTCATTCTAAACTTTAAACAATTCCGAGTCAAATCGCAGATCTTTAAACGGGACAGATCTTTAAAAGTAAAATCAACCAATTATGAGTCAGATTCAAGACATAAGAAAATCAAACCTTCTTCCAGTAAAAAAAATAAAAAATCAAATCCAACCTTCTAGATAGATTTTGTCCCGAACGCTAGCGAAAATTAATTGTTCAATAAAATTGTTTTCTAGCCACAAATCAAGGGGGTGGTGGACATAATTTAAAGAAAATTCAGAGTACTTGTTATCTCGTGAAAAAATTGGGATAAAAACCGTGGTGATACATAGCAATTTCCATCTTCTAATCATGTTATCATATTAGCCTTCTAACGTTAGGAACATATTTCAAATCTTCTCAAAACGGTAGTAAAATAGTGGTTAGTGTCATTTTATTTAATAAAAAAAAATCACATTCAGCAATGAAAACAATTGTGTGCACTATGCACTATTCTAAAGGCACTTTAGGAAGTTTCGTATAACTCTTTCTTGGGCCATTTTGTCAATAGTTGGTAATAGTTGTTCTTTTCAGCTTTTCCACCCAGCGTCTTTGACTCCATTATCATCTCCCACTATACACGGTGTGTAAGTGTAACCTATCTCCCACGAATAATTTTCTCAAATTTTAATTATGTGGGTGGTTCTCTATGCAGTCCTGTCTAATTAGTATTATTTTTGTTCCCTCGTTGTATATTACAATAATTACGTTTCAGGGGAATAATGTAACTTAATTACTTCGCTCAATATATACGGGGCTTTTAAAACACAATTTTTTTCCGTTTCGAGAGTGTTTCTCTCCTAGGGTTAGTAGCGCCGCCGCTGTTCACCCCTAGTGAGTGTGTTGTTGTCGTTCGGTAGATTCATGCCTCACCTGAACGTTTTGTTTTAGCGTTATGCTATTTCCAGTGATCGTGTTCTATACATGAGTCTCCAATCATCAATTTTGTTTTCTCTTATAAGCAATTGGTACACCATTTTCATCTTGTTCCCGTAAAATCCTGCATTCTTTCAATCTTTTGTTGGTTATTGCTATTTTTGGAAATAGGGTTTTGTTTGTTTGGTTGATAGATGAGTGTCATTAAATGGAACTGTCAGGGATTGGGGAGCCCGAGTGCAGTTCCTAACCTTAAGTATCTAGTCCGATTTTATAAACCGGCTCTCCTCTTCTTAAGCGAGACACTAATCTACCGGAATAAAATCGAGGAAGTTCATTATATTCTTGGTTTTTCAAATTGTTTTGTTCTTGATCGTATTGGTAGAAGCGGTAGTTTAGTTCTTTTCTGGCACTCGCCTACCAATTGTCGAATAATTGATTACTCTCAGAACCAGATAATAGTAGAAATAATTGATAATGAAAATGGACATTGGCGTGGTTACCCCAATGGGGGCCGGCGTCGTGCCTCTTGGGACTTTCTGCGACATTTATCCAATCAAATTGTCTTACCTTGGTGCATTTTTTGGGACTTTAACGACATTATGGATGTTAGTGAAAAGCATGGTCGTACGACACATTCAAACTGACTTATTAATGGTTTTAGGATGGTTGTCATTGATTCTGGTTTATCCGACGTTCCGATGGAAGGCTATCCCTTCACTTGGTTTAAGAGCTTGGGTACCCCAAGGGTGGTTGAAGAAAGATTAGATAGGGCTTTAGCAAATAATCGTTGGTTTCACAACTTTCCTAGTGCAAGTCTCGAAAATCTTGTGGCACCAGCTTCAGACCACTATCCAATTTTGCTTAACTGCCAACCTGTCATTAGCCATCAACGGCCTCAACATGGATTTCGCTTTCAGAATGCCTGGAAAATTGAAGCAGGCTTGAATGAGTTAATGCGTGATAGCAGGTTGTTACTGTTGGAAAAGGAGAAGGTTATAGTGAGAACTTTGTGAGGAATTTAGGAGGAGAGAATATTTGAGAGAAGAACTATTTTTATTACTTGAGAGGATACTTTGATTCTAGTTTGCTTGCTTGATTTACAAATGACAAGCTTTCTCCTTTTTATAGTCTCTAAGGGAGAGTTCTAGACACATCCTAGGAAGAGTTCTAGACACATCCTAGGATAAATCTCTACATACTTCAATAGAGAGTTCTAGACACTTCTCTCAATGATATTTCTACTAACCTAGTTCTACATGACTTTAGAACTTTCTATGGGCTACACCATTTATTATCTAATTGGGACTAACACTTGATTAGTCCAATGGACCAAATCAAGTTTATTATCCAACACCCCCCCCCCCCCCCCCCTCCTTAAACTTGATTTGTCATTCTTTAACCTGAGAGCCGCCAAGTATTCTTTTCTTTTCACCTTGTGTCCCAATGGTTGCTTGTGTACGCTTATTCTTCTTTGAGGTCTCCATTCAAAAAGGAACACTTCACGTCTATCCGATAAGTTCTTAGCTTGTGTTGAGATGCTTGATAAGTTACGAGCTTTATGATATCCTGGTGAGCGTCTCGGGAGAAACACCTTATCACAATCGACCCTTTTGCTGTAACCTTTTGCAACATCTCTTGCCTTGTGTCCTTCAATTTTCCCGTTGACGTTCTTCTTTGTCTTGTTCATCCATTTTCCATTGATAGCCGTATGATCTTTTGAAATTGAGATGTGGTGCCTTATATTATCCTTCTTAAAGGCTTGAAATTCTTTGTCTATTGAATTTCTCCGTCTCTTTCGCGCAGCTTCTTCAAAATTCATCGGTTCATAACTTGCAGAAAGACAAAATAGTGTGATGTTATCTGTTTCTCCTATTTCCTCGTAGAGATTTTCAAGCCTTCGTGGTGATAGCGGCTCTGTGTTATCATAGAGATCTTGAAGACTCCATGTGCGTGTCGTAATTCTTTCACTACTCGTATCTCCAGAAGTGGGTGATGTTGGTGAATGGGGCATTTGTTGAACTTCTTGAGACGTTTCTTCTTCGAATTCGGGAAAGAAATTGTATTCCATTTTGTGTGCTCCAAAGTCCCATTCTCCTTCTTCATCAAAGACCACATCTCGGCTAATTACAATCTTGTTGTTGTCTGGATTGTATAACTTGTAGCCTTTGAGCTCTGATCATAACCAACAAATATAAACTTCTCACTCTTATCATCAAGCTTTGCTCTTTTCTCATCTGGAATATGGATATGGGCTACACTCCCGAAGACCCTCAAGTGTGAGATACCTGGCTTTCTTCCACTCCATGCTTCTTGTGGTGTCTTTCCCGACACACTCCTTGTTGGAGATCGATTAGATAGATAGACCGCACACGCCATAGCTTCAGCCCAAAACTCTTTTGGCAGTCTCTTACTTTTGAGCATGCTTTGAGCCATGTCAAGTATTGTTCGATTCTTCCTTTCCGCCACACCATTTTGTTGGGGGATCTTGGAACTGTCAATGGACGTCTGATTCCATTTTCTTCACAAAACTCTTGAAACTCTTTAGAAGTGAATTCTCCTCCTCGGTCAGTTTGCATAGCTTTTATCTGCCGACCACTTTCTTTCTCCACACTAGTTTTAAACTTCTTGAAGGTGATAAAGACTTCTGATTTCTGCTTTAAGAAATAGACCCATGTTTTTCTTGAAAAATCATCAATGAAAAGGAGGAAATAATTTTTTTTACCTAGTGAGCATGGTTTGATTAGTCCACAGACGTCAGCATGTATAAGCTCGAGCGGCTTCTTGGCTCTTGAGTTTGACTCCTTTGGAAAACTCATCTGGAATTGCTTCCCAAGTAAACATCCTTCACATAATTGGTCTGGATGGTTGATAGATGGATGACCTCTCACCATATTTTGTTTTGCGATCAAGCTTAAGCTTCCAAAATTTAAGTGCCCAAATCGGAGATGCCAAAGCCATGAAGCATCATTGTAGCAAGCTTTGAGACACTTTGCAACATCATTTTGGATATTCAAGAAGAACATCCTATTTCTTGACATTGGTACATTGTGATGAGATTATTTTTTTCATCTTTGATGGAGAGACTTGAACCTTTCATGCGAATATCATAACCTTTTTCTAACAGTTGCCCCATACTCAAAATATTGTTCTTCATATTAGGGACATAGTAGACATTTGAAATAAATTGATGTCTTCCATCTTTCAAGCGAATTAAGATATTGCCTTTGCCTTTCACTGGAACCTTAGAATTATCTCCAAATGAGACATTTCCATGCACCGATTCATCAAGCTCCACGAACATGCTCCTTTTTCATGGATGCCTTCATTACTTCCACGTGCTAGCAGCACTGTTTCAAATTTCTCGTCTTTTTCTTCCACATAGTTGGTCTTCTCCTCTACTCGATTCTTGGAGAATTTACACTCTGAAGCGTAGTGCCCAAACTTCTGATAATTGTAGCACTGAGTTTGGGATTTGTCATACCTTGTTTTTGGGTATCCTCTGCCACGTCCTCTAGTTGAGGTCTCTCCTTTCTCGTATCTTCTTCCGGTAAAAATTGAACCACATGCACCATAGCCACGTCCAAATTATCCTCGACCGCGACCTCGTCCTCGGCTTCTACCTTGACATTGTTGGCTCCTCTCATTTCTTTGACCTTCATCTTTCTCTTTTAGTTGCATCTTGATGAGTTTCTCGGTGATCTCTTTCTTCTTCTTGTGCTTCTCCTCATAAGCTTGCAAAGATCCTTGACGTTGCTCTATTGTCATAGTCTCTAAATCTTTGGTTTCTTCAATTGTCACAACAATATGCTCGAATTTGGGGTCTAATGATCAGAGTATCTTCTCCATAATTCTCACATCTTCTAACTTTTCACCGTTTCTTTTTAATTGATTTGAGATAGAGATAACTCTCGAAAAATATTCTAAAATAGACTCTAACTCTTTCATGTGCAAGGATTCAAACTCGCCTCTTAAAGTTTGGAGACGTACCTTCTTTACCTTGTCTTCTCCTTGGCAAGAGGTTTTAAGTTTCTCCCGTGCCTCCTTAGCGGATGTTGCATTTGAGATTTTCTCGAACTCATCTTCATCCAATGCTTGGTAGATGAGGAAGAAAGCTTTTTTGTCTCTCTTTCTTGAATCCTTCAAAGTGTCTCTTTGTGCTTTAATTAAGGAATCCTTATCTTGTGATTCCTTATAGCCTTTTTCAACAACCTCCCGAACATCATGTGTTCCAAGAAGAGCCATCATTTTGATGCACCAATTATCATATGTAGTCCCTTTGAGAAGTGGAACCTAGAAGGATGCCGCTCCATTGACCGCCATAACTATGGAATAATTTCTTCTCAGAACCTAAGCTCTGATACCACTTTGTTGGAAAAGGAGAAGGTTATAATGAGAACTTTGTGAGGAATTTAGGAGGAGAGAATATTTGAGAGAAGAACTATTTTTATTACTTGAGAGGATTCTTTGATTCTAGTTTGCTTGCTTGATTTACAAATGACAAGCTCTCTCCTTTTTATAGTCTCTAAGGGAGAGTTCTAGACACATCCTAGGGAGAGTTCTAGACACATCCTAGGATAAATCTCTACATACTTCAAGAAAGAATATAGGTGAATTAATTTGATGGAGCTGAACTCACTGTAATACAGTTAGAAAGGATATAGGTGAATGCAAGAAAGAACTTAAGACTTTTCGCAGAAATCATCAAGGTGAGAATCAAGACCCACTGCTCGAATTGAGAAAGAAAATTACTAGACTTCTCATTCAAGATGACGCGTATTGGTGACAGCGAGCTAAAACTTTTTGGTACAAAGATGGAGACCGCAACACCAAATTTTTCACGCTTCAGCCATTGCGCGGAAAAAGGTGAATCACATTCTCTCTCTTGAGGATGATCGAGGGCTTAAATTTACAGAAAGTGATCGTATGTGTGTTATGGCAAAAAACTATTTCTTGGAGCTCTTCCAAAAAAACGAACCGGTATTAGAAATGGTGTTGAGGGTTATTCCAGAATCTATTACTAATGAGAAGAACAAGCAGCTCATAGCCCCATTTACGAAGGATGAATTTTGAGAAGCTATGTATTCAATGCACCTAGATAAATGTGCAGGGTCGGACGGTTTCAACCCGGGTTTTTATCAATATTTTTGGAACTTTTGTAGTGATGATATCGTCAAAGATTGTTGTGCTTGGCTGGAAACGGGGCAGTTTCCCCCCTGTCTGAATTTTACTAATATTTTTTTCATTCCTAATGGGACAGTTCAAACCACTATGAATGATTGGTGACCTATTGCTTTGTGCAATGTTCTCTATAAATTGATTGCGAAAGTTTTGGCCAATAGGTTAAAAGTTGTGCTTCCTAAGTGTATCTAAGACAGCCAGTCGGCAAATGTCCTGGGACGGTCAATCCTTGATAACTCTTTGGAAGCAATTGAAGTAATTCACTATATGAAAACTAACACGCGTGGGAAGAATGGTTGTGTCGCTCTCAAGCTTGACATTAGTAAAGCTTATGACAGAATTGAGTGGTATTATTTGAAAGGGGTTATGCACAAAATGGGATTTAATGAAAAGTGGATACATTGGATTAGTATGTGTATTGAAACAGTTGATTACTCGGTATTAGTGAATAACGAAGCGGTAGGTTCTATTATTTCGGGACGGGGTTTGAGACAAGGGGACCCCCTTTCCCCTACCTCTTTATTATTTGTGCAGAAGGCCTATCTTGGCTCATTGAGCGAGCTGAAGGAAGAGGAGATCTTGGAGGTACCTCCATCTGTCGAGGTGCTCCACCTATTACTCATTTGCTCTTCGCAAATGGCTGCTTTTTATTTTTCAAAGCGGAGGAGCACCAAGCTTGCGTTATGCCAAACATTCTTTCTATTTATGACGCGACATTTGGACAAACTATTAGCCTCTCCAAGTCCGAAGTTTATTACAGTCGTAATGTTCTGGATGCTTTGAGAACTGCTCTTACTAATATTATGGGTGTACAAGCAGTGTTAGGTACAGGCAAATACCTTGGTCTACCTTCAATGGTAGATAGAGACATAAATGTTGTTTTCGCTTATATCAAAGACCGTACCGGCACAAAATAAACTCATGGAGTAGTAAGTGTCTCTCCAAAGCTGGACGTGAGGTGATGATTAAGTCAGTCTTGCAAGCAATTCTGTCGTATGTTATGAGCATCTTTCTTTTACCTACTACTCTTATCTCTACCATTGAGAAAATGATGAATTCATTTTCGTGGGGAGCTGGAGGAGGTTCTAACAGGGGTATTCATTGGTTGTCTTGGGAGAAACTCTCTATGCACAAGGTTCACGGTGGTATGGGATTTAAAGACTTGACAGCTTTCAACTTGGCTATGTTAGGTAAGCAAGGCTGAAAGTTTATGAATGAACCAACCTCTCTTGTGGCCCGTATTTTGAAAGCACGTTACTTTCCCACTTGTAATTATTTGACTGTTAGACTGGGCCACAATTCGAGTTATGTATGGCGAAGCATTTTTGACACTAGGTTCATTGTTTGTGGGGGAGCACGTTGGTGTATAGGATCCGGAGAGTTTATCTCTATTCTCAATGAACCGTGTCATTGAGAATTTTGGGGACAAGATCAAAGATAATATTTTGGGGACTCATTTTGTCCAAAATTTTGCAGTAAATAGTCTTCCTAATCAATATCTGAAGACTTGGAATGTTGATGTTATTCAGCAAGTTTTCAGCCTTGATATTGCTTCGGAAATTTTGCGTACACCTCTCTTAGATCAAGTGCAGGAGGATAAGTTAATTTGGAAGGCGGAAACATAGTCACATAATTCGCAATCGCGCTGGTACGCGGTACGGGTACGGGTTCACGGTACGCGATATGAGAAGAATTTGGTACGCATAGGGGTATAGTGCTTCGGTACACGTCGGTTCGTAGTACTTGTACTATTTTAAGTATAGTAAGCTATTTTAATATTGCAAACAAGTAGAAGAATCATAGTAGCAAGTTGTAACAAACTTTTTTTTATATTCACTTTTCTTTTGTTTTTTTTTTCTTTTATATCAATGTTATTTTGCAAAGGAAGTTCTCTTTCTCCAAGCTCCAAAGACGTTTTTCTACAAAATTTATTACACAACATCTTCTTCCTTTTTCTTCAATCTTCAGTCACTTGTCTCGGTTCGTCAATTTTAAAGAATTACAAGGGGAACTTGTGCAAATCAATTCGCAAAAGTATCATGAACCGGTACGCAAGTACCAATTCGCGGTTCGGAACATGTCAAGAGAATTACGTGACTATGGGCGGAAAAGAAAGGTTTGTACTAGGAGAATAATGCTTATTGTTTGTGTGTGGCAAACGTATTTGTTGAGGATGTTTGCCTACGCGTGTAAGGCTCCAGGACAAAGGGGTGCATTGTCCGACAAACTGTGTTTCTTGTGAGAGTTTATAGGAGGACTCGAAACATGTATTTTCGAGTGCTCTCTTGCTGTGCAGGTCTGGAAGCGTAGTGGTTTGTGGAATTCTATCAACCAGGAGATGCTTCATACAGATTCAGCAAGTGAAATTGTTTTCCAGTTGCTGCAGGATTTATCAGTTGCTGATTCACAGCGATTGTCTGTTACCATTTGGAGTATTTGGAAGCACCGCAATTTAAAGTTGTGGCAAGACATTTTAGACACGGTGGCTCAAGTTGTGGAGCGTGCGGATGCTAGAAGATTGGCAGCTAGCTAACAACTACTCCTCAGCTTTGAGGAACCCGCAGGCAGAAATTTTTGCTCATAACAGTTCAGGTATGACAATTATCTTGGAGCAGGGAAGGAATTCTGCTATTCCCACGGATGTAGCAGCAGATGCGGGCAGTTCCTGCACTGGACAGTCTCGTTGGCAGCCACCATCGCGAGGTAGAGTGAAATGTAACGTTGATGCAGCCTTCTCTAATCAATTCAACAAGACCGGCAATGGTATATGCATCCGAGATGAGGATGGTACTTTTATTTTGGCTCAATCAATCCCTATTTCCAAAGTGTCCAGTGGTAATGGGAGAAGCTTTGGCTTTGTATAAAGCAATAGAATGGTTAAGCGACATGTCCTTTGATTCGGTGGATTTTTGTTCTGACTCCAAAACCATTACGGATGTGTTTAATCAGAACCGGGTAGATGTCACGGAGACTGGTTCTATTTTATTGGAATGCCGACGATTGTTCACTTCTCACTTTACAAACTCCAAGGTAGAGTTCAACACGCAACAAACAAATAGGGGGCTACATTTTTTAGCAAGGGCTGCTACATTTTTAGCTTGTCCCACCATTCATTATCATGTTCCTCGTTGTATTGAAAACATTATTATTAATGAAATGTTATAAACACCTTTCTTTAGAAATAAAAAATATACGGGGCTTTTAAAATTTATTCTAATATTTCCATATAAAATTCTTTAATTAGTTTTTGTACCCAGACAAAAATCTTTAATTAGTTTTACACTTCAATTACTACCGAGATCATAAGAATAAGAAAGGATGATGTATGATTGTTTTCTCAAATTATTGCAATCATATGTTTTGGCTCACGCAAAGGAGTTTTCGATGGTTGGAAAGAAATAGGTGAAGTTTCGCCACACCCATAAAATGCACAGGTTGACCAGCATAATATTCGTTGGACTAAACCGAGTCAAGAGAGATTTAAATGTAATATTGCTGCTTCTTTTTCGACTCTTTCAAATACGTTGTGTCAATTTAGGCATGTGCATTCAAGATGAATTTGGATTTTAAACTAGATTCTATGGTTGTAGTACTTGACAGTTTTCATTTTATCAATATGACATAATAGACACTTTAGTGTTGAGTTTGTTAGAAGACCATCGAATGAGGTTGATCATGTTATCGAAGAAATGGTCATAACTCTAATTAGTTTTTAAATTTGGGTTGGTATATCACATTGTATTAAACACACTACTATAAATAAAGGAGAAAGCTAATGGGTGCCCATAGGGAATTGGTTAAGGTATTACAAATACTAAGTTTATATCAAGAAGTTGTGTAATTATTGTATTGATAAAAGTAACAATTTGTATTTCCAAGACACAATTTCCCTTAATGGAATTCTTAAATAGTGTCATTAGGAAACTCGTTAGTAAGACCCATGAATAAAATGTTGGGTCATGCTAACTTGTGCTGTTACGGCATCACTTTAAGACATTGAATGCACAATTTTTAAGAAAAAACATCTACATTTGACTTCTTAACTTATGTCATTAAAGACACAAGTCAACATTTTACTAAAATGTTATATGTATATTTTTCTTTGAAAAAAGAAATCCCTACAAAATTAATTAAAGGAACGATCAAGAATTGTATCACTATTATGTGAAAAGTTTGATTATGAAATAAGTAAAGGAAGTAATACAAAAATTGAAAAAATGTTAAATTTCAAATAAAATACCAAAACATTTTACGTAAAGAATGATAAATTGAAAAAAATAGAGAAACCTTTCGTATTTTTTGAAAGAGTATTTTTTTTAAATGATAAATTAATATTTATTATTAATATATTTTTAATTTTAAAATTATTATAACAATGGATTAAATTTGAAGAGTTCATATCTACCATCATTCAATACAATTTTTGAATTCCCTCAATTTAGGGAGTTTGTATTATGAATAAAAATAAACCCTCCAATGACCTCCCGTCTCAAACTCCTATATTTCTTCAATTTGCACATTTTGTCTGTTTGAAAGTTCTCTTCTCTCTTTCTCTCGAAACTCACAAACAAAACCTAAATTCTTCTGACGATCTAATGGTTGAATCAATTGATCAAAGCGGAAAAGTTTATATACTAAATGAATACCAAATGCCGCCCCTAAAATAATGGCGTTGCTAACATTATGTGATAAATAAAAAATGTAAAGACGAAATTTACTTTTCCGTAGACAAATACCGCCGTTAATTTATCTTCTAAATGTGTTATCATAAAAAATTATGAAACAAAACAATGGTTATTGTAATGGCACTTTACGTGGTTCCTTAGAACTTTTAATTGGGCCCTTTTATCGATAACTAAATCCCATGCTTTGATTTTGTCAATATTTGATTGATAATGGCACTTTAGGTAGTTTCTTAGAACTTTTTCTTTTCAGCTTTTCCACTCAAAGTATCTTTCACCGCATTTTCGTCTCCCATTCTACACGGTGGTCTAATCCATCTCCCCTGAATCTCATTTTTTCTTTCTGAATAGTTCTCCCACTTCTTAAGATTTCACTTAACCCCATTAGTTTTGGTGTTAATGATGTAATTACTATATTTTAGACCAGAGACAACAATGAATGAATGATTAAAATAAATTATTTAGATGAGAGATAATGAACAAAGACACCAAATACTAATAGCACACAAATAAAATCTCACTTTTTATGTGTATTGTTGGTGAATTTTAGAATGCACAAGTGGTTAATTTTGTTTAACTTTACACAAATGCTCCTTTATCAATGTGGACGGATCTTCTTTTGGTAATCATTGTAATGTATGTTTTAGAGGTCTTTTGAAAAACAATAGTTGGAATTGGATTCATGGTTTTTCTAGATCTTGTGGCAGAGCTACTAATTTGTTGACTGAACTTTCAGCTATTTGGAAGAGTCTTTAGTTGGCGTGGGAACTTGGTTACAGGTCTATCATCATGAAATCTGACTCTCATGCAGCTTTGGATCTTATTGTTGATACTAAACAAAATGATTTTTATCCTCATGCAACTTTTCTTTCTACCATTAGGAAGCTTTCTTCTCTTCCATGGATGGTCTCATTTAGTCATACTTTGAGAGAATGGAACAAATGTGATGACTGACTGACTAAATATTGTGCAATTAATACCGACTCCTTAAACATGTGGACTTCTCCTCCTTAATTGAATATCATCCTGCTTGCGGATACCTCTGAGGTATTTAGACAGCAGATTGTCTAGTTTGTTTTAATTTCTTGTTTTTTAATTTCATATTTATCCAAAAAAAAAAATGCTCCTTTATCTTTGATTTAGACTAGGTTTAGGAAAATTAAGCTCTGAATCAATGGCTAGTACGTATCAAAACAAAACAAAAAAAAGGATAATCTTTGTATAGAGGAGTATTTTATGTTGGTCAGCTTTTCCTTAAAAAAATAAATAAATAAGGCTAATTTATGTATGTTACATATGTAACTGTGTTTGACTAGATTTGTACTAATATTTTTTTAAGCAGCATTCTGGTTGAAACATTATCATTTTAAACGTTGAGAAAGAGAAGTGGGGTGTTTAAATTCGAACCCCAATCATTGCATATATTATGCAATGTCCATATCAATTGTGCTAAATTTACGACGACTCTATTAATATATCTTATTTATACGTAAGTGGACATTATGTCTCTTAGGTATTTTTTTATTTATTTTTTGACAAAGTGTCTCTTAGGTATCTTCCCTTGTTTTTCTTAATCAAAGTGAAAAATATCATTAAACAATACACTAATTATATCATTTATTAAATTTCCAACTTTTTCATACGAGGAATTAATTTTTCACCTATATATTCAATTTTAACTAACTATTATCATTCTCGTATTATGATTTTAGTTATAGCAGCAACAAAAAATTTAGCTATAAATAATAGCAACACTTACAAACAACAAACCAGTCCAAATCTAACTATCGAAAGATTCACAGCTTCAGTCCAAAACTAAGTGACCATATTTCCAACACTTGATCAGTCCATGAAGTGTGTACACTTTTGGCTGTTTTTTTCAATGTACTTTTGTCCACTCATAACTACCACTTCTTCTTCAATTGTTGGTTTTTCCCTAACAATTGCATCTACTTCTTCCACTTTACAAAGTAGAGAAGCAAGTGCTTTGTTGAAGTGGAAAGCAAGTCTTGATAACCAAAGCCAAGTTTTGCTATCTTCATGGAGTGGCAATAATTCATGCAACTGGTTGGGAATTACGTGTGATGGAGATTCCATGTCTATCTCTAATGTAAGTCTCACAAATATGGGATTGAGAGGTACGCTTGAAAGTGTTATCTTCTCATCTTTTCCAAACATTCTCATTCTTGATCTCAGTGTCAACTTCTTGAATGGAAGTATTCCTCCTCATATTGAGATGTTGTCCAAACTATCCTATCTTGATCTCAGTTACAATAGTTTCACGGGAACAATCCCATATGAAATAACACATTTGACCAATCTTCAATTTTTATATTTGTCTGATAATTTTCTTAATGGTTCCATTCCTAAAGAAATAGGTGCATTATGGAATTTGAGTCAACTTGATGTCTCAGTTTTAAATCTAACAGGAAATATCCCAATTTCAATAGGGAACTTATCCTTCTTGATAGACTTGTATCTACAAGGCAACAAACTTTGTGGATCTATTCCTCAAGAAATAGGGATGTTATTGAACATACAATATCTAGATCTTCATGACAATAGTCTTTCAGGATCTATTCCTAGAGAAATAGGGAACTTATCCTTCTTGACAAACTTGTATCTAGATGGCAACAAACTTTGTGGATCTATTCCTCAAGAAATTGGGATGTTATTGAACATACAATTTCTAGATCTTCATAACAATAGTCTTTCTGGATCTATTCCTAGATAAATAGGTGCATTATGGAATTTAAGAGAACTTGATATCTCAGTTTTAAATCTAACAGGAAATATCCCAATTTCAATAGGGAACTTATCCTTTTTGACAGACTTGTACCTACAAGGCAACAAATTTTGTGGATCTATTCCTAAAGAAATAGGGATGTTATTGAACATACAATATCTAGATCTTTATGACAATAGTCTTTCAGGATCTATTCCTAGAGAAATAGGGAACTTATCCTCTTGACAAACTTGTATCTAGATGACAACAAACTTTGTGGATCTATTCCTCAAGAAATTGGGATGTTATCGAACGTACAATTTCTAGATCTTCATAACAATAGTCTTTCTGGATCTATTCCTAGAGAAATAGGTGCATTATGGAATTTGAGAAAACTTGATATCTCAGTTTCAAATCTAACAGGAAATATCCCAATTTCAATAGGGAACTTATCCTACTTGACAGACTTGTATCTAGAATGCAACAAACTTTGTGGATCCATTCCTCAAGAAATTGGAATGTTATTGAACATACAATATCTATATTTTTATGACAATAGTCTTTCTGGATCTATTCCTCAAGAAATTGGGATGTTATTGAACATACAATTTCTAGATCTTCATGACAATAGTCTTTCAGGATTTATTCCTAGAGAAATAGGGAAGTTATTGAACATACAATTTCTAGATCTTCATTACAACAGTCTTTCTGCATCTATTCCTAGTAAAATTGGAATGATGAGATCTTTGCTTTCTATTGATTTGTCAAACAATCTACTCTCCGGTAAAATCCCACCTACAATTGGAAACTTGAGCCATCTACAATATCTTGGGTTTCATGCAAACCATCTCAGTGGGGCTATTCCAACGGAATTGAATATGCTTGTTAATTTGGGAACATTCTATGTATCTGACAACAATTTCATTGGTAAGTTGCCTCATAACATTGGTCTTGGTGGTAACATGGAATTCTTTATTCCTTTAGATAACCGTTTTACCGAGAAAGTTCCAAAAAGTTTAAAGAATTGCTCTAGCCTTATTAGACTTAGGCTTGAACATAACCATATGGATGGAAACATAACAGATGATTTGGGTGTATACCCAAATTTGGAGTTCATGGGATTGGATGACAATAATTTTTATGGTCACCTTTCAGCCAAATGGGGAAAGTTTCATAACCTGGAGCAAATTAACATCTCCAAAAATAATATATCAGGTTGTATACCACCCGAACTAAGTGAAGTGGTCAACTTATATTCAATTGACTTATCTTCAAATCATCTCACAGGAAAAATTCCAAGGGAGTTGGGCAATTTGACTAAGTTGGGTAGACTCTTTTTAAGCAACAACCATCTTTCTGGCAATGTTCCTACACAAATAGCATTGTTAAAATAACTTGAAATCATAGATGTTGCAGAAAATAATCTAAATGGCTTCAACAGAAAAGAACTTGTCATTTTGCCTAAGTTAGGGAACTTAAATTTGAGCCAAAACAAATTCAGAGGAAATATTCCTAATGAGTTTGGAAAATTTAAAGTCCTTCAAACTTCAAAGTCTTGATATCAGTGGAAAATTTTTGGATGGAACCATACCACCAATGTTTGTAAAGCTAATACTCTTAGAAACATTGAATATTTCACATAATAATCTTTCTGGCAATATCCCCTCTTCCTTTGATCAGATGATTAGTTTGTCAAATGTTGATATATCATATAACCAGTTTGAGGGTCCACTTCCAAACATGAGAGCATTCAATAACGCTACAATTGAAGTGTTGAGAAATAATACAGGCTTGTGCGGTAATGTTTCTGGCTTGGACCCTTGCAGAATGTCAAGCAGTGGGTCTCATTATCATAAGATTAAGAAAGTGATCTTATTGATAGTTTTTCCTCTTGCACCAGGAACTTTAATGCTAGCTTTTGTTTGTTTCAAATTCTCATCTCATCTATGCCAAATGTCGGACAAAAGAAACAACCAGGTTGGAGCAACCATCATTGCTCCTAAAAATTTATTTACAATATGGAGTTTTGATGGGAAAATGGTGTGTGAGAACATTATTGAAGCCACGTAAGAGTTTGATGACAAGAATCTCATTGGAGTAGGAGCACATGGAAGTGTTTACAAAGCAGAGTTGCACATAGGTCAAGTAGTTGTTGTTAAAAAACTCCATTCAGTAACGAATGCGGAGAATTCTGATATAAAATGTTTTGCAAAAGAAATCCAAGCTCTCACAGAAATTCGGCATCGTAACATTGTGAAGCTATATGGATTTTGTTCACACTCACACTTGTCGTTTTTGGTTTACGAGTACATGGAGAAAGGTAGTTTGGAAAAGATTTTGAAAGATGATGAAGAAGCAATTGCATTTGATTGGAATAAGAGGGTGAATGTCATTAAAGATGTGGCTAATGCTTTATGCTATATGCACCATGATTGCACCCCTCCAATTGTTCATCGAGATATCTCAAGCAAGAATATTCTTCTGGATTTAGAATATGTGGCTCGTGTCTCATACTTTGGAACAGCTAAGCTTCTTAATCCTAATTCAGATAATTGGACCTCACTTGCAGGCACCTATGGATATGCTGCTCTAGGTTAGTTTTATTTCTCTGTACTATTTATGAAATATGATAAAACTGTAATTAATTTTTGTTAATCGTAATTATCTCCCTCTTTTGATTTGTTACAGAATTTGCATACACAATGGAAGTGAATGAGAAGTGTGATGTGTATAATTTTGGGGTATTAGCATTGGAAATACTATATGGAAAACACCCTGGAGATATTATATCTAACTCTTTACAATGGACTATCATGGACTCAACACTTGATTCCATGCCATTGATGGATGAGTTGGATCAACGTCTCCCTCGTCCGATGAATCATATAGCTAAGAAGTTAGCATCCATTGCAAAGACAACAATTTCTTGCTTAGCTGAAAGTCCACGTTCCCGCCCTACCATGGTGCGTGTTTCTAGGGAGCTTTTAACAACATAGTCTTCATCTATAGATCATACATCTTGATGAATATATGTTTGAATGTTACTTTTTTATCTTAGTTTTTGTAACTTTATAATTCTGTTTGTCCTTGTTATGTATTATATGTCATTTTAATATTATTTCTGAACTTTAGATGCTATGTCATTTGGAATAATAGTTTCATGTTGTTTTAATTAGATTCTTAGTAAAAATTGTTACAAAATTGTTGAGTGTCAAGATATAAAATTGTTACAAAATTGCAATAAATATACTCTCTCCATCATAAAGATTAAACTTTATACCAAGGAAAAAGCTAGACTACTCAAAAGAAACCAACATAAGCCACAAGATTTTACCTAATGAAATATCTACATTTTATAATCAGTAAAACTAAAGCTAACCTTTCCAAGCACATTAGTTTTATTTTTTTGCAAAGGCATGCACATTAAATACTTGAATTAGTGTGCCAGAATTAGAAACATGCAGGGTTATAGGAATATGAGCAATAGAAATCTCAAAGATAACATGAGAAGTTCAACTATAAGTGCAGAGTAAATTCAAGCACAGTGGCGGAGCCACGTTACACCCAGGGGATTCAAGTGAACCCCGTCAATTTGTTAACATTATACACCAAATTTCCATGTTATTTTATTCTTGAACCCCCTCAACACTTGTGTCTTGCACCGCTATCTCAGAGAAAGTTTGCGGCTAGCTATGCATGTATGCAGCCCAAGTGCTAATTAAGTATCTATCCAATATGATATATATTTATAACATATAATGTATAATGTATATCATACTTAATATGCGATAGTAACAATTTATAATTGATTTTCCTCTCATAATTTTATAATTGATTTTTTGTTGAGTTAAAATTATAATTGACCATTAGCAAGGGAATAATGGAGGAAAAATTGTAAGGTATCTTCATTTTTATTTTGAACTATTTAATTAGCTCATTGTTTAAATTTTGTATGCCGAGTTCCAACTTCGGTGCATTTTACTCATTGCAGTCTTTATTGAAATGTTATACATAATACATTTAAACATGTCGACAACTAATAATATAGTCAACATGATGCTTATATATGAAAATTGAAATAAGCCCGTGCATCGCACGGGTCGGCGTCTAGTTTTTTATTATAGTTCAAAAGTCTGAACCCCTGACCTAGGGTCCTGGCTACGCCACTGTTCAAGCAAGCTTTTCTCTATTTCTGCTGCAAAATGTGAATGAACTATTTTGTCTCGAAATGATTCAAATGACAAATCACTGTTATCTATACCATAATGACAAATCATTTATCCCTTAAACAACTTTTTTTATAATGTCATTAAAAGAAATAAGAATTTAGATTGTATTTTTTCGTTATATTGTTGATGTCATTGAAATAGAGAATCATGATTAGTTTGATTTGTTATAACTTGAAAGCAACAAACATTTATATTTTTAATTTTAATCAAATTTTCATAAAAAAACATCGTTCATCATTTTCAAACATTAGCGTAATAAAAAGAGCGAAAAGACGGACACATGATTTCTCATCTTTTTGCTAGTTGAGATAAATGGAATAACATTTTATATGCCAAAACATATAATTAAAGTAAATTACGTGAATTGTGCGTATGATCAAATTAAGAAACATATTTTTGGGATAGAGGGAGTAATATTTCTAAATTTAGACTTTCTGTTGCGCAATCATTCTTTCCGTCTGTTCTTCTCTCATCTCGACCATTCATCCATGGTTCTCTTTCTTTAAAACAACTTCTTTTTATTTTATGCGCACCACAACACAGAGCTAAATCATTTTGAATATTTACTCCGGTCGTTCTGAAGCACATGAGGGATGTAGAATCACAAAGGCAAATGAGGATCCGTTTTGAATATTTTCTACTTGAGCTGAAAAAGAAAACCTTACTCGCAAATAACCACCACGAGAATGAGTAACTATTTTCTACTTGCGGGCTAATGGATTTGTAAACAAATATAAAGTAAGTATCCATATTTGATATTATTCGTACTCATTTTCTTTAAGGATTATTCTCATACATTTGGATTTTCTCAAATATCCGTAGATATTTAAAAATCTAAAATCTAATGATATTCATCTAGTGTGTAGCCACATAATTTCCTCATGAACTTATCTCAGCTGATAGAGACAATGCGTAATATATGCAAGGTCCAGGGTTCAAACCTCGACCACCACCACCAAATTGTGACAAAAGTACGATGGAAGAGCCGGTTGTATATATGACAACCATGGTTCAAATGGATGCTTATCCCTAATCTAACTATGAAGCATGTCTTATGGTTTAAAACAAATTAGCATCCACAATATTGACTTTTCGATGAATCAAAGGATTGGACGTAAAACCCACTATGATTAAAATAGGGCTTGCAAATGGGAAGACAACTAGGCCTTATTAATAGAAGATGTACCGATAAAAATTAATAATCTATCATTATTGATGCATTTATTTATATTGGAGATGAAAGAATATTGCTTCACACCTATACGAGCATTCCTGGCCACAGGTAGAGCAATCGTTGATGTCGACAAAAAATAATTAGGAATTAGAAGTGGAAAGGAATATGAAATCTTGAAGTTTCCATCTATGAGTATGGGAAAGATGAAAGAGAAAGAAGAACCATGTCATGACTTCAAAGATGAGGAAGAAATCAAGGAGCCTGAAGGACAGGGGCTCCCAAGCACAAGTTAGACATATTCGTCAAGCTCGGGACGCTAAACAAGCGCTGAATAGGAAGCAACCTACTGACTGTCGGGACTCAGACATTAAACAAGCGCTGAAAGGGAGGCAACCCATTAATTTTATTTTTCTGCATTTTTTTGCTAAGTTGAGATGATCTGACTAATCAATTTCTTTTCTTTTTCTGTTGCTTTTTCTTTCAAGTATCATCTAATAAAAATTTATTTCTTTTACATTTACATATACAACTTTTCCTTTTATGCTTAAATTTTTTTTAGTCTTAGGTATTCATTCAATGAATTTTAGGCGGAGACAAGTTTACCCGTACATTCAAGAGCACGATACTTTATGGGGCTTGCTAGTAAATGTACTTATAGGATCACCATCTTTTTCCGAATAGCATAACCGGTGAGATTCAAAGCCAAATATTTACACATCCATCCTAGGTTGTTAGATACTTAAATACTTCCAATATATATTATGAGTGTTCCATATGAATGCTATTATTGCTTGAATTTGCGACCGTTCTTTACGGACGATCAGTTAGGTTATATTACACACGAGATAATTTTTCTTTGTTTCGTAATTATATTCTTATTATCCTTTGTGAAACTACTTTGAGTCTCCAAACGAAAATTTTCTTTCTTTATTAGTGATGAATCATGTCACAATTCTACAATTTAAATGCATCCTGTTTGATTTCACTTGGAGTTAGATAGGTATTATTATGACTGCACATGCTTTGAAACTAAGTTTAGGGTTGCTCTTTGGAATTAGCAACATTTTAAGTTTGGGGTGAGGTAACAGTAGAACACATTTGTCAAAAAATTAAAAAAAATGTAAATGACCCTGGATCTACACACACACAAAAATAGAAAAAAATCAAGAGTCAAAAAATCGTCTCTTAAAAAAAATGGATGTTTCTGTCAAAAAAAATAAAAAAAGACTAATAGTTCTACTGTTTTACCCATTTTGTTTGAATCAATGAAGGAAGGATGTCAATACATTAATGTTCAAAAGGAATCCCTAAGTAAGTGAACTAACTCGAAGTTTTTTTATTAGCCTACTTTCCCAAAATATATCCACCCTTAACCTAAGCTAAGTTAGAACCCTCAAAGTCCTCTAAGTGTGTGAGTAACTTTAACTTGATTGTCTGTTTAGAATTATTTTAAATTTATAGAAAGGTACATTCATGTGACGAATGGAGTAAGAAAATGTCGTGACCAGCTTTATTGGTTTTAAGAAATTCATATGTGTATCATTAGAAAAGAGTATGGCTTAGAATATAGGTTACTTTCACCAAGTTGGACCCGCTTGAAATGTATTGTTGTAAGTTAGTTGCTGCTCTGCTATAAATGTGATGAATGATTGATAAGCACAACTCTCGGAAATATATGTTCTTTTTATCAAAAATGAAAAGAATAAATTATGTTTTTCTTTCGTTACTTGAGGACAAGCAACAGTCTATGTTTCGTGTTGTGATGACAGGTCATCTTACATTATTTTTAACATGTTTTGCAGTTATTTTCAGTGGGATTTAGCAGCGAAAAGGAGGAGTATTAGAGCAATTGCCTATGATTTCGGGACTTTTGTAATGTTTTCTATATTTAAGTCTGTAATTATAGTTTTTCCGAAACATAGCAATTTTAGGAGGTTTTTGAAGTAATTCACGACGAAATCGTGCAAATCGGAAAATCAAGAACATATGAAGAATTGTGATGACTTAGGAAAACCAAGAATGAAGATTTAAGAGGCCTAAAAACACTTACAAATGGGAGGAATTCTGTTTCTAAAGTTCCGAGACAAGTTATTTGAAGACGGAGACCTAAAACAACGGAAAATCAGAGAATTGGGCCCAGAAAATAGACACCATGTGCCTATGGCATAAAAAAATGCCTAGGGCATGGATTTGGCAAGCCATGCTCGTAAGGAATTTTCCATGCGCCTGGGGCATGCTTTTTCCCTCACTCACATGCACGGATGCACCTAGGCATTTGGCATGCGCCCCGAGCATGCAAAAATGTGGGGCGCAACTGTCTTTTCCTTCTTCTGTGTTGGGTAAAGCCCGCACTTTTAGCCTCAACCCAGATAAAAACTCTCACTATAAATACCGGTCTTCCTCATTCAGAGTTTCTCGTTCAGAACTGTGGTAGTTCGAGAGAAAGACAACTTGGGAGTTTCGGGAGAGTTTATATTTTCTCCTTGATTTTCTAGGTATGTTTATATCTTTAGTAATTTGTTTTTAATTACCATGTTTAACTAAAATCTTATTAGGTAGAGTTCTAAGATGAACCTCTGTTTATTTTTGTTGGATATTTATTTAATGTAATGTCGTTTATATTTTATTTATTTTTTGTTCGATGTTAAGTTTTATTAGGAAATTCCTTAGTTTATTTCTGTAGTAGGTGCAACCCAAGATTAGGTACTTAGGTTATGACAGGGCCTAACATTTATATCACTAGTTGGATGATTATATCCTTTTACTAATACCTATCTGTCTAGAAAGTAATTAATTAGTAACTAGCGATAGATACCGAAAAAGAGTTGGCCCTAATAGTATGTACTTAGGAGGTGACAATACTAAGACTGAGTAGTAACTTTCTTGAACCTAGGATGTAACTGGTTAGTAACTGAGGAAACAAGTATATGCTTGAAGGAAACATGTTGTAGCCTAATAGAACCATTATCTTAAACCCCATAGTTAGGTAGACATAGATTATGTTGGAACAAAATGTGTTTAACATTACCTTCTTAAGTTTTGATGATAACAAGGTATTAAAACGTCAACTAGATATGCTAATATTTGTTCAAGTGTGCATGACCATGACTAAAAATTTATAAGTCTTAAAACAAGATATTGGTTCTGGAAGAACAAAAGAGAGCAATGAAATTTTCAAAGGGAACTTATGTTGCATGTCTGGGTCTGAAGATCATCAAACTCTGAAGATTCATCATAAGCTGACTGCCAGAGTCTAACGTCAACAAGCGTTTAAAGACCATCAGAGTCTGAAGTCAAGAAGTTGCAGTTAGTTAAAGTTAGTTATTTTGAAGACACAAGATTGTAGAAGGAATAAAAGCCTGGAGCAACGGCTATTTCAGAGGAATTAGAAGGCAATGGATATTTATCCATTGAAGAGCGTAGAAAAATGACATAATACAATTGTACAACCACTACTCCACTACTCTACTTTATTGTCTGCGTTAGTACAAGCTACAACTGTGTCTACTCTGGTTAATTCTCTATACAAGGAATGAATTTCAAATTATTCTCTCCTAGGATATTAACCAAATCAACCAACAGATCATTGGTGATGATCAAGCTTTAACAACGACTTTTTGATGCACTGGAAACCTCTCAACATCTTTTTCACACCTCTATATAAAGGAGTAAAGACTTGAAGAAAAACAAGATAATCAACAAGGTTTTGATAGTGCCAAAACTCTGCTGAAATTGTGCATCAATACACTTAGAATTTCTTATAAACTTTCATATCTTAGAAATTATAGAGTTTTAAGAGTCTTATCTAATTTGTATTTGTGAGCACCACTGAGTGTATATCAAGTGTACTTGAGTATTGGAAGTCTCTTGCAAGGAGGACATGACTACTTTCAGATTGTGGAAGGAGCCTGTATAATTGTTTTGTGTCTGTCTCTTCTCTCTCTCTATCTTTACTTTATCCGCTGCATTAGATTTTGAACATTGTTTGGAATCTGAATTCCATCAGACTCTGGAATTTGGACTTAGTTTAAAAAAAACTAACACAATTCAACCGCCCTTCTTGTGTTTTTCTAACCTTAAGTTGGTACCAGTGCTCCGGTTTTGTTGTCATAGCACTTAACAGTTTAACGGAAAAAGATCAGAGAAAAACATGTCTACTGTAGAAGGAAGTGGTTCAGGTCATGGTGTTTCAATATCATATGATTATGGTACTGAAGATAAGTCATCAGGTTCTAACAAGCCTCCAATGTTCAATGGAGATCATGATAACTTCTCTTGGTGGAAAACCAAATTGTATAGTCATATTATGGGTTTAGATGAAGAACTATGAGATGTCCTTAAAGACAATGTTGGTGATTTGATGTTAGATAAAGAATGAGTTGTTGTTGATAGGAAGAAACACACTGCTGTTCAGAAGAAGCTGTACAAAAAACATCACAAGGTCAGAGACATTCTTGTTGCTGTTTTGCCTCACAAAGAATATTTGAAGATGAATGATAAATCAACTGCTAAAATGTTAACTTCCTTGTGTTCAAACTATGAAGGTAACAAGAAAGTCAAAGAAGTTAAAGCTGCTATGTTGTTCATCGGTATGAGTTGTTCAGGATGAAAAAAGGTTGAACACATTGATACTATGTACTCAAGGTTTTAGACTTTAGTCTTTGGACTTCAGATTCTGAAGAAAAGCTATGTAGATTTTGATCATGTGAACAAGATTCTCTGGACTTTAGTCTCTGGAGTTAGTAATTTCTCAATCAATTAACGAAAACGCTCTCGCTGTATTTCAAAGTATATTTCTAAATTTCCTGAAGTCAGATACAGTTTCCGCTCATTCAAGAAGAAACCTTTCGGTATCACTTTATTCCAGCTTTCACTGTAAATTTACATCGTTAAAAAATCAAAATTTTCAGACTTAAAAATAACTCCTGTTACAATTTCCAATCATACTACTTAACCAAATAGCAATGGTACGACGTTCATCACATTCCAGACTCTATAAAAATTTACTCAGACATAACAATGATAATAAATAAACAATTTTTCATGTTTTGCATCATAAGTGAAACAGAGAAACAAAAGAATAAATTGAATAAATAAATAGACAACGTGCAATTCCATGGACACTTTAAATCAAAAGAAATATAGCAGCAGCGAATGAATTCGAAAACCGTGACGGCGAACGGTAACAATTATCAGTTTGGAATTGAAACAAACGAGTATTGAATATATGCTCAGAACCGCAGCAATGATACACGCAAGTAACAATTCACGCACACAGCAAGTAACACTTCACATTTTGAATAGTGAATAGGTGCAGCACATTGAATATGCAACAATAAATTTGAACTCAACAATTGGAACAAAGGGCAGCGTAAATTCAAGAAATAATAATAGGGAAAACTGAAATTTGGAATTGAATGGAATGGAAAATATTCTGCAGAGCCTTTAATAAAAATACGGTAGGATAAAGGTTTTGAATGGAAAATAATCTGCGCAGAAGTGTATTGTAAATTGCGGTGGCTAAAAGTAAACGGAAAGCTTAAACTAAAAATTCTAAAATGCTTGGTCCTTCAACTGAGTTCTTCAGGTCTATTTATAGGCTAAAATCTCCTATGAAGTGCTTCTGATCATGTTCCAAGTAGTGAGAAAACTGATTCTGAAGAGTGAGGAAAGAATTGGTCTGGCTTTGACTTCCCACATGCCTTATTGACTTTTTAACCTTTTTTGCTTCTTCTTTTTTCCACCTTATTTCATCATTTTGACGCGCGGCGACCTTTAACTGACAAATACCTGAAATAGACACACAATACCAGCATAACATTGCAAAAATCTATAAAATCGAGATCAAAAAATGTGTAAGTCAAGCTAAAATAATAGTGCATTTTGCATGTTATCATAAGTAACGAAATCAAACAAGTCTTTTTTTTTTGCTACAAGAATTTCTGCAACCGAAGACGAATAGTTTGTAACCACCTTTTGAAGCATTTGGAAAAATTTTAAGATGCGTGTCTGGAAAAATGTTATCGCGTGGTTGCGAATGGCGAGGGAGTGAGCGTGTTTGTACATTTAATAGCTGATAGAGGCATAACTTTGAAGAAAACACATACTCCGTTGAAAAAACCGGTGGTGGGAAGGATGATGAAAGATGTTTCGTATTTGCAAATCTAATTAAAACACGACTTTTAAATTTTAATCTCATTTCAGAGGTGTTGTTAATTATGTAGTTTTTATGACACAAAACTATATAATTGACATGTGTAAGATTTTGTGTTGCATTAGTTATTCAATCAACTTAAAATGTTTTTTTTTACTTATAAATATGAGTGAATGGAATATGTTGTACCTTAAAAAAAAGATTTTATAGTTGTATTTGAGTCCTTCATTTACTTTGCTATGTGAGATAGATCTAATTTAATTAGACTCGTTATAATAAGTGAATTCCACCAATAAATTCTAAATATGGCAATACACTTTTTTTTAAGGAAAGTATGTCTATATACATTTGAAAATTGTAGGTAATGTATTCAAAACTATAAATAATTTATTAATTGTGATATGCATCAATAGTCTTGACCAAATTTTAGTCTTGATCAAATTTTTTTATTCTTTTACTTTTTTTTCCATGCATCTATTCAAGACTCGTTTACCCTTGACCAAATTTTTGCCTAAATGCATTACTAATCTATTAAATTAAAGATAATAACCATGTAGTATTTGAATTTATCAACTTTTTTGATAGATGTATGGAAAAAAAATGTTAAACATCACAAAAAGATTTTTTTATTAATTCCAAATAAATCTATAAATAACGAGTTTTAGTAATCTCCTATCCAAGTTGTAAACGTAAACCATCTATTTCTTTTGATGTTGCAGTAACTAGATTTACGTAAAAGACAAAGGTGACACTGATGGTAACAATCTCATCTTTGGAGTGTTATCATTGCTTCCTGTAAAATTTGTGATGCGAATGAGATGCTTGAGTAAGTCTTCTAACTCCCTCATTACAAGTCTTATATTTGTGAAATTTCACTTTTACCGATTTGCACGAAACCCTCACCTTGCACTAGTTGCTACCAAGACTAAGACGGTTGTACCCTACCCAATACGGTATTTACTTGACAACCGTCGGGTCACCCTTACCAACGATCCTCACTACCTTACCAACGACGGATTGAAGGATATGTTCATCCACAAGATTGTTAGTTCAATCAATGGATTATCCTTCGATTGGGTATCAAGACTTATGCATTCATTTCTGGAACGCATGCACATGAACAAAATCTAAAAAGTTGGGGTATTTAAGCCTTTTAAGCTATCCGATTCACCAACGGAGATATTTTAAGTTTGCATTTGGTTATGATAATTTAACCTCCACTTATAAAGCCATGTTGTTGAATTTTCATACTCGTACCAGAACTACGAAGAAAACTACGGTGAAAGTTTTTAGTTTAGTTTATAATGTTTGGAGAAATATTCAAAATTTCCCTGCCATTCCTCTTCAGTTGCTCAACGTTTGCCAAATGGTGTGTATTTGAGTGGCATCGTTAATTGGTTGATGGTTTTTAAATTTCCTTTTTATTCGGTTGACAAATATGTGATAATTTCACACAAATGCTCCTGCCTCAAGGTTTTGATGAATTGCCTCGTGTTTACCTAACTATTGGTGTGTTGATGGGATTCCTTACTTTTTCGTATGATTTTAAGCAAACTTGATTTGTTATATGAAACATGGTGGAATTCGGAGTTGAAGAGTCTTGGTGTCAATTCCTTAAAATTAGTTATGAAAGTCTTCAAATCGACTACAAGTTTCGACAATTTTATTTGGTGTCGTTGCATCTTTTGGAAGACGGTACATTGATATTGGCAAGCAACTTAGAACACCGAGCAATTCTTTATAATAGGAGAAATAATAGGGTAGAGAGGACAAGAATTACCAATTCAATATGTTGGTTTTCATTCAAGAATTATGTTGAAAGCTTGGCTTCAACTTGTTGATAGTAAGTTCTTCTTTCATTTATTCAAGTATGTTGAGTAATGCATGCATGATTGTTTATCTTATAGATATGCTTAATAAATTGACTAATCCTGTTACCATGTTTAATACTCGGTTGTTGTCTAGATTTTATGCATAAATTTATTTGTCAATTAATATATATTGGATATCATTTTTTAATACACCAATTACAGTACATTCATGCTAAATTTGCAGACTGATAATTATTCTATTTTTTATACGTGATAATTAATGATAATTTTGTACAATCTAATTATTCAACCAGTGCGGACTTGTATTGTTGGCATCATCGTGCATGGATGAAGTTATAGTTTCTAATATTTCTACCACAATAATTATGGTTGTATTATTTTGATTTTTATATGCAACTACTTTTAAGTGTTTTTTCGTTTTTGTTGTTTCACTCTCCTTCCTAACTGTGATGCTTTTTGAATTATAGGTACATTGAATACTGGAGTGAAGAAGTCGTCTTGTTGGAGCATTTTGTAACATTGTTTAAATCTAGGAATAACTAAAGCATTATGTGTAACAATGATAATTAACATTTCACGTTTCTTTTCTTAAGAACAACACTTTGTGTACGTAGCAATGATATTAAAGATCAACCAAGATATGTCACTATGTAGATTTTAAAGAAACTTTACATTAGGCATGAGAAATAAACAACCATGTGTAGATAGATACTTCAAAAGGGCCAGATTAACAATGTCAAGAGATAACATAAACAAATTGTTTCTCCTTAGCTTCAAGTGTATTCTTCAAAGAAAATAGCCCTTTATGCTTTAATATAGAAACTTATACCACCTTTTCTTTCTGCTCAGATAACTCTTTTTCCAGATTCCTTATCTTCTTGTTCTTCTATAGTTCCAATATGGATCATTGAGTCTACACTGTCTTCAGATCAGCGGTAATTTTCTCCGAACGAGGTTGGATCTTGCCAATAGTATCCTGAGCAGGTTTCAATATTTATTTATTTATTCATCACACTGCATTTTGATAACTTTCACAAGAAACAAAGAGCAAAGTCCATAATTTTTATCACAACCACATCTTTGTCGAATTTGAAATGCTTGTTAATAAAGCAAACATAGTTATAAGACTTATCCCATAGAGAGTTCGTGGCCTTATCTTTCTTCTTCTTAGTGTGCGCGGTGTTTTTTTTTTACCGTTGTTATAACCTTCTCAAGCTGCATCTTTGGTAGTTTTTTTCTAGATTTCCATCACCCATTTTTAGTACCATGTCGCTTTTCTTACACAAATTTCTGCTATCTTGATTATTGGAGGCAAAAAAAATGACTACTCTGATAGTTGTGAGCTTAGCAAGAAGAGAGTATGTGTCAAAATAATCTAGACCTTCTATTTGGTTGTATCCTTTAGAAAATAGTCTAGCTCTGTAACATTTAATGGTATCATCTGCATGTGCAGGTAAGTCAACTGTTTGTTTGCCAAGTGTCGTACCCTAATTTTTGACCAGTTTATTTTTTATTTATTCGTACGTTGTTGGTTTTCCAGTCGGCCGTTCGCGCGCGAATTCCCGTAATGTCTGATTTTGTTCGTATTTGTGGTCGCATTTATTTTTCGTGCGTCGTTTATATTTTACTATTGCGCGCGTATCATTTCCGTTTTTTTTTTTACTCGCGTTTTGTGCGTTTTTTAGCGTAGCGTAACTTTTGCGTTCGTTAAGTTCATTTTATTTACGTCGTCGTTTTATTGTTTTAATTAGCGTAAAAAGCCGCGTATCTCAGTCGTGTCAGACGAAATTTCGGCAGAGAGGTATTTTAAAATACCTCATTTTTTTGGTTCCGACGAGACATTTTTTTTATTTTATTATTTAATTTTCGTTTTTTATTTTTTATTATTTATTTAGTTATTTATTTTTCCATTTATTTAATCTGTTTTTATTCATTTATCAGTTTTATTATTTTTTTTTAAGTCATTGTACACTTGTCATTTTGTCATTGGTCCAGTCCAACTTTTTCTCCAAGAAACTGCAGGGGTATTTTTGTCATTGTCAGTGTATCAGAGAACAGTACTACAAGAGTACTGTTCACGCGTCAGAATTGGTCCCCAAGGGTCAGAGAGGTCACAATCAGTCAAAAATCAACCACAAACACATTTTTCCATTTCTTTTCCAAAAACTCAAATCAAACCACAAAAAACTCATGAATTTGTTCATGAACATCAAGAACCCATGAGTCTCTTTTTTTCCCAAATTCATAACAACAACAAAACAAAATCCGAATCTCATACACCATGAATCAACATCACACATAATCAAAATCCAACACCATAACCACCATAACATCATTTTTTTTGGCCAAAAAACAACCTAATACCACAAATCCGAAAATCATAACCAAAATCCATAACTCATAGACTCACATGAACACATCCAAACTCATATGAACCAAATCCCAACTTTCATGAACTAAACCCACACTACACAATACAAATCCGAAAATCACCAAACCAAATCCATACCTCAAAAAATTATTTTCGGCCAAAAACAACACATAAACAAGGAAACCGAACCCAAGCACACCAAGAACACCAAAACCGAAACTCAAAGAGAAGCAAGGCAAGGAACAACAAAACCGAAGCAAAAACGTGAACAAAGACCAAAAGCAAAACCGCAAGGAAGAAGTAGGAAACCGAATCGGAACAAAAGAAAGGAGAAGAAACAAGAGGTAATATTCTTGGCTATTTGTGTGTTTTTGTTAGTGTTTTTCTTTTGTAGATCTAGGGCTTTTGAGAGTGGTTTTTGAAAAACTAATGGTGGATTTGAATAGAGGTGGAGGAGAGGAAACTTTAGGTAAAAAAAATTTTAAAAAAAATAGGTTCAAAGCTCCGACGCGGCGGCGCTACGGCCGGCCACCGCGCCGGAGCACTCCCCTCCACCGTGGACCACCACCTTCTCCGGTCCCCCCCCCTTCGCCGGCGGTCTCCCTTCTAGAGAGAAGGGAGAGCTTTTTTCTTTGTTGTAATTTTTTAGAGTGAGAAAGAGAGGAAGAAAATGAAAGAAAAACAAGAGAAATCCCTTTTATACTTCATTAATGGGAGCTGGGTGGGTCGACCCAGTACCCATACCCATGCCCAGCTCCATACCCATGCCCAGCCCACTTTGTTTCTACTCATTTGCTGTTTTCACCCCCCTGCCTTGTGTAGTATTTTTGTTCTTTTTAATTTCATGTGTTTATCTTCTTAATTATTTCATTTAAATGTTATATCATATTTTCATGCATTTGCAATAGTATCTTAATCTTCATATCATGCATTTTTATTTTTTTTATCTCTTATGTTTAGTTCATTTTAAGTTATGAAGTAACATTTTATATTTTTCCTAGTTTTGATTAATGTTTTAATTTTATGCATATATTACCTTTTAATAGTTGAATTCCTATTTTTATGCATTGTGTTTAATTAGCATCTCATATCATGCATAGTATAATCTACTTATTAATTTAATTTCAAACTCATGCATTTTTCTAACTAATATCTTCTTTTTCTCGAACACTTGCGTTTCATACTTTTTTTTTAAAAAAAATACGTTGGATATCATGCATTTTTTGCTTAGTTCATAGTTAATTTTCCCTTTCATATAATTTTTATTCACTTAAACATTTAAAAAAAAATTCATTCACTTTTGTTTCTTTTAACTTTGTTACTTGGCATTTAGTTTTATTTCATATGTTTGCATTTTATAGTCTTGTTGTCTTAATTTTTTTAAAATTGCATTTTAGTTTATAGAAATAATTCTCTTTTTTTAAATATTGTATGCATATTTAAATTTCTTGTCATTATTATTATCGGCTTAGTGTGTATAATTAGGGATTTGATGTAATTTATTTTCGCGTTTTTTTCTCTTTCAAGACCATAGAATGTATCTAGGATATGTAATATGTAATCGGCACACGCACTGACACGCGCATCGCCACACCACTTTATTTATCGCTTTACGCTCTTTTATTTTTTATTCCGCCGTCACGCGATTTCATCGTTAGTTTTAGAGAAAATATTTTCTTCAAAAAAAGTCAATCAAGTCAAATTCAATTTTATTTTAAGTAAACCTTGGTATGTAATCCAAGTGATTTTCTTTTTATTTTTATTTTCCTTAATCAAATGTTAATTAATTTAATATCCACATTAGACATGGATTTCGTATAATTAAAATTGACCAACTTCATTGTATTTTTTCTTCTTATGCCTTGAGGCCTCTCATCCCTTCTTAAAATCTTTTCAAAAAATATTAAAATCAATTCAACTCATCAAATAAGTTCTTAAGCCGAACTACTTGATTTTGATCCCGATTTATTTGGGTAAGTAGGCAAAGGGTTTCGACCCTTCCAAATCAATAAAAATAACCAAAAACATTCTTCTTCTTTCTCCCTTCTTTCACTTTAACTCTTAACTTTTTAATATAAGTAAAATCAGTTTAGCGCAAGATTAGAGAATAGGTAGAAGGTTCCTATGGGATACCATAGTCGGTTCGGGTGCTTAACACCTTCCTCAATCGAAACCAACCTCCGAATCCAAGGTCTTAAGGGTTTTTACTCACTTTTTCCCTTCCCGCGAATAAAAGTTGAGAGTTCAATGATTCAAGGTTCGAATCTAATCAATGATTCCGACACCCGAAAATCACGAGCACACCAAGCACAAGCTTTGTGAAGAGCATTAAGTTTATTTTTCATAGCTTCCTTCCAACAAGCAAATTTACTTTCCTCATTATATCATTTTAGCTCAATATTTTGTGTGATTAACAAAAAAAAAATGTCAATAAAGGTTAGATAAATTTTCATAAGATACATAGTGAGATAATTGATATGAGATGCATGACAGATATAATCGTTAAGATCACTAGGAGTGTGTTTGGTTTTGGATGAAGTCCTTATAGGTATATTAGGTGGAATACTATCAAGAATGAGTATAGGTAAAGATGGAGAAATATTGTCATAAATTACAGCAGGAGTTTGAGTAATAGAAACTTCAAGAGAAGTATTTGAAGTAAAATAGTCACAGTTAGAAGTAGAAAAGGAAGAACATATGAAGTATGGTAGTATTTGTTCATGAAATTAATACAACTATTTTGGAAATAAAAATATTATGAGAATGGAGTTAAACAAAACATATCCTTTGTAACCTTACTTGTAGCCTAATAAAACTGAATTTCTAGATTGGGATGTAATTTTGTTCCATGTGTTGAAAAGATTTTTGGTGGGGTGGTGTCAAATGAAGTTTGAAAAAGGGATTTGTGTTGAAGTAAATGTGTGGTCACTCTATTGATTAATAAGACGGCATGGAGAACAACAAATGACCAAACTAGATATTGAGTTTTTTTTTTGAAGAAGTTAAATTAGCCCACCTAAATTGACATCGGTGGGAATCAAACCTGAGACCTTGAGGAGGAGCACACTCTCAGGTCCCAAGCCAATACCTCCAGGCCAACCCAAATGGGTTTGATAACAAAATATTTGATATGGTTAGACACTTTAGCTTTCGATTTTAGTAACAAAATCCAAACAAAATAGGACCCCATATATCATATACTATAGTGATAAAATATTGATGACTATGTATAGAGGGAACATAAATAGGACCCTATATATCAATATCAAGATGTAAAAGATCAAGCTTAGTTTATCACTTGGGAGTGATGAACTACCAGCAACATGAGAATGGATGTGATTTGGACTTATAAGTTGTAGATGTTTATGTTCTGAAAACATAAACCAATATTATGACATGAACGATTGTAAAAAGTGCAAAACCTAGAGCCTTTACCACTATAATCTCACTTTTCACTCCTAAAAGACATTCTTTCATTACAAGCATCAATTAGAACATTAAATTCATCAAAGGGATGACGTGCAAGAACAATTTTGTTATTACTCTCTCCTTTGTTAATAGAATGAAGAGGTTCCATTAAGAGAACCTAAGTTTTCACCACAGAAGAAATAATTATTCAAACTGCTTAAAAATTGAATTGCTTGATCCTCCAAAAAAAAAATTATGTGTTGAACACATAGCTTCACATCGACATGGAGTAAGGCAACTGCAAGTAGGCATGGGTCTGTGTGAATTGAGATCCGAAGGTGAGAAAACACAAAAAGGTGGTTGAATTGTGTTATATTTTTTATTGAAAAATATATAGTAAGTTCTTAAACAAATTTGAGCAAACAAGATAATCATAGAGAGAACAACACAAGAAATTATCATGGTTCACCCAAGAATCCATGGTTAGTCCGTCCCCTTGCATTTCCAAGAGATTTTCCACTATAATCATACAAGATTACAATTACTTAGATACACAAGTTTAAGAATTTCTTGCTTCACACTTAAGGACTTCTACAATTGGAGTTTACAAATAAATTTGATTGTGTTTACACTTTGATACTCAGAGAGTCGTAAACTTACTTAAAGCTCAATAGACTTCTTGCACTAAAGAAATTCTAATATTAAAAGTTTGTAAGAATTTTTCTAAGTGTTTGGGAGCTATGTAACTTGATAGAGTTTTGACACTTGTAAAATTTTGTGAAGTCTCTTAAGTTCTTAAAACACCCAGGTCCTTAAATCAGAGAAGATACTAGATCTGTTGTTTGAAGTGGTACCAACACATTAATCTTTCTTGAGAAGCTTTGATCAAGTTTGAAAGATTTGACTCTAATAGATAACGTTGTCGAATAGTACTACATGTATCTTTTTCTTCTTCCTGAATGATCCATTTCTCTTTGCCTTTGAAAACTTTGTTTGTTTTTGCACGTGGTCAAAACAAGACAAACAATATGATCAAAAGTTAAAAGCAGTGTTCTTTCAAAAGAAGACAATATTGGTCAAAGTATTTTAGAGTGTTGACTACTAACATACACGTCACAATGTGATTCCATCATATTTTGTTTCCATCAAATTATGTTTCAATAAGAGTTTTTAAGGCTCGATGCATCATCTGAGTCGTGCTTTAACTTTTTGTTGACCTTTCTTAAGATCATAGTCTAACTCTTCAGAGCATCTCTTGAGTACAAAATGCATTCTTTTGCATTTAAAGCTTGGTGTTTCAAAGCCAAAAACTTTCACTTTGAAGTCAAAATTTAATTCTATGGTCTTGCACACTTGAACGCACATTAGACTATCCAATGGTTCATTCATACATTGTTATCATTAAAATCATAGAGACATTGTTCTAAAACCCACTTGAGTCGACAAGCTCTTCCCATAGAGTTTTCATTTCAGTAAAATAATTAAAAACAAATTTTGAACCTTGATGAGATTGTTGATTACAGAACGCAAAATAGAGAAGCGAATTTGATATGCTTTCAAAAATCTTTCCTTCAATTCTTATCAAACATCAATAACATGATCATGAAAGATGATAGTTTGTGCATCCAAGAATGAATGAGATGATTGCATCTCTCCCATACAGACCTTTGTTTAAATCATCAAGATCTGGAATAAGAATGGATCCATCAATGGAATCTAAGTTGTTTTTCACACCTACATTACATTAATCTACCCCAATATAATTAAAACTATTAAGGTGTAACTGTAGCAGATTTTGGTCCTTCACTAAGATAAACATAGAAAACCGGGTATGTGTTTTCTTGTGATTTTTGAAGAACAGCCGGAATCTGGCAAGAGGAGGCATCATGATGATGATTATGAAAATGAGAAGTCAACGAAAATTATGTAATAAAACATCGAGAAACTTCAAAAATGATGAAGATCGAAAAAAACTTGCGATGGAAGAAAATTGAAATTGATGAAAAAATAAGCATAATTGTGAAGAAACATGATCAAAAGAATAGATAAAAGACAGGAAAATAAGAGAAAACACAAGAAAAGATGAAAATCTCAACGGAAAACGAATCCAAATTTGGATAGATATTGATACCATATTATCAAATGAATGAAAGTGTGAGTTTTCCACAAAGAGAATAAGAAAAGAGAAATTCTTGCATGGTCTCTCACCTAACACCTCATATTTAGTCTCAACCAATAAAAATAGGACACATCATTTATATTTAAAAAACTGTCAAATTAAAAAATCAAATTTTTTTTGTTATCTCTCTAGATCTTGTTCAACCATTTTTTCAAGCGGTTCCATAACCAAGATATGCAACTAAAAGTGCACCTCCATTAAATGTGTCCTATTTTTATTGGTTGAGACTAAATATGAGGTGTTAGGTGAGAGACCATGCAAGAATTTCTCATATCTCATAATAACCAACTTGTACTATCTTAGAATTGTACTACTCTTTACTGACTTGTATTGGAAGTTACCAGTTACCACTATTAACTATCTCATTTCTATTGTTTTGTTCATGGTTCAATAGCCTCCACATCCATGATCCAAGATATGGTGAATACTGGTTCTAGCCATGAGAGAAACAAGTACAAGGTTATAATGTGAGTTCCATCGCTATTGCTATCGGAGCCACTAGAATTGTTAGAATTACAATAAAATCCAAATACATACTTAAAATAACAAGATGAGCTAACAATCCCATTTGGCCTAGTAAATTGAGATCTTAACAGCTTGCTTATGTATCTCCCATCGAAAGAACCAAATGTGTCGTGATCAAGTTCCCAAATAATGACCATGGGAGATACATAATCAAAAGAAAAAGGGAAAAGAAAGGATCAATATATTAGAAATTTCTGAAGACAATAATGAAAAGGAAAAGGTGTTGTAGTATGTTGAGATGCTAGGAGATACGAAATTATATACAACACAGGAAAAGAAGGGGTAATGATTGACCATTGGATAGTACTGTTTCTTACATCTCAGTAAGAGTCAATCAAAACATGTTGAAGTATCTCTCCTTCAATAACTTATACACATGGTTAACTAAGAGCATGCACATCTGAATTCTCCAATTCAGATGCTTAAGCTAGTCCTTTATATCCATATAACTTAGAGTTGTTAAAACGGGCTAGCTTATATAAGTCAGTCCGCCAGCGTGAATAAAACTTCGAGCTTGGGTTTAAAATCTCATCCCGAATTTTTTCAGGATTTTTAAGCCCGGTCCTAAATATCCTGCTACCTATTAGGGCTGAAAATTACTTTTTTAATTTCAATAACTTCATAATAACACATGGAAGTTACTAAATTACCCCCAGTGGTAGTTAACTACCGTTGGCAAATCCGGCAGCAGTTAACTATCGCTGGCCTCAGCGGTAGTTAACTACTGTTGCGTTCTGGAAATAAACAAGAACAGAAGCTTCATTTTCCGTTGCGTTCTACGATGGCTTCCACTACGTTACAACCTGCAGCTTCAGTGTACATTGCATCGACGTCTTTTAAGGAATTAACACCCACTTGCACCTGAGGCTTTAATTTATCTACAAACTTCAGCATGCCTCCGTTCAGAGCTCTTTGCACCAAGTCCCTGAAAAGTACACATGTGAGGTCTTATGTCCCAAGAAATTATGATACTTACAAAACTCTCTCTTTTTACGCTGCTCTAGTGGTGAAATTTTTAGACCATTAGGTGCCGCCACTTGACCATCGGCAACTAAGAGATCAAAAATCTCATCGCATTTTGTTACATTGAACGTATATGTTTTGGGAGTGTACTTATCATTTTGTATCTCGGCGAGATTTTTCCCATTTGACGGCCTCAACATTTTGCATGTAAGGAGTCCCAAATTTTAGTTCAGCAACATTAACCTCCCTGTCCTCGACATCTTCAAAAGCTATGTCGAATTCTTGGTCGCTTTCATTTGTATCTACGTAAACAACCTTTTCTCTTCTATATTTGTTAGTTCTGGCTTTCTCAGCTCTTAGTATTTCAACCTGTCGAACTCTATCGGCCAATTGGGTCATATCTCTCAAGTATTGAGTATCTAATTTCTTCCTGATAGAATAGTCTAGATTACCAGCGGCCATTTCGACTAACTCATGTTCAGGCACTTGAGTAAAACATCTAGCATTTAACAATCGGAATCTGTTCAAATAATCATCAATAGATTCAGTTGTCCTTCTCCTAACACTCGCCAATTCCTTTACTTATCTTAGATTGGCGCATGTAAAATTGTTCATGGAATAACCTTTCTAATTGAGTCCAATGTTGAATGGAATGCGGTGCAAGCTTGGTGAACCATGTAAATGCATTTTTTTTTAGAGAATTTGGAAAGAGTTTTAATCTCAAATTCTCATTGTTTTCTATATCTCCAGCCTCCGTCAAATAACGTGTTATACGTTCGACAGTGGATTCATTGGTATCACTAGCAAACGTTGTGAACTAAGGAATTTTACAACCCCTAGGAAGTTTAGTTTGCATAACATATTCTGACAAAGGAGATACAAAGTTTGGCCTATGTAAACCCACATTTAAGTCATTCTGAGCCATAATATTTTCAACAAAATTGGCTATGTTATTATGTGCTTCGATGTATTGTTGTTGGACATTCCTAACAACTTCATATGCATCATGATTCCTATCACCCAAAATTACTTTTGGATGTGCCTATATCATTTTTTCAACCAGTTGAGGTTGAGGCACAGGTTGTTGTCATTGAACCACGGGTTCGACAATTTGCACATGTTGAATATTTTGGATTTGTGGGATATTTTGGATCTGAGGAATCCGTTGATAGACAGGTTGTGGAGTGGCGAAGAAATCTGTTATTCTCCCCATTTGAGTGGTTAATGCTTGGTAACTTTGGTTTGTACTTTGAATCAAAGGATTAAACACTATACTAATTTGTTGTGTCAACAAATTAACCATTTCGTGATTGCTCTCATCCATTTGTTGCCTAAACAACATCATAGATTTTGTAGTTAAGGTTGGTAGAGAACTTTTTCCAAAAACACTAGAACTTGAAGTACTATGTGTATTGAATGGCGTGAATGGATTGTGGTATGCGGGTGCATACGCATTATTATGCAAGTTTGCCACCATCGAAGTTGGCATACCATAAGGTTGTTCCCTAGACAGACTTTGCATAGTTAAGTACCTATCGTCAAGTCTAGGTGAAACTTAAGGATAAGGGGGCGTGGGAACACTGGTAGACACGAATACACCAGCCGTAAATGGAGGCACAAAGGTTCCCATTTCTGGTCGTGTCATTGCAGCGGTTATTGTCGAAGCGGCTCTGGAAGCGGTTACTCCCATTTTCGTCGAAATCGGCATGGCCATGGCTGCTTCCATGGCCGTTGATACACTAGCACCCACTAAAGGGGCTGATGCATGTGTAAATTATGCTTGTGAATAGGACTTTGATGATTGCGATGACGCAAAAGCACCACCATTGGTGGATTTAGTCATTGTTTTCAAAGCTTTACCACTTCTTAAATGGATGCACAAAATGTGAATTTCTCCTCAGAAAAAGTTAACTACAAATAGTTGCTAATAATTAGAAAAAAAAATTCAAGAGAAAGGTTTTTAGAAGAAAGTTTTTGAAAAGTTGTGGAAATTTCTTCCAAAGGTTTTTAAAAAAATGATGCACAAACAGCGTCCCTCTAGACGTGCCACTTTGTTCACGGTGTTTTTGGTAAACAATAAGGGCTGATTTTGATTATTACAAGCAAGATCAAACAAGAAATCCTATGACATGTTGTGCATTTATTTTTAAGAAAATAGAGTTTGCGTTCATCAAGTTGATAGGTTGCTTAATGAACAAGACTAGATTGTATGGCGTCTTTCGGCAGAAAAATGTTTTAAAATAGATAAATTGCATTGCATTAAAAATTAATGTGGTTCGAGAAATCCTTTACATACAATTTGTATAACTCTTTTCTCTCACACCGGTACTTCAAGTGTTGTAGAATTTCTATAAGTGATTTGCAACTCGTTTTCCCTATAGAAAAATACTATTTATACATAGCAAAATAACTGGAAAAAAGCATAACTCCACGATCAGCACTTCTTCCACGTAGACAACTGCTTGTCTCCCACGTTTCTATTGAGGAAACTGCTTCTCTTTGAAATTCAAAATCTTCCCGCCTCAACAAGAATTGCTCGGCTTCAACGATTTTGTGCATCTCGTCGTCTTGTCGAACTCTAGGGCTTTTAGATCCTTTCACGCTAAGTCCACATCTCGTCGAACTTCTCAAGTTGAAGGAAAATACTTCGATTCCTACAAAGATAAAAGGTCAACTAATGTTGACTGCATTATATGATCCTGTTGAAATTACAGGCTAACAAATACCCAATCTTTTCAAAGGTTGATCTTTGTTGTGAATACTGGATACCGTGAGATTAGACATAGATCATGAGATTAATGAAAGACCTCATTGCACACAGAAGTTGCTTATATAAATTGACTATATGTAACTAACAATGGGTTGATCCAAATGATAAAGGATTTGAGTCCTTTAATCATCTAGTTAGGGTTCGATTTCTGCCTCATATGTATGGAAAAAATCTAGTTAAGAGAAGAGAGCCTACTTTATGTGTCACACAAATTCTTCGACGATGACTAATCACTGCTAATTGATGGTAGAAACTTCAAACCAATATCATGCTAATGCAAAAGAATATTGACTATGATGCCCTTTGAGTTATCTTACTTCTCTAATGCGTTTATGTGTCTACTCCAACCTTTATTTAAGTGTTACCTTTTGGGTACATGGTAATTGTGGAAGGCATTCTTGAACCACGACAATGTCAAAGGCAAAGTCATCAATAGGTGAGAACGTGTGGTCACTAAACAATGATTCGCAAATATCAACGCGGTTGAGTAGTCAAATGCACGACGTAGAGGAAACTTAATTAGGTTAGATACACGTCAAATGTTCACAAATTCATATATACTTTCAATCTATTGATTAGATACACTCATACACTTCAGCATGTACATGTGTCAAAAGAAAAAGAACAGGTCATATACATAGTCCATAGAATCCACCCCAACTTTACACTTCAGCATCACCGTAATTACCGTTTACTCAATCAATTTTCTGACCGAAGACACATTTTCCATATTCCATTCCCTTATTATATTCTTAACACCCAAACTCAAAGATTGTCCATTATAATCTCTCAATGTCTCTTATTCTAAAGATATAGTGAGAATGGATTCAAGAGGAAAGCATATTATAGAAAACCAACCTCTCATTTCATACCAAAATGTCATCATAATGAGGCATGGTGACCGTCTCGATAACATTGATCCCTTGTGGGCTACCACAGCGTCACGGCCGTGGGATCCACCCCTAGCCCAAGCCGGTCGCATTCGTGCCTTTCAAACGGGGCAAGGGATCAAACATAGTCTCAAATATTCAATCCGTCAAGTTTTTGTGTCCCCTTTCCTTCGCTGCGTCCAAACTGCTGTCGAACTCATTGGCGCCCTCTCTCCCATCAATGACGGTCTCGAAACTGCCAACGGTGAAGACAATCTTATTGGCACTTCAAAAGTCAAGGTCATAACTTTTTTTTTATGAACTCTTATTAACTTGTAAATATTAATATCACGCTGTTTTGTAGAAAATAGATATCTTAAACTAGAGTTGCTTGTTTGAAAGAAGGGAAAGGTCAAGATCAATCATTGTTTAGTCAAAAAGAAATGTTATGGTAAAAAAATGTCTTTATTATCTAAAGGAACAAAAACTAAATTTACTTGCTTTAGGGTTTGTGATTTGTTGATACACATGTAAAGAGTGTTTGAAATTTGGATCGATATGTAAAACTGAAGAGAGGACAACAATTTAAGATGCTGTTTTAGACTATCTTAAACTCTTAATCGACTCTAAATATGGTTTCTCCAATAGATGACTCAACAATTTAACTTGCTAAATTTTTGTTCTTAACTTCCAAAAGTGAAGGTTTCTATTGAGTATGGATTATGTGAAGTGTTGAACAATGTAGCTATTCGTCCCAACGTTGCTCCTAAAGATGGAAATATAAGCTTTGATATATCAGTACTTGAAGCCATGTTCCCAGCTGGGACAATGGATAGTAATGTTGAAAGGGTGTATAATGAGGTACAAAGGATTTATCTTAATTTTATTATTATCAACTTTATCACAATATGCATAGAAAGTAGAAACATTGTTTACTCTAATAATGAAAACTTATTGTCTCATAAACTTCAGTCACCTCAATGGGGAGAGTCATTTACTGAAGCAAGGGCTAGATATCAGCAAACAATCATGAAGCTTGCAGATAAATATCCTACTGAGAACTTGTTATTTCTTACACATGGTAAGAAAAATCAAACTTTTGTTATGTAAAAGTAGGTTGGAAAATTGAATTGGTTGCATAAGATTTTGTTCGGGTTATATAGGATAGATTCAAACAATCTTTTAGCTTATATGTTCGAAGAAAACAAAATATGATATATCGAGGTTCTGACCAACTCACCGCTAATCCAAACATGCACTGTATGTTTAGCCACCCTTATGTAAGTGTAAAATGTATTATGGTATGTTTTGTGATGTTGGTAGTAATATAAACGGAGAAGCTACTTTGTATATGCATCGGAAATATTCAACAGAGTTTCATGATGTTGAAATAAAATTGAACTAAACCCTTGCAGGGGAAGCACTTCAAATGGTACTTTCTTCAACCAGAAAAGATGATGCAAATACGAAGGCAAAACTGCAATATTGTGCATATGTAGAACTTACACGTCCTATTTTCAAAAAAGATCAATCATTTGCTGGTGGAGAGTTCAATATACTTCCTCATTATAGTCAAACAGGCGTGAGGTATATTTCATCGAAAGATCCTTCAACTGAAAAGATCAACCAAACTTCAAAAGGGTAAAGCATATTTAATGAGCTTATACATGGGAAGATCATGCAAATTTTCAAGTTTAAATTTAATAAACATGGTATTCTAAATTACCAATGACATACTTGTAGGGAACAAAAGTCATTCTAAGTGTGCACTACCGAACATATGTTTATGCAACTTTGTCATGGATTGTGATACATTGCAAAACAACAGTACAAAACTATATTTGTATTTTCATAAATCCTATATCAAACTTGATTCTACTCTAAATCTTAACAACTAGCATCATAGCACGTGACATATTCATCTACGATGCTACCACTAAGCGAACTCAAAAGTACCAGCTGACTAAGATCACTAAAATACAAATTATCGATGACAATGTATTACAAGTTGCATAAACAAAATTGCTATCAATTGGATGTAGTATCTCTAATAAGCATATTATTGTTGAATTGCACATCAAACCTTTAACCTTTCAAGGAACCACACCACAAAATGTTATGACTGCTTCTACAACAAGGAACCACACCACCAAGTATTATCACAAGATGTGAATGAGCATTTGGTTATGATTCATCCATATTCCTATCCAAACAAAATATCCTATTTTATTTCATAGAAGACCAATAAGTAATTGAAAAATACGCATGAACTTCATTATACCAAAATAAAAATTAATTTTTAACAGGAGAGAAGACTAAATTGTCCTACTTGAAGTATTTATAAAGAAACGTTGAATCTGTTAGATTTTTAAAATGAAGGTCCGTTTACTTTCCAACATCATTCTCAATTTTTAATTTTTATATTTTACTTTGTACATGGGGGGCTGAAATGACATTTGGTTATAAATTTTCTTTTACAGTTGTGATAGAGAGAAGATAGAGCTTATCTAGGTAGAGTGTATTTTCGGAAAGGCGAAAAACAATGGTCATAAATTTTTCTGAATTTTCAAAAACACTCAATCCGTTTTTAAAATGCATAAGCCAGTTTGCAGATATATTTTCTTTTCATGAACTGCAAAATTTACTTACTTATTCGGTGTGCGTGGACGTAACCCAAGTTTTGCTCTTAAATTGGCACCAGCTTCAACAAGATCATCCACCTATATGCGATAACATGTAGTACGTGAGAATCTTAATATCTGCACATACGAGATCTTACATCTGGACCATAGATTTTATTTTACTGAAAACAACTTGAAAGGAAATAGATACCACAGTCATGTATACAGAACATCACTAATTTTCTTGACATCTATGACAAACAACTAAGCATTATATTAAGCATTTTCACATCTTCTGTTCAAACAACTGTAAAAGCATCTTCAAAGTAACAATTATGCCTTATGATCTGGCTTCCTATTTAGCTTTTTGCATAAATCATAACCATCTGTAGTATTATCCATCACATACAGTGAAATAACATGTTATGACCTGTAATATTTTAGGTGTAAGAAAAAGGTTTGAAGTTACCAAGCTACCAATTAAGAGCAGTGTTATTAAACCTGGACAGGATTGGCCAGTACAACCGCTTCAACCAAACACCTAGTCATTTATGCACATAACTGATGATGACATCAGAAACTCATATCTAAACTGAAAGACTAAACGACTCAAATTGCTCAATTCAATTGCCTCAATTCGCACTTTGTACATCTACGCACATCCACTTAGCTAACAGTATTTAAGGACAGTCGCACATCACCTTATGCATAGCAGAGTAGGTGAAGGAAAAGTTCACTCGCATGGCTATTGCCTTGTAAATTGAAATGTTAACAACCCCAACATGACTTTCAATTTACAATTACAAATTACAATTTCAATTCTGTCGTCTGTCAGGATTGAATCCGCATCAAATGCACAGCTTTGTCATGTCAGTGATGAAATAGTCAAATTAAAGTCTTATGAAGTTCATTAAGCCATCCTTCTCTTTGAAATTCCTAAATTATGTGTAATCTTTGTTGTAACTTAATGCTGGAAGTTATATTAATCATAAGCAGAATTATATTTATGACATGCCAATTCTATCATTAGTCTTCAATCTGTCCTTTTCATTATCGACCTTGATATACTTGTCATATACTCTGCGTTTGGAAAGAGTGTTCATCCTAAACTTAGTCTTGATCATACTGTTCTATTTGATTCTGAACGAAGTCCTCGAAGATTGGATTCAGCTCCATTTAAGTGTAAGGTAAAATCTATAACAGAGCAAGTCACAGGTGAGGCTACTGTCTGAGAGATGATAAAATCCAGAAGAGTGGGTTGGGTTCTGATGAAACACAGAAATTAAAGATAAAGGCTACTGTCTAAGCCTATTTCTCCGTGAGTTACACGGTATAATTATCATTTCTAGGAGCATAATCCTGGTTGATATAATCTCATCTTGATTTCAGTTCATCAGTTATACTTTTAAGTGTCTTTTTGGTAGCGGGTGGATATCCAAGATAACTTGCTCTTCTTGTCACTACTCACCACATATTTATCACATGCCCAGCACCCTCTGACTTTATCATCTGATTATATTTACATGGTATTTAAGTCAAGGAAATCATGGTGTAAAGAAGTGTTATCAAAAGCTTGATAGAATGGATATCAAAATTAAGACCACCATCAAAGTAAAGCAGTGTTGTCAATAACATATGGCAGAAATAGCAAAAAATCCGCTTTTCAACCGCCATCCTTCACAAATTGACCATGTTGGTTGTTAAAAAATCCACCACCGCAGTCTACCATGTTGCCCCCATGACCAATATTTGACAACATTGCATCAAAGCCATTAAAGAACAATGCATTGTGGTGTTGTATTCCATTGCAAACTCGAACGGCTAGGAAGCAGATCTCCCTGCCATCACCAGAATCCAATGAAATACAGATAAACAAAAACCATATCAGGTTCACTTTCACTCTCCATAATTACCTTATGACATAAGTCCGTCCATTATATATCTCCACAGAAACTACATCTTCATCCACACCTATTGTAATCTTACAATCAACAAGGTCTTCTATTTGATTGCAAATTCAGCATATGAAAATCCTCTTCCAAGCTCAATCTTCTACTTCCACCAGAAACCCACAAACCACTAAAAACCCATTTCACAATTCACTTTTCAACTAACATTATCACTCAAAATCATCCCTTTTCCTCAATACAAAACACACACACACACACAAACTCATCCACAGCCAACAGAACCCTTCTAAGATCTCTTTTATGCCACAACTCACATTACTCTGAAATATGCAGTTGTTGCAATGTGTATTGATGTTGTTGTGCATGCATAATTTATTACTTATCTTACAATTCACACTAAAATATCTATACTCCTTTATAATACCGTATAGACCTATGATATAAAGAGAAAGGAAGACTGAAAATTATTTGTTACCACCTATCAAGCACAGACTCAGACACGGAAACCGGACACGATATGGACACATCGACAGCAAATTTGAGAAAATGACATAATTCAATGTAATCATTTGTGCCAATGTCAGTGAGTGTCAGTGTCGGACACAACACATATTTGGCTCCAAGACACGCCTACTCCGAGGAGTGTTTGTGCTTCAAAGGTTACCGCTATATAGTCTGCTTCAGCCTGACGTGGCCGTTGCAATGCAGATTTTACTATGATTTACAATCACAGCAATATTGTGAGCCGATGTGGTTGCGGCAACAATGTCACAACTGTAATAGCGCAGTCACATTAAAAAGGATTTTAAGGTTCTGCAATGGCATTGCAATCACAATTTCAACAATACTGGGCCTAACCGCAATTTAAAACAATGGCGTCCTGATGCGATCCACAGTTTAAAACCCTAACCAACTAGTGACATCACAAGCAAGCTACAAAGGATAAAACAAAATTACAAAAAGACTAAAGACTCAATTTGGTCCTTCACGAACTAAATCCGGCTACACGAAAATGCGAAAATTGTGAGGACCGAATTGGGTCTTTACTCTTATTCAAAGACAGTAATAAAATTATTACCCCATGAATGCCATTAGCGTGAAGAATGAAAACAGAAGCGGAAGCAGCACTGCCAATAAAAAGAGAAGCAACAGTGAAAGCTTTCAAAGGCATGAGGCAGGAATCCCCTGCATGACCCTTACGGAAGGAACGTACACCCAATCCCATTTGAGCTGCACTGGCTAAACCCCATAACCATTGAATCCCTCCGCCACCGCCACCGCCGGTTACTTCCTCCATTAAATCTCCGTGCTGTGCTGTGATTTTCACCGATTAGGGATTATTACATGTATGTATTTGGGGTATTGGGGTTGCGATTTTCACACTCTTTTTCGTGTTTTGTTTGTACTGTTGCACTTGGTTTGTGTTTCGGACTTGAGATCAAAAGGAGTAAAGTGGAGTGCTAAAATCCAGTATTTTCGCTAAAAATGAAAGAGAAGTGCGATAGTGTTACTAAGGGCTTGTTTGGATTTACCTATTTTTTGAGGTTGGGTAAACCGGCTTATGCTTAGGTAAAAAGAGCGGATAGCTGATAAGCTATCTGATGATAGTTGAAAACTTATAATTGATAAGTTAATTAAAGTGTGTGTTTGGTAAAATTAGATGTTCAATGGTTAATAAATATAATGATATAAAAATATACTTTTTCAAGAACAGAAGGACATTTTTTTATATTATTCTAATTTCTACGAAGACAAGAACAATTATCATTTTTATGCCGTAAAATTTATGCTACTATAAGTCATAAAATTTTATTTTTACTTACTAAATTTACGCTACTATTAAGCCATAAGCATTTGTGAAGGGGCGCCAAATTTTTGACGGTATTCTAATTGCAAATGAGCTGGTTGATGTTGTGACTCGTAGCAATAAAGAATTATTATTATTTAAAGTGGACTTTGAAAAAAACTTATGATTCAGTGGACTAGCAACATAGAGTATCGTCCAAGCTTTAAGGGTACTTTTTAGTCATATTGTCCAGGTCCATAGAGTGTTGTCCAAGCTGTAAGGGTACTTTTTAGACCAATCAGAAAGAGACACATCATCATCTCAAACACCTGCAGACAAACCCTAATTTTATACAGTATAAATACAGGGTATTTATTATACTCTGACGAAGTCTGTGTAGGAAAATCGATTTCATAAACAGAATAAGCAGCGGATAAAAAAATTTCGATTTTCTTTCCTTGGATCATTACGAATTACACATGAATCAGTGATTCGAATGTTATCTCGAAGTGTGGAATCTGAAAGCTGGAAACTGTAAACACGATCACAGCAAAGCAAGCAGCAAGCAACAAAGCCTCTAGCAAGTCCACACGAACAGTGCTCCTCCAAAAAATCGGAGCACGATCTGGCAAAATCGGAGCACGATTTTGCGCAGATGCATAAAAATAAAACGTATTTTTGGGCCTGATTTTGTTCCAATTTATGAGGGATTCTTTTACTATAAATATAGGCTTTGTATTAGAGTAAACCTTGAGATAGAGGGGGTTGAAACAAAGGTTTAGAAAGACAACAACAACACTAGGGTTTGTATATAGTTTGTCTCTTTGGAACAAACACTAGGGTTTGAGGGTTTGTATAGAGTTTGTCTCTTTGGAACAAACACTAGGGTTTGAGGGTTGATTCACCTTGGGAAACAATATTAGGATTGAGTCTCTTGGTTACGGGAAGAGATTGAGACTTTGGGTAGAATTAGGCGGGAGACTTATTCTTGTAACCCATTGATATCTCTTTTGTAAAGTTATCGGAGGGCTGCTCTCTCCCCCATATTAGGTCAATTTTAGATTGAACTGGGTAAACAAATTCTTTTGTGTTCTCTCTTCTTTTTTCTCGCAGTTTTCTACTTTTACTTGTGATTATAACTGTTACCCACTTGTATTGGTTGCTTGATTATTCCTTGCTCCACACAACAAATATTTATTGGTGTGATTTTTCATCGAATTCACAACAAACTCTTTTTTAACTTTGTTACCACATATCAAACTCACATAAAACCAGCACAAAACAAAAACTCATGTTACTTTTTTATCAACATCTGTGTTGTTCCCCTCAATACAACCTACAAAGATTGCCTAATATGGGCCCGTTTGTTATAGATTCTAGAAAAATAGATTTTTCTTTGTATTTTTAAAAATAGATTTTTTGGAAATTTACTTGAAAATAGTATAAGTTATTTCAAACTCATTTATTATAAGTTAAAAAAGATATTTTGATATTCATCAACCTAAATATTTATTGTTTGAGATTTTACATAGTGAAAATCGCATATTTTTTTAAAAATTATATATTTCAAAAATGATTTTTATGAAAAGCTATTTGAAATAGCTTTTTTTTTTAGAGATTTTTTCAAAATTTTAGTATCCAATAAAATTATAAGAAAATGATAAAATATCTAGAATGACATTTTAAGATAAGCTATTTAAACCGATTTTTTTATTTGAAGCTTTCCTTAAAAATTTCTTTGTTAAATTTTTTTTAACAAAAATATGTTACACTACAAGAATCTATTTTTATAAAAAAACTATAACAAACGGGCCCTATATTTCATATCTCTTCCACAAAAAATTCTATATTATTTTATTACTTCTACAAAAAACAGTATTTCCATATTATATTATTAATATAAGTTACTCTTCCTTATCATTTGATCAATTGTAACAAACTTGAGCAAAAAATAATGGTATAGATTGAACTTTAAATCCTCTAAAAAAAGATTAGAAACATGAGCAAAAAATAATGTTAAAGATTGAACTTTAAATCCTCTAAAAAAATATTAGTAACAAACATGATCAAAAAATAATGTTAAAGATTGAACTTTAAATTCTCTCAAAAAAAAAAGATTAGTAACAAACGTGGGCAAAAAATAAAATAATGTTAAAGATTGGACTTTAAATACTCAAAAAAAATATTAGTAACAAACGTAAGCAAAAAATGTTAAAGATTGGACTTCTGTTATCTAAATATGAAATTTAATGTCTACCAAAAATACAATCTTACCCCTTCTTAATTTTTTGACACGTCATTAAAATTATATCCTTTTGTGTCTTTTGCTTCAACCCCTATAATTTCTCTCATAAAAACAAACTAAACCAACTCAGTTGATAAAATACCCTAATTTAATCTTTTTTTAAAGAACAAACAAATTTAATCTTAATCTCAATTAAAACAAATTTTCCTATAATTCAACTTCTAAATATTTAAAGAGTTAAAAAAAATAACAATCTTCTATTCTATAATTCTCTAATCATGAAACTTTGTACCCAATTTTTTTTATAAAACTTAATGTCTACAAAAAAATACAATCTTACGCCTTCTTAATTTTTTGATACGTCATCAAAATTATATCTTTTTGTGTCTTTTGCTTCAACTTCCCCCTCTTTTTTTCTCCTAAAAATCAAATTAAAACAAACTCACTCGATATTACACACTAACTTAATCTTTTTTTAAAGAACAAACAAACTTAATCTTAATACCAATTAAAACAAATTTTCCTATAATTTAACTTTTAAATATCTAATGAGTTAAAAAAATTACAAAATATTAATTACAAGGCATATACCTACTTTTCAAAAAATTACACATTTTCAAGATTGCTTTTTTTCTAAAATTAATTTACCTTTGTTTTTTCTTTATCTTCTTTTAGTCAAAAGATAATTTTTATTAAATAAAAAGAAATAGATAAAGATTCTGAGGACATCAGACATGACTCAGGTACAATAAAAAACGGGGATACAATATAATAAAACAGACTAAGTGGAACGACCAAAATCTATCATAACAAAAATTCACTAATCATCCTTTAAGGTATACAGTAGTTTTAATTACCCATTTAGGTATATAACAGTAGTTTTTGAGGGAAGTAGTGGTCCGTCGGTTGGGGAAAAAGACATCATCCCCTGAGGTTAAATTAGGTTTGCTTCCATTTACTCCCAAAATCTTTTTACCGTGGGTAAAAAGAATCATCATGGGGGTATAAACGGAACCAAATTTAAATTTACCTCAAGGGATTTTGATGTCTTTTTCCCAACAGGACAGAAGAGGGTGACAATAACTTTTTACCCCATACCGAAGAGGGTGACAATAACTTTTTACCCCATACCGAAGAGGGTGAAAATAACTTTTTACCCCAAGAGCGTAAAATATATGTATTAATTATTGTAATGTTTGAATGATATTAATAAAATCAGAGTTATATTTATTAACTTTGTTTTTAATTTGTATTTATTTTTGTATTTATTTTATGTTTATGATTATGTATTGAATAAAAAAATATTGTATTTAATGGTATCGAACTTATTTGTATCGAATTTATTTATATCAAATTTTTTTCTAATTTTGTATTTATTTGCATATTGAATAAATAAATTCGAATAAAAAGTCTAATTAAACTCAGCGTGGAATCAAATAAAGAATTGTAATAAATAAATTCGAATAAAGTTGCGTATTGAATAAATTCGAATAAAAAGTCTAATTAAACTCAACGTGGAATCGAATAAAGAATGGTAATAAATAAATTCGAATAAATTCGTATTGGAGTGTTGTTTGATTTAAACTTGAAGGAATTTTGGATTTGGTAATTTTAGAGAGATTTTGGAGAATTTTTGAGATTTTAGATGAGAAATGAGGAAACGAGGTGTTCTGCCTTGTCTAAGATAAGACGTAACGTGAGTTAACTAACGCTGCGCTAGTTAACTCACGTTGTGCAAGTTAACTAACGTACAGTTTTACACGTGCGTTAGTTAACATGCGCAGGGGTAAAATTGGCATGGCTGCAGGGTGAGAGTATTTTGTGCAGGGTGAAGAGCAGGATTCTAAATTTAATAGTTAGAGAATATATGAGTCATCGGCTTTTTTTTTTTTTAATGAAATATGTTAATCAACTAACTACTAATTAATGAAATATACCTGCAAGGTTACCAATTTACCCTGTTTCAAATCTAATCAAACTTAAATCTATGTCCATTTTAGTAATTAACAAACTGTTAAAATTAGTTACACACTAAACATACGGTTCCACAATAGAAGTTTTTCCTTCATTGGTTTTTTTAATTTTTAATTTTATTTTTATGGTTACTAAAAAGGATGTTATAAGTTGTTCCTTTTTTTGCTCTTTTCAAATAACCTCTACAAACTTCCATTAGAAAAACTCTATAACCTGTACTGCTCTATTACCCGTACTGCTTCAACATAATTCTATTTGGTCTCTCTGCAAATTCTCTCTTTCTGTTCTTCTATAAACAAAGGTATGTTCTATCATCACTTCATCTCTCTTCCTGTTCTTCTTACAAACAAAGGTATGTTCTATCTTTCATTTAAGATATTTAAGTTTCAAGTGTAAGGTTCTTATACTTATTTGTTTCATCCAATTAATTATTTAATTTTCGTTTTTCATCTAAATCATATCCTATACTAAACTCCTGATTGGGTTATTCATTAAAATTGGATTGAATTGAATATTTTTCTGAAATTGAATATAAATATGTATTTTCGATGAAATGCACTATAGGTGTTTGACAAAATGATTGTGTAAAAAGTATTTACAATTTGAAGTAAAATTGGAGTGTATTTAGAGTTGTACTCATTTCATTCATTCCATATAGTCATTGATCATATTGTTGAAACAAAATTTGGAATGCACTATAGTTGTTTGATTAAATGTTTGTTTATAAAGTTATGGAGTAGTTTTGCCAATGAATTTGGATTGAAATGCACTATAGTTGTTTGATTAAATGTTTGTTTATAAAGTTATGGAGTATATTTGACAATGATCCATATTTTAACTCATACTTCATTCATATTCCTTAATATAACCTTCGTTTATAATTTACATCTATTTTGTTCTTATAACCACTCTACACATTTTGACATAAATTTTATTTTTATTGATCAGGGCTGAACAATGTCTAGAGACTTTGAGTTCATTAACAATCTGAACAAGGGCAAATCTACTTGGAAAATTGCTGTAAGAATCATAGACAAGTGGATTGTGACATAAAAAAAAGAAGATCAACATATTGAACTCATTATGCAGGATTCTAAGGTATATTATATACAATTTTGATTTTTTTAGTTTATTTTTCTTTTAATAGTCTATTTTTTTTTATTTTGTATATTCTTATGTTTACTTTCATAGAATATAATTATCATGTGTAATATCTTTTGATCAATTCCATTTAATATAGTTTTCATGTCATCATAGGGGGATCGTATTCGCGCTCTTACCTATAGTGATGATCTAAACCACTGGAAGGAAAATATCATAAAGCATCAAATAATTACTGGAAAGAACATTAGAAATTCGATCTACATTCCAAGAATGTCATTGTCACCATCAGAGTCACCGTGGCCGTTCAAGCTAATTAGGAGACAATTTCCAATTATTGTTTCGTTCGCTATGACAATAAACAAATCACAAGGTCAATCTTTAGATAATGTTGGATTGTACCTGCCAAGAGATGTTTTTAGTCACGGTCAACTTTATGTGGCAATTTCTTGGGTGAAGAGCAAACAAGGACTCAAGATATTAATACATGATAAGGACAAAAAACCATCGAAGATTACCACAAATGTTGTGTTCAAAGAGGTTTTCAACAACTTCCGTTAGGTAATTTACTCATTAAATTTCACTCCATTTTGCATAGATATTTTTATTGTCTTTCAAAACATATAAAATCTATCGTTTCATATTATCTTCCACATCTTTCTAACTAATACATCATACATATATATTGTGAATTTTACTGTCTAATGAGTTTACTATATTTTCAGTCATGTCAACCTATCTCTCCTTAATGGGTGCAAGAATTATTTTCAAGTCTTCAGAGCAAATTTAAATCTAGGAGAAAGATGGTAATAAACATATCACATTTGTTAATGAAAAATTACTTCTATTATAAGAGTTGTGACAATTAGAGAATTAATGATGATGTAATATCCACATATGTAGCAAACATGTAAGAATGATAACTCTCAATATTTTTTCTTTCTTTCATAGAATGATGTTATACTCACTTATTTAGTATATTACGTGATATTAGATCTACGCATTTTAATTTAAGTTACTTCCAACACACTTATATATATTCTTCATTATTTTTATGTTACAAAATTTATGTATATAACAAACTTATGTGATAAGAACATCGTTAAATCTAAATTTTATTGACTTTTATTAATCATTCTAAAATCTTTTAATATAAATAACAATTTTCAGAATATAACAATAAATTTAAACAAAACATTATTTTAATTACGTTTAAAATAAGATTTACCAATGCCCCAGTGCGAATGCACGGGTTTGTAACTAGTCTTATTTTGAAAATATGATAAGAATGAAATTAATTTAAATCCAATTTTAAAATTGAAACAATAACCGTATATACGCTGGTCTATACACACGAAACAAATCTTATACAAAAATAAAACGTTATTTCCTATTTTTTATCAAAATTAAATAGTCTGTTCCCTATTGTGTGGGATTTCTGTTATAATTTGGCGGTTATATATATAGTAGATTATGCTGGTTGAATTTCAAGAATATCTCTTATTGTTTAAAAAAGAGTGCAGCACAAAATTCACACAGAAAAGTTTCACTATGGTTATATTCGACTACAACTCGAAAATTAAATATCATGAGGAAAACCATGCAGAGCAATTTCATTCTTATATCCCAAAGGAGGTGCTACAAAATTTGGAAACGTACCCTACTTTTTGGGATACCATGGAGCAAAGTTTGCATGAGGATTTGAATTATTTGCTTTTGTGTGACACTTGTGAGAAAGAAAAGGTCAAATTCAATCAATTGGGTGAAGGTAAAACACAATCTTTCGATGTAACAAATGTTCAAATAAATCATGAGGAGAATATTGATACATGTTTGTCTAATGATTTCACGTGGCCAAATATTTATGAGAGAGAAATTATCAATTTGGAGCAACCTAGTGAAGAACAAACCCTAAAGGTTCCTTTTTTGGATGTGTCAAATATTCATGCCATCAATCACGAGATTCTACCAATGGTGAAATTGGATACAATAATAGATAAAGAGAATATCAAAGAGGAGCAATATGGTAAAGGAAAAACTCAAAAGCCTCTACGAAGGACTAAAGTGAAGTCAAGTTCTATTAAGAAGAGTAGAGCTAAGAGAATAGATATTTATATAGAGAGAAGTTGTAGCCATTGTGAGACCAAATACACTACTCAATGGAGGTTAGGTCCTTTGGGGAAAAATACTTTATGCAATGCATGTGGATTACGATACAAGTCAAATCGATTGGTTAAAGGGTATAGACCTGCTGCAAGTCCATCCTTTGATTTTAGCAGGCATTCTACAAGATCTTGTTGAGAAAGGAATAAACCATTGGTTAGGGTTTTCTTTTTATAGATATATGTCATTTGTTTTTATTTTATATTTATACATAGGTATAGCATATTTTTTCTTTTTGAGAGTAAGATATAGTTTTAGTTAGATTGAACATATATTGGTTTTTGTTTTAGGGTTTGGTAGAGGCCGTTTTGATGTGGTGCTTTTGTTTCTCTGAATTATATCTTTTTTCAATCTTAGCACTTCTTGTGTTTTGATTGTTCTGTTAATACTAAATATGGTTTCTTATTTGGCCTCTTCAATTTTATTTTTTTAAATATATGTATATATTCTTTTCGTTGATAGATTTTAACTTTATATTTGGATTAGTGTTATTACTAGATGATAATATATATGGGTAGAACAAGTGATTTATTTAGACGATCAAGGTTCTCCAGAGTACCAACCTTGTTGGGACGTCGGTGCTTCCTCTTGATGCATGTCCTTGCTCATTCAAAAAAAGAGAGAATAATGTGGCCGATTGATTGAGATTAAGGACGAATGAACATAATTAGGAAATGCACATGAGATGATCCAAGATAGATCTTGAGCAAGCAATGCAAATATTTGGTCAGTTACAATAGAAAATATACTCAAGTCATTCCTTGACATTTTTAAATTGGGACCAAATAAGTCCTTCTGTTCTAATGAATCAGGTTCTAATTGGTCCTACATATCAAAATGTTAGGGACTAAGATTAGTATAGTTTTTGTTGGAGATTAAATTGAACCGAGACAAAATTGTGATACACAAAATTAAATCTTCACTCATAACTTTATATAATGTCTAAGCTCTAAACACTAATTTTGGGAAACACCGGGAGAACATTGATTGGTGATATATTAGTGAATCTATACTACTAATAAATTTTTATTTTTATTTTTTTAAGTGTCCGTTTATTTTCAATATACATTTTTTTAATCAAAAAGGTTTGTCCAAGGAGGACAGGGACCAAATATATTTATATTAAAAGTAGAAAAGGAGTACAAAAAGGGGGCCAAACCTTACCCTCAAACATTAGCAAAATCTGAAATTTGATAGACCTAACCTATTTCTAGTTAAACCTGTCAAAATTTCTGCAGGAGCAGAATTCCACCAAGTAAAATTGATCACAGGTAAATCTTGGTTGGCTAGTTTATCTGCACAATGGCAGGGAAGAATATGAGATGATTTGATAGGCAAGAAAGCTAGCAAAAAGTCAGTCTGAATCCATAAATTACTCCAATTTCTTTGATGAGCATACTCAATAGCCAAAATTACACCAAGGATTTCAGCATAACCAGAATTAACAATACCAGTTCCCTGTATTGCATATGATCCATTATTTATGAAGCATAGACTCCGACACGGACACTTGACATGATACTGATACGTTGACACCGCTAATGTAAAAAATTTAGGACACCGACACCGTTACATATTTAGTAATTTATTTATAGAGAGTCTAAAATGAAAATCAAAATACATACATAAGCATATAAATTGAGCAATTTATTTCATTGAAAAAAGTAATAAAACAAGATACCATAGTATTTGATCTTTATTTATTCATCTACTATCAAAACATCTAAAAATGTTGTAATCAACTTTAATTTCTATAAACCCCTAATTGATCAACATTTCTCAACACATGTAACTCTTGTATCTACGGCGTGTGGAACCAAGAGAGAAAATAAAATGTTTCTGACATTTGTCTGAGTTTTCCAACACGGGTCTTATGAGTATTTTATAGGTGTTGGACACCGGTCTAGGAGTGTCGAAGTAAAAAAAAAAATTATTTAGGACACCGATCTTGATTGTCCGACACGTGTCGTACGACTGTCATAATTAGGAGTGTCGGACACCAACGTGTGTCAGATACCACGACACGCCTAATTCTAGAGATGTCCGTGCTTCAAAGGCACCAATTAATCAAATAAGTACTATGACTAAGCTTTTACTATCATCAACAAATCTCACACACCATATCTTCCTTACACTATATCTCCCAAATTTAAATATGTTCTTATGCTACTATTATGACTAGTAGTAATTAATTATGATTCGGATGATAAAAGAAAGGACAAAACTTATAAGTGCATTTTCTTATGTGTTGTTAATATGACTCTCTTAATTAACCATCATTTCAAAAGTTGTTATAACAAAAAAAGATTGTATTTTTAGTTAAGAACGAAGATACAAAATTCACTTGGACGTAAGTTTTATCCCAAGAGAAAATGTGTTTTAAGTGTGGTTTTTAAAGTTTGTGGCTCTTGTATTTTTTGTTGGCTTGTTTTGAATAAGAAATTTTGGTGTTGTTTAATATTTTGTGTACGGCGATGTCAAAAAAGCATTCAAATTTTCACAAGATTTGTTGAGAAAGGGAGGATAAACCATTGATTAGAATTTTATTTTGATAGATATCATTGAATTAGAATTAGTTAGATTGAACATATATGTTTATTAATTCGATTATATTTTGATTAGTGTTATTATTGGATGATATAACGTATGATTAGTGTTATGTGTCCAATTCTATATATTGTTGACTGTTAATTTGTTTGGGTTAGCGATGTCAACCTATTTGGGATGGATTTCTTTCTCTAACACTTCATGCAATTTGTTTGCTTATAATTTTTTTTAGCAACAACCTAAATAATACACTAGTTCTGTTATAAATTCAGAGATCTGTGCATTTTTTGCAATTGGAACTATATACATTTATTTATTTTATGCATTTTTTTTGGGTCTTATATTTTATGCATGTTTTTTTTTGTCAAGTAGTCTAATGGCTTGAGCTCACACAATTAAATGTTGATAAATGAAGTGTTTGGGGTTCTATTTTATGCATGTTTTAATCGGTATAAAAATGAAATAATAATATGTATAATCTTTCCAAAAATCTTGTGTATAAATTTTTTACGCAAAATTTATTAATTAAAGTATAAGAGCACTCAAATCCAGTATAAAATAATATTTTAAACATTTTTTAATTCAAGAAAGTGACTAATTCCACCCCTCATAGAATACTAGACTTTTATTCTCCTATCCCTATTTATAATTCAAGCCAACAATAACTTTTTTATTTGATCCGACACATTTGAAATATTCACCACATTCCCGTTAAAAAGTACATTGTTTCCCTCCAACCAAATACAACAAGCGGTAGTTATCAGAGATATAGGTTAGATACTAGTTAGTATTAGTCATGTAGTAGTATATATAGTTATAATCACCTTATTAGAAGGTATCTCTTATCATTTTGTAATATTCTATTTCCATCAATACAAAGAGTTTGTTAGATTTCTCTCCTTCCTTCCATGGATGTCATGTTTCCTAACATGGTATCAGAGCGAATCTGGTATCCACCTTGAAGTAATTTTCAACCGCATTTTCTTAAGAAAATCCAATTTTCTCATCGTCTATTCATTTTCTTTCATTGTTCTTTTTCCTATTTTACTTTCTCTAGAAATTTTTATGTCCACATTTTGTTCTTGATTCTGTTACAATTTTCAAAAATGCGATTCAGTTTTCTTTCTCATCACCTTTGTCCTGTACTCGAGTCCTTTTTCTGTTATTGATTTGTTGGATCAATTCCTCATTCGATCCGCATCTCTATTCCGTTCGATTCTTTGACATCTTTTTGTTCGATAGATTGCTTCCTGATTCCGTTTATCTTCTAAACATGAAAAGAAATAAAAAAAATTAAATTAAGTGAAAGAGAGATGAAATTTACCTAATGGTGTCGTTTGAATTTTTCACTCCTCCGGTGTTGGGAAAGAGGAAAACGAATGATTTATGTGGAAAAAAATAATTGTTATGATTCTTTTAATGAAGTAGGTTTCTAAATTGATTGATTAAGTGATTATACAAATTGGAGGTGAATTGATTCCATCAGATTTATGTCGGAGAACTAGAGTTTAGAAAAACTCAAACTTGTATCGAAAAAAGAAAAAACTAAATTAACATATGTTTTTTATTTAAGTGGGGTGTGGGTATTAAACTTGATTTTTTTTAGGCCCATAGCTTTTAGAGACCCGGCTTGGTTGATCTGCTTCCTCACCGCCAAAGCCGGGCCTGACTACGAGTCCATCTAACAATTGTCTTCCCGATAGATATGTTGTTTGATTTTTAAAAATCACTCCAAAACACTCTTTTCAACCAATAAAACACGAACGATAATTTAATCTCTCACAATATAAAATAAACACCAACAAAACCATGGCATTTCTATATCGGAACAAGTTAGTCCCTCTATTCTAATGAATTAGGTTCTAATTTGTCCTTCTTATGAAAATGCCAAGGAATAATATGAATTTATTTTTTGTCGGCGACTGAGAGAAAATTGTGAGAGATCAAATTGAATTTTCAGTGATAATTTTATACCATCTCTAAACTAAAATTGGGAAAACACCGGGACAATACTGGTTTGTGATATATTAGTGAATACTAATTAAGTATAAATACCGAGACAAGTACAAATGGAAGTGATATATTCTGCATCAAAAAAAAGGAAGTGATATACATTTATTGGCAGCAATAACCATTTATTCCTTTAGCTAAAGTTTGATCATTATTTCCTTAATTGTGACTTTGCTTGGTCTTCAAGAATTTTTTTCCCAGTTACCTCTTTTTGGTTTTTCTTTCTCTTTCCAATAAGAATTGAAATGGCTAATCTGAGAGAAGAACAAGATTTGAGTAAACATGAAGTGGGTCAGTTCTGGCAATCCTCAACTTTGGGTTAGTATTAGTCTCTCTTTCTTTTGTTTGGTTTTCTACATTGTTGAGTTCTTGCATGGATTACTCTTGAAGTTTTTGTCTTACTCTTTTTCTTATAATTTGTTTAGACCCTACTATAAATTAGTGGTAGAATTAATAAACATTTGATGACCAAGATTTGCAATGAAGCATTGTCGCAATTCTTGATGTTGTAAATAATTTGCCACCATTTTCTTGCTGTTGCAATTTAAAATCTTGATTATGACCACCCTACCTTTGCATGTGTTTAATTGTAGTTTTTAAAGTTTGTGCCTCTTGTATTTTTTGTTGGCTGGTTTTGAATAAGAAATTTTGGTGTTGTTTAATTTTTTGTGTATGGTTCTTAGGTTTCATGAACTAGCTTTACTTTCTGGGAAACTTGATTAATTAATTAATACAATAAGGAAATTAAACCTTGCAGGGAAACTTGATTATATCCCACAAGAGGCACTAGAAAATTTGGAATGTTACACTACTTTTTGGGATGACATGGAGAAAATAGAAAAGGTCGTAAAATTCGATGAATCAACGGGCAAGAGAAAAACACAAGAAAATCGATCTTTCAATGTGTCAAATGTTCAAATTAATCAAATTGATACAAGTGAGACCAAAGAAACTACTCAAAAGCCTCTGCGAATGAGTAGAGCTAAGGAATTCGTAGGAGAGAGAAGTTGCAGTCATTGTGAGACCAAAGACACTACTCAATGGCGGCAGGGTCCTTTGGGGAAGAAAACTTTGTGTAATGCATGTGGAATACGATACAAGTTAAATCGATTGGTTCAAGGATATAGACCTGCGGCAAGTCCATCCTTTGATTTTAACAGACATTCAAATTTTCAGAAGAAGGCGACGAGAAAGGAAGGATAAACGATCGATTAGAAAGGAAGCATTCAAAGTTACATTGTTATTTTCACAAGATGGTGATTATATGCATATTATTTTCATTTATAGATTGAACATATATGTTTATTACTTCGATTATATTTAGATTAGTGTTATTATTAGATGATATTACATATGATGATATGGGTATATATGATCAATCGAGTCTCTAATAGCAACTAAGAGTATCGACATTGAAGAGCTAAATTTTTTGTACCCTTATTTGATATGGTATGTTATTCTTGTCTCCGATTCTTTACTGTTAATTCGTTTGGCTTCGTGATGTCAACCTATTTGGGATGGATATCTTTCTCTAACTCTTCGTGCAATACTATTATTAATCCAATGACCTAACAATAATACGTACAATGTTGTGTATAACTTTTATACGCAAAATTTACAATATATGATCGTACTCAAAATCCGTTAGAAAATGAATGTATCAAACATTTTTTATTTCAAGAAAGTGAGTAGTTACACCCATCAGAGATTACTAGGCTTTTATTTTCCTATCCTTAGTGTTAAACCAAATCCAGATTCATCTGAAATATTCACCACTTTCCCGTAAAAATGTACATTGTTTCGCTCCAACTAAATACAACAAGATGTAGTTAACCAAACAAAACACACCACATCTGATACACTCTTTTTTTCCAAATCTTAACCACTTTCAAACATTGCAAAAACAAAATTGGTTAATTGACTCTAAATCACTAAAACAAATTAAAGACACAACATAATTGATACTCGTCTCGAATCAACCCTATAATTCACAATTCATCTCCGATACGTTGCCTTTCCTGTACAAAATCTCCACCCAAACACATTGATTTTCGACGGAATTGACGTTTTGCTAAAATATTGACAATAGTTTAAAAACTTGTTTATGCTAAACCTGTTATCCATGAGCAGACCAGGAAATTGTATCCAGAACTGACTGCAAAAAATTTCAAAATTATCGAGAAGCGAATATAGGAAGAGCCTGACATTCCAACAATTGGCTTATCCTCTTACATCCTATCAATTGGTAAATGTTCAATTAGCAGAACTTTTGTTATTGTTTCGTCTCTTTCATCCCAGTCCTATTATCAATCTTGTTCAATTTTTTGAGAATGGCTAATGCGTTTGATGATGGCTCATCCAAGGAAGATGTTAGGATTAAGGTTCGTGTTGTGAGGATGTGATGTGTTTCTTCCTTTTTTATTTTGTTTTATTTTTCTGTTTTGCTGCGCTGATTAAGTGATTAAGTTTGAGGTTAATTTTTGTCTTTGAATTTGAAGGGCTGCACTATCCATGCTACTGCGAGTAAGCAACTTCTGTATGTCTTTCAACATCTATGAAGCACAGACACTTCTCGGATTAGGTGTGTCCTGGTGTCTACACGTGCCGTGTCCGACACCGACAATTGTAATTACACTGCATTATGTGATTTTTTTAAATTATTAACTATGTCAGAGGTGCACGCATGTGAAGGACCTCGCATACCTTTGTATGGTCTGTCGTTGAAGAAGAACGGAGATGCATGTTCTGAGGGTTATGATGCTGATTATTTGGTTGGTATGTAACACCCACTGTTTTTTTGTTTGTTTGAGTTTGTGTTTCATTTTTTAGTCTTGATTTGTTGCTAAATTGGGATGGTTGTTTCATTCTTTGTGTAGATTTTGTTGCAATCATTACTAGAATTTCTGATCAGAGGGAGTACATTCGTCATATATTATAATTGATTGTTTCAAACAATCAATCAAGCCCTTTTCTTAGAAAACAAAAAAATTGTTGAAGAGCTAGAAAAATACCAAGTTCTTTTGGATATGATAATCTTGAAAACTTTGATACCGTTATACAGTCTTATTATAACCTACTAAAGTAATTTTTATAGGTGGTGGAATTGGAAATAAGGTGTGATATGTCACAATTGCAGGTCATGGTGATACATCAAAATTTACAAGCAAAGGATACTATAAATAAAACACTCTTTTGAGCCTTATTTCATTTCATTGCCATCATCGTAGAGTAAAAAAAACATAACTTCAAGATCCATAAACTAAATGAAATCTCATGGAATATTCTATCATAAGATATACATTTATTTTGCTAGGACAAGAAATCATTTAGCTGATATCCACACAAAAGCCTTTACGACACCTAATATTATTATGAAATTTGACCTGTGGACAATCTTTATCTCTTATACAAGAATACTCTGTCAAATTAGGAGAAATAGGTTTTCTTATGACAAAAGGTAGGGTAATAAATAAAAACAAAACACAAAAAAACTTATGAATTTCACCCATATTTTTTTCTCTTTGCATCTCAAAAATAGGATATGATTTGATCTTTTATAGTGTATAAAGTTCATTCTTTTTTTGAGAAAGTATAAAAGGTCATTCTATCATAAAAATAATTAAAAAGTTTAAGTATTTATGAAATTTTAAAAACCCTTTTACAAAATGCCACTTGAGTATATCAATGAGTTTTGATCATATAATAAATTTAATAATGATAAGAACCGAATATTATTTAACTTTTCATTACCTTATCCTTTAAAAAAAATAATTGCCTTTTTAACCTTTCATTATAGTAAAGAGATTTTTATTTTATTATTTTGTGAAAAATATTTTAGATGAGTTGGGCTCCAGGGATTCACTATTGGGTCAGGGAAGGTGATGATTCCTCATCAAATGATTTATGAAAGCCACTCTCCCCTTGCAAAATACACACACGCCCTGCAGGCGGGACGATTTTGCCCCTGCGCATGTTAACTAGCGCATGTATAAAAGTTTGCGCTAGTTAACATGCTCTGCGTGAGTTAACTATCTAGTTAACTCACGCAGCAATATATCTTATACAAGTCAGAACGCCTCATTCATCATCTAAATCTCAAAAATTCTCCAAAATCTCTCTAAAATCACCAAATCCAAAATTCCTTCAAGTTCAAATCAAACAACACTTCGATAACAAGTAAGTTTTCATAATCAAACACAATCAACCTTTATGTTAGATTTTTTTCTCTTAAATTAGAAATTTTTAAGATTTAGGGTTTGTTTAAATTTTTGTTTTTTTGTCAAGAAATCATACAATGTTTACATGAAAATGATGTGTGTTGCTTAAATGTTTAGATGTTTGCATGTTTATGTTGTAGGTTTTGAGTTTTAGAGATTTTTTTTTTTAGATTTAGGGTTTGTTTTAGAGAATTTTCATTGATTATTTTTAATTTCTTATTGCGTAGATTTGAAACAATGGCCGGGTGGATCGACGTTCGTGCACAATTCAACGGCGGAGAACCTCAGAGGTTGAAGGTTCGGTGCCTTGGTGTAACGTTAAGAGGTCTCAAGGATCAGCTGGAAGAATTCAACAAAGGAGTCAACCCCCGAGACACAAGGAAGGTGGAATACGTTCGGTATAAACGTCCAATGCTCGACGATGGAAGAGTATCATTCACTTGGGTGGAATTGACGAACGACGAAAACGTGACGACCATGTTTTGGGAGCACAGCATGTTCCAGTGGATCGATATGCGAGCAACGTTGGTGAGATCAGCTGAAGATATCATCAAAAGTCTGATTCCGCCAAAAGATCTTGATTAGGTGGCGGTCGTGATTAGGTAGGGAATGCACCTTCAAACTACAACAATTGTGTTACTCTGGATGGGGCAATTCAAACTTGTTAAACGGCAGGACTCCAGTATCCGTCCGGAAGTGCTTTTGTTCCATTCGAAATGTTAAATTCTTGTTGGCTTCGTTTAAATGATGGTATTGAAGTGTCAAGGTATGGACATCATTCCGTTGGCACTTGGATACTATCATTTAAAACCAAGACCAACGAGAATTTAACATTTTGAATGGAACAGAAGCACTTTCAGGACGGATGGTGGAGTCATGCTGCTTAGCAACTTTGAATTTGCACCATTCAGAGGTAACACAATTGTTGTAGTTGAAAGGTGCAATTCCGAATGTAATGTCATGTAACGATAGACCATATTTAAGAACTTTATGTAATGTAATTTAAATGTAAGTTTTATTCGAATTTATTCAATACACAACTTTATTCGATTTTATTTATTAGAATTCTTTATTCTATTTCACGTTGAGTTTAATTAGACTTTTTATTCGAATTTATTTATTCAATACGCAACATTATTCGATTCCACGTTGAGTTTAATTAGACTTTTTATTCGAATTTATTCAATACGCAACTTTATTCGATTTTATTTATTAGAATTCTTTATTCTATTTCACGTTGAGTTTAATTAGACTTTTTATTCGAATTTATTTATTCAATACACAACATTATTCGATTCCACGTTGAGTTTAATTAGACTTTTTATTCGAATTTATTCAATACGCAACTTTATTCGATTTTATTTATTAGAATTCTTTATTCGATTCCACGCTAAATTTAATTAAACTTTTTATTCGAATTTATTTATTCAATATGATAATAAATACAAAATTAGAAAATAAATCCGATATAAATAAATTCGATACAAAGAAATTCGACACCATTAAATAGAATATTTTTTTATTCAATACATAATCATAAACATAATATAAAAGCAAATATAAATAAAAAGAAATGAACAAAAAAAATACATTAAACAACATCTCATTTTATTAATAGAATTGGTACGATAATTGATACATTTATTTGAATTCACTAAATAATCTACGTATTTTCTTTTTACCTTCTTGGGGTAAAAAATTCTTTTTACCCACTTGGGGTAAATAGTGATCAGTCTTGGGGAAGATAGTGAGCAGCCTTCTTGGGGGAATGCATCATCAACCCTTGAGTTAAATCTAAATCTGGTTCTTTTTATACCCCAAGAAGATTCTTTTTATCCACGGTAAAAAGATTTTGGGTAAAAATAAGCAAATTTAATTTTATCTCAAGGGTCGATCACTTCCCCAAGTCGGCTACTCACCATTTTCCTCAAAACTGATCACCATTTACCCGAAATGACTATAGACTATTGAAAGGAAAAAAAAATAGAGGGAGAGAGTGAGGAGGGAGAGAAAGTGAGATAGTGTGAGGGAATAGGGAAGTATGGAGGGGTATTTATAGGTGAGTATGGTAGTATAAGTTATAAAAAACATAAATGTGGTAAAAAAAAAACGTGTAAATGGTGTTAAAAACGTGTAGATTGAATGTTGAACAACTAACCACCGTCCAAAAACGTTCGATCATCTGTTTTGACCACCGGAAAACGTGCGCAAGTTAACTTGCGCACTTGCCAGAGGGTGCGCGAGTTAACTTGCGCAGGGCGCATAACTTGCGCAGAGGCATTTTGGGTAGTTTGGCTAGGCGGGAGTGTTTTGTGCTGGGTGAAGAGTGATATTCATGATTTATTTTAGGACCTGAGCTACATGAGAGGTGACATTATGTTTTCTCCTTTCAAGATTATTTTGTGGATTCATCATCATTTGCCATTTGACGCTAGGCTATTGCAGACGAGTGTCTTGATTCTTAGTAAGTGATTTTCTGCTTCTTGTTATGGACACATTGCGATAGCAATTTTTATCAGCTAGCATGTAGATGGCATCAACTCCACCACTGCCACCATATGCAAGGTTTCGCAAGACATTCACGACCTCCGGCAACTTCTCACTCTTTGGTGTTCCCACAACATCAAAATGTTTCTCCACACAAATCAAAGTGTGGCATGTCCATTTTCCCCCAACTGTGAATTTTGCTGTCAGGCGCGAACGTGAAGTGTTGTAAAAAATGGTTTGATAAAATTCTGCTATGCAAAAGTGCTTTAGCCGCTATTTCGTTATACTTTGTACTAAATAAAGTATCGCAGAAAAACAATGATTTGTGTAAATTCTGCAATGCAATGGTGACATAGCGCCAATACAGACACTATTTAACAATACTCAGGCATCATCTGATTTTGGTTTGAATTGGTGCAGGAATTTTTGTTGGCAGATGGCTACAAGTTTGAATTCCATTTTGGAAAAGATATTTAAGCATGAAGCAGGTAAATGGCTACAAGTACTCAGATGCAGGACCAAATGAAATAGCAAAATGCAGTAAAAGAAGGATAAAGACAGAAACAACAAACGCCCGCAGAGAACCGAAAACTCCAACAACTCCTGAAGACAAAACCAAACAACACCCACAAAGCGCCAGAAGTGGTAATAGAAAATATAGGAAAATGAAGCAACAAATGCCAGTTACTCTTACCGACATAAACATCATATTGGTCAACCATGAGTCAAATAAGGTTCAATTATTCAAAAATCTCTATATCGCATTTCATCACATTTTCATGTTCAAATTTGCGTACTGTATGATACCTATCACAAGTGGTACTAATGGCCATTTTACAACCGTTCATGAACACTTATTCCTATGGCCAATATTCTTTTCAATACTGAATGAACTCATGCATAATATTCATATAACAATCAGTTAATACAATGTTCTCATTCTAGTGCATAACCCATCCATTTTCATTATTCGACCTCATTAATTGAGATTTTTCTACAATCTGTATTTTCTTCCGCAAATTCCTTGTAAATCTCCTCTCTTTCATGCTTTTTCTACAATTTTTCATGATAATGATGTCTCTATCACGCTCCCCCATTCAGTTTTTCATCTCATAGTAACTTTTCATACAAACATAACTACATTTATAGATGCTCAACACATGACACTTAGATTGTTGATAAATAGGAAGCACAACTAGCACTATTTTAAGATCAACCGAAATCAGTATTGATCTAAATGAAGCATTTGGGCAATGAGAAATACAATAATTCATCCGTACTAATATACACAGAAATCATATATTAGCAAAAATCTAAACAAGACATGTTCTACTTCATCCAAAAAAAAATGTATTACTCAAGTATTTACACTGTTGTACCAATCTATTGTTTCTGTTGAAACATTGCAGTCACAAGGGAGGCTTAATTGCTTCCACATTTATTTTTCCTTCCCCTTCATCTACTGAAACAGCACGGCTTGAATATCACCTATTAGAGTTATAATTCAAAAAATATGAGCAAGACAGAGAAGAAAACAAATTTATGAGCAAGACAGAATGAGAGGGCCAAAGTAAAAGAGAATTACCTTGTCTGAAAAAATCTCATCAATACAGTCGACGGATGCATTCAGAAGCTCCACAATAACACGCTTTCGTCTTTATATTTCCATTTGAATCAATCACTTGATCGATCTTGTAATTGTAATTCAAAGTCAGCTCATTCATGCTCGGAATGTTCTCAGCTGCATATAGCATGATGTGTGGAATCCTCAGATCATCATCATCGTAAAGAACATTTCGAGCAAACAAATTGGGAGAACAACTATGGTTGATAAACCTTGCCACGTTACCATACTTAGCAGCATCAATGGTAAACCTACCACTATCACATCGATCATCAATGGCCTCTTTACCACTTGAATCTTCTAAGGGTTGATATGAACTCATCTCCTTACTATCAACAATATATGAATTCTCTTCCCATGAACTATAGACCTTGTGAATATAATTGCCAATATTAAATAAATACTCATCATTATCAACTATTTTCAAAGCTTCCTCATCTTCAATAATCTCACCTAAATACTCACAAATAAATCTTCCAGAAGGAATTGCATCCTTTGATCTCACACACCATCCTTTCGCCTTAGTCTTGAAAATTTGAAGCTTAAATTTAATCTCATTTTTCTTTATTCTAGGAATTTTCCCTCCACTCTTAAGAGCACATGCAAATTTCATTGAATCAGAACATTTATGCCCAACAGAGGTGTCATACCCCAATTTTTGACCTAAGGTCCCACTTTTACATGTCTTGTGGCCCGAAATATTCTCTGTCTTTTCAGTGAAAATTTCGCAGAGAGGTATTTTAAAATACCTCATTTATGTTTGGTTTCCGAGCCCACGTTTTTATTATCATTTTATTTTTATCTTATTTTTAAATTATTTCCATCTTTTATTTTATTTCTATTTTGTTTTTAATCTATTTTGTTTCCTTTTTAAAAAAATGTCCAAAAGTAGTTGTCTGGTCCAAAATCTCTACTCAACTGTGCCACATTTCAAACCTTTTCACACCAGTGTCAAACCTTCCTTTTTTTGTATTGCTTTTCAATTCTGATAAAACCCAATTCAAGTCAACATTTTCTTTCCATAACCAAATCACCAGAAACGTGTTCCTTTGAGCGCATTCAATTTCATTCAAACCCAATTAATCAAAATGAATTCCATGTCTAAAACGAGAATTTCGGTTTTTGATTAAAAGGGAGAGAAATCATCAGAACGGGGGACGGGGAAAAATCACAATTACACAGCTTTTTGTAGTCACAACTAAAACTGCAAATCAGAGCCAATATCAACAAACATCAGACACGCACAATAGACCAATTTTTCAACATCACAGCCGAGGCATACCAACACAAATCCAACAGTTTCAAACACTCAATAACCCAAATTCTTTCCATCAACCCATCCTCACAACACAATCACATACACCAAATCATCAAACATTACAATACCTAACATCACTACCGAATCAAAACCCATCGAAAAAATCACAAACACACAATTTGTTCTTGTTTCCTTGTTTAGACCTAAGGTTTGTACAACTTTTTTTTTAAAAAAAGAAACAAAAGAAAAGAAGTAGAGGAGAGAACAGGTTAGAAAGAAAAGAAAAGAAAGAAGAAAAGAAACGTGAAACTGAAAGAAAAGGGGCGTTGGGGTTATTATATAACCTTGTGATCCAGTACTCAGAGGTGCATGTCTTACCATGCACCCTCGCCCCTGCCAGCCCTCAAATCTTAATCCAATGGCCTGCAATCGTGTCTTCTTAGATCAGATCAGGGCCCTTGATCAAATCAATGGCCCAGTTTATTCCCTTGCTTTCTTTTATTTTATTTTCATGTCTCATGCATTTTTATCTTATTTTGCATCACATTTTATTATTTACTATTATTATCATCACATGCATATTTAAATTTTTGTCGCTTATCTTTCTGCATAGCAATTAGAATGTACTTAGGGTCGATGTACAAATATAAATGAGAAAAAGTGTGTGTGTCTTTTATTTCTTTACTGCCTTATATATCTTAAAAAATGCAAAAAAAATAGGTTAGCGGTTTTGTGGTGATCCAATGTCACTACAAAATCCACGCGCTTTTATTTTCTTTTAGATTTAGGGTTTGTTTTAGAGAATTTTCATTGATTATTTTTAATTTCTTATTGTGTAGATTTGAAACAATGGCCGGGTGGATCGACGTTCGTGCACAATTCAACAGCGGAGAACCTCAGAGGTTGAAGGTTCGGTGCCTTGGTGTAACGTTAAGAGGTCTCAAGGATCAGCTGGAAGAATTCAACAAAGGAGTCAACCCCCGAGACACAAGGAAGGTGGAATACGTTCGGTATAAACGTCCAATGCTCGACGATGGAAGAGTATCATTCACTTGGGTGGAATTGACGAACGACGAAAACGTGACGACCATGTTTTGGGAGCACAACATGTTCCAGTGGATCGATATGCGAGCAACGTTGGTGAGATCAGCTGAAGATATCATCAAAAGTCTGATTCCGCCAAAAGATCTTGATTAGGTGGCGGTCGTGATTAGGTAGGGAATGCACCTTCAAACTACAACAATTGTGTTACTCTGGAGGCTTAATTGCTTCCACATTTATTTTTCCTTCCCCTTCATCTACTGAAACAGCACGGCTTGAATATCACCTATTAGAGTTATAATTCAAAAAATATGAGCAAGACAGAGAAGAAAACAAATTTATGAGCAAGACAGAATGAGAGGGCCAAAGTAAAAGAGAATTACCTTGTCTGAAAAAATCTCATCAATACAGTCGACGGATGCATTCAGAAGCTCCACAATAACACGCTTTCGTCTTTACATTTCCATTTGAATCAATCACTTGATCTATCTTGTAATTGTAATTCAAATTCAGCTCATTCATGCTCGGAATGTTCTCAGCTGCATATAGCATGATGTGTGGAATCCTCAGATCATCATCATCGTAAAGAACATTTCGAGCAAACAAATTGGGAGAACAACTATGGTTGATAAACCTTGAAAATTTGAAGCTTAAATTTAATCTCATTTTTCTTTATTCTAGGAATTTTCCCTCCACTCTTAAGAGCACATGCAAATTTCATTGAATCAGAACATTTATGCCCAACAGAGGGATCTTTGAAAAGCCATTCAGGATAAATGTTATGAGTAATGTATTGAAAATATGGAACCTTTCCAGAATCTATACGATTAACCACACATATCGGAACAACTTCTATTACCATTGGAAATATCTTTAACAAAATATAAACATTTATTTGTTTCAAATTTTTTCTCATTGCAAGCTACCTCTTTCTGATCAGGCAATCTAACCAAACAAAATTTAAAATCTAATTTCCCAATTTTTTTCCAAATACTTTCAACTTTATAAAGACCATAGTAACAATACACCTCACCTCCACCAGCAGAACCACCGTTCTTCGAATTAAACTTAATTATAACTCTAATAGGATACTTAACATGAAAACTGTTCTTCAAGGCACAAGTCGCTTTAGCACCTCCTTCCCCAGTATAAACAAACACTCTTGTATCATCCATATCATCAAAATGACAAGAAACAACGCTAGTTGCAACCAAACTCCCATCCTTTATCACGTAATCAATGAGACTTAGATTCCGACGATGAAGACCAACAACATTGAGTTCTTGCCAATACTGAAACTTGTCACCCACTTCAATTCTAGGGACTTTTCCAATAATTTTTTTTCCATCGTGAATGAATTTTCGTCGTTGTTTCAGAATCCGTGACACTTCGATAGGAAGCGCGTCAGCGGTAAATTCCTTACCGAGTTTTCCACAGAGAGCATGGAAGTTACCTAATGTAGTTTTTACTTTCGTTCTTCTTGAGTCATCGGAAGTCAAAGACAGCGTGTTTTTGTCATTGATTCTTTCTTTCCTCTGATTCTCTAAGATCTTTTTGTTAGCTGAAGGTTCATATGCATAACAACGTTTTAAATGCAGTTTCTTGATTGGTGTTTCCTTGGTTTCAATGTTTCTTTGAACCTTTGACAATACTCTCCTTGTGCTGACATTCTTGAACAATGATTCTCTTTCGGTGAAGTTCTCAGTGGAGACTTGAAATGGTTTCGGTTGTGGGTTCGTAGTGGAAGAGGAGGGCTTAGTCTCAGTCATTTAGTGATTGGTATGGTGGGTTTCTTGATTGCAAGTTGTATATGGCTGGGTGATTAATTAACAGTTAAATTTTCTTCTTGAAGATAAGAAATGAAACTGTTCAAGTAGAAAGTGTTTTGAAGTGTGTTTCCAAGGGTGGTTTTATTTATAGACCCACATTATACTAACTAACTGTGTAACTAACTATAATTCTCTAACTAAAATCTAACTGACTGTAACTACCTTAACTAACTGATCAGTTATATAAACACGGTTTAATAAAACTCTGCTATGCAACAGTACTATAGCAGCGTTATAGCTGCTGTTTCGTAATATTTTGTACTAAATAAATTAGCATAAAAAAACAATGATTTGCGTAACTTCTGCAATGCAATGGTGATATACCGCCGCCTCAGCCACTATTTAACAATACTTAAGCATCATATGAATTGGTACTGGATTTTGTGTTGTCAGATGGCTGCTAGTTTGAATTCCGTTTTGTGCTATAGCAGCGTTATAGCCGCTGTTTCGTAATATTTTGTACTAAATAAATTAGCATAGAAAAACAATGATTTGCATAACTTCTGCAATGAAATGGTGATATACCGCCGTCTCAGCCACTATTTAAAAATACTTAAGCATTATATGATTCTGGCTTGAATTGGTACTGGAATTTGTGTTGTCAGATGGCTACAAGTCTGAATTTCGTTTTGGAAAAGATATTTAGCATGAGTTGGGATTTACTTATGATATAAGAGGGCCTTAATCCAACCAATTATCATACTGAATATTTATCTGAAAATGCTTATGCTTTTAATATTTATCAGAAAATGGTACTGAAAAATGCTTCTGCATGCACCACAATGATTTATTTAGACATTGGAAGTCATACCGTAAAATGGTACTGATTACAACAGACTTTGGACGCTATTTCAAAATATTATTGTTGTAGCTTTTCAAGAAAAAGCTACAAGTAAAGTCCCAAGATAGCAAGTGTTGTATTTTTTACAACAATCTTGAGGATTTTATCTCGTGCTGATTATTTATCTACGGGTGCTATTTTCTCGTTGTTAGAGAATTTATCTGGTGAGTTATGCCAACGTCTGGCAACTGTGCTTTGGAGTATTTGGAAGCACCGTAATCTTCGTGCATGGGAGGACGTTATGGAAACCAGTGCCACGGTTGTGGAGCGTGCTTGGAATATGGTCATTGATTTGCAGTTTGCTAATTCCCATGCTACTCTCTCATCTTCGGCTCCTCAGCAGGCGCCACTACCTATAGATGGAAGAGCATCTTCTTCGCTTCCACACCCTGTCACTATGTGGCAGCCCCCTCTGTCGGGAAGGTACAACTGTAATATCGATGCAGCTTTCTCTCCACATCTCAACCGTACAGGTATCGACATCTGTATCCGTGATTCTGATGGTATCTTTGTTCTGGCTATGGCTGTTAGCTGTCCTTGTCTAGTTTCAGTTGATGTGGGTGAAGCTATGGGCTTGCACTCGGCCTTGCAATGGATGGGTGATATGCATTTTGATAGCGTTAATTTTGAAATGGACTCTAAACTGACGGCTGATGCTTTTCTCTCCACTAGGAATGACATGTTCGAATTTGGTTGTATCATCTCCTCTTGTCGTTCCTTCTTTAGTTCTACTTTTGCCAACTCTAGGGTGGAGTTTGTTAAGCGACAAGCTAACGGGGTTGCTCATGCTCTTGCAAGAGAAGCCACGTTACTCGCTAGTCTCATTATTTATTATGATATACCCAATGGTATTGAAATTCTTATTATTAATGAAATGCTATAAGCATATTACTTTTTTAAAAAAAAAAGTGAATTTACCTAGAAAAAGTAAATATATCAATGTAATACTAAATTGATTTTGAAAAAAAAAATGGATTTTCCCATTTGAACGACAACAAAGGTCTCATGCAAGAAGTTCTTAAGTCATAAGCATTTAAATAAGTTGTTTATAAGAAAATCCGTTAAAAGTGTCTTGGAACCGGGACCATGCATGAATTGCGTTGACAACAACCACTATTATGCATTTTGGGAAAAAATGTACTATTATATACACCATAAAAGAAAAGACTACAAACAATGAATATAATTTTTCTACTAAATTAAAGTTGACCCAAACATAAAACATAAAAACCTGCAAGTCTCTGTATTTCAGAGGGAGTAAAGTATTATACTCTAAAAGCTTCTACAGTTTAACGAGACGTTGTCTACCTCCATACAGTCATTGAATCGACATTTAAAATTGTTGTCGTTGACTTGTGTCCTTTAGGCTTCCACGACTCGAATTTCATCTCCATCCATTTTTCTCTCTCATCCTTAATAGCCGATCTTATGAGAAGTAAATCCGCATATTGTATTTTATTACTTTTTAACTTCAATCGCTTAGATTTAATTTTTATTTTGTTACTGTAATGAGAGTGAACATATATATACCATTGGTTTATTGAGCTTGAATTTGTGTTAATGGGGAAACCTCCATCATTAGGGTAGTTTAAGGGGGGAAATTGGGAAAAAGGAAAACTATTATCGATAACGATGACATTGATGACCATTTTTTTGGTGGCAACATGAGATCTGAACCACGTCGCTTGACGTTAAAATGTCAAGCTCTTATCACTAATCTAAAACTTCTTGAACTCCATTTTAATGGTTTCATAGTGATTTTTTTTGGGTCATGGCATATAAGCAAAAGAGATTCAAAAAGATAAAATCTTTGAGAAATGCTAGGAACACACTTTTTAACACATCCTCGTTGATTTGATAAAATTTACATGGGATCCACCAAATTTATATAAGACCCACATGATTTGATGAGACCCATATAAATTTTAACCAATCAAAAGAGTATGTTATTAGCATTCCTCAAAATCTTTTGTATCACACTGGTAATTTATCTTTTTTTACTGCAACAAAATGTTCTTTACGATATCACCTTACTTTATAGTTTTTTCATCCAACTTTATTAAAACTTGCTGACATGACTTTTCGATGCTGATGTGGAAAGTTCTCGTAGGATTATAATTAATAATTTTGTCATTCATAAGGCAATATAAAGATTATTTTTCTTTTCTCTTTTGACATGACTTATTTTTCTTTTTCTTACTCTATTTCCATAGGTAAACTTTTGGAAATACACTTCCAAACACTTTCTACTTGAATAGTTTCATCTTATCTTCAAAACACTGTCTAAGTCAATATTTTCATATACACTTTTCAATCAAGAGACCTACCATACCAATCCCTAAATGCCTAAGACTCCCTCCTCTTCCTCTACGAGCCCACAACCCAAACCATTTCAAGTCTCCAACAAGAACTTTATTGAAAGGGCATTTTTGTTCAAAAATGTCAACACAAGGAGAATCTTGTCCGAGAAAACCACCGAACCCAAGGAAACAACAATAAAAAACTTGGAATCCAAGAAACAGCAACTAAAACGTGGTTATAAAAATGTAACTACTTCAGGTAACAAAAGGAACAAAGAGAATGAAAAGAAAGAAAGCATCAGTGACGAAAACACACGGTCTATGAGTTCCAATGAATCAAAAAGAAAGAAAGTAGAAAGCACATTCTCTAACTTCCGTGCTCTCTGTGGAACGCTTGCTAAAATTTATACCCGCGAGTTGAGGGAATGTGAGAAGAAATTTGAAACAAATAAATGTTTATTTTTTGTAGAGGATATTTCCAACATGTATGTGTCACGAAAATAGAGGCCTAACTCATCCCTGCAAAACCAGCTTTTATGGTGAGGAGTGCCTCCTCTTTATAAACTCTTCTCAAGAATCATATCTATCCGATGTGGGACTAAATCCCCTCGAGTGTTAGCCGCTAACAGTATGTGCTTTATGATCAACCACGGTTTATCATAAAGCACATACCTTCCCACGTTGCCTTGGAGTTGTATATATAGTGGTCGCAGTCAAGGTATAAAAGGACCATTTGACATGATGACCAAGGCTCTGACCAATGCATCCAACATCTGAAGAAACTTATAACTACAAACATAAACATTAATAATGGAAAAACTATATAATAAAAGTACTAGCCTACTTCTTCAATGAGTTGTTTTTAATAATGCTTGTCTTCTTGGAAAAAACTATATTTCAATGTCTGCTTATCACATAGAGCAAAGGAAATGAAAACATAAAAATAATAAAAAATTCTTCTCTGTGCAATCAGCTTCTTATAATGTAACTGGAAATGGATTTGGCAGAAACCAGTAGCGGCAAATGTTATACACAAACTAAGAACAAATAAAATTGAAATGCTATTGATTGAAACCAGGCAGATGTATTCTTTTAAGAACATAAAGGAAGGCCAGCAATGTTGAAAATAAACCCTAAACCAACATCGGTAGAAAAATACCCTCATATTCAGTATGTGTCTGATGTTCTGCCAATGTCTAAATAAATCATTGTGGTGGCTCTTGTTAATTGGAATTCAGCATTTTCTGGTACCATTTTCTGATAAATATTTAAAGCAGAAGCATGTTCTTCATACCTCTATGCGTGCAGGTAGCTCTTGTATAGTTAAATAGTGTCTGAGGCGACGCTATATCACCATTGCATTGCCGAAATTACGCAAATTTTGTTTTTCTATGATAAATTATTTAGTACAAAATATTACGAAATAGCGGCTATAACGCTGCTATAGCACTGTTGCATTGCAGAATTTTATTATTAAACCGTGTTTACATAACTGGAGTTAGTTAAGGTAGTTACAATTAGTTAGAGGTTTGTTAGAGAATTATAGTTAGTTACACAATTAGTTAGTATAATAGGGGTCTATAATTAAGACCACCCTTGGAAACACACTTATATAAACGCTTTCTACACTTTGCTATCAAGAGATCCACCATATCAATCACTAAATGACTAAGACTAAGCCCTCCTCTTTCCCTACCAACCCACAACACAAACCATTTCAAGTCTCCATCAAGAACTTTACTGAAAGAGCATTATTGTTCAAGAATGTCAGCACAAGGAGAGTATTGTCAAAGGTTCAAAGAAACACTGAAACCAAGGAAACACCAATCAAGAAACTGCATTTAAAACGTTGTTATGCATATGAACCTTCAGCTAACAAAAAGATCTTAGAGAATCAGAGGAAAGAAAGAATCAATGACAAAAATATGCTGTCTTTGACTTCTGATCACTCAAGACGAAAGAAAGTGAAAACAACATTAGGTAACTTCCGTGCTCTCTGTGGAAAACTTGGTAAGGAGTTTACTGGCGACGCGCTTCCTATTGAAGTGTCACGGGTTCTTCAACACAGAGGCAAGTTCATTCACGATGGAAAAAAAATTATTGGAAAAGTCCCTGGAATTGAAGTAGGTGACAAGTTTCAGTATTGGCAAGAACTCAATGTTGTTGGTCTTCATCGTCAGAATCTAAGTTCCATTGATTACGCAATCAAGGATAAGAATTTGGTTGCAACTAGCGTTGTTTCTTGTCATTTTGACGATATGGATGATACAAAAGTGTTTGTTTATACAGGGGAAGGATGTGCTAAAGGGGATCGTGCTTTGAGGAACAGTTTTCATGGTAAGAATCCTATTAGAGTTATAATTAAGTTTAATTCAAAGAACGGTGGAGGTGAGGTGTATTGTTACTATGGTCTTTATAAAGTAGATGCTGTTTGGAAAAAAATTGGGAAACTAGATTTTAAATTTTGTTTGGTTAGATTGCCTAATCAGAAAGATGTTGCTTGTAATAAGTTGAGGGAATGTGAGAAAAATTTTGAGACAAATAAATGTTTATATTTTGTTAAGGATATTTCCAAAGGAAAAGAAGTTGTTCCTATATGTGTGGTTAATCGCATAGATTCTGACAAGGTTCCATTTTTTCAATACATTACTCGTATGATTTATCCTGAATGGCTTTTTAAAGATTCCTCTGTTTGGCATAAATGTATCACTGAATGTTCTGATTCTTTGAAATGTGCTTGTGCTCTTAAGAGTGAATTTAAGCTTCAAATTTTCAAAACTAAGGCGAAAGGATGGGGTGTGAGATCAGAGAATTCAATTCCTTCTGGAAGTTTTATATGTGAGTATTTAGGTGAGATAATTGAAGATGAGGAAGCTTTGAAAAAGGTTGATAATGATGAGTATTTATTTAATATTGGCAATTATATTCACAAGGACTATATTTTGTTGGAAGAGGATTCATATATGGTTGATTTCGGTAAAGAGGTCATTGATGATCGATGTGATAGTGGTAGGTTTACCATTGATGCTGCTAAATATGGTAACGTGGCAAGGTTTATCAACCATAGTTGTTCTCCCAATTTGGTTGCTCAAAATGTTCTTTCCGATGATGATGATCTGAGGATTCCACACATCATGCTATATGCAGCTGAGTTCATTCCGAGCATGAATGAGCTGACTTACAACTACAATTACAAGATAAATCAAGTGACTGATTCAAATGGAAATGTCAGGAATAAAGCATGTTATTGTGGAGCTTCTGAATGCATCCGCCGACTGTATTGATTATATATTTTTTCAGAAAAGGTGATTCTTTTTGGCTTTGGCCCTCTCATTCTATCTTGCTCATAAATTTGTTTTCCTCTCTACTTTATTGAATACTACCTTGTCTTGAATGACTCTTGATATTGTTTCCTTAATTAAAACTCTAATAGGTGATATTCAAGTCTTTCGGTTTCAGTTGCTGTAGAGGAAGGCAAAATACATGTGGAAGCAATTAAGCCTCCATGTATGATCTCTTTCTTGAAGACAAATGTTACTTTATATTGTATGTAGTTCCATTGCAACTGTAATGTTCAACAAAACAATAGATTGGTACAACAGTGTTTAGATTTGTGCTAATATACGTTTTTTAGTGTATATCAGTATTTCTCATTCCCCAAATGTTTCATTTAGATCAATTCTGATTTCTGTTGATCTTAAAATAGGGCTAGGTGTGTTTCCTTTCTGTCAACAATATAAATGCATGTGTAGAGCATCTATAAATGTAGTTATGTTACATATGCTATGTTACTATGAGATCAAAAGCTGAATGGGGAGCGTGATAGAGATATCATTATAAAGAAAAATTGTTGAAAGAGCATAAAAGAGAGGACATTTACTAAGAATTTGCGGAAGAAAATACATATTGCAAAAACACTTTCAGTTAACTGATAGTTATATAAATTCTATGCATTCGTTCATTCAATATTGAAATCGATATTGATCATGAGAATAAGTGTTCATGAAAAATGGCCATTAGTACCACTTGTGATAGGTATAATTCACTATGCAAATTTGAACATGAAAATGTGATGATATGCGATAGAGATTTCTAATAATTAGGACCTTATTTGACCAAGATGATGTGTATGTCTGTATTTTCTATTCCCATTTCTGACGCTTTGAGAACGTTGGTTGGTTTTATCTTTAGGAGTTGTTGGAGTTTTTGTTTCTCTGGGGGTGTTGGTTGTTTCTTTCTTTATCCTTCTATTATTGCATTTTGCTATTTCATTTGGTCCTGAATCTGAGTACTTGTACTGCTATCTTGGGACTATTGTTGTAGCTTGTTCTTGAATTATTGTATTTCCCTTCTTTCTTTGAATATTCGATGAGCTATGGGGATTGTCCGACCAATTTTCGTTAGCTGCATGCAATAATCACAGGACTAACTTCACTTCCAAGCAGTCCTTGAATAAGACCACCCTTGTACTCAGTACTTAATATTGTTCATTACAACTCAATATGAATTATAAGGGTTTTCCCAATGTTTCTACCTACCAATCATAATTCTCCTATGAAGCTCATCTCCATCTTTACGATCCTATTATTTCTGTCAGCAGATGTGGTTACCCAAGTTCAAATGAGCTAACACAAGTCAATAACATATAGTATCGCAATTTTCTCCGAGACAATAAACATATTGTGTTCTTCCAGCCAATAACAAATGTTATCGCAATGTGTCCATAACAAGTATTGTTGAATAGCGGCCATCATGGTTCTATAGCAATATTTCTTCCTTATTTTGGGAAGCACTTCATTTCAAATGTTCTTTTCTTATCTAATAATGGACCATTCAGTTTGGTTCAAAAATTGGAATAGCGCTAAATGTTGTATCTCTAGTTCCAATTCAGAAACACAAGTTACTCCAATAGTTGCAAATGTTATAAACAAACTAAGAACAAATAAAATTGAAATATGTTAAGGGGCTGATCTCAGGCTATTTCCCACTATATTGGGGAAATTAGACGAGACACCTCACATAAAAGCTTGAAGGCTATTACAAAAACACAAAGGAAGACCAGCAATGATGAAAATAAACCAAAACCAACATCAGTAAAAAAATTCGAACAAGTGGAAAACACAAAGGAGTAATCTGAAACAGCTAAACTCGGAGACAATGCAGATAGCTAGAACACCCGGGGACAAACATGTTTCTGATACATCTGATGTGGACAAACATATATGCTGAGCAGGAGAACATATCTAAAGAAATTACTGAGACTGAGAATTCTAAACCCGTGCCATCACATTCTTTGGTTGAGAAGAAGACTGAAATACAGTCATCATCGTCTATAGTTGCAAAGAATACCGAGTCATTTTCATCGCTGTCTATGGTTGAGAGGAATACAAAACCGGTGGAAACACAATATTTCGTTGATCAACATTATGAGATTTGAAGACAAACAACTCTCACAAAATCCAGCATTTCCTTTCATTTTACCACATCACAGTTCTCCCACTGGTGTGGTAGTGTATAATGAAACGTCAGTCAATTAACCATGAGAAGGAACAAATCATACATTAGCCTATTGAAGACATATTGAGCGGTGTTGCACAAAGACGTCTTGAAGTCCTTCATAACATTTTCGATGTTACAGATGTTGTAAAGGACGTTGATAATGCAGGTTCATTCACGCCATATGTTTCAAAAAGCAACTGAAAGAAGATTAAATCAAAATGGGAAAAAACAAGTATAACACCTGTTCTAAGGGTGAGCACTCTAAGCCTTCCTCGTGAAATTCCTTTTTGGAACATCAGGGGTGAGCTTGGTTATATTTCATTGTTTGTTTTTTGTTTGCATTGCCATAGGTAAGGTACATTCCATCCCCAACTCTTTGTATTTTTCTAAATGCTACTTTGATGCAAGTTCATGCTCTAGGTTTATATAAAAACACTACTATTGAATAATAAAATATGCTAGGAATTATAATACATATATATATATATATATATATATATATATTAGGGGTGTTCGCGGATTGGATTGGTTCGGTTTTAGAAGGAAAAACCATCCGATCCAATGTCTTCGGTTTTGTTATTTGTTCATCCAATTGGTTTGGTTTTAAAATCAAATCAAATCCAATCCAATCCAATTTTTTTCGGTTTGGATTGAATTGGTTTTCGGTTTTCATTGTTGTATAGAATTTTTAATTTGTATTTAAGAAAATAAGCTTTATGTTAATGACATTTCATAAAAAATAAGGTTAAGAAAAAGATGAACAAGTGGAAAATAAAATCATCGTAAAGTAAATAAAATAGTAGCCTTATAAGCAAACAAAGTAGTAACAATTCAAGAAAAATTATCCAAATATTTATGTCTTACAAAACCATACGAAACACAAAATTAAGCAAACAAAGTAGTAACGGTTTGGATTGGATTGGATCGGTTTACACCATGTGAACCGAAAACCAATCCAATCCATTTAAAATTGCGGTTTTTTTTCGGTTTTCGGTTTTTCGGTTCGGTTGTTGCGGTTTGCATTGGATTGGATTGGATTGGATGTGAACACCCCTAATATATATATATATATATATATATATATATATATATAGGTAATGCTAATGCACAACCACCTTAATTTTAGAAGGTATGTGTTAGCATCCTACACCTTTTTGTTTTAGACCAAAAATACTCTTTTCTCTTTCTTTAATTGTAATTAAATACATGACTCTTAAAGTAATTTTCCTATGAACACCCATTGGCTCTTGTCCGTAGGGGGCTCAAAAAAAATAATTTTAGAGGAGGGGTGTATATAGAAAAACTTGGTTTATCGCGGGTGTGTTTAGAAAATTTTATTAAGAGGCGTAAACAGTGAATATTAGTTGTCAAATAAAAGATGGAATTCTACTCTTTACCCAACAATTTTTTCTCATTCTCAACTAAAAAGAAAATTTTACCCCTACGCATGTTAACTCATGCTAGTGCAAAACTCTGTGTGACTTAAGTTACGCCGCGTGAAATAATTCATGCTAGTGTTAATCTCAACGTGAGTTAACTCACGCTAGTTCAAAATTTTGCATGACTTAAGTCACGAAAGTGTTAAGCTAAGCGTGAGTTAACTCACGCAACTTCTGTGCTCGTACCAGAACAGACGGTAGTGCTTTGTTCCCTGTTTTCCCAAGTTCCTTCATTCATTCATTAATTCTTAATTTAGATACGCAATATTAATGAAAAATAACTAAAATGTCATAAATAAACGCAACCGCCAACGAATGCAACATTTGAGTTGGAGGTAAGAGATAGCTGCTCATAAAAGAAAGCAAATCTCATCCCGCCCCATGACCACTTGCCTAAGTCATTCAAATTCTGAAGCGCAAGCATCCACAACAGATTAATGATTTTGCTGTTCTTGCTGGCAAAAAGGGTGTGGCCAAGCAAGAGCAACAAAAACGCCTTCACACAGGCGGGCCTAATACGACTTCGCTCCTCCTCTGATAAATCCTCCCCCACCAACTGGTTATACCTATTCAATAGCTTATCATAACTCTCTTTCAGGGTTGTGTAAGTGACATAAGCACCAAAATTATTAGTCACCTGCTCCACCTCCACCGAAAACAATAGGTGATTCACCATCAGCTCTACACCATGGTCATGATCTAAATCATCCTTCTGAATGAGCCGTCGAGCGATGGGGATTTCTAGAAGACAAGCCACAAGATCCAGTGTGATGGTCATCTCCCCAACAGGCAGATGGAAGTTGCTGGTCTCCTCATGCAATCTCTCAGCCATGGCACAAACTAGCCCGTGAGAGATGCTCCCGTACCTAGTCAGAAGGAGGGACCTTAGACCGAATGTATCCATTGGGTCCTAGAACCAAGGGTTTTCATCTAATACCGGCAACGGAAGTGCAAGGCAGAAAGCTTAAGTTTCTTCACATGCGAGACGCTGATCACCTTATGCTCCGCTTGCAAGTTAAATACATAAAAAAAATTAAATAAGTAAGATAAACATGAAATATTCTACGTAAAAAATAAATGTCACATATTCTAACAAACACCTTTAAAAAAAATAATACGTAAAATAAACATGAAATATTCTACTTAAAAATAATTAGTAAAATAAATAGTAAAATATCATTGAATTAAATAAAACAATTATACTTACTACTTTATCGTTCGAAATCTTGTATGCCACGTGTTTACAGAAGTTCGGTAAAAAAAGACAACTCATAAGCCCCCCTAGAAAGCCCCGGTCCTCATCCTCCATACCAGGCTCATACTGCTGCTGAGGAAGCTGCTCATACTGGTTCTAAGGAAGCTGCTCATACTGATACCCCCTCATGAAACTGAGGATGATACCCCTCGTGATACTGATACCCCTCTTGATACTCAAGCTGATACGCGCGCTTCTAATAATACTGCTGATACTGTGTCGGGTCCACTGTATGGGATGGACCCGTCTGTGACGATGATGCCCCCGCAGCATCAACCTTACCAAGTCTCGTGCCCCCCTCTCTCTCGACCAGCCAAAGGAGGGAGTAGTGCTTGCTTCTCCCTTCGTGCACTACTAGTGAGGGTAGGCCTCCCTAACCTAAGTCTAACACTCCTCTCCTTAGGCCTCTGAGACATATTCCTCCGAGACATATATGCACAACACAACATTTCAAAAAGCAAAAAATCAATGACACATTTTCACACGGACATTGTATCATTTCTATCAATTCAACAACAACACTAAAATTTTGATAGTGTCATTTCAATCCGTAATCTACCACATTGTAGTCAAAATACTATAATCAACATTAACAAACCATATTATAACTAATTTCATCATTAGTAATCGACAAAACAAAACAAAAAATTCATTGAGAGATTTTACCAAACACATACAGTGCAAATTTCAAACAACTAAGAAATCTAACAATTTCTAAACTTAAACTACCACATTGTACTCTAAACAACATCTAAACAACAATTCTTAACTTAATTCATCACTAACAATCATAAAAACTAACATGCAAGACAATTTTATAAAAACCTAAAAATGTTAACTTTCTTAAAAAAAACTGAAATTTCAACCAAAAAAAATACAATGAAGTAGGATAATCATCACTTACTTGATATTGTGGGCAAAATTGGCTTTGAATAGTGCAAGAATGATGAAATTCAGATTTAGGGGGAAAATTCAAAGTTGGGAAATTTAGAAAATGAGGGGTATGTGCTTCTATTTTGCTGATATATGACTTAAGTCATGTAGCGTGAGTTAACTCACGCAGAAAACATAACTAGCGTGAGTTAACTCACGCAGGGGCAATTTCGGAGTTTCAGTTGGGATCGAGCAATTTTTGTTGGGTAGAGAAGTATTCTAAAAGATGATGGGCTAATGTTTTGGCTCTTTTAGCGTGTACAATTTTTCCCTAAAAAAACAACATAATTATTTCTAGTCCCTTCTTTTTCAATTATGATGAAAACAAGTATTTCCGTTACCATTATTCAGTCAAAACTGATCTTTCATTTTTTTTGATAGGTATTTAATTTTGACTTAAGTTACAAAAACTTCTCACATTTTCTTATTATGTTTGATCGAATGGTACAAAATGTGGATATAATTTTTGTACCACTTTTTTTAAAGTTTTGTAACAGAAGGATTGTTTGAAAGAAATGGACTTGGACCAATAAATCAAAAGGGGATTGGGAAAGGATTTTAGACGGTGGCAATTAATAGACCGGTTACTATAATAGCGTGAAATAAGAAAATATGAGGGGGTTTTAGTAGTTAGTATCATTAGATATTAAATTGATACAAGGGAGAAGGAAGGTTATATAACTCATGAATTTGAAAGAATTAGAATATGAAGGGTTCCAACTTTCAAAAAAGGGTGAGAAGGGTTTTTAGAGGTGTCACATAGGTACAATCAATGCTTAAGGTTAACTCAAGCTTAAAATTTAATATAGTATAGATAGATAGATAGATAAGTAATGATCGTACCTGATCAGAAGGTGGATGTCGGTGCTTCTTTAATGCGGTGGTTCACGGTGGGGGAAATACTTCAGTGAGAGTTGGAACGAAAGGGGGTGTGTACCTGTAGACACTCTAATGCTCAAGCCAATAGAGTTTCAGAATGGTGGTTTTGAGAGTGAAAGAAATTCTACCTTGGAGGCTGCGAAGAGCCTCCTATTTATAGAGGTGGGTGAATGTAGAGCTAATGTAATGGCACACGTGTGTCCATTGGTTACGAAATTGGGGGAAGTGTAATCACCGGTGAGATATTCGCGGGAACGTGGAAAAGAGACGTTACAGTTCGTTTGAACAGCTCTCAGTTGCTCCGAGCACCCCCCCCCCCCTGGCGGAGAGGGGGTGTGTTGTGAGTAAACTGCCAAATTCAGCATTTGGGCTTGATTTGTATTTAGGCCTAACGATTGTGCCTAGGTCTTTGGCCGGTCCAGAACAATAGCCCCCCAAGTCGCGGCTCTTGATAAAGAGTGATGACTTAAGACTAAGCGGGGGAACTGATCGTAGAGGTCTAATAAAGTGTTTGAAGGGAATAGTGTGAAGGTGTGCCCGTTGTTGATGTGGAAGCCCTTCGGGTATCCCGATGACGGAGTAGTATTTGCTCGTCGTGAGGTACCTCACAGGTTTTGTAACAATTGGGCCAGATGAAATGCTAGAAGAAACCGCATATCCTTTCACATCGGCGATTATGTTGACTTGCATCAATAGTGCCGTTCACAAGAATATGCTCGTAAGGACCTTGGGTAGGCCTTGTTAGGCGTGAGCACTTGGGTGGTATGCCTGCGAGGTAACCGAGCGGTTTTCTAAGGAATGCCGCACACATTCTACCAGATGCGAACAAATTGGTCAGAGTAAATGAGAGTAATCCGAGACTTAATATCTTCGTGACTATGTCAACATTAGGGTTAACAGTGATGTGCACATGTCTGGTACTCGTCGACCCTTTTCTCATGTTCGCCATGAAATGTGGGAGGTGTTGTACAATAGACATGTGTTCGTCATTACCATGTTCTACAAATACAGGACAGAAGTGGAAAAGATTCCCTCGTCAGAGAATTGGTCGTTTGTCTTTCAATAATTAATGCTCACGTCTCGAGGGCAAGACTGAGGGGACATGACCTTTGCTTTCTTGATGCCACGTGTAAAAGGCTAAGATAATACTTGAGTACCTAGCACCTAGATGGCGTCCAGGTTTATGTTTCCCAAACGTTATCAGAACTGTTGATTTAATCACAACGTTTGGGAACCAATTGAATCTGATCTGAACTATTAGATGTGTTGATAGGGACGATCTGGATCGTTGTTTCGCTTTATTAATGAAGAATTGCATGTGAAGGACTGCACCAGATTGTGTACGCATGTTTTCTGAAAGGTTGCGAAGGAAGTATAAATAAGTTCAAACATATGTTTGGAACACTTTATATTTCTTCGTATTTTAGCAAATCTAAAGTATTCAGAAGTTCTTGAGAGTTCCAGTGCATTTTGGTCCTTCAACCCTTCATCAACAAATCCAGTTACTCAATCGCAACACAAGTTCGTAAACTTCTGCATTCTTCTTCTGTTTTTCCTGGCTTTGATCACTGTAATTTTTGCTAATTTTTTGCTAATAAAGCTTTTGATCCATCGCAGTCGGAAAAAGGGGTTTCTTTGTTGTAAAAGCTTTTTCTAGGAATCTTTTTTCTTTTTAAGATTTTACCATCTCTCTCCCCCCTCTCTCTATCTCTCTCCCTCTCCCCTCTCTCTTTTCCACTCTCTATTTTTCTCTTAAAAAAATAAAATAAATAGAAAAGTCTCTATTGAAAATAATGTGAAAGATAGTGTGTTATAATAATTTCTTATCAACGAGTCCTTAAAATTCATAAAATCTTTTGAAATCTTATAAAATTCATAAAATCATTTCAAATATTTTAAAATCTTATGATGTAAATCTATTGAAATCCAAATGTTAAATCTTGATAGTCTTTTAAAATTATGCAAAGTCTTTTAAAATCCTCAAGACTTTTATTAACAAAAATTGTCTTTTAAAATCCTAATCCAATAATCTCATTTTTTATGCAACAAAGAGATATGCCGTTCAAATATATACGTTTTAAAACTGAAGGATGATGACTACGCGGTCCTATGACGAGGAAACAAATAAGGAGGTTGACGAGATCTTTCTTATGCAAAACAAAGTCGCGGATGGATGAGCAACTCGACAATTGCGCTAAAGGATGAAGTCGGCGAGACAACAGGAACTTTAATGTTTTCATCTTTTTATCAAAAAATAAAAATAAAAGTAATAATAACTGAATCTTAACCCTTCAATCGTTTTAAAGCCACATGTCTAATGCAAATAGAAAGAAATTGAGATCTACATTTCTAGTAGAAATGGAGAGAATATGATATTATATGATACATTTATCATATCATTTATTTATTTTGGTCCAAATATCATATCATGCTTAAGGAGGATGTAATGGATTAGAATTTTAAGAAATTTTACAAGACTTTTTTATCATGAAAAAGTCTTATCGTATTCAATCAAGACTCTTTGCAAATTATAATAAGTCCTACGATATTCAATCAAGACTCTTTCTCGTTTAAAAAAAGTATTGTGGTATTCAATTAAGATTTTTCAGCACTTAAAAAAATCTTGTCGTAATCAAAATCATTCAAATTTCGAAGCATTGTTTAGTAAATTGGATTTTGTGAAATTTTCTAGTGAAATTTTATCTTGAAAAAATCATTAATGGAAACATGAGATTTCTTAGGATTCTTTTTTCTTTTTAAGATTTTATTATCTCTCTCCTCTCTCTCTATCTCTCTCTCCCTCTCCCCTCTCTCTTTTCCACTCTCTATTTTTCTCTTAAAAAGATAAAATAAATAGAAGAGTCCTCATTGAAAATAATGTGAAAGAGAGTGTGTTATAATCATTTCTTATCAATGAGTCCTTAAAATTCATAAAATCTTTTGAAATCTTATAAAATTCATAAAATCATTTCAAATATTTTAAAATCTTATGATGTAAATCTATTGAAATACAAATTGTAAATCTTGATAGACTTTTAAAATCATGCAAAGTCTTTTAAAATCCTCAAGACTTTTTTTAACAAAAATTGTCTTTTAAAATCCTAATCCAATAATCTCACTTGGGTTGGCCTGGTGGTATTGGCTTGGGACCTGAGAGTGTGCTCCTCCTCGAGTTCTCGGGTTTAATTCCCTTCGGTGCTAAGTTAGGTGGGTTAGTTTAGCTTTTTCAAAAAATAATTATCATATCCAGACTTGCATTTGTAATTTGTATCTTGAATATAAGTTGACTTAGAAACTATCGTGACATGATTAAAAATTTCACTCCTTATTTATTACCATAATATTCTTCCATTTTAAAAATGTTGTCGATTTATATTTATTTATAATAATTAATTACATGTCATTTATAAAATATTTAATCAATTACGAGAATAATTTTCTCATTTAATTATAACATAAAATAGTTATATCATATTTGTTATCATGTGTGTATCAAACAAATGGTAAGATTAATCTTATCATGTTCATATTATATCATATATTATATCATGTCTCTATCTAAATCTATATCCTATTTTGTTTCTATCAACCATCAAAGTTCAAACATTTACTTTGTTTTTTTGGTTTCTATGGGCATCTTTTCTTTTAATTGAGTAATCCCAATGTGCTCATTTGTCTCTTGAGAAGCTTTGTTTGGCAAATGGGACACGTATCAAATTATTTTAGTGCATATCCTGTTTTATCAAATTTTATTTAGTTTTTCTTCCCCTTAAAAAAATATATTAGTTTTTTCTTTTAACTTTATCCATTAACTTTCAATTTCTGTTTGTCCTCCGTAAAAAAAGATTTGTTCGGTTTATATCAATATTTTTTACTCTATAAAAGTAAAGAAATATATGTTCTGTTCATCATAAACAAAACCCTCACTTCTCTTAACACCCAAATATAAAACGCTAGCATCTCTCTCTCTCTGAATTCTTCTCATCCATCAACAATGTTATGGATTCTTCAACATAGAGGAAGTTCATTCACGAAGCAATTTTCTTTTGCGTTGTGAATGAATTTTCCTCTTTATTAAAGAATTCGTGACACTTCCATAGGAGGTACATTGCCGGTAAATTACTTGCAGCGGAGGGTTCCATGGAGAGCAAAGAAGTTACCTAATGTTCTTATTTATTTCCTCTCATTCTCTTTGTTATTTTTGTTAGTTAAAGTTACATATTCATAACTAGTTTTAAATGCAGTTGCTTGATTGATGTTTGATTTTCGCATCCCTCTCTGAATTCTTCTTATTGATCAACAATTTCAATTCAAGTGAAGTGCTCTCACTCCAACACTCGTCCCGAGAACGCTTCTCTTTTGTATGTTGTTTTCACTTTTCTCGGTTTTTCTATTTTCTATGTTTTTATCTTCTTTTTTTCTTTTTTAAATGTTTTTATCTTGTTGTTCTGTTTCTAATGCCTGGTCAAAGATTAACATTGTTATAAATATAGAATTAGGGTTTCTTTTTACAATTTTATGAAAGTAGTTAATGCACTTGTATCATGTACAATTTCTTAGCAACAAGACATTCATCATTATTTATTTCTATAGAATTAGGGTTTCGTTTTTTGAAGAGTTGTTTCTTTATGAAAATTGATAATTCAAGACGCGTACTTTGTTATTTAATCGAAACTTTGGTAACATTCATATGTTTGAATTTGATTTTAGACTGGAATCTTAGAAACCAAGTTTGTGGCTTGTGGGGTAGGTTAACTAAAATCCTAATAGTTACATGATTACTAATCATTCTTAAAAAGACATGGGTTAACTAAAAAGTGAACAATCTCACGTTGTATGTGTATAAAATTGGTAGTCTCGTCCTGGTAATAATGTTATGTCGAGTTCGATCGGCATCTAAAATAATCATTCATTAGACTTTTCTTATCTGTCAACCAATTAATAGGAGCCAAAATCTGAATTAATAAGGTTTAGTTTCCCTTTAGGGTCTCTTTCCCTTAGGAAATAGAGGATCAATACCCAAAATATAATGTTATTGTTCCCTTTGCGATTAAATGTGTTACTGATATGTTGTTACCAGAACTAGCAAAAAGCAGAATGTATCAATTGAAAAGGAGAACAAATCAAGATGCAAAGGAAAACTGAATCTCATCCTTCAAGATTCCAAGAAGAAAGCTATATTTTCTGTTGAAAATCAAGATGGAAAGGAAAACAAATGCAAACCAGTTACAAATTCTATGAAATGTTCCAAGTTTTCTAGAGTTGCTTATGCTAAATTTGGATCACTATCTCAGCTGGAATCTTCAAAAGTAAACTCTACACTAGAGGAACTGAACATATCTAAATTAAGCCTACACCTCTTAGAATTTGTTTTGGCTTCTTCAAAAGTGAATCAAACATACACTTATATTAGATAACTGATTGTGTAGGACTCTTTGCTGAATTTAGATAGTGATATGGGATGTATTTTTGGAAGAGAATGACATAAATGGGGAGGCTTCGTTTAAATAGAGTACCCCTTGGACCATCTACTAATACACTTTTGCTTATCGGAGAAATATATATTTAGTGAACCAAATCATGAAATTTGACCATAATAGCTCTCTAAGAATACCATAGAATACCCAAATCATATTGTTTAATTTCTTACAATAGTAATTATAATTTAGTGAATGAGACTGAATTTGATTATAAAGATATATTCCCACTTTCGAGAAATGAGTGCTCCCAGAATTTTAGAAGAGAAAAGTTAATTGATCTTTTTCATACTGATACATTACCTTCTACGTAGAGTTCAAAGAGTCATGCACATCAATATCATGTCTCTTAGTTCCATAAATATTGTGTTTACGATGATTGTTTTTTCCATCTAAAAATGCCTAGCGGCGCAATTTATTGTCCGCTTGCTTTCTATTCATTAGTAATTAATCTTAAATATGTCATTGGTCCCTACAATTTCTCCATTTTTTGTCTCTGATTCCTACACATTTTTTTGTTTGGCTTTCACCCCTGCACTTTTTAAAAATATTGTCATTGGTCCTTCTGTTAAGTACAAGTAAAAAAATTGTTAAAACTAATAGTGTGCCATGTGGATCCGTTATTTCACGCCATGTGGCACACTAAAAGACAATTTTCAGAATTAAAATATAAATAAGTGATATAAAATTATTGATTTTTAAATAGATTTTATGTTACAATTATTATTTATTTAGAAATAACCAATTAAAAAGAAAAAATATAGAAAGGAAGAAATGAAACAAATAAGTTTTGAAAAAGGCGAAAAATTAATTTTACGGTTTCAACATGACCAGCTCAAAACGAAGATAATTGTAACACCCACACTGAACGTATCTAGAAAGTTTAGCATGCGCATTAACTTTGGTATTGGATACATTAAAATTTACAACTTAATTATTTCGAATGAATATTAGATACAACAATTCGCGTTCGTACATCGAAAGATATACTACAACTATCCAATATACGTATAGAAACACTTCTAAATCCATAAGAGCATCCTGCAGCGGGTACGAACGAGTCTTTGCTGATTATCCACTCGGCCACAAACTTGCTACATTCTGCTAAAACTACTTGCTGATCTGAAACAAATGAGAATTGGGATGAGACATAATGTCTCAGTGAGTTCTACCTAATCCTAAGCTGTAGGTAACCTTGGGGAAAACTTAGGTTCACCACGTGTCTTTAATGCAACCTGTCGGTTGACTATACGTGTGTGGTCATGCTTATCTAGACGGTTGTGCCTGCTAGATCCGTCGTAGATTCTTCTTAACTTAGGTTATGGGTCTTCTCATACTTATACGTGTCATGACGGTTAGGGGAACCTAAGACCGCTATACTAAGATACGGTAACCATATCATAGCCTGAACATAACTCATTTATGACATGGTCCTAAACCGGATGGTCGGGGAATCCTAAAATCTTCAACAGTGTACTTCATGTTCTTGTCTGGCTACATGACTTACACATGTCTTACTTTATATCATACTCATATCTTATTCATTCTACTGCATATGCTTGCACATCATTAACATATCATAACTTATCATAGTATCGTTGCATGGTTCATTCATATTAAGTTAGAGGTTAGCGTTGAACAAACATAATTATCTTGGTTCATTTTACGGAGTGTATCGGGTGGAGTAACACCGAGTACAATCCCTTACTTTACCGATGAAATCTTGGCTAAGGTACATAGGACTCCCTCAGTGCCGTGCGGGCCTACCTTGCGGAGCGTATCCCGTCCGCGTAACGTGAACCCTCGTATCCCCCTGGGCGTGGATAACGGAAAGACACGACACCTACATCTTGCTTAAAGTCTTAATCATGCATAAAGGTCTTGTAACTTGTACTTACGAGTCCGTAACCTATCCGATTAGTGGTAAAATACTTACTTGCTTATTCTTAAACATTCATACCTCTAGTTATATAAATTCTATGCACTTGAATGAGAACATTGCATTAATTGATAGTTATATAAATTCTATGCATGAGTTCATTCAGTATTGAAATCAATATTGATCATGAGAATAAGTATTCATGAAAAATGGCCATTAGTACCACTTGTGATAGGTATAATTCACTACGCAAATTTGAACATGAAAATGTGATGAATTGCGATATAGAGCTTTCTGAATAATTAGGATCTTATTTGACTCATGGTTAATCCTGTGATATTTATTCAAGACCAATATGATGTTTATGTCAGTAAGAGTAACTGACATTTGTTCCTTCATTTTCCTATATTTTCTATTCCCGTTTCTTGCGCTTTTGTTGGCTTATACTCTTGCTGAATTACTACCCTGTCATGAAATGAAGTAGTCACGGAACTAACTCCTTTCACTTCCAAGCTGAATGGAAAATTAACACTCCACCGAAAGCAAAAAGAGGCCTTGGTATTCAGCTTGGTATAGAAAAATATAAAGCTCTGCTGTGAAAATAAGCTTTGGGTTAAGCTATTTTCTGATAAAGTAGAAGCATTTTCCTCATACCTCTAGTGTAGCACTCTTGCATAGCACAATCTTATCAAACCATTTTTGACAACACTGCACGTTGGCGCCTGACAGCAAAATTCACAGTTGGGGGAAAATGGACATGTCACAGTTTGACGACAGCGGTGATGCCTATCGGTGGTTGATTTGTGTGGAGAAACATTTTGATGTCGTGGGAACACCAAAGAGTGAAAGTCTTGCAAAACCGTATGTATGGTGGCAGTGGTGGAGTTGATGCCATCTAAATGCTAGTTGGCGAATTTTTCACTACTTTGGCATTTTAAGCCAGATTATAGAGAACTTTTACTTATACCTGATGAAGAAAAGGAATCTGAATTGGAATGGGAATCGTTGACGTTCTCATTCAGACAGTAGAAGTGAAAAATGAGGAAAAGGTAGAGAATGCATAAGAAAGAGATGCATAAAATTCCTCTTGTGAATGTCATCTAGAATTTGAACACTGTCGTCGGATCTTTCCCTACCAAAAAATTCTTGTAGAGTGTCAAGACATGTTGGTAGTAATTTAGTCCGTCGCAGATGTGTAACCCAAATGAGAACATACTTCCTATTCTAAGGAACTGAAAAATCATTCATTCATTCCATAGCTGTAAAACATGACATCCCAAACCGAGTGGATGATATACAAACAAATTATGTTCTTCCAGCCGATAAAAATTGCTATCGCAATGTGTCCATAACAAGAAGCAGAAAATCACTTACTGAGAATCAAGACACTCGTCTGCAATTGCCTAGCGTTAAATGGCAAATGATGATGATGATGAATCCACAAAATAATCTTGAAAGGAGAAAACATAATGTCACCTCTCATGTAGCTCAGGTCCTAAAATATACACACATAAGAATTCCAACAGTCATAGATTATAAATTGTTTAAACAATACTCGATTCTTATTGTTATCAACTTTATTATATGATCACAACTCATTGATATACTTAAGAGGCATTTAGTAAAAAAATATAATTTCATGAAGGGTTTCTAAAATTTCTTAAATGCTTAAACTATTTAATTAATTGTTTTTATGATAGAATGAAGTTTATACACTATAAAGAGATCAAATCATATCCTATTTTTTATGATAGAATGAACTTTATATACTATCGGTCATATAAATTGAGCCTTCTCAAAACACCTATCGAATGTTCTTGTGAGGGAAGAAACATAAATACAATGACTCAAAACATAGCATGACTAATCCTTTTCCGAAACCATGTGAAACTCATTGTACATCCTATAAAAAATTCTAGAAAAAAAGAAGAAAAAACTTGATTAAATTTTAAAATAAATCATTTGATGAGGAATCATCACCTTCCCTGACCCTATAGTGAATCCCTAGAGCCCAACTCACCTAAAATATTTTTCACAAAATAATAAAATAAATATATCTTTACTATAACGAAAGGTTAAAAAGGAAATGATTATTTTTAAGGATAAGGTAATGAAAAGTTACTTAAATAATATTCGGTTCTTATCATTATTAAGTTTATTATATGATCAAAACTAATTGATATACTTAAGTGCCAGTTTGTAAGAGTTCTAATTTCATGAAGGGTTTCTAAAAAAAGAATAAACTTTGTACACTATAAAAAGATCAAATCATATCCTATATTTTAGATGTAAAGAGAAAAAAATATGGGTGAAATTCATAAGTTTTTTTATGTTTTGTTTTTATTTATTACCATACCTTTTGTCATAAGAAGACCTGGTTCTCCTAATTTGAGAGATCGTTCTTGTACAAGAGATAAAGATTGTCCACAGTTCAAACTTCATAATATTAGGTGTCGTAATGGCTTTTGTGTGGATATCAGCTAAATGATTTCTTGTCCTAGCAAAATAAATGTACAATATATCTTATGATAGAATATTCTATGAGATTTCATTTAGTTTTTGTGCATGCATCGAATAATTGTATAGTGTCCTTTGCTTGTAAATTTTGAGGTATCACCATGACCTGCAATTATGACATATCACACCTTATTTCCAATTCCAACACCTATAAAAATTACTTTACAACGGTATCAAAGTTTTCAAGATTATCATATCCATATGGACTTTGTATTCTAAGAAAAAGGGCTTGATTGACCCTCTGATCAGAAATTATTCCAGTAATGATTGCAACAACATCTACACAAAAATAAAAATAAAAATTACATACCTTCAAATCACACAGAATCATCTCAATAGAATTAACCCGGTCTGGATTCAAAACGGAAGAAACACACCACATCCTCACAACATGAACTTAAATCCTAACAGGTTCCTTACCAGAAACAATGGATGAGGTTAAACCTTAGGTAAAAAACCACAGAATTTCACTGCATAGTTTAATGGCACAGATCAAAAACTCTCTAGGGATCGATTCAGTTCAAACTTTCAGTTTCAACGGGAATTCCAACATACGCTTTGGTAATATTGTAGATTTGATACTAACGAAAATACTGCAAAATCTGATATGAGATTAACTATACAGTAACCATGTCCGATTGTTGGAATGTCAGGCTCTCCCTATGTTCGCTTCTCGATAATTTTGAGATTTTTTTGCAGTCAGTTCCTCATACAATTTTCTGGTCTGCTCATGGACAACAAGTTTATCATTACCAGGTTTTTTTAACTATTGTCAATATTTTTGCAAAACATCAATTCCATCGAAAATCAATGTGTTTGAGTGGAGATTTTTTACAGGAAAGGTTACCTATCGGAGATGAATTGTGAAATATAAGGTTGATTCGATACGAGTATCAATTATGTTGTGTCTTTAATTTGTTTTAGTGATTTAAAGTCAATTAACCAATTTTGTTTTTGCAATGTTTGATAGTGGTTATAAAAGTTACACACAACATTTCATTTTTATACTGATTAAAACTTACATGGAATAAAGAAATGTATAGGTCCCTGGATTAATAATAGAACTAGTGTTTTGAACGAAGAGAATCGGAGAATATAAAGAATCGGAGACAAGAAGAGAATAACAAAGGAGTTTATGAATTCAACAGAATAACATAGCATATCAAATAAGGGTTACACAAAATATATCATCTAATAATAACACTAATCTAAATATAATCGAAGTAATAAACATATATATATGTTCAATCTATAAATGAAAAGAATATGCATATAATCACCATCTTGTGAAAATAACAATAATGTAACTTTGAATGCTTCCTTTCTAAACGATCGTATATCATTCCTTTCTTTATCGCCTTCTTGTGAAAATTTGAATGCCTGTTAGAATCAAAGGATGGACTTGCCGCAGGTCTATACCCTTGAACCAATCGATTTAACTTGTATCGTAATCCACATGCATTGCACAATGACTGCAACTTCTCTCTCCCACAAATTTCTTAGCTCTATTCCTTCGCAGAGGCTTTTGAGTAGTTTCTTTGGTCTCACTTGTATCAATTTGATTAATTTGAACATTTGACACATTGAAAGATCGATTTTCTTGTGTTTTTCTCTCGCCCGTTGATTCATCGAATTTGACCACCTTTTCTATTTTCTCCATGTCATCCCAAAAAGTAGTATACCATTCCAGATTTTCTAGTGCCTCCTCTGGGATATAATGATGTTTCCCTACAAGGTTTAACTTCCTTATTGTATTAATTAATATTCGACTTGCATACTACAAAAAACGCGCTCAATTGCGGCGGTTATTTAAGGGAGGTTATAAAAAAAACCCCGCAAATTAGTAAAAAAGGAAATATGAGACAACATATGGTTCTTATTCTACGGCAGTTTAATAACCCCCATAAATTAAGTTCAATAACCCCCAAAAATTAAAGTCCCTTTTTCCAATTTCACTCTCCCGCGATTTGTTTTCACACGCGCGCTCCTATTTTCAATATTTCATTATTTTTTTTTCCTTTCCCTCCTATTATTTCTCCATAAAACAAACAACTAATTATAACAAAAAACTTCTTTTTCACAAGCACCTTCTCCATAAAACATAGAACACCACCGTAAACCCTTGTTCCCATCTCTCCTTGATTTCTCTTTGATTTCTCTTTCTCGGATTTCTCTTTCTCACCGTAAACCCTTGTTCCCATCTCTCCACCACCGTAAACCCATCGATCCACCACCGTCACTTCATTGTGAGAATCCACTGTCAGATTCTAGAGCTGAGATTCTGAGATTCGATCCAGAATCTCAAACCACCGTCACTTCACCCTTGTGAGAATCCAGAGTCCACAACTTTTCAGCCAAACCCATCGAGCTCCAGGGCATCTCCGTCACTTCAATTCACCATTGCCATCAGTTCACTTCACCATCGATTCTACTCTTTTTTCACTTCAAAGGTACCTTTTTTATAGCTCTCTCACATTCAATTTATTTTTTCACTATTTTTTGTTTCATTTTTTTTTTTTTTAAATGATTTTTTTCATAATCACGATGATTAAGTTGTTATTGAAGACTGTATGAACTTGTTGTTATCTGGGTATTCAAAATTCTGATAAAGGTTTGATTTTTATTTGGGGCTTAATTTTTTTTTATTTATAGTTTTTTGTTGCTTGAAAGTGATAATGGAACTGTTAGGATTGAAATTTGAGAATTTTTCTTATATAGGTTTTGATATAGAAAAAGCGGTTCCAGTTTTGCTATCTTGTTCTTCCTCTAATTCCAAGCTTTCTCTTCATTAATTGGTGAGTTCTTTAATTAAATTATGATTTTGTTTGGGGTTTTGTCTTAGGTATAATCCCCGAGTAGAAATGAGAGTTTTAGTAGAATGAGAATTTGGTGCTGAACATTATTATAGATAGAGACAATTAGTAAGATTAGACTAAAGAAATTATTGTGAATTATTTATTGAGTTAATGAAGTTTATGAATATTTGAATTGATAGTGTTAGTTGTTGATTGAATTGATATTTTACCTGTTGGATAAGTTAGAGATCACAGATTGGATATGTAGTTAGAGATCACTTACTATGCAAACCATTCCCTAAAAACTATGTCATATGGACCCTTCATGGGGAGAGAAAAGTTCCAGAGTCATCGAGAAATGAAGACTCTGTGCGAGAGACATTTCATCCGGAAAATCCGATGGAAACAATGCTCAATGATGCGTTTGCTAACTATAGGCAAGATGCTGCTAGTTTAGATGAACCAGACCCGATAGCCACAGATGATTGTTTAATTGTAATGGTATAAATGGAACTGACTTTGTATTGTACAATGATGTGTTGAAGAAACTCTTGTTATTTTATTTTTTAATTTATGATAATTCTAGAGAAGAGAGTTAATAAGTTACTGTCGAAAATGATAGATGAAAATAGCATTTTAAGTTTAAATAAATCATTAAAGTTTTGCTTGTTATGAAGTTCTGATGCAATTGTAGGCCAATAACGATTGTTATGCTAGCTTAGTGTTTTTCTTTGTTTGGTTTAAAGCACGATTAGTTTATTGTGGTGTTTGTTTTAATTTTTTTTCCGTAATTTTGTGGAAGCTTCGTCAAATATTTTAACTAACGAAGTCTTTTCTTTTTTAATTTCAGTCGACAGATCTTCCAAGTGAGCCTAATTCGCCTTTGAACTCAAGAGGATCATGTGGTGGAAGCAACATCTGATGTTTTTTAGATTATATATAATGGTAGAATAAGAGATATTGATTCTATGTTTTGTTATGATGATATATATTCCTTTTAGAGGAAGACATATTTTATTATATATAATGGTAGAGCAAGAGATAATGACTCTATGTTTTGTTATGATGATATATACCCTTTTTAGTGGAAGACATATTTTATGCTATTATTAATTATGTTTTGTATTGCCACAATTGATATTAGATTATATATGGGTATTTTGGACTACAATATTTAAGTTATTGATAATATTTATTTTTGAATTGAGTGTGTTGATAAAATCAAAAAATTAAATCTTACAATACCTTTAAATTGCAATTAAAAACAACTTAGATTAGATACATAAAAAAAATGATAAAAAAAAAATTATATCATCACTGTATTAGAGAAGGTTAAAAACTCCCACAAAACAAACAAAAAGGAAATAAAAAAATAAATTAAAAACAATGTATCTAAGGAGGTTAAAAACTCCCTCAAATAAAACACTTATATTGCGGAGGTTTTTTATATGAATACCAGCAGTCGTGAAAAACCCCCGTAGATAATTTGTGGGATTAATATAAGTGGGGGTTTTGAAAAATCCCGCAAAATGACTCGCAGAGGTTAAAAACCGCCACAAACTATGCTTAAAACCGCCGCAATTAGGCACGGTTTTTTGTAAGTAAAGATAAGTTCAAGAAACCTAAGAACCATACACAAAATTAAACAACACCAAAATTTCTTATTCAAAACCAACCAACAATAAATACAAGAGGCACAAACTTTAAAAACTACAATTAAACACATTCAAAACTAGGGAATTCATAATGAAGATTTTAAATTGCAACAGCATGACTATAGGGATTATCAAGAATTTCGACACAACTTCATTGCAAATCTTGATCATCACATGTTTATTAATTCTACCACTAATTTATAGTAGGAACAAAACAAATTATAAGGAAAAGAGCAAAAGAAAAAGAGTTTGACAAAGAGCTTCAAGAGTAATCCATGCAAGAATTCAACAATGTAGAAAACCAAACAAAAGAAAGAGAGAATAATAATACTAACCCAAAGATGAGGATTGCTAGAACTGACCCACTTCATGTTTACTCAAATCTTGTTCTTCTCTCAGATTAGCCATTTCAATTCTTCTTGGAAAGAGAAAGAAAGACCAAAAAGAGGTAACTGGAAAAAAATTCTTGAAGACCAAGCAAAGTCACAATGGAAGAAAAATTACCAAACTTTAGCTAAAGGGATAAATTCTTATTGCTGCCAATAAATGTATATCACTTCCTATTTTTTATGCAGAATATATCACTTCAATTTGTACTTGTCTCGGTATTTATACTTAATTAGTATTCACTAATATATCACAAACCAGTATTGTCCCAGTGTTTTCCCAATTAGTGTTTAGAGATGGTATAAAATTATCACCGAAAATTCAATTTGATCTCTCACAATTTTCTCTCGATCAAGTTTAGTCTCCGACAAAAAATAAATTCATATTATTCCTTGGCATTTCCATACGAAGGACAAATTAGAACCTAATTCATTAGAATAGAGGGACTAACTTGTTCCGATATAGAAATGTCATGGTTTTGTTTGAGTTTAATTTTTATTGCGAGAGATCAAAGTGGGTTTTAACTCTAAAATTATTGTTCGTGTTTTATAGATTAAAAAGAGTGTTTTGGAGAGTGATTTTTAAAAATCAAACAACATTTCTATTGGGAAGACAATTGTTGGATGAAGTCGTAGTCGTTAATGAGAATGTAGATTTAGTGAAAAGAAGGAAGTATAATTGCTTGATATTCAAAGTGAACTTAGTAAAGGTGCATGACTTAATTATTTGAAGTTATTTCTTGTTCATGTTTCGAAAGATGTGTTTCTCGGAAAAAATGTGTTAGTTGAATATGTGTGTATGTTCTCTAGTATACTATGTCAGGAGATTCATATGGACAGTTTCTTTTCTTGATAGCAGCGGAGAGGTTATATGGTACATGACAATTTGTGTTACAATATTTTGCAATACGCCGACTATACAATTCTGGAGAGAACTTTCTTACGACAATATATGGAGAATAAAAACAAATTTTAGAAGCTTTGAACTCGTTTCGAGTCTAATGGTTAATTATCAAAGAAACGGTAAGTAATGATGATAATAATTTGCATATTTCTCTATTTCGGATAAAAGAGTTCAAAGATGTTGTTTTTTCTAGAAACCAGACAAATGTCCAGGTTCTGACGGATTCAATCCGAGTTTCTTTAGGAAGTTATGGCCAAACTGTGGGAGTGAAATTTTTAGTCAATGTTGTAATTGGCTTGAGATAGGTACTTTTCCATACACTCTTAATATGACAAACATTTCTCTCATACCAAAAGGAGACTCACAAAATTCTATGAAAGATTGGAGACCTATTTCGTTATGTAATGTGGTCTACAAAATTGTGGTGAAAGTCCTAGCAAATCGTCTAAAGCATGATTTACATAAATGTATTTTCGAAAAATCAATCTACTTTTGTTCCTCGCCGATCCATTTTGGATAATGCCATGGCTGCTATTGAAGTTATCCACCACATGAAATCTAAACTCAAAGGAAAGTTCAAAGATGTGACTCTTAATCTTGATATTATCAAAGCTTACGACCGTACTGAATGGAAGTAACTGAGGGGAGTTGTGACAAAACTGGGTTAATTGGATTATGATGTGTGTAGAGATTGTTGATTATTGTGTAATTGTTAATGATAATGTATCTGGACCTATTATTCCAACTCGATGTCCAAGACAAGGTGACCTGTTATCTCCATATTTGTTCATACATTGTGCAGAAGGTTTATCAGCTCTAATAAGAAAAGTTAAATCCAGTGGTGACATAAATGGGGCCAAAGTTTGTAGGAATACACTAATTAAAAGTCATCTTTCGTTTTATGATTATTGCTTCCTATTTTTTAGAGTTGATACTGATGAAGCTATAAAAATGAAAAATATTTTCGCTCTATACGAGAAAGCTTCAGGTCAAGCTGTGAATCTTCAGAAGTCAGAAATTTTTTGCAGCAGGAATGTGTCACAAACATTGCATAGCAATATTGCAAACACTCTTGGTTCGTGCGTGTTGTTTTGGGGACTAGTAAGTATCTTGGCTTACCATCAATGATAGGTAGGAGAAAGAAATCAATCATTAGTTTCATTAAAGATGTGGTTTGGGAGAAAATTAACTCTTGAAGTAGCAAATGTCTTTCGAAGGTTGGACGTGAGGTGTTAATTAAACCGGTTCTGCAATTGATCCCAACTTATTTCATGTGCATGTTAAGTCTACCAACCTCATTTTGTGATGAATTTGAGAAGATGATGAATGCATTTTGATGGGGCCACTCTGGCGCACAGAATAAAGGTATTCGGTGACTTTCGTGGGATATATTGTCTATCTACAAGAAGGTTGGAGGTATGAGCTTCAAAAACTATCAACCTTTAATCTTTCAATGTTAGGAAAGCCTAGATGGAGACTCATGAAGAACCCAAATTCTCTCGTGGTAAGAAAGTATAAATCTAGATATTACCTGATGTGTAATTTTCTCAATACAAATTTGGGGCATAATCCTAATTTTGTTTGGAGAAGCATTTGTAAATCAAAATTCATCTTAAAAGTCGTGGCGATGGTAAATATATCCCAATTTTGTGTAAGAATTTGATTTCTGATGGACACCCTATTATTCCGCTCCATGAAGGTATGTTTTCCTTCGTTGAGTTAAAAGTAGAAGATTGCATGATTCATGAGTATAAAGTTTGGAATGTCCCCTTCATTAGTTTGATTTTTTGTAATGAAGTTGTCTCCAACATCATGAATACACACATGCATCCTTCTGTGACCGAGGACAAGCTTGTATGGTGGAAAGAAAATAACGAGGATTGCTCAGTTTGTAGTGCTTAACAGTTGTATATGCATGATTTGCTTGATATAAATCATTTTAGAGTTGATGGTGCGTGGGATTTGATATGGATACTAAAAAGTACCAATTATAAGTGTCAAAAAGTAGTTGAATAGAATATACATTTTAGGCACTTTGATTACTTGGTTTGCAAGTTATCGAGTAAAAAGTTCACAAATACTAAAGAATCATCCAATTATGCTTTTTACATCTAATACCAATCTTTTGTGTAGGAAAATGCATGCCTAGACACTTTAGAAGTAAGGAATCATGGAGAAATGCAAAGGTTAACTTGCCACGGCGAGCTTAGGGCGAGCTCAAGGCGAGCTCAGGCAGGGAGTTCAAGTCCACTCGCCTCCAGTGCGCCATGGCGAGTGCAAGGCGAGCACAACTCACCATGGCGAGCATATTTACTCGCGAGGCGAGTTAAGGCGGCCAAAATCTTCAGAGGTGACGTGGCACAAAACCACTAGTGAAGAAACCTCAACTTTCCATGGCGAGTGATGGTACTCGCAAGGCGAGCTGAGGCAGATCATAATGTCTATAAAATCCACTTGACCTATTCAGTTGAAATATCTCTTGTACTTCCAATTTTCATTTCTATAGTACATTAGGGAGAGATAGAGCTTGTTCTTCATAGAGTGGGAGTGATAGAAGGTGGATTCTTCCTCATTTGTTGAGAAATCACAAGTTTGTAATGAATCTTCATCCTTTAATTCAATCTTGCAAGGCTACCATGAGAATGAGTAGCTAAATTGCCACTGTTGGGATTAGAGTTACTCGACCTTGCTAAACATGTAATGTTTTGATCTTTTAATATATGGTTCTAGCATTTGATTTGATATTGATATTATTCTTGCACTTTATTGTTTATGTTTGATTTAATTGTTATTGAAAAATACTCTTGAATATAGTTTTGGAATAATCATCTATCAAAACATAAATTCTAGACATGGAATTGATGATTTGATAATCACGCTTTTGTATCCAAACTTAATGCTCAAGGATTGTTTAATAGATTGAGACATCATCGATTAAACGTTACGATCGACTCTTGGATCGTTCGATAGTTTGAGACATCGACTATTGAACGATGCAATTGATCTCACAATACCATTTGGACACGAATCATATTGTCGAGGGATACGTGATAATATCAAAGAAAAGCTAGAATCCGTATACAATCCTTAGGTTATATGTAGCGCTTGGTCAAGGAACTTTAATCCTAACAAGTTTCGCGCCCTATTAATCTAAACTTTTACTTTTACAACTTAGTTCATATAGTTTAAACAAACAAACAAACTACTCTCTTAGCTCAGAATAATATCGATTGTTGAACGACCTAGAATATCGCACCGGTCCCTGTGGAGACGATATATATGTACTTGCAAAAAGTACGAGTAGTGAATACTAGGGTTTTCTCTGTCTATTAGGGTTTAGACTGATTATTGGATGCCTTGAGAATGCTCTCAAGGGTTGCATTTATAGCCTACTGTGGGCTTGGGTTTCGGTAGTCTATTTGGCGGGTTCTAGAAGTTTCTAGAAGCCATTTGAGGCGGCGCCCTGGAAAGGACGCGCCCTGGGCCTTAGAACTCTTCTGGAGGGCGCTAAGGTCTCATGGGGGGGGTCTACAGGCCCTTCTGGGGGTCTTTAAGACTCCTAGGAATATTATGACGGTCCATAGCCAAACAAGCACGAGTCTTGGGATAAGGCGAAGTGGTTTATGTTATCTTGACAAGAGTAGGAGTCCTTAGGAAGGATCCTTCTAGCTATTTAGGAAATTCAATGACGGTCCATAGCCCAACAAGCACGAGTCTTGGGACAAGGCAAAGTGATTCAGAGAGATTGTCGAAGAAGGTATTGATGAAACTGAGGAAGAGCTTAAGTTAGAAGAATGTGGTAAACTGGAAATTGCAAAAGAAATAGAAACGCCACACGCAGAAGAAATTCCTAAAGAACGGTCAGATACTGAAGAGGCCGAGACTGTTGAAAATGAAGAAGTGACAAAGGTGGCGGAGACAAAGGAACGGTTACTAAATAAGGAAGAATCAATAGAAGCAAGGGGGAAGAAAGTGAGCAAGGCGGAAATAGAACGTGTAATCGACGAGATATGTGCCTTGTTCAACAAACCAAGATTAGGGAGGATTTGGAGTCTTAGTGCATAGCAATCCACTCAAAAATCAGAAGCCGCAAGAAAGCCAAGAGGAAGTAAACTAAACTGTCTTACTCGCGAGGCGAGTAAAGCATTCGCCATAGCGAGTGATTAGGTCTTTGACTGCGTTGACTATCAAAGTACTCACCATTGCGAGTAACCCACTCGCGAGGCGAGTTACAGCAGTTTTGACAGTTATAGTTTCCAAAGTCACTCACTCTCATTAACTCCCTCTTAACCACTCTCATAATTGTCGGTTTTTCTTCTCTCTCATCATAGAACACAAATTTCTTTCCTCTCTCAAACACAACACTAACCCTAAAAACTTCAACACATTTCCTATCAAGTCAACCTAAGTCAAGATTCATTGCATATCATTTCTGCACTTAGCTTTCTTCTACATCAGGTTTGTACTCATGCCAATTATAAGGACAAGTTACACATATTTTTTAAATGCCCCAGTAGCTGTAATATATGGAGTATGTGCAGCTTTCACTCAACTATTGATAAGACAATTAATCAAGAACAAAATGTCCCTCGTATTGTTTTTCAGCTTTTGCATGTTCTGTCAAGTGAAAAGCCATCATATTTTTCTTGTGTACTCACGAGTATAAGAAAAGATACAATAAGATATGGAATGAGACGGTTGATGATTAATCCTTTGTTTTTGAACGAGCAAAATCTATGCTTATTGAGTGACAAACAACACGAGGCAGCAAACCAGCCAGCAAGCACTGTGGCGAACAAGCAACAAATTGGGTCAAGCCAAATGTTGGGAGGAACAAATACAACATTCATGCGGCTTTCTCTAACCAGCATAATAGAGTTGGCATTGACATATGTATTAGAGATGAAATGGATGGATTTGTATTGGCCAAAACTGAATGGTTCAACCTAGTCTGTGAGGTTCACATAGGAGAAGTTTTAGGCCTTTCGTCGGTGTTAAATTGGTTCCATGAGCTTCAGCTGGGACCCGTTGATTTTGAACTTGATTCAAAACGAGTAGTTGGGACATAACTAATAGCCAAATTGATTGAAATACCAAATTGTATTAAACACATTCTCATTAATGAAAAGAGTTGAGATTTTTCCTTCCAAAAAAATTTATTTTGGTTAACTACAACTTATTGTATTTGGATGGAGTGAAACAATGTCAGTTTTAATGGGAAGGCAGCGAATATTTCAAATGTGTGGGATCAAATTTTGGGTGCTCTTATACATTCATTAATAAATTTTGCGTAAACAAATTATAAACAACATTAAATATTATTCATTTTATTGTATATAGTTCAAATTGTAAAAAAATGCACAGATCTCTGAATTTATAATAGAAGTAGTGTATTGTCTAGGTGTTGCTAAAAAAAATTATAAGAAAACAAATTGCATGAAGTGTTAGAGAAAAAGAAATCGATCGCAAATAGGTTGACATCACTAACCCAAACGAATTAACCGTCAATAATATATAGAATTGAAGACATAAGAAAATAACAAAAGAGGTTAGGTATTGAATAGAACAACATAACATATCAATTAATAAGGGTTACCCATATTATCATAAGTAATATCATCCAATAATAACACTAATCAATATATAATCGAACTAATAAACATATATAATATATAAAGTCGATCATTAAAGTGACATTTTACGCTTTCTGAGTGACTTAAAATCATCATTAACTGACTCATAACTAATGCATGCACTAATTTTTCTTTCAATGTAAACTGACATGATATCTTCTAGAAACTCAGATTTCATCTTGTTTCAACCGGTTTCAATTTCAATTTAAGAATATGTAATCAACAAGAATGATTGAAATTGTTGGGAAAGGAAACATAACAATTCTTAGTTGGTACCAAGATATTGTATTACTATTTGGTCACATCCAGCCAAAACTTACACCTCATTCACATTTAAAGCTAGAGAAAATTTAATAACAAATAGAAATCAGTAAAACAAAAAAGAAAAAAGAAAAATGGGATCTGATGCCGGAGAAGAAGTGTACCATGGTCACGTCGGACACGACAGCGGTGATGACATAGATCTCCACGACGGAGTCAACGATGATGGATTCTACATCACCACAAGAACATCCATCTCCACTACCAGAAGTTATGAGCTCGGCCTTCTTCTCCAACCATCATGTCGGTACCGGTGCTGTTGCTTTCCCTCATAACACGGCAATGGAGCGAGTGGCGGGAGCATAGTACTGTTGTGTGAAAAATTGTGGTCACCGAGAATTTGTGGTACTTTTGTGTAAAAAGAATGTGTGTAACACTCACGGCTGATGAGAGCAGGGGAGTGTTCGCCGGTGCACCAGACACGACAATGAGCGGCTCCCGATAGCTTCTAGAGGAACCGGATCACATCGGAATGAGAGGGATCCTGAGGCCGTGTAGGTATAGGACTACATGGTTCAAGGAAGGCTTATAAGAATTGTTTGGTACTACCTATATCAACAAGATGCATCTTCTTTTTGGTAGCTCATTCCATAAGAACTCCACAGTTAAGCGTGCTTGACTTGGAGTAGTCTTTGGATGGGTGACCTACCGGTTCCCATTCCCATTCTAGTATATAAATTTTTTATTTTTTCTTAAAGGATGGGGTTGTGGTGGCTCCCCCTTGCCACCCCCAATTCCACCACTAACCGGCACGCGCCTAATCTGAGGAGTGTTTGTGCTTCATAGCGTTAAGAGAAATAGCTTCATGGCACTTAAGTGCCGATGAAATTTTTTTTCTCTTCTCATGTATATGTTAATGGTTGTGGATCGGCAGTTAACTGCCAATAGGAGCATTTGAGTAATTTTTTGGTGTTTTTCAGCCAACAGTGAAGTGTCAATAGCAACTTTCAAAGAATTCAGCCAAAAATATGGGCCCATCATATCTGCCATTGGATCCGACCAAAACTGACAGCACTTATCGAGTGCAACCTATTTTCTGGTAGGTGTTTTCCTGCATTTTGAGCAACAAGGTTGGTCGGTATAGAAATCACGTACACTTATTTCATGCATTTATCACGTAAGATATTTTATAATTTCAATTTACACCAAAATGTGTATAAATGATAGGTATGAAATGGGGGATAGTATATATGTGATGCTAGTATTAACATAAAATCTATTTAAAAATCAATAATTTTATTTCATGTATTTATATTTTAATTCTGACAATTGTCTTTTACTATGCTATGTGATGTGAAATAACTGATCCACATGGCACACTGTTAGTTCTAACAATTTTTTTACTTGAAGTTAACAAAAGGACCAATGACAATATTTTTATAAAGTGCAAGGGTTGAAGCCAAACAATCAAAAAGTGTAGGTATCAAAGATTAATTACACATGAATAGAAGGCAAGCGAGCAACAATTTACGTCACTACATATTTTTGGATGGCAAAACCAATCATCGTAAACACAACATTTATGGATCTAAGAGACATGACATTGATGTGCATGGCTCTTTGAACTCTATGTAGAAGGTAATGTATCAATATAAAAAAGATCAATTAACTTTTCTCATCTAAAATTCTGAGAGCACTCATTTCACTAAGTTTGTCTCATTTTATCATTTTTCACAAGAAAACTATTTTCTAAAGCAAGACCAAGATATAACTTATGAATACCATTCAAAACCATTTTATAAATCATTAATATAGTAAACAACCCTAACCTTACCCTTTTTCCTTAAGAAAAACGAGTTTTGGAAAATGATGCGTTATTGAACATTGTTCAAATAGTTTGATTCGATTCACAAAACCAAGTTCACCCTACAAGAAAAACTGTATTTTACGACTTTTAAAATGGCTGATTGCGACTGTTAGAAGGGTCGCAAATGTACATTTGGGACCGTTCCCCAACAGACACGGATGTTGAGGTCACAACTGTCTTTTGCGACCCTTCATAGAACAGTCACACCAACTGCCGCAAAAGGTGTTGCGACAATTCCCAACAGTTGCAAATGAAGAGTTTTCACATGGTTTTGAAGGGGCTTGCGATCCCTCACAACAGTCGCAAATGTTTTTTTTTTTTTTAAATTGAATGGTGTAGTTTTTGTTGCCAATTTAAATAAATATATTAATAAATACTTAAAATACATAAATATATAACTAAAAAAATTAAAATCTCATTCATATAATTCTTTCAAAAGTAACAATCAAAACAATAGATAAAGTACATAGTTTAAACACTGAAAAAACCAATACACCAGTGGATAATCATTCAAAACAATATTCCCAAAAAGTAGATTAAGTAATATTCCCAAATATTGTTGGCCGGAAAAGTTGAAGAGCCTCATTACAATAGATACATCTAACTGCACAAACAGGATCCATGCACTTCTATCGGTACCGCAACCGGTGCAAGCAGAGGCATTAAGAACAGAGAAATAAGACCCTAAGATTCCTGAACAGTACGAGTTAAAAAGATTTTCAATAACAGAAAACTCACAAGTTTTTGTCCGTCAGACGACATGGCTAAAACTGATAAAATGTCTGCTAAAGTACTTCTGCAAATCACAAATTTCTGCACCTGAATGAACCTTCATGAGTTGTTGAATGAACCTGGTTTGCATTTGTTTTCCTTTCCATCTTCATTTTCAGCAGAAATTGAAGCTTTCTTCTTGGAATCTTGAAATAGTTTCCTTTCTGTAACATTTTCATGACTTTGAGTCTTCTGTATGATCAATGATTTCAACAATTGTTCTCCTCTTTCAATTGATACATTCTGCTTTTTGGTAGTTATGGAAATAATAAGAGTGACAAGCATAGTTAGTGGAGAATTGCAGAAAAATAACATCCCTATTTAACTAATGATAGTTTAAGAAAATGATACACAAAAGAGAATAAATCTATATTAAGTGTTCCAACTACGAATAATCAAAAGAGACCAAAAGTAAGAAAAAAACAAAGAAATTATAAATCGGGGTAACAACATACCACTAACACATTTAATTGCAAGGGAACAACAACATTATATTTTGGGTATTGATCCCCTAATTCCTAAGGGAAAGAGAACCTAAAGGGAAACTAAACCTTATTAATTCAGATTTTGGCTCATATTAATTAGTTCGCAAATAAGAAAAGTCTAATCAATGATTAGTTAACCAAAGTTCCAACACATGAATGTTACCAAAGTTTCGATTAAATAACAAAGTGTGCCTCTTGAAATTATCAATTTTCATAAAGAAACAACTCTTTAAAAAACGAAACCCTAATCATAATTCTATACGAATAAACAATGATGAATGTCTTGTTACCAAGAAATTGTACATGATACGAGTGCATTAAATACTTTCATAAAATTGTAAAAAGAAACCCTAATTCTATATATATAACATTGTTAATCTTTGATCAGGCATTAGAAACAGAACACAAGATAAAACCATTTATTAAAAAATAAATAAAAAAAAGATAAAAACATTGAAAATAGAAAAACCGAGAAAAGTGAAAACAACATACAAAATAGAAGCCTTCTCGGGACGAGTGTTGGAGTGAGAGCCGTTCACTTGTATTGACATTGTTGATCAATAAGAAGAATTCAGAGAGGGATGCGAAAATCAAACGTCAATCAAGCAACTGCATTTAAAATGTCGTTGTGAAGATGTAACTTTAAATAACAAAAACAACAAAGAGAATGAGAGGAAAGAAAGCATCAATGATGAAAACACGCATTCATTGATTTTAAACACCCCGTCTTTGATTTAGGATGACTCAAGACGAGAAAAAGAAATAAGAACATTAGGTAACTTCCTTGCTCTCCGTGGAACCCTCCGCTGTAAGTAATTTACAGGCGACTTACCTCCTATGGAAGTGTCACGAATTCTTAAATAAAGAGGAAAATTCATTCACAACGCAAAAAAAATTGCTTCGTGAATGAACTTCCTCTATGTTGAAAAATCCATGACATTGTTGATCGATGAGAAGAATTCAGAAAGAGATGCAAGGGTTTTATATTTGGGTGTTAAGAGATGTAAGGGTTCTGTTTATGATGAACAAAACATATATTTCTTTACTTTATAGAGTAAAAAATATTTATATAAACCGAACAAATCGTTTTTTACGGAAAACAAACAGAAATTGAAAGTTAATGGATACAGTTAGGCTGTGTTTGGTAACACAAAAAAGTTAGCTTATAGCTTGTTGGACTAGCTTATAAGTTCATTGGATGAAAACGTGATGTGTTTGGTAACAAGCTTTTCTTACGAGCTTATAGCTTTTTTTGAAAAGTTATTTCAAGTAGCTTTTGAGCTTATAGCTGATAGCTTTTTATATTCTCTTCCAATTTTAACCTTATTAATTTTATTTTATTATTTTTTAATTAGAAAAAACTACCCATATTCATATGTAACTACCCACTTTTTTTATCTTAAAAAAAAAACTACTCACCTTTTGCACTCTTTAGTGCAAAGCCACTTGCACGTTACTACTTACTACCATATAGTTTCTTTGTTCTTTTTCCTTTTTTTTTTTTGATTTGCTTTCAATTCATATAATATAATATAAAGTTTTAAATAAAATCGGCATCAAATAGTAAAACCATTTTAGTGAAATAAAAAAATATTAATTGAATTCATAACAATGGAGATTAACGTAATTTAAAATAAATTCAAATATTTAAAATTAAATAAACAAGTAAAAAAAAGTGTATATAATTTATAAAAAAATAAAAAGTAAAAACATGTCCTTTTATGTCATTTTATATTTATCAGTCACGTCAACAGCTAATTTTACCAAACACATTATTTTCAATAAGCGAACTTTTCAACTATAAGCTATCAACTATCAGTCATCAGCTATAAGCTAGCTTTTCAGCTATCAGCTAGCTTATAGCTTGATTTTACCAAACAGAGCCTTAAAAGATAAAACTAATTTTTTTTTTAAGGGGAAGAAAAACTAATTAAAATTTGATAAAACAGGATATGCACTAAAATTATTTGATACGTGTCCCATTTGCCAAACAAAGATTCTCAAGAGACAAGTGAGCACATTAGGATTACTCAATCAAAGGAAAAGAAGCCCGTAGAAACCAAAAAACAAAGTAAATATTTGTATCAAGATAGGATAGAAACAAATTAAGATATAGAGTTAGATAGAGACATGATATAATACATGATATAATATGAACATGATAAGAATAAACTTTCCTATTCGTTTGATACACACATGATAACAAATAGAATATAATTATTTTATTTTAATAATTAAATGAGAAAATTACTCTCGTAATTAATTAAATATTTTATAAATGACATGTAATTAATTAGTGTAAATAAATATAAATTGACAACATTTTAAAAACGGAAGAATATTATGGTAACTAGCGAAAAACGGGCACTCCGTGTCCATCTTTCCTTTCTTTTTATTGCGCTAAACGGTATTTTTTTTTATGAAATTTTGGTTTTGATTAAAAGTAAAAATATAAATGTTTGTTGTTTTTTTTACTGACACGAACAACAATCTTTATTATAGAAAAAGTTGTTTAAGGGTATAATTGAGATAATAAAAAAGTAAGTATAAATATACTCATCTAGTTTGTTATATTTTTTAAATGATAAAGGAAAAACAACACATATACGTATATTCATATCATGTTTGTTACATTTGTTTTATATTTAAATTTATTCTTATCTATTTGTTACATGTGGTATTTGTATTAAAAATTTAGGGTATTTTTAGAAAGAAAATTCCAACCCAAAAATGCTGAAAGGGGTAGTTTTCTTTATATATAGTATAGAATAGATATAGATTTATTTGTTACATGTGTTATTTGTATTTAAAATAAAATTAAAATTAAAAATTAAGGGTATTTTTGGAAAGAAAATTTCAACCCAAAAGTACGCTGAAAGGGGTAGTTTTCTTTATATATAGTATAGATAAATAAGTAGTGAAATTTTTAATCATGTTAGGATAGTTTCTAACTCAACTTATACTCAAGATATAAATTACAAATGGATATGATAGAAAAATAATTTATTTTATCATATCTCTTTGTTGCATAAAAAATGAGATTATTGGATTAGGATTTTAAAAGACAATTTTTGTTAAAAAAAGTCTTGAGGATTTTAAAAGACTTTGCATGATTTTAAAAGACTATCAAGATTTACAATTTGGATTACAATAGATTTACATCATAAGATTTTAAAATACTTGAAATGATTTTATGAATTTTATTAGATTTCAAAAGATTTTAAGAATTTTAAGGACTCAATGATAAGAAATGATTATAACACACTCTCTTTCACATTATTTTCAATACAGACTCATCTATTTATTTTTATTTTATTAAGAGAAAAATAGAGAGAGAAAAAGAGAGAGGGGAGAGGGAGAGAGAGAGAGAGAGAGATAGAGAGAGAGGGGGAGAGAGATAGTAAAATTTTAAAAAGAAAAAAGAATTCTAAGAAATCTTATGTTTTCATTAAAGACTTTTTCATGATAAAATTTCACTAGAAAATCTCACAAAATTCATTAAAATTCAATTTATTAAACAATCCTTCGAAATTTGAATGATTTTGATTACAATATTTTTTTAAGTGATGAAGAGTCTTGATTGAATACCGCAATACTTTTTTTAAATGAGAAAAATTCTTGATTGAATACCGCAAGACTTATTTTCAGTTGCAAAGAGTCTTGATTGAATACGAGAAGACTTTTTCATGATAAAAAAATTCTTGTAAAATCTTTTAAAATCCTAATCCAATACACCCTCCTTAAGCATGATAATTCCACCAAAATAAATAAATAATATGATAAATGTATCATATGCTTTCATATTTTCTCCATTTCCACTAGAAATGGAGATCTCAATTTCTTTCTATTTGCATTAGACATGTGGCTTTAAAACGATTGAAGGGTTGAGATTCAGTTGTTGTTGTTGTTTTTTTATTTTTTTTTTATAAAAAGATGAAAACGATTAAAGTTCATGTTGTCTCACCGACTTCATCCTTTAGCGCAGTTGTCGATTTGCTCTTCCATCCGCGACTTTGTTTTGCATAAGAAAGATCTCATCCGCCTCCTTATTTGTTTCCTCGTCATACGACTGCGTCGTCGTCATCCTTCATTTTTAAAACGTATATATTTGAACGACGATTCTTAAGAACGACAATGGAAGGGATAACAAAGTAGTGACCATTACACCATACATCCACCGTTGCGGTGCAGATTTTGCTCAAAAGTTTTTTCATTCAAAAACATCAATTAATAATATGATTTAATTTATTGTTTTTTAATAAATTAATCTAAGCAATTGAAACCACTAGACTTTGCTTCAATTGCTTGCCTTGCTGCAACGGGTGACACAACGAGACCAGACCGCGTTGTGATGGAAGAATGAGACATGATCGGCAGTGAACAACACAACGAAGTGGTGCGGTGGTGTTCTGGGAAAATAGGCCAGAGTGTTTAAATGGGTAGTAATGTAACTGAAGACAAATGTGAAAGAGAACCGGATTTTTAAGAATAGATATGAACCATTTATTGTTGGGTATGTGTATTGGCTACATTATTTCTAAAACAAATATCCAAGTGTTGATGTTAGATACGATAATCCAACATGTTTTGGCATTTCTAAAAGATGTTATATGTGATGTTCCAATGCCAAATACGAATAGCGGATGTTGAATGTAATGTTTAGAATATCATGCTAATAGTTAAAAGCAAAAACAATGCAAACGTAGAAGACAAGAAAGTAAATGGCACAAGAGAATTGTTGACTCAGTTCGGTGACAAACACACCTACTATGAGGGCTATCAAGCCAGGAAGGAAATCCACTAGTGTAGTCCTTATTCTAAGTTCTCAACAAATTCCAAGTTTACAACTCTAGACCTAGGACCTACCCGTCTTGATTTCAACCTAGGAATTCCTAGGTCTGAGATCTCATCTCACTTCCTACCAATCAATCACAGCCTCTGTGATTGTATGATTACAACTCAATATGGTGAAGTTACCTTCAAACACAAGAATGGAGACTCACTCCAATAAACATAACCTTTTCTTTACTTCAAACCTTTAGAGAGATTCACAACTTACAAACTCAATAAAACACAGTCCTTAACATGTATCAATGTGATACAAAAAAAGACTCACAATTAACAAACGACTCAAAACCCTAAAAAACTAAATCTTTCAATATCGGCTTGAATAAATAATTAGGTCTTGAAGTCTTGTATATATAGTGAAGCAATATGGGCTAAATAGTCTTGTTGAGCTTCAGAACAATGTATATCCTTCAGCTGATCTACATAACAAGAATCAACAACAAATATATAAAGTCCTAAAAGGTAGGAACATCTTTAGGAACTGCCAAACATATCCAAAGATTCCCTAAAATATTGTTACTCCTTTAGGAATAAAAATCACAGCTGATTTTGAACAAATAGCGCGTTGCTTGGCCATCAAGAAATAAAGGCGTGGCTTCCTTAATAAGATAAAGCGCGCGTACATCTAGGTATAAAAACAGGGCACACTGAACCGTGTCAGGATGTTGGAACATCATATCCAACATCTCGTAGAAATGCCAAAACATGTTGGAACATCGTATCCAACATCAACACATGGATATTTGTTTTAGCAATAATGAAGCCAATACAAATACCAACCATGGAGATTGCCTTTCTTCCTCCAAATGGAGAGGATCCGCTCCCATACAATGTCCTGACCATCAAACAGATCCTAAGAGATATTACATGATATATTAATCATATCTTATTTAAATTTCATGTTTGGTGCATCCGAGAGATAGGATAAAATAAACCCATTTTCTATCTTATTTGTAACTTTTATTATTTTTTGGTTTTGGTCCCAACATTTTTTTTGTTTGGCTTTAGTCAAAATTTGTCATTGGTCCTTCTGTTATCTTCAAGTTATTTCACTCAGTGGCGGATCCAGGACCGTGGATTAAAGGGTGCAGACTTTTTCGTCAAACAAAAATATATTTTTTTCACCTTAAAACATCATACATTTTAGTCATCTAAAATATCTCTATTTGCATAAATAGTCGGTGTTTTCTGTTAGATGTTATTTTATTAGATGCTGCTTTAACTTTTAAATTTTTAATTCCACAAAAAAATAACTTTTAATATTTTAAATAATTTTTCAACTATATCTAGAATATAATATAAAAAATATCATCAGCTTTACTGTGAAAGGACTAAAAGTTATTTAACACATAGCACCTAGAAATTGAAAAAGTAATTTTATCAATAATAGATAGATAACTATTATGGTTATAGTCTCCAATTATTTTGGGACAAATTTATTTGCAAATGACTGAATTATTTTGGAACTAAGGTAGTAGTATTCTTTTTAGGTTATTGCTCTCCCCCTGCATAAAGCACTCCCGCCCTGCAGCCATGTCCAAAATGCCCCTGCGCTAGTTAACTAACGCAAGTGTGAAACTATGCGTTAGTTAACTAACAATGCGTGAGTTAAGTCACGCAACTGTAAAACACTGCGTGAGTTAACTCACTCACAAATTAACACCTACGTGAGTTAACTCACGTCCAATCTGTGCAGAGAACCAGAACTGGCAAAAACATCTCTTTTCCCTAATTTTTTCAGTCATTTTTTCATACATTCATTCATTCACTCATTTGCATACATTTTTCATCAATCATTCAAGTATTCATTCAAGCAAGCATTAACTCATAATCCAATTACGAAATATAACGAAATAAAATAACCAAAATATCATAAAAACGCTCAAAAGCGCAAATGTAATATCATTACAACCAAATCCAAGAATAAGTCATTAAAAACACTACACAAAAGTCATAATGCCTAAACACTACACAGGAAGGAGCCTCCCAATGATGGGGATGCCTACGAGACAGGCCACATCATCTAGTATGTGACGATGAGGGTCCAACAACATCAACATTGGCAAGTCTCGTGCCCCCAACTCTCCCTCGACCTCGGCCAGCTAAAGGAGGGACTACCACTTGCTTCTCCCTCCGTGCACTACTAGTGGGGGCATGCCTCCCTGCCCTAAGTCTATCACTCCTATCCTGAGGCGTCTCAGGCGGTCTCTCTGACGTATTCCTCCGAGGCATATCTGCACAACAATTCCAACATTAACTATTCAATCTGTAAACTACCACATTGTACTGAAACATACTATAACCAACATTAACAAACTATATTTTAACTAATTTCATCATTAGCAATCCAAAAAAAACAAATAACCATTGTGACATTTTACCAAACACATAGAGTGCAATTTTTAAACAACTAAGAAATCTAACAATTTCTAAACCCTAAACTAACACATTGCACCCTAAACAACATCTAAACAATAATTCCTAAGTTAATTCATCACTAACAATCATAAAAACTAACATGCAAGATAATTTTTTAAAAACCTAAAAATGTAAATTTTCTTCAAAAAAATCTAAAATTTCAACCAAAAAATGCAAATAAGTGGGATAATAATCACTTACTTGATATTGTGGGCGAAATTTGCTTTGAATGGCGCAAGAATGATGAAAATCGTATTTGGGGTGAAAATATTCGAAGTTGGGAAGTTTGAGAAATGAGGGAAATGACTTCTGTTTTGTTGTTAAATGACTTAAGTAACGCTGCATGAATTAACTCACGCACCGTGACTTAAGTTGCTCACAAATTGCAACGTACGTTAGTTAATTCACGCAGCGTGACTTAACTAGCGTAGAAACATTATTGTCTCTTCAACTGGGTGAGAGCGAAATGTGCAAAGTAGAGAGCATTATTCTTCTTCTTTTTAAGTGTAGTATCTATCAAAGCACAAATATGCGTTATGGCCCAAGCAAAGCCCATTGTAAATACACAAACAAATAACCCTAAATAAAAGTCCATATATAAAGAACAGTAAAGCTGCCATATGTGTTTTATCAGTTTTGTTCCCTGTTCTTCTTCTTCTTCTTCTTTTTACACGGTTTCAATGTCTGCATTTCTTCAACTGCTAATCAATAATTCTTCAAAGTTTTGTCTCTTAATTGTTCCCTTTTTCTGTGAGTGTGTGAGAGAAAGTGGATTAGAGTTGCAAAATTAATTTTTCAGGGTATGCAAAATGCAACAAATCGAGATGGTAAGTGCAATTTTTCAAAGTGCACACCCTCATCAGTGGCTGGATCCGTCCCTGATTTCACGCCACATAGAATGGTAAAAGTCCAAATTTTCGGAATTAAAATAAATAAAATAAAATAATTATTTTCTAATACTGCCTCTATTTTAAAATGAATGTCGTCGTTTAAGCTTTTTTACATACATATTAAGAAATGCATTCATTTTAAAAGAAAGAGAGATGTTACTCTACCAAATTATCCTAATCAATATTGGTTTGTTTTTCACTAAAGAAAGAATAATACTTTGAAAGCAAGTCAAAGTGTCATTCATTCTAAAACAATTTTTTTCGCTAAAACGACACTCATTTTAAACCGGTGGGAGTAGTTTATATATTTACTATTTAATTAGAAATAAAAAATTAAAAAGAAAAGATATCAAAAAGAAAGAAGAAATGAAACGCTGAAACACATAAGCTTCGAGAAAAGGGGGAAAATGGCTTTCTAGTGTTTCAACTTGAACCAATTTGATTCCTTGGCTTGTCTTACGTATCAATTTTGATTTCTACCTCCATCATAATTTAACTTTATTTACTGTGAGCTGTGTTTTCCGTTGGAACCATTAAATCCATTTTTAGCCTTTTTCAATATTCTTGTGTTTCATTTCGTTCTTTCTATATCTTTTCTTTTTAATTTGTTATTTTTAAATAAATAATAATAGTAACAAAAAATCAATTTAAAAATAAATAATTTTATTTCATTTATTTATATTTTAATTCTAAAAATTGTCTTTTATTATGTCATGTGGCGTGAAGTAACAGATCCATATGGCACACTGTTAGTTTTAACAATTTTTTTACTTGAAGTTAATAGAAGGACCAATGACAATATTTTTACAAAGTGCAAGGATTAAAACCAAACAATCAAAAAATGTAGGTATCAAAGCCAAAAAATGGTGAAACTGTAGGGACCAATGACATATTTAAGCATATATATATATATATATATATATATATATATATATCAAATATTAATTACACATGAATAGAAGGCAAGCGAGCAACAATTTGCGTCACTAGGCATTTTTGGATGTCAAAACCAATCATCGTAAACATAACATTTATGGACCTAAGAGACATGACATTGATGTGCATGACTCTTTGAACTCTATGTAGAAGGTAATGTATCATTATGAAAAAGATCAATTAATTTTTCTCATCTAAAATTCTGGGAGCATTCATTTCACTACGTTTGTCTCATTTTTCATAAGAAAATGATTTTCCAAAGCAAGACCAAGTTATAGCTTATAAATACCATTCAAAACCATTTTATAAATCATTAATACAGTAAACAACTCTTACCCTACCATTTTTTCCTTAAGAAAAACGAGTTTTGGAAAATGATGCGTTCTTGAACATTTTTCAAAATGTTTGATTCGTTTCACAAAACCAAGTTCAATCCAAGTCATTTGATGTTTCCAAAGGTTTAGAATGCATAAAAACAGTTAAATACATAAAAACGAATCATTTTTGGAAAGTCCGGATCAACCCACGAGTGCCTAGAACACCCAAAACATGGGGTTTTGTACTGTGCAACTCGCCACAGAAAGCTAGAACTCCCCCACAGGTTACTCCAGAACAGAAACCCTTTTCTGGGGATTTCCCTCTCGGGAACCCATCATTTTTCACCCCAAAGTTTCGTTTTTGATACCCGCTTGACCCAAATTCGTCCCACAAACTTGTTTATAAGTTAACATACTTTTAAAGGCTATCAAATACTACTAACAACATGAAATCCAACCTCAATTCATATCAAAATCATCACCTAGTTCATTTTCACCAAAAACCCACAATTTTCCATTTTCATTCAAACTTCACAAACAATCAAACCAATTCAAACCCATCAAAATACAACATATATAACATTTATGAAGTGAATTTAAACATGTTTCAAAAATAATCACTCATCAGTTCATGATTTACATTCAAATAAGCAAAAATCGTAAAAACAACTTATCACCAACAACAACTATGAATTTTAAGCACATAACATATCAATTTCATGAAGTTTATCATACCCATAAATTCACATGAGTTAAGAGCACAAATTTCAGCATCAAAAATCACAAAAAGTAACAATTCACAATAATCACTTATTTCTTATAGTTGAAAAGATGAAGTTAAAGATTAATTAATGAAAGTAACCTATCCCCCTTACCTCAAGGATTCTTCAACTCCAACTATGGCCAAAATTTAGCTCCCCAAGTTCTCTATCCTCTTCTTTTCTTCAAGCTCTTCTACTCTCTCTCTCTCTTCTCTCTCTCTCACAGTTTGTCCAACCCTTAAAACTTCCAAGAAAAATTGTGCAACCGCATCGCGAGTTACACAGTGACTGGACAATGCTACATGCTCTGTGTCGCGAGATAGGCAGAATTGAAACACATTCATATTCACATGAAATTTCAATGCATATTCAGCTGTGTTCTCAATATCCACCTCAATCCTAGACAAGCTCATCTGGTTTTATTTGCAGCTCAAGACATACCCTATTATAATCTTAACCACCTGTATTTATGATGTGTTATAAAAAAAAAAAATATAGCTTTGAGTATAATCGTCATACATTTTTAGTGTTGACATCCAATGAGATACCTTCCCTAAAAAAAAATCCAATGAGATAGCATGATATAGTTTTCAATACACACTTATTAAAGTGAGATGATGTAGACAATATTGAAATTTTTTTTGGTGTTAGTGTCAAATTATTTTACACCAACAATGTATATCTTCTTTGCAAAAAATGTAGACCACTATTCACTTGAAGAGTTTATTATCTATTTGTTACCAACTAAAATTAACACAAACTTTGTACCCAAAAAAAATAACACAAACTTTAAAAATTAAAATAAAACATTTCTTATCAAAGCAAACGGACCCTAATTTTTTAATTTTTTTTTTTTGACAAAGGACCCTAAAATATTTTTGTTAACATCATCCATGTCATCTTATGAAATGATTAATTATATCAATTTAACTATTGATTTTCATACATTTTGGGTGCATGCCTCTCTTGTTGATGATAATTTCCATGCTGGGGAAACTTTAATAAAGAATTGTTATTTTTCTGAGCTTATTCAATATTGCTTCATGAAATCCCAAGACCTCGTTGTATGCAATTGAAGTATTGGATCTGGGAACACTGACACCACGCCATCGTGGCCTGTTTACCAATCACAAACTATTAGTTACCTCAAAAGGAGACAATCACATCACTTTCATAAAATTAATATAAATGTCGATGGATAAGGGGAAAATGTCGTGTATGCGTGTTTGATGCATTCTTAAAGCGAGTGTAGTGCTGCTATACACTGACTAGTGACTACATGACAGAGCTGAATATACAAAGAACTTCGCAAATAATTAGTTCACCTGTTACTTTTGAAACAGAAAAACGCTCTGCTAGGGTTCCGGCAACCTGAGATCGATGCAATCCAGCTGTAGGGTTTCTCATGCACAATGCAGGTATTACGCTCTGCCATTTAGTTTCTTCAATCTGAAAACACGCAATCGCGATGATGCCCAAGGGTATTGCAAAGACTGGTTCACGTGATTTTCATTATTAGAAACTTTCTGGTTTTTATTTGCATTGTACTCTCCTTTACTGTGATACGGTTTGCTTCCTGTTTCTCTGTTTTGACAGTACCGTCCATCCCATCCATTATGTCCGCTGCTCTCCAATTGCACTGATACTGATTCTTCAGTTTTAGATCGCGCAATTGGATCAGTACAGTCTTGGATCAGTACAATTGGAGAATCAGTATATTCAGCTCAGTGCAATTGCAGTACTTTTTTCCTTTTTTGCTATTTGTTTCGTTCTCTGTTTGAATGATGATAATGATTTCTTGGAGTTATTCATAATGGAGTTATTCATATTATAGATGAGGATCTTGGAGTCTTGAGTAACATCTAAATTTTAGAAAGAGGTTGGTAAATTTACAGTCTCCCAGCAAGGTCTACAATTTGATGTTGTTCTGAAGGTAATTATTATATTCAACAAAATTTAAAATAAAGCTTGCTTTGGTATAACTTTTGCTATGTCGGCATCTCTTTCAAAGAAAGCTTTGTAATGTTTTGAGAAACTTATTTCGGACTTAAAATATTTCATATTTGATAATTTGTTGATTTCCTGTGATGAGAACGAGTGTCTGCTATTCATTTATTTCATATTTGATAATTTGTTGATTTATATAGTGATGGATGGATATGTTGAAGTGCTCACATTTTCTCCAACTTTGTTTGAATTATTTCGTGTAACATTTTTCAAAGCATGTTATCCCTTGGATGGTAGCCTTTTGGAGTACTGGATCTCCTTTGTGATTTTCCATCATTATGGGAATTATTCGGCACACATGTGTTTCCTACTTTTTAGATTTGTACTAACTCAGTTATTTAGACATAGACATAGTGTTTGAGTTTTTATGTGAGCTTTGTTTCCTAATTTTCCAAGTAAAGTGGGAAATAGCCTGAGATCAGTGCCTTAGTATTCAGTTCCTAATTTTAATTTTTCTTAGTATGTGTATAACATTTGTCGCTATTGGAGTAACTTGTGTTTCTGAATCAGAGCTAGAGATATACCATTTAGCGCTATTCCAATTTTTAATCCAAACAGGATGATCCATTATTAGCTAAGGTGGAATATTGGTTCCTGGCAAATCCATTTCTGATTACATTAAGGAGCTTCAAGAGGTATAGTAGAATGAATAAACCACTGGGAAGCTGATTGCGCAGAGAAGAAACCTGAATTCTAGTGAATCCATCAATTGGTTGGAAGGGAAGGATCGAACAAAAGTGTATAAATTTTAAGGAATTGGTTGCTTCCCAATCCATTTCCAGTTACACTCAGATGCTGCAGGTAGACGAAATAAGCCACTGGTAAGCTGACTGCACATAGAAAAAACCTAATTGGAGTGAATCTGTCAGGCGCGGACGTGCAGTGTTGTCATTTGTCAATACCAGTTTGATAAAATTCAGCTATCCAAGAGTGCTATAGCACCGTTATAGCCGCCATTTCATAATATATATTTTGTACTAAATAAAGTATCGCGAACAACAATGATTTGTTTAAATTCTGCAATGCAATGGTGATGTAGCACTGGAATTTGTGTTGTCAGATGGCAACAAGTCTGAATTCCATTTTGGAAAAGCTATTTAAGCATGAGTTGGGAAAAAAGGATATTTTGAAAAAGATCCCACGACAGTGTTCAAATTCTAGATGACATTCACAGAGGAATTTTCTGCATCCTTTTCTTATGCATTCTCGACCTTTTCCTCATTTTTCACTTCTACTGTCTGAATGAGAACAAAATTTCCTTGGTTAGTTTCTCCTAGTTGAAGGCTGAATATGTGAAGCGTCAACGACTCCCATTCCAATTCAGATTCGCATGACTTACACCGCCTCCAGCAACTTCTCACTCTTTGGTGTTCCGACAACATCAAATGTTTCTCCACACAAATCAACCACCGATAGGCATCACCGCTGCCGTCAAACTGTAGCATGTCCATTTTCCCCCTACCGTGAATTTTGCTGTCAGGCGCGAACGTGCAGTGTTGTCAAAAGTGGTTTGATAAAATTCTGCTGTGCAAGAGTGCTATAGCACCACTATAGCCGCTATTTCGTAATACTTTGTGCTAAATAAAGTATCGCAGAAAAACAATGATTTGTGTAAATTTTGCAATGCAATGGTGACATAGCGCCACTACAGCCACTATTTATTATTTAACAATACTCAGGCATCATCTGATTTTGGTTTGAATTGGTGCAGGAATTTGTGTTGGCAGATGGACTCTTACTGACATAAACATCATATTGGTCTTGAATAAATATCACAGGGTCAACCATGAGTCAAATATGGTCCTAATTATTCAGAAAGCTCTATATATCCCATTTCATCCCATTTTCATGTACAAATTTGCGTAGTGTATTATACTTATCACAAGTGGTACTAATGTCCATTTTACAATCGTTCATGACACTAATTCCCATGATCGATATTGATTTTAATATTGAATGAACTCATGCATAATATTCATATAACAATCAGTTAATACAATGTTCTCATTCTAGTGCATAATATTCATCCATTTTCATTATCTGACTTCATTAATTGAGAGTTTTTCTACAATCTGTATTTTTCTTCCGCAAATTATTCGTAAATTTCCTCTCTTTTGTGCTCTTTCTACAATTTTTCATGATAATGATGTCCCTATCGCGCTCCCCCATTCAGATTTTCATCTCATAGTAATATTGCATACAAACATAACAATGAAGCACAACAAGCACTATTTTAAGATCAACAGAAATCAGTATTGATCTAAATGAAGCATGAGACAATGAGAAATACAAAAATTCATCAGTACTGATATGCACTGAAAATCATGTAGTAGGAAAAATCTAAACAAGACATGTTCAGCTTCATCCAAAGAAAATGTATTACTCAAGTATTTACACTGTTGTACCAATCTATTGTTTTTGCAGTTGCAAGGGAACTAAAAACTATATAACGTAATATTTGTCTGCAAGAAAGAGATCACACATGGAGGTTTAATTGCTTCCACGTGTATTTTGCCTTCCTCTACAGCAACTGAAACGACATGGCTTGAAAATCACCTATTAGATTTATAATTAAGGAAACAATATCATAATTCATTCATGACAAGGTAGCATTTAATAAAGCAGAGAAGAATATAAATTTATGAGCAAAATAGAATGAGAGGGCAGAAGTAAAAATGAATGACCTTTTCTGAAAAAAATCTCATCAATACAGTCGACGGATGCATTCAGAAGCTCCACAATAACACGCTTTCTTCCTTACTTTTCCATTTGAATCAGTCACTTGATTTATCTTGTAATTGTAATTCAAAGTCAGCTCATTCATGCTCGGAATGTTCTCAGCTGCATATAGCATGATGTGTGGAATCCTCAGATCATCATCATCGTACAGAACATTTTGAGCAAACAAATTGGGAGAACAACTATGGTTGATAAACCTTGCCACGTTACCATACTTAGCAGCATCAATGGTAAACCTACCACTATCACATCGATCATCAATGGCCTCTTTACCACTTGAAGCTTCTAAGGGTTGATATGAATTCATCTCCTTACTATCAACCATATATGAATCCTCTTCCCACGAACTATAGACCTTGTGAATATAATTGCCAATATTAAATAAATACTCATCATTATCAACTATTTTAAAAGCTTCCCCATCTTCAATAATCTCACCTAAATACTCACAAATAAATCTTCCAGAAGGAATTGCGTCCTTTGATCTCACACCCCATCCTTTCGCCTTTGTCTTGAAAATTTGAAGCTTAAATTTAATCTCATTTTTCTTTACTCTAGGAATTTTCCCTCCACTCTTAAGAGCACAGGAAAATTTCTTTGAATCAAAACAATTACACCCAACAGAGGAATCTTTGAAAAGCCATTCAGGATAAATGTTACGAGTAATGTATTCAAAAGATGGAAGCTTGCCAGAATCTATACGATTAACCACACATATAGGAACAGCTTCTTTTCCATTGGAAATATCTTTAACAAAATATAAACATCTATTTGTTTCAAAAAATTTCTCATTGCAAGCAACCTCTATCTGATCAGGCAATCTAACCAAACAAAATTTAAAATCTAATTTCCCAAATTTTTTCCAAATAGCTTCAACTTTATAAAGACCATAGTAACAATACACCTCACCTCCACCACATGCATCACCTCCACCACGTGCATCACCACCACCGTTCTTGGAATTAAACTTTATAATAACTCTAATAGGATTCTTAACATCATAACTATTCATCAAAGCGAGTTTCCCTTTAAAACATTTTCCAGAATTAATGACATTACCTCTTTCCCTTGTATAAATGAACACTTTTGTATCATCCATATCATCAAAATGACAAGAAACAACGCTAGTTGCAACCAAATTCTCATCCTTTATAACGTAATCAATGCTAGTTAGAAGCTGACGATGTAGACCAACAACATTGAGTTCTTGCCAATACTGAAACTTGTCACCTACTTCTATTCCAGGGACTTTTCCAATGATTTTTTTTCCGTCGTGAATGAATTTTCCTTGACGTTTAAGAATCTGTAACACTTTGATAGGAACCGCATCGCCGGTAGATTTCTTACCGAGTTTTCCACAGAGAGCATGGAAGTTACCTAATGTTGTTTTTACTTTCTTTCGTCTTGAGTCATCGGAAGTCAAAGACGGCATGTTTTTATCATTGATGCTTTCTTTCCTCTCATTCTCTAAGTTCTTTTTGTTAGGTGAAGGTTCATGTGCATAACGACGTTTTAAATGCAGTTTCTTGATTGGTGTTTCCTTGGTTTCAGTGTTTCTTTGAACCTTTGACAATACTCTCCTTGTGCTTACATTCTTGAACAATGATGCTCTTTCAGCAAAGTTCTTAGTGGAGACTTGAAATGGTTTCGGTTGTGGGTTCGTAGTGGAAGAGGAGGGCTTAGTCTTAGTCATTTAGTGATTGGTATGGTGGGTTTCTTGATTGCAAGTTGTATATGGCTGGGTGATTAATTAACAGTTAAATTTTCTTCTTGAAGATAAGAAATGAAACTGTTCAAGTAGAAAGTGTTTTGAAGTGTGTTTCCAAGGGTGGTTTTATTTATAGACACCAGTTATACTAACTAATTGTGTAACTAACTATAATTCTCTAACTAAAATCTAACTGACTGTAACTACCTTAACTAACTAGTTATATAATAACTCTAGTTATATAAACACGGTTTAATAATAAAATTCTGCAATGCAACAGTGCTATAGCAGCGTTATAGCCGCTATTTCGTAATATTTTGTACTAAATAATTTATCATAGAAAAACAAAATTTGCGTAATTTCGGCAATGCAATGGTGATATAGCGTCGCCTCAGACACTATTTAACTATACAAGAGCTACCTGCACGCATAGAGGTATGAAGAACATGCTTCTGCTTTAAATATTTATCAGAAAATGGTACCAGAAAATGCTGAATTCCAATTAACAAGAGCCACCACAATGATTTATTTAGACATTGGCAGAACATCAGACACATACTGAATATGACGGTATTTTCTACCGATGTTGGTTTAGGGTTTATTTTCAACATTGCTGGCCTTCCTTTATGTTCTTAAAAGAATACATCTGCCTGGTTTCAATCAATAGCATTTCAATTTTATTTGTTCTTAGTTTGTGTATAACATTTGCCGCTACTGGTTTCTGCCAAATCCATTTCCAGTTACATTATAAGAAGCTGATTGCACAGTGAAGAATTTTTTATTATTTTTATGTTTTTATTTCCTTTGCTCTATGTGATAAGGAGACATTGAAATATAGTTTTTTCAAAGAAGACAAGCATTATTAAAAACAACTCATTAAAGAAGTAGGCTAGTACTTTTATTATATAGTTTTTCCATTATTAATGTTTATGTTTGTAGTTATAAGTTTCTTCAGATGTTGGATGCATTGGTCAGAGCCTTGGCCATCATGTCAAATGACTGCACATAGAAAACACCCAATTGAAGTGAATATGTCAGGCTCAGACGCGCAGTGTTGTCAATACCAGTTTGATACAATTCAGCTATCCAAGAATGCTATAGCACTGTTATAGCCGCCATTCATAATATTTTGTACAAAATAAAGTATCGGGGAACAAAAGTGATTTGTGTTATCAGATGGCAACAAGTTTGAATTCCATTTTGGAAAAGATATGTAAGCATGAGTTGGGAAAAAAAGGATATTTTGAAAATGCTTCTGCTTTAAATATTTATCAGATAGCTCAAACAATTCAAGAACATGATACAACAAAAGTCACAAGATATTGGTCTTGAATAAACTCCAACAAAATAGCAGATAGAAAAAGACGGAAACAACAAACACCCTTCAAAGCGCCAGAAACGAGAATAGAAAATATAGAAAAATGAAGGAACAAATATTAGTTATTCTAACAGACATAAACATCATATTGGTCTTGAATAAATTTCACATTATTCAGAAAGCTCTATATCGCATTTTCATGTGCTTTCTAGTATTCAGAAAACTCTATATCGCAGTTCATTGTGCATTTTACAACCGTCCTCAAGGAGATTCATATCAATATCTCAAGGTTATAAGGTTAAGCGCTTACCATTGAGCTAGCACCTAAAGTGTAACTTCAATACTGAATGAGCTCATGCATAGAATTCATATAACAATCAGCTTATACAATATATGTTCTCATTCAAGTGCATAATTCATCCATTTTAATTAATCGACCTCATTAACTGAGAGTTTTTAAATAATCTGTATTTTCTTCCGCAAATTCTATGTAAATCTCATTATTTGACCTCATTAACCGAGAGTTTTTCTATCATGCTCCCCCATTCAGCTTTTCATCCCATAATAACATTGCATAAGTAACATTTATAGATTCTCAACACATGACATTTAAATTGTTGATTAAAATGAAACACAACTAGCCCTATTTTAAGATCAACAGAAATCAGTATTGATCTAAATGAACCATTTGGCAATGAGAAATACAATAATTCATCAATACTAAAATACACTGAAAATCATATATTAGCACACATCTAAACAAGGCATGTTCAACTTCATCCAAAGAAAATATATTACTCAAGTAATTACACTGTTGTACCGATCTATTGTTTTGTTGAAAATTACAGTTGCAAGGGAACTAAATACAATATAAAGTAATATTTGTCTGCAAGAAAGAGATCATACATGGAGGCTTAGTTGCTTCCGCATGTATTTTTTCTTCCTCTAAAAGAAAATGAATTTATGAGCAAAATAAAATGAGAGGGCCAAAGTGAAAAAGAATCAATCACCTTTTCTTAAAAAAAACTCATCAATAATTCAATACATTCTCCCAGTGCATTCAGAAGCTCCACAAAAACACGCTTTCTTCTTTATGTTTCCATTATCAATCACTTGATCTACCTTGTAATTGTAGTTGTAAGTCAGCTCATTCATGCTCGGAATGAACTCTGCTGCATATAGCATGACGTGTGGAATCCTCAGATCATCATCATTGTAAAGAACATTTTGAGCAAACAAATTGGGGGAACAGCTATGGTTGATAAACCTTGCCACGTTACCAAAATGAGCAGCATCAATGGTAAACCTACCACTATCACTGCCACTACCACATCGATCATAAATGACCTCTTTACCACTTGAAGCAGAATATGAACTCATCTCCTTAGTATCAACCATATATGAATCCACTTCCCTCAAACTATACTCCCTATGAATATTATTGCCAATATTAAAAAAATACTCGTCATTATCAACCTTTTTCAAAGCTTCCTCATCTTCAATAATCTCACCTAAATACTCACAAATAAAACTTCCAGCAGGAATTGCATTCTTTGATCTCACACCCCATCCTTTCGCCTTAGTCTTGAAAATTTGAAGCCTAAATTTAATCTCATTTTTCTTTACTCTCGGAATTTTCCCTCCACTCTTAATAGCACAAGCACACTTCATTGAATCAGAACATTCACCAACACATTTACGCCCATCGGAGGAATCTTTGAAAAGCCATTCAGGATAAATCATACGAGTAATGTATTGAAAAAATGGAACCCGGTCATGATCTATACGATTAACCACGCATATAGGAACCACTTCTTTTCCGTTGGAAATATCCTCAACAAAATAAAAACATTTATTTGTTTCAAATTTCTTCTCACATTCCCTCAACTCATTCCAAGCCACCTCTTTCTGACCAGGCAATCTAACCAAACAAAATTTAAAACCTAATTTCCCAATTTTTTTCCAAATAGTTTCAACTTTATAAAGACCATAGTAACAATACACCTCACCTCCACCACGTGCACCACTACCACCGTTCTTAGAATTAAACTTCATTATAACTCTAATAGGATTCTTAAGTTTAAAACTATTCTTCAAAGCATGGTTCCCATTAGCACATTTTTCAGAATTAATGACATTACCTCCTTCGCCAGTATAAACAAACACTTTTGTACCATCCATATCATCAAAATGACATGAAACAACGCTAGTTGCTACGAAACTATCATCCTTTATAACATAATCAATGCCACTTAGATTCTGACGATGAAGGCCAACAACATTGAGTTCTTGCCAATAATGAAACTTGTCACCTACTTCAATTCCAGGGACTTTTCCAATAAATTTTTTTCCGTCGTGATTGAACTTGCCTCGATGTTTAAGAATCTGTGACACTTCTATAGGAAGCACGTCGCGGGTATAATTTTTAGCGAGCGTTCCACAGAGAGAACGGAAGTTACATAATGTTCTTTCTACTTTCTTTCTGTTTGAGTCATTGGAACTCATAGACCGCGTGTTTTCGTCACTGATGCTTTCTTTCTCCTCATTCTCTTTGTTCCTTTTGTTACCTGAAGTAGTTACATTTTCATAACGACGTTTTAGTTGCTGTTTCTTGAATTCCAAGTTTTTTAATGTTGTTTCCTTGGGTTCAGTGGTTTTATTGGACAAGATTCTCCTTGTGTTGACATTTTTGAACAAGAATGCCCTTTCAGTAAAGTTCTTGTTGGAGACTTGAAATGGTTTGGGTTGTGGGCTCATAGAGGAAGAGGAGGGAGTCTTAGGCATTTAGGGATCGGTATGGTAGGTCTCTTGATTGAAAAGTGTATATAAAAATATTGACTTAGACAGTGTTTTGAAGATAAGATGAAACTATTCAAGTTGAAAGTGCTTGGAAGTGTATTTCCAAAAGTTTACCTATGAAATAGAGTAAGAAAAGGAAACATAAGTCATGTCAAAAGAATATGAAAAGAGAGAAGAACAATAAATCTTTATATTGCCTTCTGAATGACAAAATTATTAATTATAATCCTATGAGAACTTTCCACATCATCATCGAAAAAGTCATGTCAGCAAGTTTTAATAAAGTTGGACAAAAAAACTAATAAAATACAGTAATGGTGTAAAGGAGCATTTTTTTACAATAAAAAAAGATAAATTACCGGTATGATCTAAAAGATTTTGAGGAATGCTAAACACATACACCCTCCGGTCACTAATATAAGCAAAAGTTAATATTTTAGATTCATTCATTAAATGATGTATGTGGTCTATAATAAAGACTATATACATCATTAATTGAATGAATGCAAAATGTAAATTTTTGCTTATATTAGTGACCGGAGGTTGTACACTTTTTAACACTTTTTTTTATTAGTTAAAATTTATATAGGTCCTACCAAATCATGTGGGACCCATATAAATTTGGTGGGTCTCATGTAAATTTTATCAAATCAACGAGGATGTGTTGAAAAGTGTGTTCCTAGCCTTCCTCAAAGATTTTGTCTTTTTGAATCTCTTTTGCTTATATGCAATGACCCAAAAAATATCACTATGAAACCCTTAAAATGGAGTTCAAGAAGTTTGAGATTAGTGATAAGAGCTTTGACATTTTAACGTCAAGCGACTTGGTTCAGATCTCATATGTTGCCACCAAAAAATGGTCATCAATGTCATCATTATCGATAATAGTTTTCCTTTTTCCCAATTTTATCCATTAAACTACCCTAATGATGGAGGTTTCTCCATTAACACAAATTCAAGCTCAATAAACCAATGTTATATATATGTTCACTCTCATTACAGTAACAAAATAAAAATTAAATCTATGCGATTGAAGTTAAAAAGTAATAAAATACAATATGCGGATTTACCTCTCAGAAGATCGGCTATTAAGGATGAGAGAGAAAAATGGATGGAGATGAAATTCGAGTGGTGGAGGCCTAAAAGACACAGGTCAACGACAACAATTTTGAATGTCAATTCAGTGACTGTGTGGAGGTAGACAACGTCTCGTTAAACTGTAGAAGCTTTTAGAGTGTAATACTTTACTCTCTCTGAAATACAGAGACTTGCAGGGTTTTTATGTTTTTTGGGCCAACTTTAATTTAGTAGAAAATTATATTCATTGTTTGTAGTCGTTTCTTTTATAGTGTATATAATATTACATTTTATTCCCAAAATGCATAATGGGGGTTGTTGTCAACGCAATTCATGCATGGTCCCGGTTCCAAGACACTTTTAACGGATTTTCTTATAAACAACTTGCGTATGACTTAAGAACTTGTTGCATGAGACCTTTGCTGTCATTCAAATGGGACAATCCATTTTTTTTTTCAAAATCAATTTAGTATTATCATTGGGTATATCATAATAAATAATGAGATTGGCAAGTAACGTGGCTTCTCTTGCAAGAGATGAGCAACCCCGCTAGCTTGTCGCCTAACAAACTCCACCATAGAGTTGGCAAAAGTATAACTAAATAAGGAACGACAAGAGGAGATGATACAACCAAATTCAGACATGTCATTCCTAGTAGAGAGAAAAGCATTAACCGTCAGTTTAGAGTCCGTTTCAAAATCAACGCTATCAAAATGCATATCACCCACCCATTGCAAGGCCGAGTGCAAGCCCATAGCTTCACCCACATCAACTAAAACTAGACAAGGATAGCTAACAGCCATAGCCAGAACAAATATACCATCAAAATCACGGATAAAAATGATGATACCTGTACGGTTGAGATGTGAAGAGAAAGCTGCATCGATATTACATTTGTACCTTCCCGACGGAGGGGGCTGCCACATAGTGACATGGTGTGGAAGCGAAGAAGATGCCCTTCCATCTATAGGTAGTGGCGCCTGCTGAGGAGCCGATGATGCGAGAGTAGCGGGGGAAGTAGCCAACTGCCAATCAACGACCATATTTCGAGCATGCTCCACAACCGTGGCGCTGGTTTCCATAACGTCCTCCTTTGCAGAAAGATTACGGTACTTCCAAATACTCCAAAGCACAGTTTGCAGACGTTGGACTAACTCACCAGATAAATTCTCTAACAACGAGAAAATAGCATCCGTAGCCGAACCGGTACTAGATAAAGCATGTTGAATAGCACATCACAAACCAATCCGGTTCCAAACCAGGACAGCAAAAGGACAGTCAAAAAATACATGGGTGAGATCTTCATGGTTCGAATCACAACTATCACAGTTTATCGGACAAATTAAACAACGCCTTTGTCAAGTAGACGTACACGAGTCAGCAAACAACCTCGACATGTGCGCCAAACTAAATTCTTGACTTTTTGAGGTGCCTTCAGATTCCGAATCCCCAACCAAAATCCCGGATGCCAAAGATGAGAAAAGTCGATTAATTCAGATACACATAATTTGTAAGCACTACGAACAGAGTACCTGCCATGTCATTCCGCTTTCTAAATAATTTTATCCTCATCAACCTGAGAAATAGGTGGCGTATGAAGAATTTTTTCTGCAATATCCAAACTAAAAATTTGTCTTACCACCTATTCATTCCAGCTTTTATCATACAAATTCATCAAGCTATTAATGGTATAGTTTTGAACAAATTGAGCTCCTTGGATATCACTAAAAATGCATTCCCCGTTGGGTAACCAAGGTTCATTAAGAATAGAAATAGACGCACCTTAACCTATACTCCACTGAGCGCCTCCGCGAACAACAAACCTGGCACGCATGATGCTACGTCAGACATAACTGGGATTGTGACCTATCTGAGCCGTGAGGTAAGAACCAGAGAGGAAGTAGCGTGCTTTGAAAATACGCGCGACAAGGGAATCTAGTTCTGCTATTAAATTCCAACCCTTTTTGCCTAATATAGCCAAGTTGAAAGCAGTAAGATCTTTGAAACCCATACCTCCATGTTGTTTTGGTGAGGAAAGCTTCTCCCAATTCAACTAGTGAATGCCTCTTTTTGTTGTTCTCCCGTGACCCCATCAAAAAGATGATCATCTTCTCAATCGAATCAATCAAAGTAGTAGGTAAATGAAATATACTTATGACATACGATGGAATAGCCTGCAAGACAGATTTTATCATAACTTCACGCTCTGCTTTAGAGAGACACTTACCACTCCAAGAATTAATCTTTTGCCAAACGCGATCCTTGATATAAGAGAAAGTCGCATTGCGATCCCTGCCTATCATGGATTGAAGACCCAAACATTTACCTGAACCTAATACTACTTGAACTCCAAGAATGTTAGTAATTGTTTGCTTGAGAGGATCAGGAACATTACGACTACACTAAATCTTGGATTTAGGTAAACTAATAGCCCGACCTGACACTGATTCATAAAGAGAGAGAATATTTTTCATAGCATTTACCTCACCCTCATCGGCTCTAAAAAACAGGAAGCAGTCGTCAGCAAATAAAAGATGGGAGATCGGGGCCGCCCTTCGGCATATTTTTGTACCCGTAAGGACTCCACGCATCTCAGCACCTCTGATCAGCGAAGATAGGCCTTCTGCACAGATAATGAACAAATACGAAGAAAGAGGGCCCCCTTGACGAAGATCGCACCCCAGAATAATAGGACCAACATGTTCACCATTAACAAGCACAAAATAATCTACCGACTCAACACATACTCATCCTGTGAATCCAACGATTATGAATACCCATTTTAACCAAAACTGCACGCAAGGAATCCCTGTCCATTCGATCATAAGCTTTAATAATATCTAGTTTCAAAGCAACATACATGATGTCTTCACCTCGCGTCTTGGTCTTCATAAAGTGTAAGACTTCGATTGCTACCATTGCATTATCCAAGATTGACCTACCCGGAACAAAAGCAGATTGGTTATCGGAAATACATTGAGGCAAGACATCCTTTAACCTGTTTGCTAGTACCTTAAATATGATTTTATACAACACATTACAAAAAGCGATGGGACGCCAATCCTTCATGCTAACCTGCATGGATCCTTTCAGAATGAGAGCAATGTTTATAATATTTAAATCAGACGAAAATTGTCCCGTGTCTAACCAAGCACACCATTATTTAAAAATATCATCACTACATAAATTCCAGAAATGTTGATAAAAACTCGAGCTATAGCCATCAGGACCATAACATTTGTCTGATAGCATCACGAACAAAGCAATACGGAACTCGGCCTTAGTAAAAGGAGTTGTGAGTTTGTCATTATCAAGAGCGGAAATAGAAAGGGTTAATAACATCAATAACAGAAGAAAAATCACCTCCTTGATATTGAAACAATATTCACAAAATAATGTCGCGCTACGTCACACAAACCTTGATCATTAGTAAATTTATTCCCGTTCATCATCATCAAGAGAAAGTATGCGATTTACCTTTTGCGAGCCGTAGTCGAAGCGTGAATTTTTTATGTATTTCTATCCCCGTAGTCGTAGCCGCCAAAAAGCATCATCTTGAGATAATAAACGCTGCATACGTTTTCTTAACTCAAACATTAGAACTTGGTCCTCACCTGAAGACACCAATCGTACGTGTTGTGCAATTGTCTACGAAAATCTTCAATGTCGATTTTTAATTGGTGACAATGGGTTTTCCGCCAAACAGACATGTCTTATGCGCACGAAGACAACTTCAGAATAAGAGTATGAGAAGAGTACACCTGCAAAGAGTTAGTTACAAGCTCCTTAAACCCCGATTCTAATTGCCATGCATTTTCGTAATGAAAATGGCGTGTATGATGTTGAGGCCAAGGTGTAGGAGATCATTTTACCAAGATAGGATAGTGATCAGATGCAGGTGCCACTAGAGTTTCAATAGTAGAATTCAGAAATAAATTAAACTACAAATTATTAGCAAGAGCACGGTCTAACATTTCATCCACCGCTCGTGGCGTACCAAGACTCTTAAACCAAGTGAAAGGATAACCTTCTATCGGGACATCTGACAAGCCTGAATCAATAACCGCTTAACGGAAGCCATTGATAAGCCACCACGGTCTAGGGTTGCGCCCCCTCTTCCCACTTTCATCTAGGATATCGTTAAAGTCACCAAAAATGCACCACGGACCTGCAACTTATTAACTAGGAATTATTGTTCCACATAAAAAAATTCAGCATAAATTAATTTGTTTATCCTCCTATTACTATCAATCTTACTTTTTCCTCAAAAATTTACTCCACTAAATTTGTTAAATCGTAAAATTTTAGTATGTATGGACTCATCTTCTGATTTTTAGTGGATATTAAAACTAAGGAAAGAATATACCCAAAGTTTGATATCAAAGACATATATCATATGGTTTTTTGTGCATATGAAAACGAAGGAAAGACGATACCCAAAATATGAAATCGAATACGTTAGATCAAACAAAGTATGATATCAAAATAAAAGACTATGTATGATCTACCCAAATATGACATCATGCACAATCTTTAAGACTTGTTGCACGGCAGTTTACAAGGCTAGGCATGATCGATCAAGACTAAGGAAAGTTATGACGGCCACCAGCACCACCATTTAAATCGTCACCATCAAAATCCTCACTCATCTTGGATATCACCTCACCATCATCCCCGTCATCAAAGGATCTCTTGAAGACACAAACATGCAAACAAGAAGCTCGAAATCCAAACTCACTAGGTCAACCCATAAAGGTGACGCCCTCAATAGAGTTGTAATCTCCTCGTAACTTACAACATCATAGATGGGCATAACAACGTCACAAAAAAGCTCCATGGTGACCTCAATAGAATTGTATTCTCCTCGCAAATACATTAGCCACATAATGCATAAATAGCCCTCCTACTCGTATCTCTCCTCGAGGTAAGTGGCCTCCTCCTATGCTCTTACGGTAGCAGCCTCAAGACTCACAATAGTCAATCTAATAAATCTTTCAGCATCACTTCCTCCAAGCAAAACCCTAAAAACACCTAAGACCTCAGGAGAGGGAATAATGTGGGTATACTCCTCTGAAATGGTGTAAAATGTATAAACGCATTATGTTGATAAGTGTCACCATTTCACGCTCCTCATACAAAGTTGTGTTAAAATTTTGGACAAAACCTCGGGCAATGAGAAGTGAACGTAAGGAAGAGCATAAATATTTCCACATTTAAAAGTAGAGGGTCATGCTATAAAAACAACATACAAAAAAATAAAAACAAAGTATCCAAACATACATGGCCTGTCATATGGGATCAACAGTAAACATTCTAAATAATTATTTTTTGATAATATGTAATTAGCCAAGCAATCCAAACTCTACATGTGTTATACACCCTCAGCTGGCTTATCACACAAAAATGATTCCGAAATATATAGGGAAACAGCTACTAAATTTGTGGTGGCCACTATTTCACGTGGGTCCACTCCTAAGGGTACACTAAATAATGCAAACTTAAGAATCCTGCAAGATTAAGTGTGTTCATTTGTTGCATATCTCACACATAATATAAAATGCATGACCGTGTATTGTCAATTCAATAGATGTAAATTCAATGTCTTATATTTTCCTTTCATGCTCATCACCTTGAAATCAACTAGGAGCACAACTAATCCAAACAGAGTACTACATTCTATACTCTTCTTCAAACCTTCCTACATGATCTATCTGCTAACGTGATAGTTGCAGAAGACCTACCTACAAAGTTAATGCTGACGTGGACGCTATGTGTGTGATTTATTTATTTATTATTTTTTTAATAATTAAAAAAATAAAAAATAAAAAAATTACATATATGGTGTCCACGTCAGCATTGACTTGGTCAAAATTTGTCTGGGAGTCAAAACTGCAAAAGGACCCATACTTAGGAGGTTGGATTCTATTTTATTTTGTTATGGGGCCAAAATCGCAACTTTCTGATACTTAGGAGGCCAAAACTGCTATTAAACCATTTATTTAATACGCAACTTTAATCGAATTTATTTAATACGCTACTTTATTCGAATTTATTTAATACGCAAATTTTATCGAATTAAAATAAAAATAAAGGAAGAAAAATAAATGACAAAATCATAAAATAAATGCAATTATAAATAAAAAGAAAGGAATAAAGGAACAAAAATAATGCATATAACATCTCATTTTATTAATAATTGATACATTTATAATAATTGATGCATTTTATTCGAATTTACAATAACTACTTCTTTGGGGTAAAAAGAGACCAATCTTGGGGCAAAAAGAGATCAACCTTGGGGTAATAAGAGACCAATCATCTTGGGGCAAAAAGACATCAACCATTAGGGTAAATCTAAATCAGGTTCTTTTTATACCTTAAGAAGATTCTTTTTAACCACGGTAAAAAGTTTTTGGGGTAAAAAGAAGTGGTTTTGTCCCCAAAGGTTGACGACATTATGTCCCAAGTCGATTGACCTATTCTTACCCTTTGATTGACCTCTTTTTACCCCAAAATGTAAAAAAACAAAAACTAAAAAAAGAAGAAGAGAATGGGGATTAGAGAATTTGAGATGATGATGTGAGGAAATGGTGAAGTTTTGAGTGGTATTTATAGGGGGAATAGTAACATAGGTGTTAACTACACTTAATGCAGTAAAAAAAAACGTGTAAAAATGATGTAAAATCAAGGTTGAATAACTGACCAAAGTCCAAAAAATGTGTTCTTGAGTTCTGACCACCGACCAAAGCAGCGTGAGTTAACTCACGCCACAAGTCAGAGGTGCGTGACTTAAGTCACGCAGGGGTATATTTGAAAAAACAGTTGTGCGCGAGTGTTTTGTGTTGGGTAAAGAGCATGATTATATTCTTTCTTTTATCACCCATTGTAAATATGTCTATGAGATCATAAACCTAAAATGCTTTTGGCATAGAGCTTAAGGAGCTATTCTTCCATGGTCACAAGACCAAATAAATAGCCTTTAGACACACTCGCATGAAGAGATTATCTTTAAAATATTTAATTATTTTTTTATTAATTTTCTTTTTATCATTAAAAATTACTTGTTTATGTGTGTGTGACCCAACACTATTTGTTTGGTCTGATGACCGTGTTAGAATTTCTCTTTGGAATAGCCTATAGTCTAGTTTTTTTGGGTTATATATGAGTAGAGAAGTCTCATTTGTCACAGCTAGCTTAACTGCCATCTATTGTTATTCCGACCACAATTATATGCTATCAAGTTATGACATTCACGCATTAGGTGCACCTATGATCATTTGATTGAGATCAAACAATACAAAATTTAAGTTGTGTATTTTGTAATAAAAAAGTAACAATCTATATTACCGTTTGAATTGTTTGTTCTCGATTCAACGATCGCAAATATATCAAATGGGTAAATGCGTCAAAACTTTAACATAAAATCCATTTTACTTATTTTCATTTCTCATTTCCTTGTTAGAGATAGTCTAGGGTTATCTTATTCTATGGCTACTATGGATTGATTCTTGTAAGTGGTTCATCCAGCTCCTGATTCTTTTATTTCATTGCGAGCTTTATTAAAAAAATCTATGCGAGGGATAACCCGTTCAAATAAATATATAATGTGTGTAATTTAAGATTTAAATCAAGAAAAAAATGGGTTAGAGCCCTAGGTAACTTATAAAAGGCTTTTTCATATAGTTGTTCACATCTCTTTCGTACCATATTCTTGATCTCTTACATTCTATTCCTTAATTCTTTACAAAAACACAAATCCAGCTGAAGATAGGTTACGATGAAAAAAATAAAGAACCTAAACAAAATCAAACACCAGCAACATGCATACTAGAAAAGAGGACCTAAACTGCCATGAGGAAGCAACAAACTGAAATACAACAGAACCGACACAGCCGGAGGCAAGAAACTTTGCCGCACAAATTCAGATCAAGAGCTTATTAACAACTGTGACGAAACTGAACAGTCATGAGATCACCCCAGCTCCAAGACAGCAGCCCCCAAATTAATTGTTCAGAACAAAATAGAATGGCCAAGATAAAAAAATTTCTTGAAAAAATGTTAGCTAAAGAAAAAACTTAACAATCACCATATTAAAATTTAGAAGGCAGAGTATGATGCATGCTTAAATCAAGATCCAAGTCATAAAATAAAATTACAAAATAGTGGCCACCTGCACAAAGAGCAGATGCTCAGGTTCCCACAAAATAACATCTAAGAAAATGGCAAAATGTAAAGTAATCTAACTGAGTGTCTCATCCAATCCATCATCCCCTAACCAAGGTTGCATAGTTTATCGACGTCTTGTGATATCAGATGTTTTTCATCTTCCTTTCTCCCCAGACTTTCCCATCGTATTTCCATGTGACATCGATGGTACCCAATGTGCTTGGAGTTGCAAATCTACCACTCCCTCCGTTCCTATATTTAAGCACTTTTTTGAATAAAAATTTGTCTCTAAATATATTTCATTTTCAAATTACTAGATGCATTTTTTATTTTTTTCTTAAACGTACCCCTAATTAATACTACTAACTTGTCTTGAAATATGAAAAGTCAAACTTAATAAATATACAAACAAAAAACAATTTTGTAATATTAACACAGAAAAATAGACACATTAACCTTTCCTAAGAAATATGAAAAAAAATGCAAAGGGTACTTACGTTCAAGAAATACTTGTTAGACTAGACTAGACATGAAAAAGCGAAACACAGAAATAAGATCTAAACACAAACTAAAAGAGTAATTAAATTCATAATTTTCATAAGTGAATCAATATTCATATCATATGTAAGCAAATAAAATTGTTCGCTAGTTGCAACCACGATGCCATGAATCCAATTCTAAACATAATGAGAGAACCACGTTAGTTTTTCAACCTATTATATAGGTCAAGTAAAGAAATAAATGTGTCATCTCGGGATCAAATTGATTTGTAGTATGAGTTTCACATCTATTCTTTTCTTATAGACTTCAATTCTCTTAATTTCGTCAACATAATTCATTCTCGAAAAGCAGGTAACCTTCATATGTTTTTGGGTACATATTTTAGCTCATTCCGCCAAAATAAATTTTAAGTCCGTGAAACAAACGTCCCCAAAAATTTATTATACTTCATATGAGAGGTTTAACTTTGTCCATTTGTCAAAAAAATAATAATTTAGCTTTAACATACCCTTTATTTTCTTCACTAATGGTCCTTGCCAACTTAATATCTAGAAATTTAGCAACATACATGATCATCTATTAGTAAATTTTGTATGATTCAGACTAGAAATGAATTCAGAAAACGCGTTTGAAGTTTAGTAAATTCTGCTGAAAAATGTTTACGGGTTTTGTCATGATTTTTGCAGAATGAGCTGAAATATGGGTTTAGACTGGTTGGATGGTTCCAGAACTGAATGTATATGTTTAGTAGGCGTAGTAAGAGTTTGGATCAAAGTTTGGGCTGAGATTGGAGTGTACATAAGCCATAGACTGCAGTTAAGCTGTTTTGGGATAAAAGTGCTTATGAAGCACAACATGAGCTTAATTGAGACTTAAGCAGCATGGAGACTTCATAAAAATGTTAAGGTTAGTTCCTTTAGTTTGGCTCCCACCTTTGGGTTCAATTGTGTGTTAATTTGTGAGAAAAAAAATGATAATTGTTAGTTGTCTAATTGGTTCTAGTTGCCCCTTCTTGTGTTACGCTCGATTGTTATGTTAATTCTCACTTTATAAATTGAACAGTAGTGTTTATAAGTCTTCTGGAGTTGCATTACACTTTTGCGGTACTTGGGCATGAATATTTCGATATAAACATGATTTTTGTAGGTGTGATGTACTGTTATGCTTGCCAAGGCGATCTGAAGCTCGCCAGAGCGAGCATAATGATTTTTTATTGCGACTACGCCCGCCATGGCAAGGCATTATCTCGCCAAACGAGCCTCTCAGTTGAGGACTTCACCAAGTGAGAAAATGCTCGCCAAGCGAGTTGTTCTATACAACAAACCTTCTCCATTTTCTTAACTGAATAGTTCATGTCAGGGACCCATTTGCACTTCCGAAATGACTACATTTTAAAATAATGTATATTAAATGTAAAGTGAGTTTGGGCATAGATTATATTACGTAACACATGAGAGATTTTAAATGAAAATACCCGGGTAGAATTCTAACTCTTAGAAATGGGAACTTCATTAGAGACTCGACTTAGATAGTCGAGAATAGCTATGATATTAATGAATCAGAAGCATATTAGATATATGCTACAAAGATTATTTTCAAATACGTATATGTGTGTGTGTGTGTCTCTCTCTCTCTCTCTCTCTCTCTATATATATATATATATATATATCAATAAGTTGTGGCTCATGCAAGCTCTAGACTATGTCTGGACAGGTCAGCCCATCAGGGAACCTTCACGACGATTCGTACATATGTGTATATACAGATAATATAATAATGAATAATATGTGTCCCTCAACAGGCTCCAGGTTCCGTTGGATGGGTTTATCGTAGATTGTAAACCACATGTAGTCAGAGGAGTTCTGGTGATTAGCCTTTGATAGGAGTTTCACCAGATAGCAGTGGGATGGTGACCGAGGTTACTCCACTCGGGATCTATTCCGTAAAATCAATCCAGATAATAATATTTGTTCAATGTTAACCTTCTAACATTAATATGAAAACAAAATACGAACATGTTTATGTACATGATTAGACCTATGATAGAAATCAGATAACGATCCTAAGTTTGCCTCGATCGTTTAGTTATATATAAAAAAACCGTATAAACTTAAAAGAGGTTAGTGTAGCATATGACGATCATAGGTTTCCTCCGAGATTGCCAACAACCTAGGATAGGTGGAACTCACTTAGACATCACGTCTCATCCCAATCCATTTATTATGTTACAGATAAGCAGGTTGCTCATAGCAAGAGGTAGCAGACATGCAGCTGAGTGGATTATCGTCAAGTGCTCGTTCGTACCAGTTGCATACTATTCTTATGTATTCAAATATGTATCAGATATTTGTATTTGACAGCTACTATTTTCTTTATTATGTGTACGAACTTGTATTGATGTATATGTTCATTTGGTCAAAATTATGTTGTAATTTAAATGTATCCAATACTAAGTTAACACACATGCTAAATATTCTAAATACATTTTGTATACACCGATGTTCTCCAAATTCTGCATTAAGACATTAAAATTTCAATCCACATGGACTACAATGAATATTGACTAAAAGTATGGTTATCATTAAAAGAATTATCAAGTCAAAAGAATCTAAGTTTGGTTATCATTAAAACATTGATTAAAACAATGAATATTGACTAGGGATTGATCAGCTCAAAAAAATATATATAAAAGTAAAGATTTCTTTTTTGAGAGAATAAAAAATGATAAATAAGTTGTCCAGGAGTTTAAAATTTATCACAACGGTTGAATCTAATCCCCATAGTCTTGTCACCAATCACTATATCAAGTCTCAAAAGATGAGATGAACAAGTATGGTTCTTTTCAGATATATAAAATTGTATCTCAATTTGACAATCCCTCATATTCGCATGGTGATATTGTTATCAAGACCCATTAAGTGTGATCATCCTAAGACATCTCAAAAGAATGTAAATATCCTCATGTGTCAATTATTTTGTTCAATCTTGTTGGTAGAATATTAATCCTCGATTTAATTTATTAATCAATATTTAAATTTTATGCAAATCATTGTTCATATATTTACATTATAGAACACCAAGATTAAAATTGGAAACTTGATTTCATAACAAGAAGTATGAATATGGGTTTGGGAAGATTTAATTGTTGGATTCTCCCAAACCCCAAAGCCACAAGATACTACTCATTCATGATCCTATAAGATACAAATAAGCAGTAGTGATGAGACAGAAAGTATAAACAACTTATATTAGATTGACGTTTCGAATAGAAGTTCACCCACATGAATAAAATACGAGTTTTTAGAATTTTAAGTGAAGAAGATGATACCTCATGTTTGCCTTATGTGTTTTTATAGCTTAAGATGTTTTTATTACACAATTACATCATATGCACATCCAATTACAAAATAATAACGGATACCAACGGAAAAATGAGGATATTATGATTGTAACCCCTGGTTATGGGTGGCCATAATCCTCTCTATAAATGTACTACTATTCAACATTTTGCCCACTTGCATCACTATTGAACGATAGGGCTGAGCAAAGAATCCGTACCCGACCGAACCCGGTAAAACCGGATCTGCAATTTGAGCTTCAGGCGGGTTCAAATGGACCAAATGGGTCACGGGTTAATTTAAACAGGTTCAGATGGGTTCACATGGTCGGGCATGGTTTTGAAAAATATACACCCGCTATATCCGAACCCGACCGTAGCTTATATTCTCATATCCATTGGCCCAAACCACTCACTCAGCAAAAAGCCCAAGTATCCAAGAATACCCTCATATAAAAGCCATACATGTGATGCTCAAGCCAAACCCTAGATCATTTTCACAGCCGCACACTCTCTCTATCATCTTCGCTACTCTCTCTCTCTCTCTCTCGACATCTACTCTTTCAGACACAAATATTATATTCATCGATTCAAACTGTAACTTGTTTTCTTCTCTCTTCACCCTTCTTTCATAAGGTACTTTGATTAAAAGAACATCACTCTCTTCTCATCCATTCTGTTTTTCATATTTTTACTTAGTTTTACTTCTATTTTTCATTTTTCTCCAACATCCACACATCCTTGTTTTAATGTTTTCTCCAACATCATTTTACTTCTATAGTGACTGTCAATTTTATATGGTTAATATCTGTAAACATATTTATTTTCTATTTTTTTAATTTATTTTCCATTTACTCATGTTCTTTTTTTATTTTAAGCATAGAAGGAGGAAGAAAGAGCACTCATTGTCACGATAACTCTCTGAAAGACTGCTCAAGTTACACTGAAAATGGAACCTGTTGAAAATGGTAAGTTGTGTGTGCTCTGTAAAAAATAACAATAATAACTATGTTCTTTCTTAATCCTTCAATGATTTTGTTGTTTGAAATTTATACTTCTTTTTAAAGTATATTATTTAGTTTTAAAATTGTTATCATTATGTAATACTGTGTTTTGTTGAATGAGATTTGAAAACTGAGTATTTAGTAAAACTATATTATTCCTTAATTCTTAATTTTTTAAGGTTTTAGTAAACTGAGTATATAAGAATGAAAACTTTGTCATTTCTTAATCCTTCATTGATTTTTTTTGTTCTCTTTATCTACTTGTGAATGTATGTATTTTATTTTATTTATTTGGAATCTGTACTTCTCTTTAGTGTCATGTTTGAGTAATGATCATAAGTTTTACATTTTTCAGCTAATCAAGGCAGCACTTCAGTGCCAATAGCTGGAAATGTTGTTGATCCTGACACTCTTCCTACTAACCAGCCTCTAGTGGCAACTGAGAACGCTCCAACTGCTGATCCTACAGATCTTCCACCTAGGCCGTCGAAGAAAAGGAAGGCTAATGCAAATGGCCCCCGAAGAACATCACCAGCCTGGGAGTCTTTTACCATAGTACCCGAGTCTGAATCTTCGGATCTACAAGCCGCTTGCAACTATTGTGATAAGAGGTATCTCTGTGACCCTAAGACTCATGGAACTACAAACTTTTTGCACATTCAAAAATTTGTCCCAAAAATCCCAATCTCTTAAGTAATGACCCTAATCAAATTGTTCTGACTTTTGACCTTAATGGATGTGGTGGGGTAAACTTGGGAGCAGCAAGCCATAGGTTCAATGTTGAAGCATGTAGGAAGTCTTTGGCTAAGTTTATCATCTTAGATGAAAAACCTTTTAGGCTTGTTGAGGGGGAGGGCTTCAAACATTTTTGCAGAACCTTACAACCATAATTTGCAATCCCTTCAAGGTTCACAATACCTAGGGATTGTTTTAAGTTGTACCTAGAAGAAAAGTTTAGGTTGAGGGCATTGTTTAGGTCTGATTGCTCTAGGGTTGCACTCACAACAGATTGTTGGACATCTGTCCAAAATCTAGGTTATTTAGTTCTCACAGCCCACTATGTTGATAATGAGTGGAACTATGTTAAAAGAATTATTAGCTTCAGTGTAGTGCCCAACCATAGAGGTGATACCATTGGTAAACATGTGGAGGAAGTTTTAAGGAGTTGGGGTCTTAGAAATGTGTCAATAATCACAGTGGATAATGCATCATCAAATGATATTGTTGTGGGAGTTTTGAGAAGGAGGATCAATAACATGAATGGGTTAGTCTTAGATGGTGAGTACCTGCACTTTAGGTGTTGTGCTCACATTCTGAACCTGGTTGTGATGGATGGCTTGAAAACTAACAATTTAGCCATTTCTAAAATTCATATTGCTGTGAGGTTTGTGAGATCTTCCCCTCAAAGACTTGCCAAGTTTAAGGAATGTGTTGGTTTTGCTGGAATTACATCAAAAAAGCTTCTTTGTCTTGATGTTCCTACTAGATGGAACTCAACCTACCTAATGTTGGAGGCGGCAGAAAAATATCAAGTCGCTTTTGATAAACTTGACATTGAAGACTCTAGTTATCTTGAGTACTTTGGGGATAGTTCTCCCCCTACCTATGAAGATTGGCATGATGCACGTGCGTTTATGAGATTTCTTAAAATCTTTCATGATGCCACCAAAGTTTTTTCAGCTTCTACCAATTTAACCATACATTCTGCATTCCACCACTTGTCCACCATACACAATGAGTTGAAAATGTCCATTTTGGATTCAGATCCTATTATGAGTGCAATGGGGAGGGATATGGAACTGAAATATGATAAATACTGGGGGAATATTGCTCACATGAATGAACTCATTTATTTCGGTGTAATTCTTGATCCCTGCTATAAGATGAGGTTTTTGGAGTTTGAATTTCCTAATATGTACAATGACCAACCTGTTGTTGGTAAAGAGTTGTTATCCAAAGTGAAGGACAAATTGTTCAAACTGTATGACTGGTATGTTGCTGCTCAAGGTCAACAAAATAGGAATAGACCATCATCCAGTGGTCCATCAATTGTAGGAATAATGTTTCGGCTGAGCAACCAACAAGGTTGGCTAGGAGTGTTGCTTTTAAGAGTTATTTGAAGGATATGAATTCAATTGATCAGAAAAGTGAGCTTGAAAAATATTTGGATGAAGCTAACATGGATGGAGATGAAAAGTTTGATGTACTTTTATGGTGGAAAAAAAACTGCCTTAGGTTTCCTGTCTTGTCAATTATGGCCAAGGATGTTTTTGCTACTCCTGTTTCAACCGTAGCATCTGAAAGTGCCTTCAGCACCGGTGGAAGAGTTTTGGACACTTTTTGGAGTTGTTTAAATCCTGAAATGGCCGAGGCATTAATTTGTACTCAGAACTGGTTGATGCCTTCCATCCGTCAATTTAAAGACTTGAACATCCAAGAGGAATTTGAAAATTCTGATAAGATTGTGACAGGTATTAATACTCTTAGGTTGCAACCTTTCTTTTTATGTTACATTTTGTGTTTGATGTGTATTTTAACTTCTTTTTTTCTCTTCATTTTCTCTAGAATTACATCAGCTGTCATTAAATGGAGGAGGAGCTGGACCATCTGTCATCGCATCAGCTGCTGACATTGCTGGACCATCTTCTCAATCACAGCCTTCTGGTTATGATTGAGAAACTTTAGGTATTTTTTGTCTGCTTTATCTTATTTATCAACTAATTTTAAGATTTAATTAGTTTGGGTTACAACTACCTTATTGTATTTTATTTTTCATTGCAGCCTCATGTTTTTTGAGTTTTTTGGAGTCATTGCTAAGACATGACTCACTGCCCTGCTTGATTTGTTTTGGAAAGTATGAATTTTGGAGTTGATATTTGGAAAGTTATTTTGGAATCTAGACATTAAAATCTTGCTAGAAAAGAACATGCAGTAAGATTTCCCTTATTGTGTTGTTTTATTTTATCTATTTTATTTTAACTAGGCATTGTATATATTTAAAAAAACATGTTTAATTTTTCAGTGCATACTTGTTTGCTGATGCTGCCTCATTCTGTTTGATTTCAATTCAACCATATTTGAAAAATGCTATGTAGTGTGTACCGGAGCCTGAGTTAAGCTGCTGCCTACTTCAATTTGCTATGTCAATTTTGACAAAAGGTTTGTTAATTGCCATTCTAAAGTAAATCAGTCCATGCTGCTTCAATCAATTGCCTGCTATTTTGAAATATAACTTAGTGTTTATATTAGGCTGCCATGACTATGGATATTTGCAACAAGTTGCTGCCAACATAATCTTAAGTGCTCCAAGACTTGTTGTCATTGGCTATGAGAAATTAGAACTTTGCTTGAGGTAATATAGTTTAGAACTTTACTTTGAGGTAATATAGTTTTGTTGATTGAAATTTTATTCCCTATTCCTTAAAATACTAGATTCTACTTGTTTGAGATTCATGAGTAATGGAACATTTTCTTCTTTGATTTTAACAGGCTGATGTTGGATTTGAAGATATGCACTTGTTTCTTCAGGACTTTCCCCTACCAAGTTTGGTGATACTAGTTTCAAATGAGGTGATTAACTGATGTAATATATGTTTTATTTGTTTGTTATACTAAGCCAGATATGCTAAGGATGTCATACAATTTAATGCTAGTATCATACAAGCGTGCACTGATGGTTTATTTCTTAACTTAATTTATTGATGTCTCATTTTTTTTAGGAATTGCTGGAACAATGTTGGCACTGGCAGTGGCAGTAAAGAACCATGGGAAAATGTTAATGCCATGTTCTGAGTTGTCTAAACTTTTCTTATTTGGAATGTAATATATTTGAATGGAGGGTTACATTTGGTATGACTGTGACTACTAAAATCTTGTGTGAATTTGGTCCAAATCGCAGAGGGACAAAACTAATATTATTAGGTTCAATTTATTATCTATTAAGCTCACTTGTTGCTCTGATAGTGGCATATGGATTGTATTGCTAGATATTGTAGGTTGATGCTAAGACTTCAATATCTACAGCACAAGTGCACTGCCAAAGTGCCAATGGATGTTGCTCTTATTATGACTAGTAGTATTTTCTTAATACCATGTTTTATTTCCATTTTTTTTTAGAAAGATGTGTATTTAAATATATATCTCTGAATCATTTCAAGACTAGTAACTACAATGCATCTTTAAATTGTTTTTTTATAAGCCCGGCATAAAAAATGACTTCAAAAATATTGACAATTTTTTTAAAAAAAGGTCCATTTGAAGAAGGCCCACAACTGATCCAACCCACCCGTGTAAACCGTAAACCGTCGAAACCGAGACCCGCCTAAACCATGTGTGATTGTGGTCGGAATTGGGCCTTGCAATATGGTGAGCGGTTTCATCCATCTTGGCTAGTTCAGGCCCGAGCCCGCCCGAACCCGCCCACTGCTCTACCCTATTGAACGAAATCTAAGTAAACCATGTCTTGTAAGGCTTGAATGCATCACCTTTGATTCAAAATCTTCACAAATCTCCAAGATCATTTTAACAAATGGAAAATAAGTAAATAAATAATAGTAAAAAAGGCTCAAAAGCATTTTTTACCACTTAAATTTTAAAAAGTTACGGTTTTAACTCCCCAACAAAAAAATAACAATATTACCCCTAACTTTACAAAACGATCAAGCGGCTGAGAAGACGCCACGTGTCCCAATACAGGGGGCCAAAATCGCAACTTTTTCAAAGATAAAGGGCAAAAATAAAGAACATATTTTTCTAAAGATAAAAGGGCAAAAGACCATATTTCTCTAAAGATATAGGATCAAAAGAGCATATTTTCCTAAAGATAGAGGATAAAAAAATTGTTAGGGAGTCAAAATCAAAACTTTTTAAAAGTTAAGGGGTCAAAAATCCATTTAAGCATAGTAAACATGTCTTAAAGATTTAATAAAACGACAAGAAACAGATAAAATAATTATAAATAGGATTTATCAGACATCTCTTTCACCCTATTTTTGTTTCTTAGTTTCGTCACTTGTTCTTTACCATTCACAACCCTTTGTTTCTTCAAAGTTTATTTGTTCATCATTTTCATGATCTTCTCCAAAGTATGCCTAAGACTAAACTTTGATAACACTTTGGACTCTCCATGGTGATGGCTAAATCTCAGGTTATAGTTCATAAGTTTCATAACCTATAGTAGAAACATCAATTCCACAAAGGATTCTTATTTCATTAACCCTCTTCAATAGACCCTTATTCCTTTTCTTTTATGTTGCTTTCCTTACAACATTATTCACATTGAAGAAAAGTTTTACCATTTTTATAATCATTTTTGTGACTGGAAAAAAGTTGCAACTTGACTTCAAATACGAATAATGCTGCAAGGAAAGCAACCTACAAGAAAAGGAAGAACGATATATTGAAGAAGGTTAATGAAATAAGCACCCTTTGTGAAATTGAAGCTTGTGATATAGTTTATACACCTTATAGAGAACCATAACCTGAGATTTAACCATCACTTCGAGGAGTCCAGAGGAAAAACCTTACGGAGTTGAAGCATGCACTATATGAAAATCTGTTGCAAGAAAATAAGATAAATGGTCAATATATTACAAAAACAAGATAATAGGTAAAATCAAATTAGTCTTATTTATATCTCTTCAACTTATATCACAATGTATTTTATCTTCTTTATGGATGCTCATAGGTGGAATCAGGATAATGTTGGTCAAATTCATTACACAATCCAATTAAATTCATTAGTTTGAATTGGGTGAACAAAACATATTTTTTACCTCAAACTCAAATCAATCCAACTCGATGATGATTGGGTTGATTTGATTCAGGTTATTATGTCGATGAAAAGGAATTGTTCATTACGGTAAGATAATAAATAATAAATGTACAAGATTAAGAGGAAAAAAAAAAATTACAATAACGGCTATACCTCTTAAAAGACCTACAACAACGGAATAGAGAGAAAAATAAAAGATTAAACAAATTAAAGATTTCACTTTCCGGTCAAACAAATTAAAGATTTCACTTTCCGATCAAAAAGAGATTAAAGATTTCAATTTCAATAATCAAATTATAATATAACATTCATTGTCAAAAAAGTACAACTAAAAAGAGAGTTAGTTTGTGGATTCTCTACTGGTGTAGATTTAGATTTAAAATTGAAAAAGAATAAAGTTGTGATGGATAAATCCATCCAAAAAAAAATAATATAACATTTCCATTAAATTAGTGGTAATCATAACTTAATATATTCATTACAATAAATTTGAAAAATTTATGAAAATATTTAATACTTCCTCTATTGCATAATTAGTGTCCATTTGTAATTTTTTTCTATTCTCTCTCGTGAGTCATCACTTTTAATTGTACTTTACTCTATTTCATCTACACTAAAGACGGGTGATTTATGGTCAATTTATTTACCCTCATTTACCCTTCAAAATCATTTTTCCACCTTACCTTTTATTTAAATAAGTGATTTTCAAATTTATTTAACTTTTCCTTTTGTGATTTCGTTGTCTTAGTGCGACACTATTTTATCATCTTTTGCGGACTTGTTTTGCTTTTCCGTCTTGTTATGATGTATGTTCACTTCAGATTGTCAAATCAACTTCAATCCATGGCACTGATGGCCGGATTAGGCAAGTGTACCAAATCGTTTACCAAGCTAAGTAATAAAGTGGTAAGTAGAGTATCATATCTACAGGAATTGTCGTTTCGTCTAAACAGCCCGCGTTACTTATTTAAAGTTGACGATATAAAATAAAATAGATAAAGGTTTGAGATTGTAATGTTATATGTTTTCAACAGAGCAAGTTACCTGTTTTTTGTTGCTGAAAAGGAAATATCGGTTAAGACTCTTTGAATCCCCCATGTTTATTTGTTGGATAATAAATAACATTAATGTCGTGTTTAATTATTTTAAGTAGACTATACAATTGATGAGGTCATTGGAACATTCTAACCTAGTCATATGTCAAGATGCACCTACTGATCGTATGGTGATCCTTACGTGTTGGGTCTATACTATCTCGGTTGATCTAGGTATATCCATCTGCTGGCTAACTACACCTACTGATCGTACAGTGATCCTTACGTGTGGGGTCTTGCTAATTCAAAGGTAATTGAAACATAGACTTAAATTGACGTTCCAATATTTCCAATGGTAATGAAGGCCAATGTTCCTGTAGGTCGGCCTATTTTTTAATCTTAGGACACTCATGGCACGCTCTTTTTCCCCCCTAAGTAGTTCTATAAACGGGCATCCCTATCAGTGTCTAACTTACCAATAGGTCGAGGACAATGGTCTTACTTAGTTCCCCTTGGTGCTTGTTTCCCTAATTAATAAACTAGTTGCATCCTAATTTCAACATATTTTACTCAATATTAGTAATGTCACCTTTTAAGTACTTACTACTAGGGTCAACTTGCTTTCGGTATCTTTCGTAAAGAAAATAAATTCTATATAAAACTTAATAGCGAAAATAAAATAAACTAAAATAAAACGACATTAAATTAAATAATTATCCAACAAAAATAAACAAAGGTTCATCTTAGAACCCTAACCTATAGATATCTTCATTAGCTTCCTAGAATCGGCTGTTGGAAAAAAAATGAGTTTAATGATGCCTCTTTTAGTTTTGATGATAAGAAGATATTAAAAGTTCAATTAAATATGCTAATATTTGTTCAAGTGTGCAAGACCATAAGCTAATATTTATAAGTCTTAAAACAAAGTATTGGTTTTGGAAGAACAAATTAGAACAAAGGAATTTACAAGGGAAACTTAGTTGCAAGTCATAGTCTGAAGACATCTGAGTGTGAAGACCATCCAAAAGCTGACTGTTAGAGTCTGAAGATCACCCAGAGTCTGAAGTTTATCAGAGTCTGAAGTGAAGAATCTGAAGTTAGTTATTTTGGATATTTGAAGACACCAATGTGCATAAGGAATAGAAGACTGGAGCAACGGATTTTTCTGAAGAATCAGAAAGCATTGTATGCTTATCCACAGAGGAAGGAAAGTGAGGGATAATAATACAATTGTACAACCACTACTCCAACATTTCTTGCGCATAGTACAAGCTACAATTGTGCTTCTACTGGTTAATTCTCTACACAAAGAATGGTTTTCAAATTATCCCTTCCTAGGACATTAACCATATCAAGCAACAAATCAATAATGATTGATCAAGCTTCAACAACAACTCTTTGAAGTGTCGGCACCTCTACAACGTCTCTTTCATACCTCTATATAAAGGAATGAAGACTTGAAGATTAGTAGAGACTCTACAACTTTTAAACTATGCCAAAACTATGCTAAAATTGTTGTGCATCAAACACTAAGAATTTCTTATAAACATTCATATCTTAAAAATTACTATGTCTTAGAGTCTGAACTGTTTTGTATTGAGAACACCACTGATTGTATATCATGTGTTTAACCCAAACTTATTTCTTTGTAATTTGTTTGTTGAGAAGTCTCTTGCTTCTGTGCTTGAGCATAGGAAATCTCTTGCTTGTGTGCTTGTGTATTTGAAGTCTCTTTCTTGTGTGCTTGCGCATATTTAATCATATTGGATTATAGTGAAAATCTCGTTGAAAGTGCAAAGGGGACTGGACTACTTCCAGATTGTGGAAGGAACCAGGATAATTGTTTTGTGTCTTTCTCTTCTCTCTTTCTCGCTCTCATCTTTTATTGTAAGATCGATTGTTCTTAATATTGACAATATATATGATGATGAATTACCAGATATTTTTCCGACCACTCATGGTATATCATAGTAAAATTAGCGTATCAACACATGGACTAAGTAATGTTATATGTTGTAATGCTTGGTTTTGAATTTCAACACTAAATGTTAGAGATTTTCCCTACTTACAAACAAATTTTTTATCATATGCATTTTTTATTACATTATGGGGATCTCCAACAACACAAAACCACTCATGTACGAAATGGCCGAGTGTGAATGTATGATTTTCAATTTCTATTATTTTAGATACAGTTACTATTTACATATGATTTTACTTTTGTTTTAAAAAACCAGAAGCGATCAGTAATATCGAATTTTCTCAATAGTAAGGTATTGTTTGATGTTGGAGACCCTATTATGTGTTGTCGTTGGTGTGGTGCAAAGATGTGGTTGGGTGAATGTGTTGAAAGAAGCAGAAGTGAAGATAATGTTGAATTTTCTTTATGCTGCATGAAGGGAAAAGTGCACCTTCCCCGCCTTCAAAAAGCTCCGGAACTTTTATATAATTTGTTACGCGGCGATCATCCAAAGAGTAAACACTATTTGGATAATATTAGAGCTTACAATAGTATGTTTTTGTTCACATAAATAGGGGGTAAGATTGATCGCACAACAAATGACGGAGGTGGACCTACAAATTTTATTCTTAGTGGTCAAAACTATCATCGCATGGGTATAGTATGATGTCGGAGTCGAGTTCTATGCTGAAATTTGCACAACTCTATATACACGACATGAAAAATGAGTCTAAGAATCGATATAAGCATTTAGGGCATGATATTGTTTAAATTTATTTTTCTATTTTTTTGTTATATATCAAACAAATATTTTTAACGTGAATATTATATATATATATATATATATATATTATATTTCATTATACAGTGCCCGCTGACTTTATGTTACGACAAGTGAGGGATCATGTGGAAAGTGATGGTCCATCAAGTAAGTCTCCTTATGTAGAACAAGGAGACAATTCCGTTGACTTTGTGTTTCACAGTAACGATAAATAAAAGTCAAGGTCAGTTGTAATCTCATGTTGGAATCTATCTTCTCAAACCGGTATTTACTCGAGACACTTCAAAAAAGGGATTGAAAATACTTATATTGGATGAAGAAGACCATTGTGCACTAAGACCACTAATATTATGTATCGTGATGTTTTTCGCAACGTTTAACTGGTAGTTTCAGCTGATATAGGTTTTTTATGCGTCGAACATACATATTATAATTTATGGAGTATTATTTTAACCCATTTTTTACGATATTTTGTTGGTCTTAAATAGTTGGTGTTTTTATCATTATATAATTATTTTCTACAGGATTGAATAATTACAAATTCAAGTTAGATGTTAAGTTGAATCCGTTATTTGAATAATTACAAATAAGGTGTTTGGAGCTCGAACCCCACCTTTTGTATATAACAATGTATTGTACCTATCCGTTGAGCTATGCTTACGAGTACAGAACTGGTCAAATTTTAAAGTAAAGTAAATTGAAAACTATTAAATCAAAGTGAATTAATGTAATATTATTTTCACTATTATTTCAATAAAACCATCTAGGAAAGTTAGTTCAAGTTGTAATTTGGAGACAATGATGACTCATTCTTGTAACAACAACAAATCTCATCTTTGTGATTGTTATGAAATAAACAATCACCACCTCTATTGAATCCTTCTTCGATGCAAGATTTATAGCAGACTCCATCACCCTTTGCACATGTTGTTTCTCCACAGTTTGTCATTCCTGGAGGCTCTTGAAAAGTCTCACTTGCTACAATCAAAAGAAAGTTAATCAATATGGTTAAGAAAGCTAGCCATTTTTCATTAAAATTTTATACCGTAGATCACTAGTATAGGGTGCCAAAAAAAAATATCATTGATCTTAGAAATAGTGACATGTTGTTCTCGTGAGTATAGCTCAATTGATAGGGACGTTGCAGTATGCAAGGATCAAGATTTGAACCTTCAAGATTTTACTTTTATCCACCAAACTAGTTGACAAAAAAATGTGTACTACTATTTTGCAAAATCTGAAGAAAACATATAGAATGAATATATTGATGAAACGTAATCAATTTCCTCGTTGTTTTGGTAAATTTCATATCGGAAAGAAAACTAAAAATATATCTAAAACTATAATTATTTCATTACCTGCTGGAACCAAAACTAAAGCAATGCACAAAATGCAGAAAAGAAAAAATTGATGCAAACGAGAAGCCATTGTGTATAATTTCACCTTATAGAGTTGTTAAGATCCAAGACTTGCATGTGCATTATATAGATTTTTTGAAACCTCTGTCCATAAATATAAGTTTCTTTTTGCATAATTTTATTATCTTTTTTATAAGATCTTTTTCAAATATCAAAATACATTAATTAACTTTTGACACACACGCGCATATATATATATATAGTTACAGAAAGATCAATCATTTTTCACGCATATTATCTTGTTGGAAGAAATGTGTGTCCCAAAAAACAAGATAGTTATTATATATGATTCAGTCATGCGATTCAACAATGAACTCATGGTTCGACCAATGAATCCTTGACCTAATAAGCTTAGCAGATCTATGGCCGGTCTGTTTGGAATGACCCAAAAAGTTATTTATTTTCTTTTGAAAGACCAAAAATTTAATTATTTATTAATAATCATATATAAATTACACACATTAATTATCCAACGAATTTTTCTTTTTTTTTTAGGGAAAATTACATTAACCTCCCCTAAAGTTTCTTTAAATGACACAAACATCCCCTCTAGTTTTATAGTAGACACAAACCTCCCTTTAAAGCTTAACACTGTTACATACCTGTTAAAAGTTAAAACAAAAAACATTTTTGTATACAGAAAGACACCGACTTTCCATTGATGTGGAATCTGGCTTCAAATCTTAAAGATTAAAATATCAAACCAATCTGTTTCCCTCTAGTTTAATTTCTCTAAATGTGGACAGTAGGCAGTAGCTTCCACCCATAACCATAAGGTTCTTCCACTCATTTCATATTTGATCACAGTTCACAACAAAAAATGCGGAAACAATCTACCATAAATATCATCTACGTTCACTTTTGATCGTGCAATACAAATAATAATTCTAGCACCTGACTGTTAAGAATTAGATCCCTGGAGTATGAAGGTTCCTCCAATGTTTCATATTCAAATCCCAAAACATATCTTTCAAAATATAAGCACATAAACAAAACTAGACTTTTATTCTTGTTGAGGCTTACAACCCGTCCTCCATAAATGTGTGAGTCTACAATAGATGAATCATTACATCCTGAGAGCAACGATAAAAGATAAACTTTTGGTTTGAAATTTGAATCCACCATGATTCATGAGTAATTGGGAGCCATTGCTGAATAATTGACATCAATATTTTGTTTCATTGTCGTAGTTTGAGAGTGAATAATTGGGAGCCATTGGTGAATAATCAGGAGCCATTGGTGAATAAAAGTTTTTGTTTCAATGTGTGCTGCAACGGAATAGAACATATTCTTTATTTAACAGAAGTTTGACACCTTTAAAAAGGAGGGAGGTAAATGAGTTTTGAAAACTAGAGGGGGTGTTTGTGTTATTTAAGTAAACCTAAGGGGAAGTCAGTGCAATTTGCTCTTTTTTTAAAAGAAAACTACATTTTTTTTTCTTAGGAAAATGTTAGCCGGTGCTTCAGGTATTTATTAAAGAATCAAATACTCCCTCCGTTTTAAAATGAGTGTCGTTTTAGTCAATTGCACACAATTTAATAAATGTATTAATTAAAAGAAAGAGATGTTATTTTACCAAATTATCCTAATCAACTACTGGTTTATTATTCATTAAAGAAAAAATAATACTTGAAAGTAGTGTATAAAGTATTAATTGAAGGGTAAAATTGAAAAGAAAAAGTTATTATTGCATTGAAAACTGAAAGTGACACTCATTTTGAAACAAATATTTTTAGCTAAAACGATTCTCATTTTGAAACGGATGGAGTATAATAACATTTGAATTGTAAGTTGTGCGATCAATGCATCAAAAATTTAAAAAGTGTCATTTTGAATTTAAATTTTCTCTTTTCTAAAAAAAAAACTTAAAATTTCCTCTTTTTACTTTATTAACCAGTATAGGCACGGATTAGAAAAAGTCTTGTAAATAGTAACAAAGAGTCTTGTAATATAGAGAGCCCTACCTAATAAATTATGGGTCTTGTTAACAAATGTCCTAGGTCACTTGTTAATGATTCAAAAAATAAAAACAATTAATAACTTTTTGATAGAAAAAGTAGTTTTTTAAAGTTTTAATGTATTGAATGCAGAAGTTTCAAGACAAAAGTTGTTTTTAACATTTCCCATAAATTATTGACTTTACTAGTAAAAACAAAATATTGACTTTATTACAATATTTATTTATGTTATTGGGTAATTAACTACCCCGTCTTTTTGGTCAATAAATAAACTACCCTAATTAAATTTCGGTCAAAGTATATTGGTCAAAATATAATCCTTTTTTAAAAGAAAGATGGTCAAAATATAATACCAATTCCTTTTATTAATTCAAATATTAATTAATTTTTAATTATCTATTACGTTTATAAAAAGAATTTCAAATGTGTTGAGTGTTGACATTTCATGTTACAATAATATTGATTTTACTTGTTTTAAATATAAAATAAATCCACCTTAAAAAACATATAAACGTAAAATAAAACTAGTTTTAGTTGTTAATAATTGCTTTATTGCTATTTAAATTTAATTTTTCTTTTAAAATAGTCAATGTAAATATTGTTAGTGTTTATTGTTCGTGTTATGTTAGAAGTGGAGATCGAGTCTAGAAGTCCTAGCTGAACTGGTAAATACTGAAATTGCAAGGTCGGACGTCATGACCCAGGTTCGAACCCGGGACCTCACAGTTGTGTGTGAGTTTTAATTTCAGTGGATTACCACTTCATCTAAAAATAAAATAAAAAGTGGAGATCGAAGCATTGACCTCCTTATGTTTTTGTTCATTAACTCTCGTATCGAACTAAACTCATGGCAACTCTATGAATTTGTCACTGTTAAATTTATCTAATGATATTTCATATAATAACTATTGATGAGCTTATTAGCGATATTAATAAAATTTCTTTAAAAAAACAATATTGATAAAATAAAACTAATGATATTTTTGTTATGTTCTTGGTTATGATTGTTGTCTTGTTGTTAATAGTATCGATATGAGTGGTGGATTGACCCTCTTCTGGAAAAAAAATCATTTAATTGTTCTATTCTTAATTATTCATCTAATATACCATATTACTGCTTGTATTAATCATCTCATTAAAGATACATGGCAATTTCTTGTTAATATACCAAATTGTTGTCTTGTTTGAGGGAATTGGTGTGATTTTGTGTTTGAAACAAAATTGGGGTTTGTTGTTGTTATTCTGGTGTAATAAGACCAAAATGCAACGACACCTAAGTGCTGTTGGAAAAAGAGCGAACGACAATTAATTGTCTTTGAAGACAGAATGACAGTTAACTTTCGGTGGAGACATTAAGGTCATTTTGAGGTGCCTATGAGCAATTTCGGAAGCCTAAATAGCAATTTTTGGCCCACTTTAATCCAAATAAGGGTCAGCCTTTATTGGGGACTTATAGAGGCATCCTTGATCACCTGACCGTGAACGACGTCGGATGGATCCCCTATGATGATGATCAGTAGGTGCATCCCTTCAAAGAGATATGTTGGTACTCTAGTTAGATTATGAACCGATATAGGAAAGAAGTACAGACAATTTCCAAAGCGGGTGAAGAGGTAGTACAGTCATGTCCATGACATTCCCAGACATATGACAGTGCCTCCTCATGGTGTAGCCTAGGTATATCAGGATTTCATTAACTTCATGTTGCATGTCATACCTAAGGCTGAGCGGTGTTTGGTTGTGGTGGATCCATGGCAATATACAGTAAGGTATGTGTCCTGGTTCATTAAGGTATCTCACCTACAATTACTGTCACCTATCGAGGGGGTTAAGGCACCACCCCGGGTGGGCTAATAAGGAGGTCATCATTGAGGAGGATCATGCCAGAGATATACCTAACTCACTGAGTATCATATGAGACTTTAACAACATAGTAGATCAGGGGTTACATGATGGTGAGACAGTCAATGACTTTCGTGGTTTCATGACGAGTTTTAAGGATACGAAGATCGCAACCACTACATATCATATATCCATGAGTCGACAAGTCAGGATGCATTAGTTTGATGTTTAGTTCATTTTGGACCTTTGGTTTTAAATAATAAATTTGTTTTGGATTTTTTTTTTTTAGCATCAAATCATTTCATTAAAAAGAAAAGAAGTACAAAAGAGAAAAGGGGGACATAACCAAAACCTTTTCAAAAAGTGACATATCTGAAGTTGGGCATACTTAACCTATTCCTATTGTACTCCCTCCTAACAAAGCCAGGGATGCTATCAAACCAAAACAAATCTAATAAAGGTAAACCAAAATTCGCAAGACTATCCGCACAAATATTTCCTTCCCTATAAATATGTGAGGCACAAAATCCCATCCTATGAGTAGTATGAATACAATTTTCCCACCTATTTCTTAGGCCATAAGGAACTACAGTGTTGACTTTGAAGGCAAGACACCAATTGAGAGTCAGACTCTAACCAAACATTAGAGAATCCCATTAAGGCAGCAATTTCAATAGCATTCATTGTTGCAATTAATTCAGCGTAAAGGGCATTAACATCGCCAAGAAATTGAGAGAAGCCACCTAAACAGACACCTTCAGAGTTCCTGAATATTCCACCAACTGCTGCTCTTGTAGGATTCTTGATAGAGGCACCATCAATGTTCACCTTCACCGAAGAATGCGTAGGAGGAGCCCAAATAACTTCTTTGATCAAGGAAGCCCTAGGAGGCTTGATATTTACTTTGCAAGCTTTCATGATTGTGAATTCAAACATATTTGAAGCAGCAATTTTAGTGGTAAGGTTCCCTGATAAAGAGACTTTGGAGATGATCAAGTTAATAGTTGTTCTCCAATCAATAATCTTATCCTGAAACCGAATGTTGTTCCTCCTATACCAGATGATATTTAATAAATTGATGATGCAAGCTTTTACTACTACCTTGCATTAAGGAGTCCAACTGTTATCTAAAATAGACCAAATATCTTCCGAAGAATTGAAGTGAAGAGGCTTATTGAGAAGAGATGCTAGCCAGGGCCACATTTTTAAAGCAAAGGAGCATTCAAAGAATAAATGCAAGGTGGTTTCCGCATAGGCATGGCAAGATGAGCACATTGAAGGAAGATTACACCCTCTAAGCACCAGATTATCATCAGTAGGGAGCTTGTTGTGCATGAGCCTCCAAGTCATCAAAGATTTTGAGGGAGGGGTATCTGGACTCCATCAATGTTTTGCCCAATAAATATTTTGGCCTGCACCGTACTTGAATAGAAAAGCCTCCTTAAGAGAAAGATCCCATATTGGACTGCTTTTCCAAACAAGTTTATCTTCTTTCGGATGTATGGGAAGAGTAATTTGCATGACAAGTTGATTCAAAGAGGGATAAGAATCCAGAACTGATTGAGGAACGTGCCATAATGAATTTTGAATATAATTAGAAACCCTAGTTGTTAAACTGCTATGAACAATATCTAGCAAATTAAGAATAGATGATACATGTTTATCAAGCCAGGTATCAAGCCAAATAGAAGAGAAGATATGATGAGAAATGATTTTCCTTCCCCTAAACACCTTACTTCTAAGAAGAATGGCCCAATATTCACTTGAATTTTTGAGATCCCAAAACATCTTCAATTTTGCTGCTTTGTTCACTGTATACAGAGACCTCAATCCCAAACCACCTTCTAAATAAGGTTTACAAACCTTGCTCCAAGAAACAACCACCGGCTTCCTTTTGGATATGTCTCCACTCCAGATGAAATTTCTGACACAAGCTTCAACTTCTTTTAACAAGGTATTGGGCCAAGAGTACAAAGATATTGTGTGCATCATCATTCCTTGAATCACAAACTTCATTATAGTCACCCTTCTAGCAATAGATAAAAGAGAGGCTTTCCAAGAACCAAGCTTAAACTTTATCTTATCTGCAATAGGCTGCAAATGAGATTTCTTTGGCTTCCCTTTTAAAATTGGAAATCCAAGATAGGAAAATGGTAGAGAACCTTTGTCATAACCTATAAGATCAGTTATCTGCTCCAGCCTTGCATTAGAAATAGAACCATAAAAAACAGTAGACTTGGAGGGATTGATAACTTGACCTGAAGCCGAAGCATAAGAGTTGAACAGATCCACGAGAGCCTTGATTGAAGATAACTTTCCTTTGCAAAAAAAATCATTATGTCATCAGCATAAAGAAAGTGAGAGGGCCCCTAAGCACTTCTAGTTCCTTTGATGAGATCAAGCTTGCCTTGATCCACGAGTTTAGAGATGTTCCTGCTTAAGACGTCCTCAACGATTCAAAGAAGAAGAGGAGATAGAGGATCTCCTTGTCTAACTCCTCTCTTGCAATTAAAGTAGCCATTCAATCTTCCATTGACATTAATAGATAAAGTGGATGAGTTAAGAATGGTACTGATCCAAGAACAAAATTTATCATTAAAACCAAAACTGCTTAAGACTTTGAGAAGAAACTTCCATTTTAAAGTGTCAAAAGCTTTAGAAATATCTACTTTGAAAGCTAGGTTTCCTGCAAAAGACTTGTTGTGAAGTTGGTTAATGAAGGAAAATCGATTCATAATCAGAATAAGCAGCGGATAAAAAAATTCGATTTTCTTTCCTTGGATAATTACGAATTACACATGAATCAGTGATTCGATTGTTACCTCGAAGTGTGAAATCTGAAAGCTGGAAACTGGAAGCACGATCACAGCAAAGCAAGCAGCAAGCAGCAAAGCCTCTAGCAAGTCCACACGAACAGTGCTCCTCCAAAACTCGGTGCTAGCCAATGAATTAGAAGTTTCAGAGAGTTAAGGGTTTCAAAAACGTGCAACCTCAAACTTCAGCACTAGGCTTCTATTTATAGAACTCTTAGTGTGCTCTGCAAGTTTAGAAGTCACTATTGGGCTTCTGTAAGACCAATAACGAGTTTAGTAATTCTGCTAACTAATTAGCGTTATTTACTAAACGCACCCCTTATATAAGTCATACTTATATATTTCTCTTTTGACTGTTCTTTGTGTGTGACCCTATAGGTTCTAGTCACGTTGGCAATAATATTAAATCTAATATTTAATACTATAAACAATGAGCGGTATCTAGCAACACATCATTGCTACCCAAGTGACAAGAATGTCAAGTGATCTGACGAAACATTTTTCCATGATAATACTTATGTATACGATTACTCCTTTGTCCTAATATCTTTATTGATCTCAATGCATAGATTTTGTCACCATTGTGTAGATCAATATTTATATTTCTTGATTCCAAAATATACTGAATAACGAATAAGTCCAATATCCTATATCGACTTAGTTCGGCATGGCCATGCAGTTTTACAGTCATATTTCATCAAGCGGCCTATAGATATATCTCCTGTTTATGAGGAGGGACAAATCCCATCTAGGACACTCATGCCCCTCAGCATGATTCATCAAGTACCCATCAACCAACGTTATGGTTATCCTTTTACAGACAACGTTAGAATGGCAACAAAGCACTTGAGTCCACATCTAGGGATCATAGTGGTTTCAGGTCAAAGAGCGATGTACACTATTATCATTGTGAGAATATCTTATGACAATCTCATAACTTACTATGTAGTATTCTCACGATGGGTCTATCCAGTATAAATATTACTCCTAACATTTATACCTATGTATAGACTTGATATCTCATATCTATGACCCATGAGATGCGGTCATCAGTCTTCATACATAATAGTCTCGACGCTTTATTATTATCCTAATTCATATTAAAGCTTGACTACGGATACATTTAAGAATAGCGTTCTTTATGATAATGTAATCTCATGATTAAGTCACACTTAATATATTATTACATGAACTATCTATTCTAAGGACTTTATTAACATTACTATACATATATAATAAAGAGTGCCATATATTATTTAATAATAAAAGTCATGATACATAAGATAAGTTTCACATAAATTATTGGCCTCTAGGGCTTATACCAACAGTTAATGGCTTCTGAAGCTACACATATATAATCTCTAATGTTTCTTCCTTGAATAAATCATCTCTGCTGAGTAGATATGATGTTCTTCATGATAGGAGCCAATCTATCTCCTAGAATTTTGGAAATAACCTTGAATTTGAAATTAGCAAGAGCTATTGGCCTGTACTGGGTAACCGACACTGCATCAGGGACTTTAGGAATGAGAACAATGGTGTTAGAGTTGAAATTAGGAAGCAAACAATCTTTAGTAAAAAATTCGAAGACAACATTGATCACATCATTCTTAACAATATCCCAATAGGTTTGATAAAATTTTGCACCAAACCCGTCAGGACCTGGGGCACTATCCTTTTTCAAAGAGCAGACAGCCTGAAAAATTTCTTGAGAAGTGGGAAGCATAGTAATCAAGTGATTAAAGTCATTAGATATTAACTTAGGAACAACTCCATCCATTAATTCACCAACCTGCAAATCCTGCACAAAAATGTTGGTTGAAAAAATATTTTGAAAGTGATTCGTGATGTGTGATGAGATTTGATCTGGTTCAGTAATCATGCTTTCCCCAACCATAATGGAATTGATAAGCTTAGAAGTGTGTTTGATTTTGGCTAGTCGATGGAAATATTTGGTATTTCTATCCCCTTGAGAGTGCCAAGATGAGTTGGATTTTTCTTTCCAGAATTCTTCTTCCTTCTCCAATGCCTTTTTCAAATGATATTTGAGCAATTTTTTTGTTGATCAAGCAAAGAGTTAGAAGCACTATTGGAATCTATGTCATCTTGAATGGATATTAATTTTTGCACAGCTTCTTTGATAAGAATGTTAGCATTACCAAAGATAGTCTTGTTCCAAATCTTAAGTTTTTGTTTCAGGATCTTCAACTTCTGATTAAGGATATACATAGGGCAGCCTATTACATTTGTGTTCCAGCTTTGTTGAATCAAATTTCTACACTCTTCATGAAGGCTCCACATACTTAGAAATTTAAATTGAGAGATAAATGAGGTTGGCACGGTTTCAAACTCCATCAACAAAGGGAAATGATCAGACTTAAGTTTGGTTAAGGTAGAAACATGTAAAGAAGAACACATATCCAACCAGGCTTGGTTACATATTTCCCTATCTAACCTTCTCTCTGTATACATGCGACCACCCTTACCATTGGACCAGGTAAACTGCACTCCTCTAGTTGGAAGATGGAAAAAGCAATTAGAATCATACCAATCAAAAAAATCATTCATAGGGGTCCTTGCTGGAGGAGTAGCGCCCCTGTGTTCATGGGATCCTAAGATGGTGTTGAAATCCCCAATAGAGCACCAGGGAAGATTATATTGGCTTTGGATATTTTCTAAGGTTTGCCATAAAAGTCTCCTATGTATGTAATTGGTAGAGGCGTATATGGCAGAGATACAATAGGTTATGTTGTTTTCTTGGATGGAAAAGGATAGTTATTGGTCAGTGATGGATAATATAACATGGTTAATGTGATTAAAGCATAAACACCAAAGGTTTGGATCTAAGGAGTTCCTATTATTTAGGGCAGAAAGTTTAAAATGCAGTCTGTAAAACCAATTTTTGGGAAATGTTCAAACAAAAGCCAGGGTTCAGAAATAATGATAATATGGGGTTTGTGCATCAAAAGTAAATTTTGGAGGGCTAACCTTGAAGGGGAGTTATCTAAACCCCTGATGTTCCAATATAAGCATTTCGTTTGAAAGGCTTAGTTGGAACCTTAGAACGAGTAAGGTATAAACTACTTGCCTTTGAATTATTAGCTTTCGGACTGTTTTTCTTAGATGACCTTCTTGTGACTAATTTGAAACCAGATGCATCCATGTTGACTTGATTTTCTTGTTGTATTTGCGCATCTATGTCTGCTTCATTTGCAAGCTTAGCTACCAAATCAGCTTCATGTTGCATAATCAACTTTGCATCTACCTCAGCTAGGTTTTCCTGTGATTGATTAAGAAAGTGCATATCATTTTGTAACCTTAAAGGCGAGTCTTGCTCCTGACTTTAGTCATGATCATCCGATGCATCATTATTCAACTGAGTGGCATCTATAAATTCGGATGCTTGTGAGCTGCCTTTATTTTCTTCACCATCAACTGGAATATCATCAATTCGGTCCAGAGCTACAACATGGGAGGTGATATTATTTCAATCAATTTCATCTTGTTGTGTCTCCTTCATTAGTTCTTCATTTTCTATCGCACCTACAGCTTGTTGTGATGTTTGTTTGCTAGGGTTTTCAATGTCTAATTCAATCACAGGAGTCTCTTTAGCAATCCATACATCATTATGTTTCTCTAAGGGACCCTTACCTTTATCTTTGAATGTTTTCTCAGATGGCTCGCCTTTGTTGTTTTCCTGATTCTTCCCATCATTACTGCTTTTACTAGCTTTCATGCCAACACTTACATCATGACCTACAGCCTTGCAAAAGTCACAGAAGTCAGGCACATTTTCATACTCCAACTCCACAAAGAATGCATATCCCTTCCATTCCACTAGAACCTCGTATCTCAGCTATTTACTCAAGTCAATATCTATCAATACTCTCGCAAAGTGACCAAAAGTCCTTTCAATTGCTGGTTTGCTCGTAATAGAATCTACACAAATAGGAGTGCCTACGCTACTTGCAATCGCAAAGATGATCCTTTTTCTCCAGTACTCCTATGATAAACCGTGAATCTTTAGCCAAACTTGTGCGGATGTATTTGTTTGTAGATTAGGGCTATAATCTTTGGTCCATGGAAATAGTTTCAATAATCCAGGATTCAAAATCCATGACCCAACTGATCTTACTCTTCTAGCATCTTAAATAGATGAGAAGACAAACTCATAGAACCCTTCTCCGATGGAGGTGACACCCCATGGAGCTAGGTTTTTCCAGACAGGCTTTAATTTTTCTTTTAGGGCAACAACAGTTAATGGAGAGGAGCCTTTCGGCCATATGATTCGAGCATGTAGATTGTTCTTGCATGCCTCCATACCCAAATCATATTCCTCACCAGGAATCAAAATCGAAAACTTGTCCCCCTTGATCGTAGGTTTAGGAAGCTGACTTGAGGGTGTATCGCATATGTTAGTTAGGGCTTGAGCAAAAGTCATATGAGCTTTGGGTAGGTTTTGGTAGGGTGGTTTTCTGGGGGCGATTGTAACATCATCAGCATCGTTGAGACATTTCCAATTGAGTAGTACCGGTTTGAAGGTGGATGGTGGCTGTTTAGGCATGGCGGTGGTTAAGGGAGGAGAAACCATTATGGAAGACGGTCAAGAGTGATTAAGTCGCCAGAGTAAATCTCATCGCAAGTTTTTTTCATTATTGTTTTGGATTATGCTAACATTCAGTTTCATGTAATTTAATGATTTGTTTTTAATTTATTTCTTTTGTTGGAAAGAATGACTTTATCGTATGAATGAATGGTTTTGATTTTATTTTGTTTTGTTTCTTTTATAAATGATTTGAAAGAAGGCGTAATGAATGTACAAAGGCGGAATGAATGATTGAATGGATGTATTTGGTGGAAAAAAATGGTACATATCAAAATTGGTGTTCTCCCCCTCAAAAAGAAAAAAAAAAAAAAAAAAAAAACTGGTGTTTTGCCTTACCCGAGTGCAACAGAGTAATTTTCTTTGAACATTGGAACTTTGAACTCAAGATTCTCTTGAAAGTTGCTCAATAGATAATTCATTTTCACTTCCGATAAGGTCGTAATTCATGATCGGTTGTTTTGGTGTGTGAAATTTGATCGGATGGTACCTCTCGATCGACTGTTTTTGTGTACAAAATCTGATTGGATCGTGACTCTCAATCTGCTTTTTCCAGCCAAGTGAGCAGTTTCGATGTGCCTATTGAGCAACCATCAATTTTCTTTGCTATGAATTTCAGTGAATCAGGCCATATTTTGTCAACCCAGATATAACTGTGGTTCTTACCCAGTTCTTAATGTTGATACTCTCCTAAGTAGCAAAGCATCACTAAGGTTTTTGGTTGAATGTTCCTATTCTCTCTTTTTTGAAATTGAAAATCATGAAGCACGACAGTTCATTCTTTAATTTCTTTGCATGTTAAATTTTTTTAAATGGAAAATATGATGTTAATTGATTTATTGTTGTTGCAGAATGCAGCATTAAGATAACTTACAAGACAATAGAAACAGTAGATAATGTTCTATGGATTTTGATAGTTTATCACAAAGTTTGTTTCGTCTCCTGATATTGGTTTCTTGAGGAGTAATGCTGGAAAATTAAACAAGGCAACTAAGGTCATTTTTCAACTTCTTAACGTGATGGATGTCGAACAAACAACCAAACAGCCATATGGCACTATAGTAACGGATCTCGTGACAATCAAATCAGTTGCAGCAGACATCATAGCCCCTAAACAATTCATATTGCCAGTTAAACATGACAAATATTTGGGACTTCCCACAACACTTGTAGCTGATGCATATAAGTTAGGACCAAGTATATGCTTCTGGTTTTGCTAATGATTTTGTTTTCAAGTTACAGTTGTAACTATGATCCTACTGCTAGTACCTTCAAGTTTTAAACAATGGAGATAGTGTTGATGGGGTTGTCACAGATTTCCCAGCTACAACATCAAAAGCCATTGGCGAGATTACAAATCTGAAATCTCCAACTTTTAGTTCATGATCTATTTCTAAAATGCCAAAACCACTCTTCTAACCTTTCTCACAATTTTGTTGTTTTTATTACAGGGTGCTTGCTTTGCACAGAACAGTATTTTGCCGAAAAAGGGTATAGATTACTACTAACCTCAAATTTTCTTGACATGAAAAAAAAAAAACAAGTCTACAACCTTATCGTTTCTTCTGCAGCAGGACCAACTTCAATCAGAACCAATAACGGAGCAAGCAATGTTTAGCAAGGCAGCAGCGATCTTGCATATCAGCAAGCTATAGCCTATAACTGATGGCACTGTCATCATAGATTTCTCACTTCAAATGGCAAAAGATGGAATTGCCTTCTGCGCGAATACCGCAGACTTAATAGCAGAAACCACTGCTGTGACTAAATTCATGTTACAAACTTCCAGTGTACCAGTATTTAACCCAAAAAGTGGAATTTTCTCCTGGACCTTACATGGACCGAGATTCAAACATTAAAACGTAAATACTTCCTTATAGAGCAATAGTTCATATTCAAATTACAAACTTTTAAGAGTTTGATAATAAACTCAAATGGTCAACCCGTTAGGCAACGACTTTCAAAGAATGCTGGTAAATAAGAACGGTTAATTTGTTATACTTCCTCAATTTTTGAAATTGGTCAAGACAAAGGCAGTTGTTGGCATTTTGATCAACATACATGTGAGCAACATCGCAAATTCCCTATAATACTTGTATTTGAAATTAAAAATTTCCTACAATGCTAAATGCTAACTCTATTTGCTTCACATAATGTTGCTAACCTTGTATCCAAGAAGGGTCTTGACATTGTAGGTGATGTCACCACTGCTTTGAGCAATCCTACCTTTGACAAGAAACCCACACAATAAGTCCTCGTCGATTCAGACGACACTTTTAAAGATATCCCATCTTACAAAAGGATGTTGTTCATTCAAGATTAAATAGTCGATATACCGGTACAAACAGTGGAAGAAATTAAGAAGAACGCAGAAGCAATGAATCTTCCCAAAAACTCTTATCAAAGAGCTGATTCCTTGTTGATAGGATTAACAAATGTTGTTACAGAGTTAAAAGATGCAAGCCTACAAGTATTTGTCCATACTCTCAAAAACGAATACATGTCATTGGTATTCCATTATATATCAGATCCTAATGTTGTTAATGCTACTTACATTGAAACTGCCAAGATATGGAATTGTGGCCGATTTTCCAGCCATTGCAAGCAAATTTATGAGTAAGTAATATCATTATGTTTACCTTACTTGTTTGATCAAAGCAACTATGATCTTCTGGCACATTGTACAAGTAACTATGACATTTTTCAAAAGCAATAGTTGAAACTTACCGTTTTACAATTTGCAGGAAGCCCATGTGGCGATATGAACCATGTGTCTGCCATCTTACCTCTACAGGTTAAAATCGTTGTTGATCCACCTACTTCTCCAAACACAATTATTGGTATGAAACAGAATGAATGCTTTTCTGTTTGGATTGAGATAATCTGAAATATTCATCAAAACCAATTGATACAAACAAATCCAGGCTAAACTAAATCTTAAAGGTTGTGCAAGAATTTCCATTCTACTCAGTTCAGTATAACAAATGCAAAAATTTACAGGACAAACAAGAAACTTAAAATCAGATTCAAGTGAACCACTAAAAATGTGTGATTCAAATATATATATATATATATATATATATATATATATATATACACACATACATACTATTTATCAAGCTACAATGAATCATGAGTCGTTTTTGTCATCATAATCTTATCTTAGCGAAAATGTTAAGCAATTAAAAAGGAATTTGACTATAATCCATACAACAAAGCAAATTCATTATTGTTACCATCCTAGTTGGAAAAACCACAGCTTAAATCTGCATCCTCCCTCAAAGGTTTGCGAGAACCACAATTCTTCCCGGTTTCTCATATTATGCAATAACATAATATGTAACTACACCTTCATGGTTAAGTGAAACTAAAAGCTGATCTAACAACAATACAAGGCAATCATTGTAAAAATGCTTAAAATTTCCATCACAAAGCTTTTATTTCCTGCGAAGTTCACACAACCAAATTAAGCATTGGTTATATATGTTTCTATGTCTAGCACATTAAATAAATGTGACTTTCAAATTGAAGTAGGAACATGATCAACACAAGTTTCACCACGAAACTAACATTATATTTTAGTTACAAAAAGTTTAGATGAATTTAACTTCAGAGCTCAGCATACACACAGATCACCTACTAAAGAGGTATACGCGCCCTGCAGAATGAAGTCAATTTCTTACCAACTGAGTCATTCTTTATTAGCCCCATGTCCTATGAAGCACAGATACGAACATGGACACCGGACACGGACATCGACATTGAGACGCCGACACAACTAATAATTTAAAAAAATCACATAATTCAGTGTAATTACAAATGTCGGTGTCATGTCGGACAAAATCCATGTCCGACACCAGGACACGTCTAATCTGAGGAGTGTCTGTGCTTCATAGGCCCCAACAAAAACGATATATAACAATGATAAACAAAAATCCTAAAATGGAAAATGTCAGAAAAGCTCGTATAAGTCAATCCAAACAGGCTCGTATGTAATTAACATAACAAATTTTCACCTAATCACAATTAACTTGAAACTACCTTAAACAGTTTCTAACAAATCTCTAACTATATATATCTTACAAGAACAAATATTAATGGAAAAAATATATATAATAATTAACACTTAGTTGATTAGACGATATATGGAACGAGGGAGAGAAAATTGAATGAATAAAATTCAAAAACAAATTCACATCTTTCATTCCATATAACTCTACCCAACATCGCATTAAGATAATTCCAAAAACAAGAACATGGTTAATTCAATCCAATTCAGAGGCTCAGATTTGGAACAAAGATGGATCGATCGTTGAAAAGAAGCGCCGCCATGAATGATTGCAATTGGATAAATTCCGATCCAAAGAGTGCCATGCCACCGGCGGCGAGAGTTCTTCGACGGCGATCGATCCATCCCGATTCACACTCCGAAACTATCGTCATCATTGCCTCGTGAGAGAGAAAAAGAGGATCAAAGAAGAAAGAAGAAAAAAAAGAAAAAAACACATAGATAAGAACAATTTGGATTCATATAGTGGTCAAAAGAGGGGGAGTGTGTTAATATAAAATACGGGGGTGCGAACAGCATTATCATCAAACTAATCTACGTCTTTGTTAAAAATTTCTCCAATTAAGAAATTTTTTACTAAAACATATTAGAATCCTGCTCTCCCCCTGCAAAATACACTCCCACCGTATAGAAATGACGATTTTACCCTTGCGCGTGTTAACTCACGCACGTGTAAAAGTGTGCGCTAGTTAACATGCGCTCCGTGACTTAAGTCACGCATGTGTTAAACATTGTGTGACTTAAGCCAGACACTGCGCAAGGTGAGTTGACTTGCGTAGTGTCTGTGCAGCAGATGTAACTTGCGCAAGTTAAGTCACGCAGCGTGACTTAACTTGCGCAAAAATAAAACTCCCCTAAAAAAAGTAAAAGAAAAAACTAATTAGAAAATATTTTTAAAAACTGCATTAGCAATAATAAAATTAGTTTAACTTCGGTTACAATTTAGATCAATAAATATTATCTTCTTTTTTGGTTTTTTTTGTCAAGTAATCTATAGTGGTTAGAGTTTACATATTTTAAATATGAAGAAGTTCAGTGTCTGAGGTACGAACTCTGAACCCTGCATATAATATGTAATATCCCTGCTGAACTAAGCTCACAAAATAATCAATAAATATTTTCTTATTTATCATATTAGAACAATTAATGAATATCGTTTTGTTTTGCATAATAGTTCATCAACAATCTTTTTAGAAAGATAAAAAAAATCAATTGTATTAGAAATTAATATTTATTACGCATGTTAACTAACGCACGTATAAAACTGTGCGTTAGTTAACATGCGCTGCGTGACTTAAGTCACGCATGTGTTAACGCTTCGTGACTTAAGTCAGACACTGCGCAAGTTAACTCACGCACAGATTTAACACTGTGCAGGTTAACTTGCGCAGTGTCTGTGCAGCAGATATAACATGCGCAAGTTAAGTCACGCTGCATGACTTAACTTGCGCAGGGGCATTTTGATCATTTTGGCTAGGCGCGAGTGTATTTTGCTGGGTGAAGAGTGGCAACATACTACTAGTAAAAATTATGAATAGAGTTGAGGACTAATCTAAACATAACTTACAAAGATAAAGAATAAATTTGATGGTTTGCTCGAAATACATTCGTATCACATATTGAAAAAAGAAAAAAAAAATAGACAAACAAATTTGTTTATTGTATTTCATTGTATATATTTTTTATTATATCTTTTGTAAAATGTATACTTTAATATAAATCAATTTATGTGTTTTAAAATGAAAATTTGAAAACAAAAAATAGAGAATTAAAGGAAAACTTGTAGCAGAAAAATATTCAATTAAAAGATAGTTAATTTTCAAATTTTCTATAATTTTGACGTAAATTTTTATTTAAGTTTAAATTTGAAATAAACTAGTTGGTAAGAATATTTTGTCTAAAAAAATATCCGATCAAGAACAATATTAAACTAACTTTAATTAAAACCACAAAAAAAAAAAAAAAACTTTGATTAATATCAACCATATCTAACAATAATCTTCTCTTAGACTTCATTCATAAAGATTAAAATGAGACTTTTAGTTTCTCTAATCATGAGAGTATTGGTTTAAAGGTTGATTATCCCACGAGTTTTTTTTTTTTGGGTACAAATTATCCCATAAGTTATTTTGGAGTAAAATGAACAAAATGATAGTATGTAAGTATGCTAGATTGACTAAATAACAAACAAACAACATTTTGTTTATGATGTAATAGCTCACCAATAGTTGGAGGTTGGTAGATATCTATTACTTTTAATCTGAATAGTTGTGTGTTGAATGGTTCAGAAAGTAAGAATAGATCGAAGAAATCAACCACTTGATCGTTTTTTACGAGAGTAGTAGTAGCAAATTCATTATCCTAGCTTGCAACTTTTCTCTAACTATGTGACATATTATCCCGAAGTGTTTGGTTTTTTCATGGAATAGTGGATCTTCCACTATGTCAACGCAATTTGATTTTCATAATAAAAATTAATTTGGAAATCTTTGACCAATACAATAACCATTGCAACTCCAATGTAGCAGCTTCTAAGGCACAATATTTTGTCTCTAATGATAATTTGGACATTGTAACTTGCTTTTTTATCCTTCATGATATTAGTGACTTGTCAAGAAAGAAACATTGACCAGATATTGATTATCTAGTATCTATGCATTTTGCCCAGTCAGCATCTAAGAAACCTATAAGATGAATAGGAGAGCTCAAGGGAAAGAACAAGCCATAACTTGGGAAACTCTTGAGATATTTCAACACTCTTAATGCAGCAGTATGATTAGCTTGTGTAGGATTGGACATAAACTAACTCGATTGTCGAGTAATGTAAGCGACATCTGATATGGTTAGGTTGAGGTGTATAAGCCTACCACCTAAACTTATGTAAGATGGAATGCCATCATATGTGATGACTAAATTTGGCAAGTACACCAAATTGTTTTAAGTGATAAAGTAGTAAGTAAAATCATCTCCAATGAGATTGTCGTTTCAACTAGGCAACTAGCTAAATGTTGACATGTCATCTTATGCTATTTTTAGTATATTGTTCAGTCATTTTTATTTAGTTTTGATCCACGTTAGAGAAATTTTAGAACAACTTCCTATGATTTTTGAGACATTTTGTAATGTTTTCATTTCGAATCATGTAATTCTAGTTTTCTCAAAACCAAACAGTTTTAGGGTGTTTTGATGAAATTTAAGGCAAAATCATACAAATCGGCAAAACAAAAGCATCTCGTGAAGATTTGGGAAGACATATTTAAATTACAATTTTATTGATTATGATCATCTTGATATTTAACTTATGCATTTGAGTGTCATTAATTAGCCACATGTTAAATCATACAAGTATTACATCATAATCATAAAAGCACGAGATGTACATTCAAGAATGCAAGGCAAGAAATTGATCTCCAAGTCCAAATAGGACATTCTCATGCACAAGAACTTCGTGCAAGATATTCACGTACAGATCAAAGTATAGTATGTCAGGGACAAAAAAAACATCTTAAATGTGAATCAAAGTCTTCGAATGTTTCATTTAAAGGATTCAGTTTTTGTTTAAAGAAGAACTTTCTATGGTGAAAGACATTCAACACTTGAGGGTGAACAAGCATATGAACCAAAAGGAATTTATTAATATCGAGTGTTATTTTTAACCAATGGGAGGACAGCAAAACATGAGAAAGAAAGGTGAAAGTGGCCTACAATTTCGGTAAAGATTTTGTTAACATATCCAACTTTTTGTCCCATCACTACAAGACAAAGGCACTGCAAAAAAGTTTACATTGTGTGAAATGCTTCAGCTTCAGAAGAAATCGTTCTCTTAAGAATGAGAACAGTTTGATACAAACCAAAATTTTTACACGTTAAAGACTCTCTCCAAGCAAGAACTCAACAAATTTCTAAGAGCACACATACAACTTCAAAATCCTCTCAAGGCATAACAAAAGCTCTCTTGACAAATTGTACTCAAAATATCAAATACAAAGCTTAAGCAAGCTCTATATTTCTTTTAGCTTTCAAGCAAGATCGATACATACACTTTAAAAGCATTAAAGCAATTGTAAAAGTCTCTCATTCATAGAGAGATAGAAGTTTATAAAAGCTTGTTCATAAAAATGAGTGGGTGAACCCAAAGTGGTGAAAAAGAAGATTGTTTGCAAAAGATCTAAGGTGGTCTTAGAAAAGAAGGAGTTATGATTAACTTATAACTCAACTAACTAGCGGAAAACTTCACAGTTTTGTGGGGAATGAAGTAACCCACATTTAAGTATAAAATTTGAACCCGCCCCCGCTCAGACCCGGCCGCCTCCGCCCTACATTTGACGGGGAAAAACCGATTTGATTGGATGTGGGTGTGGGGAAAACTCGTTGCTTTAGTACGGGGCGGGATCGGGGATGGTGAAACTCGCCCCGCCCCCACCCCCGCCCCGTTTGTTTTAAATTACTTTTTAACCCTTATATTTGGTAATCATATTACTCTTATGCCCTTCTTTTGTTTTAATAATTTTGCAACTAAGCAGGTTTTTCCACTGTGACATTATGATCTTTAGAAGATGTTCTGAGCTATGATAATTTTATAAGCTTTTGTTATTAGATATTTTTTGTTGCTGTGAAAAAAAAATTGTGTTTATTTTACTACAGTTGCGGGTCTGGGAAACCCGTCCCCGCTGAGGGCAGGTTTAGGTGTGAATTTTCTATCCCCGATGAGTTTAGGGACGGTGGCGGGGTTGGGTACAATGAAGCGGAGGCGGAGCGGGTATGCTAAAACCCGCCCACGACCTGCCCCGTTGCTATGTAGACCCACATTTGGTGAACTAACTAACTAATCAATTCCAAGTTATACTTGAGAGGTTATTTAAATCTTTTATACGGTAAGATGTTGTCTGCTTCTATTTTTATCATTGTGTTTGTGTATAATTTGATCTAACGACCTTCGTTTAGCAAAGGAAAAAAATGAATGAGAAGACAAAAAAAATATCACAACATTGATTTTTTTTCTTCGACCAATAACAAGGTATATTTTTTTTTTTGAAAGAATAGTAAGGTATATATTTGAATGTATATTAACTGGAATTTAAATTTATTGAATTTAACGAAAATTATCAAGTTTCCATGTCAGCAGAATTCAAGCGGAAACTATGTGGCATGAAATTAATTAATTTTTAATGACAAATGTTAATATGTTAATTACGGTACATTCTCAGGGCTCAATCAAGTTCCTCACCGGTGAAGCACGAAAAATAAACCATCAAATTTAATCAATGTCTCAAATTCATCAAAAATAGAAGTAAGATCATCTACACATTCTCACATAATATTGTCCTTGGGACAAAATCCATTAATTAAGAAGTTTTTGATTCAAAGACCCTAATCAATTCTTTAACTCTCGTTCTATAATTCTTCATGATAGAGAGAGAGAGAGCAATTCATAAGATTAAATAGATTATGATAGTGGCTATTCAAACTTCAGAACATGGGACGTTTAAGAATAACAATAGTGTTATGTTAATATAATTGTTGTGAAAATTACGATTCAACGGTTCGAAAATCACACCAATGAAAACAAAGATGTGTGGAGCAAAAGGTTGTGGTAATCCTAGGTCTAAGTGCCTTCAAGCAACAACAACAAAAAAAAACAGACATAAAATCTAAGTGTAGAGCTTAAAACAATGACACTAACAAACATGAAGATAAGAAAGTTTAAGGAAAACAAACACACACAAAATGGTAACCCAGTTCAGTCAATATGACCTAATATGGGGGAGAGAGCAGCTCTCCAATCCACTATGATAAGATGTTACAAAAGGTTACAAGAAATCAGCCTTCAATCCTAATCTCCACCCTTTGTCTTGACCCACCTCACTCATATGAACTTACAAGAGATTACACTAGAGGAAGCTTATGATCCTTCCAATGATGTAATCTCACTACCCAAGGTGATTACAATGTTTATCCCAACCCAAGAGACTACTCCTACAAAGGTAATCAACCCTCAAGTTCCCCCCTTTGTGAACCCTAGACCTCTTGCTTCAGCTCTCTTTCAAAGAATGCAGAAACCACTTAAATACTTAACACATAAGTGTCAAATCGCGCCACGATTTTCACCACCGTGCCACGATTTTCCTTTTCCAGCCGTTGTGAACAGTCACTTTCAAAACAACTTGCTCAAGAAGTTGTCTAATCGTGTCACGGTTTCCCTTTGCTAGAAACCACCCGTTCTGCCAACGAAATCGCGTTGCGGCTCTCCAAAATCGTACCACGATTTTATGCATTCCCAGAATCACAATTATAAGGCAATATACAACATTCTCCACCTTGACTTCTAATTGGTGATGATGCTAGTTTAACCATCAACCATCATGCTGCTCTCTCCAAAAAGGAATTACTCTTCAACAAACTTGATCAAGTCCAAGCAATGCTTGAACCATGATCTAGGTAATGACTTGGTAAACACATCCGCCGGATTCTCTTCCGATGCCACTTTTTCCACCACAATCACTTTTGATTCAATCATGTCTCTTACAAAGTGCAGGTGAATGTCAATGTGCTTTGTCCTTTCATGATACACTTGATGATTTGCCAAGTGAGTCGCGCTTTGGCTATCACAATGTATCTTCACACATTCTTGAGTAATTCCTAACTCACCAATCATCCCTTTCAGCCACATGGCCTCTTTCACCCCTTCAACAAGGGCAATGTATTCCGCTTGAGTTGTAAATAATGCCACCACGGATTGTTGATTTGCCTTCTAACTAACAGTCGTGCCATAGAGAGTAAACACAAAACCTGATAGGGACTTTCTAGTGTCTACATTTCCCGCATAATCTGAATCCACATACCCCTCCAAAGCTTCTTTTCCTTGAGTTGCTCTTGTGTACTTCAAACTGCCCTTCAAAGACCCATTCAAATACCTCAACACCCACTTCAAAGCTTGCCAATGCACAATACCCGGATTTGCCATAAACAGACTCACAATGCTAACCGCATAAGCTAAGTCCGGTCTACTACAAACCATTCCATACATGATGCTTCCAACCCCACTAGCATAGGGAGTACTAACCATCGCTTGTTTCTCATCCTCGGATTGAGGACATTGTTTTATGGACAACTTCGTGTGGTGACCCAATGGAGTGCTCACAATTTTAGAGTTAGTCATTCTAAAACGCTCCACCACCTTCTTCAAGTAACTAAGTTGAGATAAGAAAAGTTCACCTTTGTCACGATTCCTCAAGATATCAATTCCAAGAACTCGCTTTGCCGGACCAAGATCTTTCATCTCAAATTCTTCATTTAACTTTTCTTTGAGCCTCATAATCTCATCCTTGCTAGAACTTGCCATCAAGATATCATCCACATATAGAAGAATATAGAGAATGACTTTCTCACCATTCTTCAACATGTACACACATGAATCATACCCGCTTCTCACAAACCCGATCTTCAAAAGAAATTCATCAAACCGACGATACCATTGCCTAGGGCTTTGCTTCAACCCATACACAAATTTCTTCAAAAAAAATACCTTAGACTTGTCCTCCACAAAACCTTCCGGTTGCTCCATGTAGATTGTCTCTTCAAGGTCACCATGTAAGAAAGTGGTCTTTACATCCATTTGTTTCAACTCAAGATTGAAATAATTCACAATAGCCATGAGAATCCTTATGGAAAAATGTTTCACCACCGGTGAGAAGATCTCATTGTAGTCAATCCCCTCCACTTGAGTGAAACCCTTTGCCACAAGTCTTGCTTTGTACCTAGGACCCTCAACTCCCGGAATACCTTCCTTTTTCTTGAAGATCCACTTGCATCCAACTACCCTTTGGTGTTTAGGTAGCTTCACAAGTTTCCAAGTTTGGTTCTTCTCCAATGAATCCATTTCTTCATCCACCGCCTTCAACCAATACTTGCTTTCTTTGCTCTCAAGTGCCTCCTTGAAATTTCTAGGCTCCGAGTCTTGCACACCTTCAGCCGCATTTAAAGCAAAACACACCAAGTCCGCATAACCATATCTACTAGGTGTCGTAATGGTCCTCCTTTCTCTATCTCTAGCCAAAAGATAATCAGGATCCACTACCGGTTGAGTTCCACTTGGCTCCGATGTTGAATCTTCATCTTCCACATCGTCTTCTTCTTCTCTTGGAAGCTCCACCTCAAACTGAGTTTCCTCCACCCTTGTTTCCGGTACTAAAGTCTCTAGGTCTTTACACTTCATCCCCATACGAATCTCATCAAAGGTAACATCCCTACTAATCAAGACTTTTGATCCTCCACCAGATTCCAATTTCCACAACTTGTAGCCCTTCACACCTTCCGGATAACCAATGAAGACACATTTCAAAGCTCTAGGCTCAAGCTTGTCTTGCTTGATATGCACATATGCCAAAGCTCCGAAAACCTTCAAAGTTGAGTAGTTTGTCGGTTTCCCACTCTATACTTCCATAGGTGTCTTGAAGTCGATCGTCGTTGATGGACATCTGTTGATCAAATAAGCTGCAGTCGTCACTGCTTCACCCCAGAAACTCTTAGGTAACCCAGCTCCTAGTATCATACACCTCACACGCTCCAAAAGAGTTCTATTCATGCGTTCAACAAGACCATTTTGTTACGGTGTTCTCGGTACGGTCCTATGCCTCTTGATTCCTTTTAACCTGCAAAACTCATTAAACTGCTCTGAAACAAACTCCAGGCCATTGTCAGTTCTTAAACCTTTTAGTTTAGTTCTCATTTGATTTTCTATGAGAATGTGTCATTCCTTAAACTTTTCAAAGGTGTCACTTTTGTTTTTCAAAACAAAGACCCACACTTTCCTAGAATAATCATCGATAATGTAAAGAAAATATGATTCTCCCCCATGAGTAAGAGTCTTGGAAGAACCCCAAAGGTCCGAATGTACATACTCAAAAGGTCTACTAGAATTATGCATGCCACTACCAAACTTAACTCTATGTTGTTTTCCTAGTATGCATTGTTCACAAAATTCTAGCTTATCCAATTTCTCTTTACCTAGCAAACCTTGTTTGGCTAGTTCAACTAAACCTATTTCACTAACATGCCACAATTCAGAATTATTATGATGTACTACACTAGCTACCGATGCATTACCAGTTACTATGGAACCATCTAAAATGTATAAACCTTTCATTTTAGACCCCTTAACCGTAATCAATGCACCATGCGAAATTTTACAAACCCCATGCTCAATTCTAGTGCAATAACCTAGACTATCAAACATGCTTATGGAAATTAAATTTCGCTTGAGTTCGGGAACATACCTCACCTCCTTTAAAAGGAATTCACGACCATCAAACATCTTTAGACAGATGTTTCCCATACCTTGGACTTTGCACGCTTTGTCATTTCTGAGTCGAACAATTCCTCCTTCTTTTAGAGTCAAAGTCTCAAAATATTCCTTTCTAGGACACATGTGATAAGAGCATCCCGAGTCCAAAACCCAGCTCTTCTCCGGTTCCCAACTTGTGACCGCTAGTGCACCTGCACTTTCATAACCATCTTCATCGGACGCCACCGCAATTTGAACGAAAGAACTACCATTGCCCTCCTTATCCGGACAATCCTTCTTGAAGTGACCTTGTTTGTGACAAAGAAAGCACTTGTACTTTGACTTGTCAAAAAACTTAGACCTTGACTTTCCCTTGCCTTTTCTTCTATGCTTATTTCTCCCTCTTGAAACATTCAAGCCTTCACCGCTATCATCAACCTTCAAGTCCTTGAACTTGGTCAATTCCTTGGTTTTCAAAGCCGCTTAGACTTCCTCCAAAGTAGTGGTGCCCTCCTTACCATAAAGGATGGTATCCTTAAAATGCTCAAAAGACTTTGGTAATGAACAAAGTAACATCAAAGCCTTGTCCTCATCCTCCACATTAACTTCAATGTTGGCCAAATCATCAAGAATCTTGTTAGATTCCGCCAATTACTCCGAGATCAATTTAGACTCCATCATCTTGAATGAACAGAGTTGTTGCTTCAAGAGTTGCCTATGAGCCAACGATTTCGTCATCTACAATGACTCCATCTTAGCCCACATCAATGACGCGGTTGGTTCCCTCGCGACATCCCTTAAAACCTTATCTCCGAGACATAAAACAATGGCACTCTTTGCCTTGTCTATCATCTCACGCTTCTCCGCTTGTGTCAAATGTGTCGGCATCGCCACCTCACCCTTCAATGCTTCTACACACTTTTGTTGTGTCAAAACCTCTTGCATCTTAACCTTCCATAACCTGAAGTCATTACTTTCGGTGAACTTCTCGATGTCCCACTTAGAACCCATGATACCAACTATACCACTTCACGCCTTAGCCCCACGGTGGGCGTCAATTGTTGTGAAAATCACGATTCAACGGTTCGAAAATCACACCAATGAAAACAAAGATGTGTGGAGCAAAATGTAGTGGTAATCCTAGGTCTAAGTGTCTTCAAGCAACAACAACAAAAAAAACAGACATAAAATCTAAGTGTAGAGCTTAAAACAATGACACTAACAAACATGAAGATAAGAAAGTTTAAGGAAAACAAGCACACACAAAATGGTAACCCAGTTCAGTCAATATGACCTAATATGGGGGAGAGAGCAGCTCTCCAATCCACTATGATAAGATGTTACAAAAGGTTACAAGAAATCAGCCTTCAATCCTAATCTCCACCCTTTGTCTTGACCCACCTCACTCATATGAACTTACAAGAGATTACACTAGAGGAAGCTTATGATCCTTCCAATGATGTAATCTCACTACCCAAGGTGATTACAATGTTTATCCCAACCCAAGAGACTATTCCTACAAAGGTAATCAACCCTCAAGTTCCCCCCCTTTGTGAACCCTAGACCTCTTGCTTCAGCTCTCTTTCAAAGAATGCAGAAACCACTTAAATACTTAACACATAAGTGTCAAATCGCGCCACGATTTTCACCACCGTGCCACGATTTTCCTTTTCCAGCCGTTGTGAACAGTCACTTTCAAAAAAACTTGCTCAAGAAGTTGTCTAATCGTGTCACGATTTCCCTTTGCTAGAAACCACCCGTTCTGCCAACGAAATCGCGTTGCGGCTCTCCAAAATCGTACCACGATTTTGTGCATTCCCAGAATCACAATTATAAGGCAATATACAACAATAATGATGGTCAAGGACTTTGCTACTATGTTATGGAAAATAAAATTTATGAGTCCAATTGGTTTCGGAGAATTTTCATCAGGCAGCAACACTTGATAAACATACTTTACAATACTGGAACAACAAAAAAAACAATGTTTGACGGTTACATATATTGGATCTAAAAATTTGTGAAATTTAGATCTAAAATCCCTCAAACTCCTATAGATGATGATGATGATAAATGTTAGACAAATTGATGATCCTGATGTTTCAATGCATCAGTTGCACTTGTGTGTGTTTGGTGATGATGATAGGAGAAAAAAATTGTGTGTCATAACATGCAAATGTTCTTGGTTTTGTTTTTAATGAATCTCAATCATTGATTAAATCTAACGGTTTATTTTCTGTGCTCCATCGGTGAGGGACTTAATTGAACCCTCACCTTAAAATTTACTGTTAATTCCTAAGTTAGTTTTTGTTTCTGTCACGATTTGAACTCTGAACCTACAACTCCTTAATTTTTATTTTTAAGTTTAAACAAGTTGAACTATCCAATTCCACCACATAGGATTAAATTTGATATTTATTACAATGATTTAAAGAATACATACACAAATAGTGTAAACCCATCGTTACACGGTCATTCAATAAAAAAAATCATATTTCTGGTCACATTATATTAATTTAGTTTAAATAACAGTCTATATTTTCCGTAAGAAACAATACTCCCTCCGTTTAAAAATACATATGTCAATGCACAATTTTGACCGTTAATATCTTTAATTATTTAAAATAAAAAATTATAAAAATTTAATATTTTGAAAATATTTGTCGAGACAAATCAAACAACATCTTACATGATAATATTTGTATTTATACATTAGTTAAAAAGTATGGTCAAAGTAAGTCAAGTGAATAGTGCACATTGCAAAAATTGGACATGTATTTTGAAACGGAAGGAGTATAACATATGAAAAAAATGAGTGTAACTTTTTTTTTTGATTATCAACTTAATATGTTTTTTTTTTGACAAGATCATATATATTTTATCTTAAAACTCTCTAAAGAAAAAACTTATTTATATATATTTTTGTTCTTTTTGAAAAAATTATAACAAACATACCCATTATTGATTATAGATATGCGAGAATCGGCTCGATAAATTCGTACCTACAATTGCGTATAGATGATACCTCACACCAAAGATTATAGATATGCAAGAACCAATCAAATTTAAATGTAAAGCAAATTGAAAACAATTAAATAAAAGTAAATTAATATAATAATACTTTTATTATTATTTCTATAATGTCGCCTACAAAAGCCAGTATAAGTTCATAGTATATCTATACAAAATATCACATAGACACCCAAGTCTTATTTTACACAGAGAAATAGAAAAAAAGTAGATAGAAAAGAGGAAAGTAATGATATAATAGATCGACGATTCAGAAAGATAGAGAAAATGAAAGATGTTAAATGAATGTTGATTTTTGTAGGGTGTTCAAATATCATCGGTGTTTATGTCTTCACGTTAGTGCGACAACAACAACTATCTTCTTTTACACAATCGCCACCTCTTGCAAAGCCTTGTGCGATGCACATTTTATGGCAGACTCCTTGTCCTCCGTTTCCACATTTTGTTTCTTTTGCTCCACAACTATATCCTGGAGGATCTTGAATTGCTGCAATCAAAGGGAGGGCATGTTTCATTAAAAAATTTACAATTTCATACAATAGATCGCTAGTATATGGTTTTAACAAAAATAAATAAATCATCATTGATCGTAGAAATAGATGTGACCTACACCTTTACTGTTTTGCAAAACCAAGAAGAAATTAATAGAGTAAAATATGCATGTCATAGTAAAAAAAATTTAATTTGTTTCCTAAGAAAATTAATCGATGAAACAATATCAATTTCCATGTTGATTTGGTAAATTTTATTTCGAAAAGAAAGGTAAAAATATAAAGCAAACATTATTTCATTACCTGCTGCAACCGAAACTAAAGCAATGCAAACAATGCAGAAAAGAAAAAGCTGGTTATAACGAGAAGCCATTGTATACAATTTCACCTTATATTTTCTTTTTTCAAGATCAATGACTTACATGTTCATTATATGGTTGAAGAGAGATGCTATTTATAGCAAAACTCATTATAACCAACTGGTTACAAATGAATTAAGAACACTGGATTTAAAACTTAGCGGAAAATATGGCTAGTGGAAATAAAAATAAACAGAAGCCCTAGAATTAGATTTTCCTATCGTGATGCTTTCGTGATATTTTTATAGCTTAATATAGGCATTTTTATTTTATGAAACTTCCGTTCATAAACATAAGATCTTTTTACAAAATTATAGTGTTTTTTTTTATAAGTTCGTCTTCAAAAAAACAAGGTTCAATAATTATTTTTCATAAAATTACCATAATTGAATGAAGAGAAAGAAAAGATAACTAATTTCTCTTTTTTAATAATTGAAAGATGATTTTGAAAAGAGAATGTATATTATTGACAAATATAATCCAAAAACAATTTTTCTTTGAATGAAGGATACACGTTTGATCCTTATTGTTCGTGGTCAAAATAATTGTTATTTTATAAATGTAGTACAAGGTTGTTAGCCATTGGTCATTCTTAAGGACCTCTGAATTATCAATAGCATATAACAATGTATGAACTCACCCCTTAGATCAATAGACTTTTTCATTTCTCAAACTAGTTTCTTTTACCTTTTTTTCTCTTTTACATAAATAAAAAAAATTTCACGCCTCTTTGATCAATAACTTAAAGCTCGTTACATATAAACCTGCCAGCTAAAAACTCCCCTTTAAGGATTTAACTTGTATGCTTAATTTCTCATTTAAACGTGTAACCAAAAAAATACAGCATGGCTTCTTCTAGAAAAAAATCCTAATGACAATAACAATCCGAATGAGGATGAACAATACTCGAGTTTGCCTCTTGTTGTTTATCCAGCTCCTTGAGGGGAAATACCTTCAAATCCTATCATCAGTTAAGTTGAGATTAGTTTTATGGCAAGTCCTTCATCCTATCCTATAGGGAAAATGCTAGAGTAAATCCATATGGATTACCACTAGGATATGAATCCTTCAATTACTAACACCATAGCCCAAACCCTCTAAAAACAAATGGATGATAGTAATCATAAAATGATGAATATGATCATCAATCAAATGCCACTGATTTTAATCCCATGATTTAAAATACTAACGTCTCTTATCAGGCATTAACCAAACAAATGGGACAAATAACAAAAGTGTTTGGAGCGTCTGATGAATGTAACATTAACCAACCCATAAATCCACCAAAGGTTGATGAAGAAAACCATTAAGAGAATTCAAATGCACCAATTCTTTAAGTTTCAAGGATAGATCCTCATAATATGGCCATTTTCAAATCAGGATTGTTATCCTAAAAAAGTCAAAGGTAACATATAGGTTTTTCTAATGCCACTCAAAAAACATATGCTTTCGATGTAAACAAGTTTGATTAGATTATTTATATTCTTTTCAAAGATCAACAAATATTTTTAGTGATGATCATAAAATTCCTCCCCTCGAACAAGTTCAAGGAAGAAAATATTGCAAATTTCATAATACTTTCGACCACACTAATTCTTGTCGTCATTTCAAGGATACAATACAAAGAGAAATCAAGAATGCAAACTACATATGATATGTATGAACTTTGAACAAATCCATGATTCATTCTTGATTGAGTATAGAGATGCAATAAATGCATTAATTAAAACTTAATTTTAAACATGTTCAAGATCCTACACAAAATATTTTGTTTCTTGATATTGTTGATAGATTCTTATTCTAATTATAAAAACCAACGACAACAATAACATATACATTTTCTATAGTTCTGCTCAAACCTATAGTTCACATGAAATCTAACAAAAAATTTACTCTAGTTTGATTTCCCCTTTTTGTCATGGAAGGTTTATAAAATAATACAAAGTTTGTAAAACAAGAACAAGTTATAATAATTGGTAAGTTCTTTTGTTTTGCCTCTTTACTAAGATTTCTTAAGAGACACACAACACTTTGATGTACTTAAGAGAGATTTACTTATATAAGTGTTTAAAAAGACTAACACAAGACACTCAAGCACTTAAGAGACATTTAATAAAGATTTTAATTTTAGGAAGGTTTTTTATTTCTCCATCAACTCTATAAACTAGCTCTAATTATCTTTCTCTTTTTGCATTAAAATTATTTGTTGTTCATTGTGTGTAAATATAATGTGAATAAACATTATAAAATCCATATGAAATCTATGAACTTTGAACAATTACATGTTCCATCCTTAATTTCGCCTACAAATGCATTGAATCAATGGAAACTTACTTTTTAACTTCTTCAATATTCAACACTAAATATTCTATTTGTTGATATTGTTGATATATTCTTATTAAGATTATAAAAATCAAGGACAACACTAATAAATATAGTGGCTATATCTTTGCTATAGCCTAGAGTTCAAATGAAATCCAACAAAACTTTCTCTCTTTTGTGATTCCCACTTTATGTCATTGGGTCCGTTTGATGGTCAGGATAGGATAGAGACATGATATGATATAAAGCTGGATAGAGATGAGATATGATAAGAACATGATAAATATTAATCACATCATGTGTTTGATGCGGACATGATAACAAACATGATATCATTATAATTAAATGAAAAAATTGCTTTCATAATTAATTAAATATTATAAAAATGGCATGTTAATAATTATAATAGAAAAATACATGCTACCATTATTTTTAAAATGGCAATATTCTAAAAACGGCAGAATATCAAGATAATAAATAAGGAATGATCTTCTAATCCCATCAGGATAATTTTTAAACCAGCCTATACTCAGGATATAAATTACAAAGGAAAGTTAGGATAGGATAGGAAAATGGTTTATTTTATCCTATCCCATTGGTGCATCAAACATGAGATTTAAGTAGGATATGATTAATGTATCATATCCTGTCTCCCTATCATGACCATCAAACGGACCCTAAAGGTTAGAAAATCATGGAAAATGTGTATAATAAGAATGAATTCTTGTGAGTTGTAACTTTATTTATGTGACCTCGTTACTAAGGGTCATAAAAAGATAAACACAACACTTTGATGTATTTAAGAGAGATTTAATTATAAATATTTTATATGACCTCTCTACTATACGTGCAAAAAGGATAAACACAACACATTGATGTACTTAAGAGATATCTAATAATTATTATGAATTCGGGAAGATTTTTTACATCTTCATCAAATCTTAAACTATTTAAGGTGAAAATGGGATTTATGAATCATAAATTGATAAAACCACATTCTATCTCTTACATGCAAAAGGAAGAAAGAATGGCTAAAATTGTCAATTTTGACTATGCTATGATTATATTTATCTCTCTATTTGTTGTTGCAATGAACATCGACGGTAAGCCATTTTTTATCCTTCACAAGTTTTCTTAGTTATTTTATATATAATATTTTATCTATTTTATTAACATCGTTTATTCCTTTTATATCACAGAACGTCATATTCCTATATGTTATCGCAATCATCATTGTCCAAGGAGTATGTGCTCTCCTTCTAAACAACCTTGGTGTGATATGATCGATGCAGTTATGGCTTATGGATTTAAAGTAGGTTTGTGTGCATGTGTTTGAGTGATGTCTCCTTAAGATTCTACTAGAAAACATTATGAGGTATCATTCAGTAATTGTGTTGGCACCCGATAATTTGTATTTTGTTTTATTTTCTATTTTCACAGACCATATAGTTGTGTTTTTTGATATATCTTCACTACCTTTAATTCACCACCTTCAGAGTATCTTGAATAGTTAAGTTTAAAAGTAGTTTATGTTAGTTATATGAGTATTTATATTCATGTCATAAAATTATTACACTTTTGATTTATACAACATTTCAATTTACATTTCTCTTACATTTCAATTTTTTCAAGAACATCACGAAAATATATGAAAAACAAGAACGTCGCGAAAAAATATAATAATCTGTTAAAATAATTTTGAAGGTTTTGATAAATTATTAAAATTTATATTCTAATCTATTTTTATCATTTTAATGTTTCATCTGGTTTCACAATGTTTAAAAATAATTATTTATTTTTGATGAATTATTTTATTAATTGATCAATAAGTTTGATTTATGATATATTTTTAAGTGATGAGTTATTTAATTAAATTATAATTGATATTATTTATTTAGGGGTGAAAGCAACACTAATATTAGTTGAATTGCTAAATATTTAGTCTTCCCTCGTTAAAGCCTTGCATTCCGTTCACAGGTTCACAACCATGTTTTACCATTAATTATGAATTGTGTAAAACCCTTATTTTCAAAGCGGGCGTGCCTCTTTCAAATAAAAAAATTATTCAAGACCTTGCATAGTAAATAATTATTCAAGACCTTGTAAAACCCTTATATTCATGATCGTCTTTACTTTAAATCAGAGTAAATAATTTATTGTAAAATCATCCAAAACCATGATCTAAAACATTTGTTATGTTTTATAAATCATTTTTCAATAAGGACTTTTTAAACCTAATCATACACTTTATGAATCACAAAATGGTGTATGCATAGTTTTTTTTTATCGTGGCAATACCATTTACGGCGGTGCAATCACAAAATGCAATGCCTCGTTTTCAGGTGTCATCACGATTTCCACAACTAAGACACATGAAGAATGTTTGGGGTAACCACACCCAAATTTACACGGGTAAAGTAGAGGTTCACGATCACAAAATAACATATTTACAAAAATACGTCATGCATAGCATAAAGACATGATAATTGACATCAAGATAAACATTCTTCAAACAAGATACAATGATGCAATATCAGCCTATCAATGCAGACTCTATATGAGTGTGACTCATTTACAAGGTCGTCATTGTGACCCCCATTCGAGGTTGTCACATGCAAATGATTCTTGAATATAATCCACTCCGTAGAGGGTCCTAGGGCAATACTTACTGATATATTACTTATATATGTTGTCCATCACGAATTCAACATTGTTCTCCATATATTAGGTCACCACTAGTGACCCCTCTTTGAGGCTATCACTGACTCAAAATTCATGTAGGAATAAGATGGATCCCTGTTTGAGGCTACCTCACCTAACGGCTCCTATTTAAGGCTACCACATAACATAATTATGATATGCATAAGCATATGATTGCACGTATATGCTTTATGCAACAACTTACATATCAATCCAACAAAAGTAAATGTAACAACATGACTTAGCATGCATATATTTCAACAAAACCATATGTATCATCTTTTTCACGATTCATCATGCATTTAATATATTTTTTTAAGAAATCATGCATTTAATATATTAATTCCAATCATATACGAAAGCAAAATATATTAACATATCATAATCACATTGATAGCATACAAATCCACGAACGGAAAAACATATTCACTCAACATGTTTATTCACAAACAACACAAAGGTAAGCACATAAACCAACAAGGAATTTATGTAAATATGGTGCTTCGAGAGAGTATCATTACCTCAACGGAGTTTTTAATGCGCATGCAGAGGCGATTGCTTGTGTAATGAATGGGTAGCTTTGGCTACCCCCAAATTTTTATTTTTATTGAATGGTTATGTATATTAATATAGTTAGCTACCCCAATAATATATTTTTAGCTACCTTTGAGATTTATTTGCAAAAAATTAGCATAAATAAAAAGGTTAACAAACTAGATTAATAAACTTATTTGTTATATATTGACATTTCGGTCTCTGCAACAATTATAGAGAAAACACTTTTAGTAATAAAAATTATCAATAGTCAAACAAAATGGACGATACTTTAAAAAGAAGAATTTGTTAGTCTATTTAGAAAATATGAAATTATGAACATATATTTCACTGCTTAAAGCTTAATTTTATAGAGATTAAACATATCTAATCCTTAAATTTAATATATAAAGTTTAAAAAAAAGTTAATCTTTCTTTGCTTTAAAAATGTGGGGACCTGGGTTCAAGTCCCACTTTTTTCTTCAAAAAAAAAAATCTTTATATTTGGCCCCCTTGTAAAAATTACGCTAGCTTCGCAGTTGTGCGCATGACAACCCATGCTACATGAGTATAACCAATTTTCAAGAGTCCCAACGATACCCCTAAATTTCCTCGAAAATCTTATATCTCACAATCCTAGGTGATTCATTACCTTTATTATAGATTTTAATTCAAGCCTTAATTGGTCAAACCATTGTTCTCCTTGAACTTATTTTAATTTCTTAACAATTTACATACTTCAATTAACATAGGATGTATGCACACATTTTTTTTATAAGTCTTTCCAAATTAAAAGAAAATGACTGAAATTTTCTGAATTATTTTTAAGACAGTTTCATCAAAGTTTCCTCTGTTTTTACAAGGTTTTCCGAAAATCTTTCAATCCTTTGTTGTCAAAATTTCACAAGACATAATGCAGCCTAATAACTTTAATAAAATTTTCCCCAAACCTCTTTATTCTTTTTTTTTTTTTTAGATAAAAGGTTAAAATTGTTATTTTGTAGGTTATTGATTTTCTAAAGTTCATGGTGCAACTCATGGAATCATTGTAACTCTTTTTGGACATAATGAACTAAGTATCTTTCATTCATTAGAGCTGCTTCTAACTACATAAAAGCTACACAAAATAGCAACTAATTTGATAGTGAATAAGAATGAACACTGAATTGCAAAAGAAATGTTCAAAATAACTACGACTTTCAATTCCCCTAAAAAATAAACTAGGTTTTTCAATTCTTCAAATAACTCAAGACATCTTTCTGCATGTTGAATAAATTTTATCTATGAAGCCCGGATACGGACACCGGACACGATACGTGCACGCCGACACAGTTAATAATTTGAATTTTTTTTACATAATACAGTGTAATTACAAATGTCGATGTCGTGTCGGTGTCGGATACAACACATGTCCGACACCGAGACACGCCTAATGTGTTCGTGCTTCATAGATTTTTATTCATCATTGAGTGGCTCCTAAAGATACACTATCAATACAAGATACAAGCTACAAATAAAGAAATTAAGGAAACTTAAGACACAAATATCTCACCATTAATAATCCATTGAAACTAAAATTGTTCTCACTTGTGTGAGAAAATTAATATGTTGATTGTGCTAAAGTAGATGTCCCACATTCCAATTGACTTATAGATCCAAGATCCTTCAAGAATACGAAAACTTAACACATAATTAATGCAAGGCTTAATAGTATTTTTTTAAGCTCTTAGGTTTATTTTAGATTTTAAATTGGCCCCTCATGTTTTAAAAGTTTTAAATTGGTCTAAAATGTTACTCGCGTTGGTATAAGCTAGTCTCTTCGGCCACATGATATTGAGTTTAATAAAACAAAATAAATTAAAGAATGTTTTAAAACCATTTTTGTAAATAAGTGAAATTTCATTACTCATATTCTCAACCAAAATCTCTAAACAACCAAGTTACATGAGGGATTAACTTATTCCAATTGAGTAACGATTTAGGCTAACTTGAAACTTTGAAAACATAAGGAATCAATTTGAAACTTATAAAACATAAAGATAAACTTGAACCTAAAATAAACATTAAGACCAAATTAAACATAGTGATAACAAACTCAAATGAAGTTTATACACATCCTTTTCTTGTATGCAAGCAGCTAAGAATAAGGAAAACTCATCATTGAACAAATCAAAAAATGTATGTGTGTATACTTGTGCGAGTTGCACTAGAATTTGTGAATGCTGACATCTCAACGTTGGAAGTTTATGTCGAGACTCATATAGTCATATTCACATACTAACTTTGTTATGTTGTTTCTCCTCAGCAAGTTTCTCAAAGTGCTGGAAGAATTGAATGACACTAATTACCAGGGCTCATGCAAACCTTAAAATTTGAATTTGAACTCTCACCAAGTTGAGTGCTTCGCATTCCAAGGGTGAAAGCTTTCTTCATGGGACATGCTGCCCATTTGCTTGATACCATACATTGAGTTCACCCAACTGTTATCATTAATATCAAAGGCATCAATCAAGATAAAATAAAAAATGAGAGGAAAACAATGGGGGGGGCTGATGCTATATACATGTTTAGAACATTGCCACAAAAAGGAACCATGACTGTGCAGGAACAATGCTGTATAGATGTTAAAAAACGGGAGTAATTTATATTATAACAACTCTCAATCATTACACAAAAAGGAACTTCATTAATAATTTATTAAAGCACAATCAACTTAACAAAGAATAGAAGGTACCGGGTCTTTCAAGGATTCTTTTACAAAAACTGGAAAAATAAAAGATACAACAAACTACAGCATAACAATGGCAAAGAGGATAAAAGGTTAAGAGGATAAAACAAATGGAATGAAAAGGAGTTCAGATTTGCTCCGTATATGTTGTCCATTTATGAGAGAGATAGACAAAAGAGATGAATTAATGATTTAGTGGATCCCACTAAGTTATCACTTGTGTCTATCTCTCTCATAAATTGACAATATTTGGAAGAAAGTAAATAGAGCAAAACCAAACTCGATGAACTTGGTATGGTTTTGAAGTTCGGTTGATTGATAACTTTACTCAAAGGCCTTGTGAGGAAATTTAAGTTACCCTACTTTAACCACCATGACTTAGTACATTGATCATCCCACCAATAAGGGAGTGATCTCTTTTGAAAGTAAGACATCTAAGTTGTACATAACCACAATTTTGCACTTTATTTACCACAAAAATCCTTTCTAAATGAAAAAAGAGCCACAACATACTAAATACAAGGTTCCAAGTTGATACATTTAACAAATATCACCACAACTAAAAAAGTGCACTATTAATAATAGTTTCAAACTGTGGCCGGGGTTGCGGTTACGTTGCGAACCTTGATGTAAAAAATGTTGCCAATGTGGTCAAAATTGCAGTTACAATGTCATTATGGAGACCTCAAAATCCTAATGCTGTGATTGCTACTTTGAAACTGCCAAGGTGATGGCATTGTGACCGAATTTCCATCCACTGCAAGCAGATTTATGAGTAATTAATACAATTATGTTTAGTTTTCTTATTTGATCAAAGAAATCCTATTCATTGTACCAGTAACTATGACATTATTTTTCAAATGCAAAAGCTGAAATTCACGTACCAATTCACAATTTGCAAGAAGCCCATGTAGTGATCTGAACCACGTGCCTGCTGTCTTACTGATTAATCCTGGTCATCTTATGAGTACTGTTCCAGCTGAATTGTAACCACCAACACCAACACAAGCTCCTATACTTCTATAGGTTGCAAAAGTAGTTAATCCACCTCTTTCTACAGTGATTAACCTGACTAAAGCTGAGCCTGCAGCAGCTACACCTACTCCTCCACCCTCTTTATGTGCAAGGGTATATGGTGTCGACTTCGTTAGCATTTGATTATATAGATTTGTACACTATTTATCAGGCTACAATGAATCATGAATCATTTTCATCAAAATAATCTTATCTTGACGAAAATGTTAAGCTATGAAGCATTAACCTTGACACGTCGACACTGATAATCAAATAAAGTGGCTTTCAAATTGGAGTAGGAACATGATCAACACATGTTTCACCACGAAACCAATATTTCCATGAACGACGGATAAAAGATAAAAAAATTCAAACAAATAACGAGTAAACGATCAAATTTGTCCCTATCTTTGTAAGTCACTCTCAAATTAGTCCTCAACTCTATTCATATTTCAAACTAGTCTCTCTCTTTGTCAAAAGTTTCTCAATTAGGTCTTCATCATGTGGCAAAAACATAGAGACATGAACCCAATTGAGCAGCATTTGATCAAGACAGAGACTAGTTTAAAATATTAATAGAGTCGGGACTAATTTGAAAATAGCTTACAAAAATAGGACCAATTTCATTGTTTAGCCAACAAATAAAACAACTACGAAAAATAAAAATTCTTGAATATAAAAAAGTAAAAAATAAAGGGGTTTGTCAGATGTTATGAGTGCACTGCTCTCTAGATCTCAGATTTGAATACTTCGAGTATCAGAGATTATTGTGTTGGGATAGTCTATACATAACTTATATGTTGCTGCTCTGACTTCAATTAAATCTGCCAGCGGATGGTGGAACTGGAATCCAGATTAACAGTTTGTTGGTTAGATGATGTATGGAACAAAAGAGAGAAAATTGAATGAATAGAATCCAAAAAGAAATTCACATCTTTCATTCCATATAACTCTAAGCAACATTGCATTAATTCAGTTCAGAGGCTCAGATTTGGAACAAAGATGGGATCGATCGTTGAGAAAAAGCACAAACATGAATGACTGCAATTTGATTCAATCTCACTGAATGCCACGCCATCGGCAAGTATTCTTCCACGATGATCGATCCATCTTGATCGACACTCCAAAACCAATATCATCATTGCCTCTTGAGAGAGAGAGAGAGAGAGAGAGAGGATCAAAGAAAGAATGAAATAAAAAAGAACAGATAAGTGCGAGCCATAATTTTGCACTTTATTTACCACAAAATCCTTTCTAAATGAAGAAAGAGCCACAAACAACATACTTTCCTTCTCCTTCACCTGCAAAGGTTTAATTCAAATCACATACTAAATACAAGGTTCCTCATTTGATTCATTTAACAAATATCACAACTAAAAAAGTGCACTTATTAATCACAGTTTCAAACTGTGGCTGTGGTTGCGGTTACGTTGCAAACCTTGATGAAAAAATGCTGCCAACTCGGTCGAAATTGCAGTAACAATGTCATTGCGGAGACCTCAAAATCCTAATGTTGTGATTGCTACTTACCTTGAAACTGCCAAGGTTGGTGGCATTGTGGCCGATTTTCCAGCACCGCAAGCAAATTTACTGAGTAAGTAACACCATTATGCTTAGTATTCTTATTTGATCAAAGCAACTATAATATAATATTTCTACTCATTGTACCAATAACTGACTTCTTTCTCAAAAGCAAAAGATGAAACTATATGTACCGTTAGGAAGCCCATGTAGCGATCCGAACCACGTGTCTTCTGTCTTACGGCTAATCCTAGTGGTCTTCTGAGTACTGTTCCAGCTGAATTAAAACCACCAGCTCCTGTACTTCTACAGTTTGAAACATCGTTGATCTACCTCTTCCTCTGCCCTCCGGTGATTAACCTGACTAAAGTGAAGCCTGCAACTGCACCTACTCCTCCACCCTCTTCATTTGCGAGGGCATAAGGTGTCAACTCTGTTAGCATTTTATTATATTTCGATTTGTACTGTAGAATGCACATCACACAAGTTCTCCAAACGCAATTGTTGGGACAACACAAAAAGAATGTGTTTCTGTTTGGATTGTGAGAATATTCATTAAAACCTATTGATAGATATAAATCCAGGCTAAATCATAGTTATAAAGGTTGTAAAACAACTTCTATCCAGTTCAATATAACAAATGCGAAAATATACAGGACAAATAAGAAACTTAGAATCACATTCAAGTGAACCACTAAAAATATCTAATTGAAATATATATACACTATTTACAAAGCTACAATAAATCATGAACCATTTTCATCAGAATAATCTTATCTTGACAAAAATGTTAAACTATAAAGCATCGACTCTGACATGTCGCGACTAATAATAATTTGAGGAAATGATAAAATTCAATGTGATCACATGCGTCAGCGTTGGTCCATCTCTTTGTAAGTCACTCATTTACACTAGTCACTCCCTTCGACAAAAGTTTCTCAATTAGATGTCTCGTCATGTGACAAAAACATAGATCTAATTAAAAAACATTCAACACAGAAACTGGTTTGAAATATTAATAAAGTCAGGACTAATTTAAAAATGACTTCCAAAAACAGAGACCAATTGGATGGTTTAGTCAACAAATAACACAACTGCTGAATAAAGAAAAATTAGTGACTTCAATTGGATCTGTCAGAGGACGGTGGAACTGGACTCAAGATTAATCGGTTCTTAGATCGGATAAAATATAAAATAGAATAAAATATAAAAAAAGAAAGGATAATAGTTAACAGTCTGTTAGTTAGACGATATATGGAACGGAAGAGTGAAAATTGAACGAAACGAATCCAAAAAGAAATTCACATCTTTCATTCCATATAACTCTATTCAACATCGCATTAAGATAATTCCAAAAACAAGAACGTAGTTAATTCAGTTCAGAGGCTCAGATCTGGAACAAAGATGGATCAATCGTTGAGAAAAAGCACTGCCATGAATGACTGCAATTTGATTAAATCTTAGTGAATGCCACGCCATCGGCAAGTATTCTTCCACGACGATCGATCCATCCCGATCTACACTCAGAAACTATCGTCATCATTGCCTCTTGAGAGAGAGAGAGAAAGAGGATCAAAGAAAGAAACAAAGAAAAGGAACAGTTAATTAAGAACGGTAGATTCATATTAGTGGTTAAAAGAAAGAGAGTGTGTACGTGTTACTAGCAAAAACAAAGGTGCGAATTGCATTATTAAGTATTCCAAAAAAAATAAATAACTAACCTATGGCCGAACCCTAGTTAAAAAGACAAAAGTAATTTTTTAGAACTTTAAAATATTTAAAAAATGTAGAAGATGTTGTTTTTAACGTAAACTTACATTTTTTTTTTTATTTAACTAGTAACCCAAGGGTACCGGTTGAAAAAAGAGTAAAGGATAAAGTTAAGTTGTACCTTTATAAAAATATAGTATTGAAAATTGTACATTTAATATCTAAAAAATTTAATAGTTTATTTTCTCAAATACAAAAATAGAGACAAATATACGACACCATACATACACTGCTACTCAATACTTCTATTTTAAAAAAAAAAAAAAATCTTTCTTTCCTTCTTTCTTATTTACCGCCGGTGGCGGTGCCAGGATTTCTATAGAGCCTGGACAAAAAAATTATCGCAACTTCATGTGACATATTCTATATAAATAGCCATAAATCGAAAAGAAAAAAAAAAGAGGTTCGTCATTTTTTCAACAAAAGTACAATTTAAAATAAGAAAGATGAAATGTAACCTGCCAATAGCGTGCTAAATAAAGTTCTGAGGTAAATGCCCTTTCCACGACCTCTTTCGAGTGAATGTTCGGATAATATCAACATCATCAAGTGACTTGAATATCTCCCATTCGGTGTAACATATCATCAAATCATTCAACCGCACATTGTTGATCTTGTTGCGCAATTTAGTCTTGATAATCTTCATTGCTGAGAAAGCTCTTTCAACGGAAGTTGTCGACACCGGCAATATCAAAGCCAACTCAATGAGTTTGTAGACCAATGAAAATACTAAATGTTTCTCGGTTTGAACCGTCTTCATAGCCAAACTTTGAACATCTTCACATGAAGAAAAGGAAGCATGTCATTTCACTTGAAGTACATAAGTGTCAAGTTGCTCCCTTATTATTCCACGATCATCATCAGAAAAGTATGCATGATAAATATCAGCAAGATGAGCAAGCTTATCAACATCAAACTTGGATAAAAAGTTCTTGGGATCAAGTACAATGTTACTTCCTTCACTAAAGCGATGATCCATCTCCACACATATTTTGTCAATAGCAACATAAAAAATCTCGGCACGGTAATGGTGAAGATTAGTGACAGTCCTCCCTTCTAGTCTTGATCGACCCTGAACCGGTATTTCTTCATCCATATTTGGCACCGGAATACCTTTAGCAACACAAAATTCTTGTACATCAACAAATAAATTATCCCAACCGCTATCTCTCAATGTGGCTAACCGAGCTTTAAAAACATTAATTAATTCCATGGCAAGCACAATATTAAGATCTTTTCTTTGCAAGATTTTTGAAAGCTCGTTTGTGATACCAAACAACTTTAACATTAACTTCAAAATGAAAGCAAATTTAAAGCTCTCCATTTTTTCAATCAAACCCGCCGCTTGAGATGGTCCACATCCATCTTTATGAACCATACTAAGCACCACCAACACGGAGGACAACATCTGATCCAAACGAAGCAACGTAGTATGATGTGAACCCCATCTAGTATCCTCGGATCTAGCAAGAGTGGATGATTGGTTCAATCCCCTTCATGTAGATATCTCACCACTCTGAAGTTTATTCAAAATATCTTTGTGTTGTGTCTCCGTCAAAGCATCCCTTCTCTTGCAAGATGCACTTGATGTTGTTATAATCAAGGAGATATACTCAAAGAAATCATTAATAGATGAGCAACTACTAGCAACAGACACAATCACCAATTGCAAGCGGTGAGCATAACAATGGACATAGAAAGCATAAGGGTTTTCATCTAGAATCTTTCCTTGCAAACCATTAAATTCACCTCTCATATTTGAAGCTCCATCATATCCTTGCCCTCGTATCCTTGAAATAGATAACTTGTAACGATCAAGAATACAATAAAGAGCATTATTTAGTGCCTCTGAAGTAGTATCTTTTACATGATGTAGAGCAATAAATCGTTCCACAACTTCCCCTTTGTTATTCAAAAACCTAGAAATATAATATGCCAAAGCAGTTTAATTGTAGCATAAGAAATCACAAAATTAACACATTAATCAAACAGGTGAATAATGAAACAGGGAATGAGGCATTATTAACGTGAATAAGGTTCAACATGGTTTTATGATTGAATAAGGATGCAATAGTCTTTTTGTGCTAATGAAACAGTGAATGAGGAAATTATAGTCTTTTTGTGCTAATGCATCATGCCTCATTCCATGCAACAGAGAATAAATATGCCGCAACAGAGAATAAATATGGAGAATAATAGTATTTTTGTGCTAATGCAATATTCCATGGAGAATAATAGATAATATAAATTGGAAAATATAACTACTAACCTCAACATCACCGCCATTTGCTCTTTGACGTATATATCACGTGACTCATCAATAAGCACAGAGAATTGTTTATCACCAAGCTCTTCCATAATCACATTCATAACTTCATGTGCACAACACTTTGCAAGTTCCTTTTGAATGTCACCGAAAGTCATTTTGCAATTCTTTCCACCACGGTCAAAAGCATCTTTCGCTTGTTCATTATTAGATTTTACCCCATCTACCATCTCTCTAAAATTACTCTTGTTTAGAGAAGTAGTTTTTTCATCATGGCCACGGAAAGCAATGTCTTGTGCTATGAGATATCTAGTACAATCTACAGAACAAGTCAAACGAATCTTATACAATTCTTCGGATTCCTTAGTTGCTCTAGCAAAATTACTTTCTATGCATTGTCTTTGATTATTATAATCATCATAATGCTTGATACATGAGTTGTGCATACTATCATCATTACCAATATGATCTTTCAAGCCTTTAGATGCATGCTTCCAATCTTTAAATCCGTCTTTGGTGAAGACTTCGAAACCAAAGTACTCGGCCCTCCTGGGTTGCTTAAAGAGAAAGCAATAGAAACAATAAGCTGCATCCTTGAACTCCTTGTATTCAATCCATGTATACTTCTCATACAATGATTTACAAAATGCTCTTGTTTGACTCCCAAATGGAGTACGAGGAAAACTGGACAAATTTGGTTGCATTGGACCCTTCAAGATATATGCCCTCTTCACTTGGTCTTGAATATCCGGAGCATATGTATGAATTTGTTTCCTACGACCTGGATCACGCACAATCTCATTTGGATTAAACTCATTGGCCACATTAGGCGGTGGTTCTTCTACTTCGGCTTCCGGTTGCACAACATTCACATTACTTGTTCTATCAACCAAAAACCTCTTCATATCTAAAAGTTTACTTCAAGCATTATCACATCACATATAACAATTAACAAGCAATTAATAATTGAAGTTGAAGTGTTCAACAACATCTGCGCTAATATGCCTAAGTTATAAACACCACATTAGTCACTGGTAATCTGTTATAGACTGATGCTCTAAAATGATGTTGGAGTTATGTTCATTATTGATTTATTAAATCTTACTTTGAACTATTTTCACAATGCAATGCCCACTGACTTTGCTTGGTTACACAGTTACACTTACAATGTTTGGCTCTTTTCTATACACTACATTCACCATCCAAAAACAAAAATGCACACAAATCACAAATGACAAATCATAATTCTAATTCACATAATTTCATATAATTTTCTACTGATCACACAAAATGCACAATTCTAAATTAGGGTTTGGAAAATCAAAATTGGGGATAATCAACAATTTTAAATTATAGTTTGAAATTTGAATAATCAACTCCTTGATTCACCCATTAACAAATAACAAGCAAGCAACAATAAAATAGAACAAATAAAAAAAATAACAGAGAAAAACAAACCTGGTGGAGGAGAGTGGAGACTGGAGAGGAGAGGAGAAGGAATGAAAATGAAATAGAGACTGAGAGTTGAGATAGGGAGAGGTGCTGCTAGTTGAGAGATGGAGAGGAAAGTGAAACAGAGACACAAAGAGCCAGAGAGGGAAAGCGCGGATTACTATTTATGAAGGAGAAGAGTTCCAATGTTTACTACGCGCCTGTAAAAATAACACTATTCTGCCCTCTCTTTTTTTAAGTAGGAATGGGCTATTGGGTTGGGCTTTTAGCAAACAAAGTAGAAGCAGAGCCTGGGCACTAGCCCAACCTAGTTGAGGGGGTGTAGCCGCCCTTGTTTACCACCATCTTTCCCTCCTTTCATTTTCCCTCTTGTTTCGTTTTCTTTTCCTCTTTCTGATTCACTCATTTCATTTCCCATGAGCAAGAACAAATCATCTTTCATTCACTCATAGTTTCTCGTCACTCCTTCTTCATCTTTGTAGAGTGCCACCCTCTTATGCTATTTTCGGTCACTCCACCTCTCTCGGTTGCGACGCCATATTCCTCTCCTCGTTTTCTTACCCAGGTTATTTCCTTTCTCTATTCTTGTTTTTAGAATTTTAGTGGCTTGTAATTGTTGTTATACCTTGGTTGTGCTAAACGTTGGTTTGATTCATAAGTAGATAAGAAAAAAAAATCCTAAACCCAAATAAATTTTGTTTTATTCTTACTTATTATCTCATTTCATTACTTCATTCTTACATTTTTATCATGAGGGTGAGATGATTCCTTCATTATTTTCGTTTTCCCCAAATTTCAAATTAAAAACCCTAAAATATTTAATTGACTAAATGATGAAATTGATTAAGGTTTTATATACTTAATATGTTCAATATTAATTTTCTCAACTTAATTGCATGATTATAGACGTCAACATAACTAATACTTAAATCTAATACCCCATAATCAATTTTGTGTTACAATTTTCTCTTGTATTTCTTTGTTAGGTGTTATGATGTTTGTTTCTAATGATAAAGTATGTGAGGTAGTTTTAAAGGGGGAGGGTCTGTATTTTTTTAGCTGTGTGTGCTCTCTGGGTTCACAACATGTTTTGTTGGTTTTTTCCGACACTCACTTAATCTTTCTTTGCAACCCAAAGAAGATTGGTAGTTTTAATAGAAAACTGGTAAGAATTGTAAGGAAAAGTTATCTCATTAAGTAGAGTATGAAAGTGAATATAAACACACTTGAATATATAATTTAAAAGATTTAGTGTCAGTGATTAATTGAGTTTTTTTCTTCTTCTTTTTAAGAGATATGAATATGATATGTGTAACGCCCACTTTATTTATTTAATTATTTTATTAGAGTATATATTATATTATTATATATTATATGATTTTAATGATGTTTGTGACGTATGAGATGATGTTGTGGTGTGACGTTTATTTTATTGTTTAATAAAATAAAATATGTGATGAAAATTAAGATGTGATATAATAACAAATATTTTGAGAGATGGGGTTGTTTTCATAAATAATATAGAGTTGTGGGGATAAGTGAGAATAGAAAGAATTATAAAAGGGAGTTAGGTTTAGAAAGAAGCAGTCAGTACGTTACAGACTTTTGCAAAAAGGAGAGGAAAGTGGCCGGAGAAGAGAGAACCTCAATTCTGCGAACATACCAGGTAAGGGTGAGCCTAACTCGATTATATTATACTGTAATTCATCTGTTATGATTAACCCAAGGATTAGAGAGAGTTTTGAGAGAGTTCCAAAGTTAGGGTTTAATGAATTTTGTGATGAATTGATGTTATAATGATGTGAATTGATGTAGAAACCTGTTACAGAACCTAGACTAATCACTAGGACTATAATTCTGATAGGTTAGAAGCATAACATGAAGAATTGGACGAATTTTGGCGGGGTTTCGGGCGAACCCGTAATCCCTCTGCGATAGCTCGCCGTGGCGAGCAGTTAGGTATATACTCGCGAGGCGAGCAGCTTAGCTCGCCGTGGCGAGCAACCCCTTTAGTGCACGCGAGGCGAGCAACATCACTCGCCGTAGCGAGCAAGTGGCAGAATGCAATTTAAGTAGCTCGCCGTGGCTTTGAGCGAGGCTTTGAGGGTAGACCTTTGGATATTATTAGAGATGTTTAAGACCTAAATTAGAACCTGTAATGACGCTGTAAGATGATATTTAATTGTTGGCGTTAATCTATGATTAGATGCTCATTAAGCGAAGTTTATGAATGAAGTATAAATGATGATTGTGATGATAACTATGTGCTGTACATATATATATACTAAGTGTGCTGAGCTGCTGCCATGTATTGTATAATTGCATGTGTCGATAAATAGTCGTATTTGATGTTAAGACGTTGGGATAACTTGTTTAAGAATAAAGAGTCGAGTCCATGCATTTGCATATTTTGAGACGGTGGAGCTTATGCTCAAAGCGACGGTGGAGCATTTGCTCAAAGCGACGGTGAAGCTTATTAAAGCTAAAATATTGGTACCACATGCATGATGTTAAGATGTTAGAGTTGCATTTGTCGAGTCATGTGTCTGAGATGTTTTGAGACGGTTGTTTATGAAGATGTTCTAAGATGATTTATTATGCGTAAATGGTTGAGATGTTTTTTCAGTTTTATGTGACGATTAATATTGTTACTGTTAAGCATAATTATTTGAATTATATGTTAATATAATTGTTGTGAATCTCACCCCTTCTGTTGGAATTGCCGCCTTGTGGGCAAGTGCAGGTGACCAAGCTTAGGTTCGTCGATGTGAGAGGTTCTTGTGGAGTCTTAGGAGCTCTGATACGTAACGGGATGAGGATTATTATTATTTCTATTCCTTTTATGTATCATGTTGATTAATTATGATGTTTGCGACGTAACTTGATTTGAGATGTTTTATAAGGCTTTTGTGCCGAGACTTATTTATTTAAGATTTTGAGAAGTTTATGAATTCCGCTGCTATGTTTGAATATTGTTTAAGAATAAATTATTATTCAATTTGATTTTAAAGATTTTATGAAATGTGACATCCTGATTTAGGTGTTATACTCTGATTATTTGAATGAAATTTTAATGCTGGGATTTCAGGGTGTTACAATATGTACTTTGAGAAAGTAGATTATGTTTCGAGTGAAACCTCTTTATGTTGAAATTGTGAATAGTTGAGTATTTATATATGAGAGGGAACTTCATAATCTTGAAAAGAAAGGTAGGAATATAGTTGTTGCATTGATTTCATAAGTGTGGACTTCATAGTCTTAGAGAACAAGTTATTTCACTATTTTGTTATATGTAGTAGTGTTGCTGTCTTGGGGGTGTGGGGACTGTTTTTCTACCTGGGCCTTTTCTGCTATCTGGCCTGGGAAGGGAGGTATGTGCTGCTTGTGAGGCCTGTTTGTGTTTTCTGGTCTGCTGTTTGTGTTTTCTAGTCTGCTGTTTGCGCCTCCCCTGTTCTGCTATCTACATTATGTGTATTTATATGAACAAAGTCCAAGCTTAAATTATGTTTGATGTTTTTGTTTGTGATGATTACATTGTTTCTGATGTTATTGCTACCTTATATTTGATGCAATAAGCTTGTAAATCACTATGTTTGCAATATAACTTATTAATGATCTAATTGAGTGATTTTGTGCAGTTTTGGTGTGCCAATTGCCCCCACAATTGAAAATTGATAGATAGTTCAAATGTTGTTGTGGATTGTGGTAGTATTGATGATGAAGGTATAGAAGTTGGAAACTTTAATGTTGACGAAGAAGATGATGATGCATGTTGGGAGCCTAAAACAGAGATGTGTTTTTCTTGCATAGATGAAGTTAAATCTTTTTATAGAGAATATGCTTTGAGAAAGGGTTTTGAATGGAAGATTCGAACATCGAGAAAAGGACAAGATGGGGATGTATTCTAATTAATTCTGGCATGCATAAGAGAAAGGTCTCAAGTGAAAAAAAGTATGTGTTCATTGAAGACATGTTCGACAATGGGAAAAAATTGTCATGCTAAGATTTGTATCAAGTTGAAAGAAGATGGATTGTTGTACATTAACAAATTTGAACCTAATCATTCTCATCATACCAGACCTAGAAAGGCAAAGTTGTTCAAGGCCAACAAGAAAATGGACTTGCATGTAAGGAGAACAATTCAAATCAATGATGATGCAGGTGTGAGGGTCACTAAGACTTTTCAATCTCTGGTTAAAGATGCAGGAGGGCATGAAAATACTCCATTTAATGAAAGAGATGTGAGGAACTATGTTAACAAGGAACGGCGTGCAATTGGAAAAGAAGGTGATGGCAAGGCCTTGATAAGCTATTTTTGTCAAATGAGGGAACAAAGTCCTAATTTCTTCTATGAAATAGATTTGGATGACGATTTTCATGTAAGAAATGTGTTTTCGGCTAATGCAAGAAGTAGGGCTACTTATGAGTATTTTGGAGAATTAGTAACTTTCGACACAACATATTTGACAAATAGATATGATATGCCTTTTGCTGTTTTTGTTCGTGTGAATCACCATGGTAAATCAACATTACTTGGATGTGGGTTGCTATCAGGAGAAGACACTGAATCATTTGTATGACTTTTTAATTCATGGCTTCGTTGTATGCTAGGAAAACCCTATGTTGGTATTGTGACTGACCAATGTAAGGCAATACAAAATGCAATTAAGGTAGTATTCCCTACAACTTGTCACAGGTGGTGTTTATGGCATATAATGAAAAAAATTATTGAAAAACTCAACGGATATGGTGATTATAAAAGGATTAAGTTTGCAATGAAAGAAGTTGTTTATAATACGTTTACAACAAATGATTTTGAAGAGAAATGGTGTTCCTTCATCGAAAAATTTAAGCTTCAAAATAATCATTGATTGAGTGGGTTGTATAACGAGCGTCATAGATGGGTACTGATGACAGTCAGTCATTCGTTATTTTTAGCATTATTTTCATGATATTTTGAGTTCACAAGCAAGCTTAAGCAGCAAGAAAAGCGAGAAAAACTAAAGAAACTGAAAAAAAGGTAATCGTGTCACGATTACTACAAAACGTGTCACGATTTGGAGCTTTCAGGAAACATGCATTCTGCCAAGGAAAATCGTGCCACGATGACCAAATTGTGCCACGATTTGAAGAAACCCTAATTCAGTTATTTATTTTACAAGACAAAATCGTGCCACGATTCTAGGCGAGATTCTGTGCCTATTTAAGCTGAAGGCTATTCTGAAAACAAGGGTTACGAATTGGAGAGAGCAAAGTGCGATTTTGAGACCTAAAGACGGCTAGGAGGGCGAATTCTTCAACCTTCTATCAGTTCATGTATGTTTTGATTCCATTATTGATTATGCTATTTGTAAACTCGATTATGAGTAGCTAAATCTCTTAGAGATTAGGTCTGAGATGATTCTTTGTAACCCTAATTGAACCATGTTGCTGTGAAACTCTATTTATTGTGAATGACAATCTAGTTTTTATTCAATTCAATTGTTCTTAATGCTTTTTATATCCTGATCAAATATAAACATGATTTAGTGAGAATGAATGACTACTGACCCTAGCTTTCAACTTAGACAGAATTGAGTTGTTCTAATGATTATAATTAGTCTAGGAATGGATAATTCTTTATTAGTGATATTAGGTTAACGTGCTTCAAACCTTCGAAGATTATTAGACCACCTAAGGGATTAGGGGCTGTAATCTTAGAAGAGGGTCCTAACTCAAGGGATTGATTAGGACTATTTTGTTAACTATCGTGAAACTAGAAAATCATTCATAAGAATAGGTGCAGTATACCAATTATGGGGACTTAGATGATTCGAAAGACCTGATCTCATCTCTCTTCATATTTTCTAACCGAATCTATATTTTTTGACTGAATCTATATTTTCTAACAGAATCTTTATTTTATTTTATGTTATTTAATTTTATGCAATCAAATCAAATCTACTACCTATATTTTACAAAATAATTTATACATCCTAAATATTTACTTTATTTCTAAATTGAGATTAACACAGTCCTCGTGGATACGAACTTATTTTATTACTTCGATAGTATTTGGTACACTTGCCAAAATTTTATCAAGTTTTTGGCGCCGCTGCCGGGGACTGTTAAATCATTTCAACTTGGAAATTTTGTTTTTATTTAGGATTTCTGTAATTTATATTTTTGTTTATATATTAAAAAAAAAATTCCCTTCATGTTCATCTTCTTGTACTTTGCTACTAAAAAGTTTGTCCAAGTTTTGCAGCTATGATAGACAGGTTAGTAGACAGGTTACGCCTCTATGACATAGAAGAGATTGTTACGTTGCAGTATGAAAAATATATTCTATCTTTGAAGATCAAATATTTGGACAATGCAATCTCGAGATTAAATAAGAAAAATGATCGTTATGAGGCAAATCAACCAGGTAGTGATTGTGAAGGGAAGAAAGAGATGATCAACATCGATTACAATACTCAACTTCAAAATATTTTAGATAATTTCTTGGTGTCAAATCAAGTTTCATTTGAGAAGTTTGATGTTCAGTGTGGTGATCTTGTTGAGAAAGCACATGAGTCTCAGAGGAAGTTGGTTCAGATGGAGACTGAGTATCACAAGGTTGTGGTGGAAGAATATCCCAAAGTAAGGAGTATTGATATTTACCCGAAGTCTGAACCAGTGGGGGTTAAGGAAATCACTCGTGTGCAAAATGATGCATGTCCTTCTCTAAGGTGGGAGAGTTCAAATTCTAAAGGTTTAACAATGGGTGCATGGGAGTATCTGATTCTTTGTGCCAAATTCATGGAATTCCTACCAAACAAGAGGAAGAAGAAGGATGATGTGTTCTTTCTGACATATTTGCCACCCTAACAGTGGTTAAAGCGTCAAGCTCAATGACGTAAAAGAAAGCGCTTAGTGGGAGGCAACCCATCATTTTCTTATGTTTTTATTTTCAGTATTTTATTTCTATTGTTGAGTCAAACAATTTGTCTTTAATTTTCAGTTTGGATTAACTCAGTTTTATCCCCCTGTTATGTAATTGAATCTGAACTTGTTTATTATTGATGAATTTGTTTGTTTGTTGACTTTTTACAGTTTAGTAACAAATGTTTGTTCAAGTGGTATTCCAAAAGTTCAAAATGAGGGGTGACTTGTGTTTCAAAGGCGAAGTGTACGGCAGTTAATGATAGGTAGTCACAACTCCCAGAAATCTAAACACTGTAAGGTTCATGGCCAAATATTATTTTTCAATTTACTTATATAAGAGTGTTCCATGCTTTTACATTTCTAGAACTTGCATTGTTTCTCTACTGTCGATTGATTTTTGTTATTGCATACTGAGGCAAAAGTGCTTGGTCCTGTGAGCCTTTTTGAAGCCTACCCTATTTTTATTGAATTTATATCCTCTTTTTAGCCAAATTGAGCCTGTAGGTTTACAACTTTTTGTTCGGTGACAAACTACATTACAAGCTTAGAGACTTTTAGGATTTATCCCCATTTGTTTTACCTGAGTTAGGCATTGTAGAATGTTGCTAAATAATAAGTTTGGGGTTGCTATTGGAATTTGCAACTAACTAAGTTTGGGGTGGTAGTACTAGAGAACAAAGAATAGAACAACTAAAAAAATGATGAATGAATGAAAAATACACGCAGAAAAATGGTGTATCAAAAAAAAAAAAGAATGAAAAAGGGACATATCATTGAAAATCCGAGTATCTTTAAACTCGATCGTCCTAAAAAGTTACAAATGTTCTCTAGTACCTTTACAAATTGTTGTTTCAAAGGTGAATTAAGGGATTGAATCCATGCTTTAATTTTTGTAGGAGTGCCTAACTCATGATTTTGTGTAGCCTACTTATCCAAATATTATCCCACCTTCACCTAAGCCCCGTTATAACCCTTAAAGACCTCAAAGTGTGCATTGACATTAATTTTGATTGACGTTTAGAAACTTTTCAAGCTTATGGTAATATGTAGATTGCATGTCGACTATGTGTGAACCCTATTCAAATTGTTGCGTGGAGTTGTGAGTTGGTGGATGCTAACAAGTCAAACTAGCTCATCTTTAGCTAGTAAGGAGTTGAACTTTTGGGTACTATCACTTGATCAGGTAATTGTTATTTTACTGTCGATTGTCAATGTTGCAAATAAATTCCTTGAGGACAAGGAATGATTCAAGTTTGGGGTTGTGATGACAGTCAGTCATTCGTTATTTTTAGCATTATTTTCATGATATTTTGAGTTCACAAGCAAGCTTAAGCAGCAAGAAAAGCGAGAAAAACTAAAGAAACTGAAAAAAGGTAATCGTGTCACGATTACTACAAAACGTGTCACGATTTGGAGCTTTCAGGAAACATGCATTCTGCCAAGGAAAATGGTGCCACGATGACCAAATTGTGCCACAATTTGAAGAAACCCTAATTCAGTTATTTATTTTACAAGACAAAATCGTGCCACGATTACACCAAATCGTGCCACGATTCTAGGCGAGATTCTGTGCCTATTTAAGCTGAAGGCTATTCTGAAAACAAGGGTTACGAATTGGAGAGAGCAAAGTGCGATTTTGAGACCTAAAGACGGCTAGGAGGGCGAATTCTTCAACCTTCTATCAGTTCATGTATGTTTTGATTCCATTATTGATTATGCTATTTGTAAACTCGATTATGAGTAGCTAAATCTCTTAGAGATTAGGTCTGAGATGATTCTTTGTAACCCTAATTGAACCATGTTGCTGTGAAACTCTATTTATTGTGAATGACAATCTAGTTTTTATTCAATTCAATTGTTCTTAATGCTTTTTATATCCTGATCAAATATAAACATGATTTAGTGAGAATGAATGACTACTGACCCTAGCTTTCAACTTAGACAGAATTGAGTTGTTCTAATGATTATAATTAGTCTAGGAATGGATAATTCTTTATTAGTGATATTAGGTTAACGTGCTTCAAACCTTCGAAGATTATTAGACCACCTAAGGGATTAGGGGCTGTAATCTTAGAAGAGGGTCCTAACTCAAGGGATTGATTAGGACTATTTTGTTAACTATCGTGAAACTAGAAAATCATTCATAAGAATAGGTGCAGTATACCAATTATGGGGACTTAGATGATTCGAAAGACCTGATCTCATCTCTCTTCATATTTTCTAACCGAATCTATATTTTTTGACTGAATCTATATTTTCTAACAGAATCTTTATTTTATTTTATGTTATTTAATTTTATGCAATCAAATCAAATCTACTACCTATATTTTACAAAATAATTTATACATCCTAAATATTTACTTTATTTCTAAATTGAGATTAACACAGTCCTCGTGGATACGAACTTATTTTATTACTTCGATAGTATTTGGTACACTTGCCAAAATTTTATCAGGTACCAACCTTGTTAAGAAAATATTTTTGGGCTGGTATGTCAACAACTCAGCGAAGAGAATATACATGCTTTCTTTAAAGGTTATATCAATTCAACGACAAGTCTAAATCAATTTCTGAAACAATATGATAATATGCACTCCAAAGTCGAGCAAAAAAAGAATTTGAAGCAGATTTTACTTCGATGAATACCATAATATCTTGCGGTTCAAACTCATCAATTGAAAAGCAATTCCAAGGTCAGTACACTCATGCTAAATTTAAGGAGGTTCAAGTTGAATTTAGATCTAAAATGAATTGTGCTTACTCATTGAACATTGTGGAGGGCTGCTTTGCCACATATCATGTGTTGGAGGACGTGTTGGTTGGAGATAGAACAAAAGAACATGTATTTAAAGTTGTGTTTAATCGAGAAAACCATGATGTCAGTTGTGAATGCTCATTGTTTGAATTTAGAGATATTTTGTGTCGGCATGTGTTATGTGTGTATGCTCAAGAGAGGGTTAAAAACGTACCAGAGAAGTATGTTTTAATTAAATGGAACAAAAATATTAAAAGGAAACATACATATATTAAGAGTAGTTATTGTGTGTTGAAACCACAAATGGACATGTTCGACAAGTTATGCAAGCACTTCTACCAGGTTGCTGAAATAGCGGCCGAGTTTGAAGACACATTTGTGGACTTCCATAAAATATTACATCGGTTTACTTCTGATTTACCCACCAGGAATGCTACAACCGAAAATGTTGAAGGAAGTTTCAATGCTGACTTAAATCCAAACAATGGTACATAAATTCACAGTCCATTGCGGGTTAAACGTAAAGGTCGCCCTCCATCAAAAAGAAAAATATCTATACATGAAAAAGTTGCTAAGAGGTCAAGTAAACGACCTAAACAGAGTGATGATAGAGGGACTAATGTATGTTTTATTTAGAAGTTTTGTAATCACCATGTATATATGGATTGCATCTTAATTTTTTGTTTGTCTAAATTTGTAGGATACCAATACTGAAAGAGTGACAAATCAGTTTGACAGCAACATTTGCATATAATCATCTCTTGATGTTATTAGTGGCGGAAATTTGTTGGATGCAAGTACAATGATAGTTAACTAGCATGGACAACTCAAATAATTTTTGGACAAAAGCTAATGCACTCATTGCTAAGATGAAGTGACCCTTTTGTGTATATAACAAGACTTTTATAACTATGATATTGTGTTTTTTCTGTGGCCAAATCATGGTGACAAAGGTTAATACATGGCTATGAATTTCGTTTTTTGTGGGAAAACATGTTTGTAAAGTTAACATTATGTACAATGCTAGTTAACTTAAGTAATTTAAGTTCTATGTTGTGATGTACTTAATCAACCATGTAAATGACATGGTTTTGGAAGTTGTAAATGGTATGATTGTAATGGACAAATTAGTGAACAATATAAGGTAGCAGTGTTATTTTACAAGTTCATGTCAAAACTTTGAAATTAGTTAACATTAAACTTTTCACAATTTATCATCAAGATACTAGATGATTGGAATTGAATCAGTCATAAAATAGCCACTTAATAAATTTCAATTTTGCATAATTTTTCTAAGCAACCAAAAAATAGGTCAACAAGTGTAACAAATTAATCCTTCAAAAAAAAATGTAACAAATAACATTACTTCAAGTACACTTGAGAACATCAATTTTCCCCTAAAACCTAAGTACAAGAGTAACAAAAAATCTCCATGTCAACAAAAAAGAATGATTGCCGAATTCTTTTCTTCTCATCAGATAACTTGACATACAACTTCTCAATTTTCTTATTACTCATCTCCTTCATTGTGTCTGAACATATTCAAGCTTGTCTAGTTGGTGTTATTTCGGATAATCTATTTAAAGAAGACACAATTAGTAGAATTTTTTATTCTTTGACATAGCAAAATTTATTAACAGTGCATGAGAAAACTGAGCAAACACACTTCACAGCAAAACAGACACACACAACAGCAAGAAAGCGAAGCCACGACAACTCAACATTGTTGCGGCCAACTCGCACAGTGCCAGGCAGAAAACTGAGCACAAAACCACCACTGTAAAATCACAAATACAACAACAAAGAACGCATCCCCCAAAAGCTGAAAACAATCCTACCGAAACAGCAACAAACAACACTAACAGCAAAACTAGAACCAAAATAGTGACCCACTCTATCTTTTCAATTGTGCCCATTCAAAATTGGAAGAGGTTGTAGACATTTTCTCACTGCAAAAGGCAAACACAATAATGAAATAAATCAATACAATGTCTATAGCTTCACACCAGATAAAATGAAGCAAAAGAAAACTTAAACAAACTTTCAAACATGTTGAATAACAAAAGATATATAATTTCAAAAGTAAATTAAATCTTTTACCTTTTTATTTTTAATACCCGTAGCCATCAAAATGCAGAGAAAACAAAAGAAAATCAGTAGCACAACACATCAATGTACACAAACTCCATGATGACCGGCGACGACGTCTCTGTTAATGACCAGATTCCGGATAGAGAGAGTGAGGACGCATGAATCTCCATGATGATGGCCGGCGACATACCTCAAACGGACGTCGGGGGAAGAAGAGGGGAGGTGCGGCGGTGGTCAATGTAAGGAGAAGATGGTGGTGGTGATAAAGGACAGAGTGATGGTGGAGAAAGGATATGTGTATGGTGATGGAAGAGTACATATTTTCAAAGAGAGGAGAGAGATTGTAGCGCTACAGATATGGGTTTTAATGAGGGGGAGAATACAAAACTACCCCTAGTGTCGTTTTTGTGTCTGTATTTTTGTGTCCATTTATCATTTCTGCTTATAAAAATATAGTATTGAAAATTGTACATTTAATATCTAAAAAATTTAAAAGTTTATTTTCTCAAATACAAAATTTATTTTTCATTTTCTTTTTTAGTTCTTAACTTATGCTCTTAAGACACAAGTTAACATGACTCTTTAAAATTTTAAAAATAAACTGACACAATTTTAAACACATAATTTATATATATGTTAATTTATGCATCGAAGACATATGTTAGCATTTTTCTTGCCATTAATATGACTACGTGAATTCCTGTAAAGGCAAAATTTTTACAATATGAAACTAATTTTAATCAATATTCAACTGTATCTAACAATAAGCATCTTGAACTTCATTGGTAAAGATTCAAATGAGACTTTTAATTTCTCTAATGAGAATAGTATTGGTTTTAAAATTGGTTTTTCAAACAAGGCTAGTGAAGTATTTGGGAGCAATTTGACTAACTTAGTATTGTTGCTCTTTAGAGTAAAGATGTGTTATTTGAACAACCATTCTTGAAACAACTTTTAGGACAAAAATAATTTACAAAGAAAAATATGTATTGATACGGAAACCTAAGCAATAGATAGAGAAAGTAAAAACTTAATGCGAGTACATGAGATAAAGTTATCACAAAATTGATGTACAAATAACATTTCTCATAAGTTATATGAGAATCCAAATCAAAAGATATATGAGTTGAGTAAAGAACAAGGGACCAGACATACTACAGGCTTGATGTAGGCCTTATAAACCCTACCCTAATTCGGTCCAATCCATTTTAACCTCTACACAAGACATGGTAAAATCCATAAAAAAAAAGAAGTTAAAAACAATTATAGAGATCACATTTTCTTTTACAACTAAGTATATAAATTGATATTCATATGTGCATATAGCATGATATATGTGTCTGTCTCGTTGAGTAGATATGGTATCGGTATCATTTTCATATCTCTTTAGAGACGGTCTTAAAATGACTATTAATGTTATTTTAAATACCCACCCAATTCACAAATAAAAATATATTTATCACTCTACCTTTTAGCTATTTCATTTCAATCATTAAGTCATTATAATCCATGTAAATTATACCTGACTCAATGGCTTGCCAAAGCGATAAGCTAATTTTTATACAAAATATTATTAAAAAGTTTCCATATTCCAATCTAATTTAATTACATAATAAAATAAAAGATTAGAAACATGATATGGTTTTGAACTTTGCTTGATATCCTTACTGAGAAGCTTTATGAGGAAATATAGGTCACCCCACTTTGACCACTATGAGTTAGTACATTGAACTTTCCACCAATATGGGAGTGATCTCTTTTGAAAATAGGACGTATAAGTTGTACATAACCACAATATTGCACTTTATCTACCACAACATCTTTTTTGAATGAAGAAAGAGCCACTTCAATTCCTTCACCTGGAATTTAAAACCATGTTTTCAATTATAAAGATATTTACACCTTGAAAATCAACATGGATTTCTCTATAAAGGTAAATGTTCAAGAATTAAATAATTTTTACCATGTGTAACAAACAACAAGTTCTCAGTAGGATATTTATCTGCAAGGTTCTTAATTGTTTGTTGATATCTTGCCCTAGCTTGCAAAACTGATTCTTCCCACTTAGGTAGCTGAGGTTTATCAAGAAAATAAGTTTTCATTAGCCTCAATAATATTTAATTACAGGCATATTTATCTTTGACAAATTTCATAATAATAAAATTAAGATGAAATCATATTCACATGTACCTCTTTAAATACCATTTCTACATTATTATCCACTGTCCCAGCAGGGAGCATGGTTGCAAGTTCTGATATATCAAAACTCAAATTTCCATCTTTAGGAGCAACATTGAGACGTATAGCTATACTGTTTATCATTTCACTTAATCCATACTCAAGAGAGACCTGCGATTGTGAGGGAAGAAATTTTAGCAAATTAATTAAAAACTTAGTGTTTGTTTTGTTTGATTATGTGGTGATAAAAATTGTTTCAGAATGAATTGATTTTGTATAATTGATTTAACTTTTTTTTGGATCCAAGATTTTACTTTTTTTATTTGAGGAAATATAATTGATTTGATTTAAATATAAAGTGGTTAATGTTTAGATACATATTTAAACATTAAAGTTGCGTGTAAAAATCACGTTAATAAACTATGTACAAATCTAAAATGAATCAAATCAACCCGAAAAAACATTCGATCATGACAAAATTAAGTAAACACATATAAATCAATTCTGAAACCTCATTTATCTTTATAGGGTTATGCTATAAGCCACCCATGAAGGTGTCTTTTAGCAATTCACCCCTCGATGTGTGATTTCCACATTTTAGTTATAACTATGCTAAAAGATACCATCATAAAAATTAGTTGGTGTCTTTTAGCAAATGTTCATAGAATAACTTGCTAAAAGACAGACACCTTTATAAAACGTGTCTTCTAGCAAAACCCTTTTTTATATGCCTAAAAATTGTCAAGAAAAGAAAAAATTTACGCTAACAATAAACACAGGATTTCACATCATAATAAGCACAAAGGGTTTCGTCAAAAATAAATATTAAGGATGAAAAGAAATATCAGATTAACTAATCCCCCCAAAAATGGCATAATTTTTTATTTTTAACTAGAAATTTTACTCGCTTTCCTTAGCAAATAAATGAAACAATATCTGACCTTAACTTTTGAAGGATCAATGAGAATATTGTCACTAATGTCACTTTCACGAACATCGTTAACGGCAGAGAGAGCAATAACGAGTTCGACAGCAGTCTGGATGCAGCGAAGGAATGGGGAGACAACGAGTCGATGTATCGGAAGACCAAGACTTTGTCGGATACTTTGCCCTATTTGAAATGCTCGAACCTGGCCCGGTTGGGTCAACGGAGGATCCCACGGCCGTGCTGCTGTGGATATCCATGAGGGTACAAAGTTATCGATGCGTTCACCATGCCTCATGACGATGATATTCTGGTACATAATTGGGTGTTGGTTTTCCAAACTTTCGTTTCCTCTTAAATTCATTTTCACTGTCACGTACATAAAGAGAGTCTTAGCGAAAGTTTTATATATAAGAATGCAATGGAAAATTTTAAATGAATTTAAGAAATTTCGTGCGAAGGATCAATAATGTTTACTTCAAATTTCAACAAGGAAAATGTATAATAATGCAGGGAACATTTTTTTATAGAATAATAATAAATCAGACATTTTTTTCTAAGAATGCGTGGTGTGTATTTTATAATATATGCTTTCATGCCAAAATAAAATCTCAACTTAGAATTTGACGTAATGTATGATATTTCAATATTAGTCGCTTTCTTCATTATTTATTTACTATTACTTGATAAATGTTATAGAACTACGTAAGATATATTAATATTAGGTTGGCAATGTTATATTTTTTTAGGGAGGTTGGCAAGAATTTATTTTAAAATGTGAAAATCAAATATATTAAAACCTACAAAGAACCCTAATATACAACACAAGTACTAATAATAGGATATGGTCTAAAAATAGCAATATATATCATCATAAAAGAAATCAACAAGATGCTAGAAGTGACTAAACTCATACGCTGAAGTGGACTATGCCACCAAAATTGAAGAGTAATAGATAAATTTTCGATCTTCACTTTTAACCACAAATATGTTTTTCTTTATGAAGAATCCACGAATAGGTTAAAAGTTTCACTTGTTGAATTAATAGAACTTTGTTGTGACGTATAAGACACTAATGTGTGTGCCTTTTTCAGTCGAGATTCGAACTCTAATTCACGAGTTATGCCCCCACCCCCCCCCACCCCATTGGTTATACGGTTATATATGTTATAATAGAAAAATATCATTGTGTAATTTAATAAGGTGTAAAAATAATCATTCGTGGCCATGTCCTAAATATATAATATTATTCAAAAATGTAAACCAAGAAAGAACAACAAAGAAATAATATATAAAATGATTAAGATAAGATTTCAACAAACCTGTATGTAATGATCGAAAGCATGTTTCTACTTTACTACTCTGAATAGCATGAAATGGTTGAAGAGAGCAGAAACGAAATAGCTTTAAACGAAGCATGTTTCTATGATCACAAAGAAGAAAATATAGAAATACAAATATTTTTGAATCAGAGAGCTCAAAGAAGAAGAGGTTAGAGAAAGAAAGAGACTCTTTGAGTTACTTGTTGAAAAGAACAACTAATATTAAATAATACTGACGGTTCAAAATATATATGTCAATTTATGAACAAATGGGTCCAAGAGATTGTTCTAGGAAACTTCCTTAAAGTATAAGTTGAAATTGAAATTGCAAAGAGGTCTTCGTGAACATTTTTTCATGAGATTTGAGTAAGTTGCTGAAGAATTTAACAAAAGTTACATCATTGACTATAATCATTGTGATTTCTTCTGCGCGTATGCATCACTACATATTTAATTGACTAACGTTTTCATTATTTTTGGTGTTAGCATTTGGACGGTGTTAGTATTTGGACCGTACAATGCACGGAAAATTGATTATTTTATTGATTAATAAATATGATAGTTTATCGTCATGAAATAAAACAATAGTTGTTGTTGAGCATGATTTAATACTTTCAAAAGACTATGACAATAACAATCAGAGATGGACTCACATTAACAAGAGTGTGGGTCTTGGCCCTCACTTTCTTCTTGAGTTTCTTGGTAATAACATGGCTTAATATATGTTTTGGTTCTTTAACTTATTTTTGGATTTTAATTTGGTCCCCTAATTTTCAACTGTCTCAATTTAGTCCCTTAAGTATACCTCTATTTACTCAAGTGGTCCCTTCTGTTAATTTTTGTCGAAAAACGTTAACTTTTTTGGAATACCAACATGGACAAAGTTAACGTTTTTTTGACAAAAACTAACAAAAGGGACTACTTAAGTAAACAGAGGTATACTTAGGAACTAAATTGAGACAGTTTAAAGTTAGGGGACCAAATTGAAATCTAAAAATAAGTTAAGGGATCAAAGCATGTATTAAGCCTAATAATATTATATGATAGCTACTTCTAAATATTGCTACAAGAATAAAAAAAATATATACCAGGCATTTTCCTCATTTTTTGTTTTGTTTTATTTTACTTTTTTTTTTGAAGGATTTGTTTTATTTTACTTTAAGATAAAGTACACCATAAATAATAATGTGTTTTTATATCTTTATTTAAGCTGAGGATGTATATCCTATGTTTTGTTTTACTTGTGTTTAGCTTCCTTTTTTTTAACGATACTTGTAGAATATTTTAAACAAAATTGAGTTTATTTACTATTTCAAATAACAAAAAATAAATAGTCAAGTTAGTCTCTATCCTAGTATCCCTCACCACTTTAATCCATAAATAATTTAATGTTAGTGTTTAATATTAGTGTTAAGTAGTTTTACATCGGATAAGAGATGACCTAACAATTTGTTTATAAGTGGAAACAATTTTCATCTCGTAAAACTGATTTTGTGAAGTTGTGTAAGACTCGACCACGATTTCTAAAATGATATCAAATTCTTCTTTAAGATCTATTGGACCACCCACCATTTATGTATATAAGAGTTAGAAATTTATATATAGACATGGCCCTCACTATTGAGAATTTATGGGTCCGTCACTGATAACAACAACCAAACATTATCCCACTAAGTGGGGTTAACTACAAGGATCGAAATATGTCATATTATTCTATCATAAATCATATTTAGATCCAACTCATTAATCTATAAAACTTTCATAATAGTTTCTCTTATAGTTCTTTCAGATCTTCTTATATCTCTTGTAATATGACTATCCTTTATTTGATCTACTATTCTTACTATAGAGTCTACAAGTTTTCTCTCTACATGTCCAAACCATCTAAACCTTCCACAATATTTATACTATATGGGCTACCCCAACTATCTGTACAATGTTGGAATTTATAATCTTATCTCATTTAGTCTTACCACACATCCAACACAACATTCTCATCTTTGCACACTTTATTCTCATGTTGGTTCTTAACCGTCAATATTCTGTTCCATAAAATATCGTTGTTCTGACAACTATCTTGTATTTTTCACTTCAACTTAAACGACACGTTTGTATCACAAAAAACACATGAGGCTCTTCTCCATTTCAACCAGCCAACTTGAATACAATTATTTACATCTGCTTTTATTTCTCCATCTCTTTGTACTATGAACCCAAATATTTTTTGTTGAAATCATGAACCAAGGATATTTAAAATGTGTAACTTGTATGATATGATCTTCAACTCTCACCTCTAAGGTCGAACTACTTCGTCTTTTGCTGAAATTACATTACATATAATATGTCTTGCTTCTACTCAAAGGAAAGTCTTACGCTTCTAAGACTTGTCTCCAACATCTCATTCAATCTCTCCCTCGACTCTTCAATTAAGACTACATCATCTACAAAGCCCATACATCTTGGTGCTAGCTATTGGATGTGATTTGTAAGTACATCCAAAACTAATGTAAAAAGATAAGGGATTAGGGTTGACCCTTGGTCCAATCCTTATCTTGAAAAAATCATTGATAGGGATTAGGGTTGACCCTTAGTTCAATTCATGTTACGAAAAAATCATTGATAGTGTTTCCAAAAGACAAATAATAAAACCCCCAAAGTAATTTAAACTTCAACAACAATTTGGCTCCAAAAAGTTGTCTTAGAAACTTAAGATCTATTATAAATAAGATAAGATACGCGATCATTTTCTAAAAATATAAAGAAACAATAAAAAATTAAAAATGAAATGTGCAGCAACTTTTTGACTTCAAAAGGTTGTCTAAAAGACTTAAAAACTTTTATAAATAAGATGGTCATATTTTTAATTTATTTATAAGAAAATGTTAACCTAAAATGATATGATAGGAGCTGATTGCCCACACAATGTTCATCTTTTGGTTTTTAAATTACTAGCGAATATTAACAATTGATTGTCAACAAAAAAAAATGTGACACGTTATGTATTTTCGTACAATTTGTCGGAAAAAGAAGTATTTTTATACAAGAATATGACAACCCGTCATAGGTAAAATATTTATACTCAGAGTACAAACAAATTAAATCCATGAATATTATTTAGTAAAAGATTTGATGAGACATTTTATAGGTAGAATTACACACGCAGTCCTATAAGTTTAACATTTATCTTGTTCAATAAATAAAGTTTAATATTTATTTAAAATTTATCTTTTATGATACATTTTGTTTGCAATATTAGCCTTAAGTTATCTTTTTTGTTTTTTGTGTTGTAGTCTTTATCTTTATGTTATATTTTATTTTTTTAACAAGCCAAAATGATATATTATAAACCCAACAAAGTACAAGGTGTGCCTTAGAGACTACTAAACGTACACCGAGTTAAGAGAGACACGAGGAACCAAACAAAACAACATTAGTTTATGCCCAAACAAGTTAAAGGTTTCGACCACCATTGCTGAGTTCCATAAGTAAAAGTGACTTTTTTAGCTTTCAGCCAACCTAAAGACAACATCTTAACCTTGTCGAGCAAATGGGGAATGGGAGTAATTACATTTTTAAACAAGCGATTATTACGCTCATTCCACACAATCCAGGCACAAAGGAGCCATATAAGTTGCATGAAAGAACATTTAGCTTTACAACCACTTGTCATATGAGTGAACTGTTGTAAATGATCAGGAATAACATCGGAGTCCACCCCATAAAACCAATCCAGTCTCGCGCAAGCTGCCATATAGAACCAAAGGTTGCACACGACTAAAAGAGATGTTGAGTCATCTTAGAAAGGCCACAACCAGCAATACACAACGCCATATCTGCAGGAAGAACCCCTCTGGCCACCAAATTTGACTTTGTAGGTAAACAATCACGGACAAGCCTCCATGCAAAAACAGAGACTTTCAAGGGGACTTGATTATGGCAAACCAACTCCGTTGCTGGTTCCGCCATTGGAGCTTCTTGAGTTGTTAATAAACCATATGCATCACGAACGGTATAACCTCTTGGTGGATCGGAAAGCCACATCCATCTATCTTAAACATTATGATACAAAGAAACATAAAGAAGTAAGACCCTACACTCCGTCACCATCTGCTCCTCCCACGACCACAACCTACGCCTCTACCTCCACACATCCCCCCGATTATCCGAACTAACTGAGAGCTGTAACAGCCCAATTTTCTTTAGATTTATTTTAATTAATTTCTATATGTGTTTATATGTGCTCGTATGTGATTAATTGTCTTTGTGTGCGTTTTCGTAGAATTCGGTGTTAGAAGGATATTTTAGTCATTTTGGACATAGAGGTATTTTAGTCATTTAGCGAGCAAGGGTAAATTAGTAATTTCACTGTGAGAGTAATTTTTTGTGTTTCTAGTGAGAACCATTAATTTTACTAAGTGGTTGTGGTAATTAGTTGGAAGCCGTTAATTATTTCTTATCTTTTTACCACGAGTAAATTATAAACCTTGTGATTAATAAGTTAGAAACTTTGGTGAATTAGACCCATTTAGTGATAAGACTTTATAAACCCATGTCAGAAAAAAAAATTAAGGTTACACCATTCATTCAAAAAGTTTTAGAAAGAGGAAGAGAGAGAAAGTTCAAGAGAAGAGTTAGAGAGAGGGTTTTGAATAGAGAAGGTCTTTGGGAGCAAGAAGAGGATAGAAACTCAAGGGATTGGAGCTAAAGTGAAGCACTAGCTTAGATTTGTGAAGAATTAAGGTAAGGGTGTTAGGTTTCATTCATAATCTCTTAGCTTAATTTCTTCTCTAATTCTATGCAAAAATGTTTATTTTAATAAGTGATTAATTTGAGCTTAATGGTTGAAATTGGTGCTCTTGTTATAATGATATGTTTGAGCATATGAATTTGTTGATAATTGAATTGTTGTTGATGAAATTGCAAGTTCATGATATGTATAAATGAGAATATTGTGAATTGTGCTTAAATTGTGGAATTGTGATGTGTGTTTTTGAATTGATGTTGAATCCATGATTATGAGTTGTGATTGTTGTTGATGTCATATGATGGATTGGGTATCAATCTTGTGAAATGGTTGTGGTTGAATTGAATTGTTTAGAAGTTTTATGAAAAATGGGTGGATTGTTAGATTGTGTTAAAATATTGTTTGATTTCAAGTTTAATGTGTTTTTGAAAGTCTATTTGTGTCATGAACCTGTATACAACTTTTGGGAACGAATTTGGATGTTTGGGGATCAAAATTTAGGTTTTGGGGTGAAAAATGATGAAAACCCGTGAAAAATTATGCAGAACTGATGACTGCACGTTTAAGCGGACTACAAGCGAGCTCCAAGCGTGCAGCCACTATGAGCTTCTGGAGTCTGGTCGCTTAAGCGTGCAGGCCCAGTTGCAGCACCTTTTTGATACGTGTTCAGGGTATCTGAGGACCGTTCCGAGCTTTCTAATACACTTCTTTCAACTTGTTTAACTACTGTTTTCACTCATAAACCTACTGAAACATCTTGAGACTTGGATTGATGCTTGGTTGAGAAATTGAACTAAACTTTTGAAAAACGTTCAAGATTGTCGACTTTTTCGAAAACCGTTTTTTCTTTATAAAAAGGGGTAGGTTAAGGTTATATATTGTATACATGATTTTTGAAAAGGGATTGGAATGGATTCAACGAGGTTTAACTTATTTTGCTTTGAAAATGGAAAAGAAAAACGATAAGAGAGACGAACTTTGTGATTTTTATGATTTCGTCGTAATTGGACGCTTAAACGTGCATGTATGCTCAACTGCACACATATGTGATCTAGGAGTATACATAGTTGAGGCATTAATGTTGTTTTACTTGATTTTGCTTCATTTGTCTCATTTGTTTTTAAGTTGTGAAATGATAGACAAACTTTGTCGAAATAACCTTTAAGGCCGAATACTTTACAAATCCCTTATGAATATTAACCTTGAATTCTATGTTGGTGTTTGTGAGCCTAGTGTTGGTGTTATATGTCTTGATTATATTAATGAATTATAACATGATATATATATATATATATATGTTGATTGAGGTGTTGAACTTATACATGTTAAATGTGGAAGTCGAATGTTGTGATTCATGTATAATGTTGAAGATGTCATGATGACAAGTTGTGTGAATATATGCATTTGTGTCGAGTCATATATTCATGCATGCATACGTTTTGGTGATGGTGCTTTATGCATCGTGTTTGGTGATGGATTCTATATCCGTGTTTGGTGATGGTGCCTTGTGCATCGTAATATGTGACAATTGTCGTAGTTGACGGTACCGTGTACATATAGAAGTCGCGTCTAGGAGCATAACATGCATGACATGTGTCGTAATGTTCATAATACTTGGTGTTTGACATACTTGGTGTTCGATATGCTTGGTGCTTTACTTGATTGTTGACTAGCACATATGTGACGTGATGAATTGTTGATGTTTATGGTCATTGAATGAAGTTGACTTATCTCTTAACTTTAATTATTGAAATATCATTTGATAATATTATATTCACTTGATTTTATCTGATTATGATTGATGTGAAGCTAACCCCTAGTGGTTTTGACCGCCTACCTGTTTGTATGAATGGGTAGACGGAGTGCAGGAGTAGTTTGCTTATTTGGTGAGTCATTCGAGGATAGCGGAAGCTTCCTCTATTTTCATGTCTCGATTTCTTAGATTAGGCTCTGACCTAGGATGTCCGTCTTTATGATTATTCTAGTTTGATTATTCTAGATATGTAAGTTGATGGAGATTTTGCCCATTGTCGGGTGTTGGAGATTTATTTTATGGATGTATGTTTATCCTATGACATGTATGTTTGATGATGAATGATTTATATCCGCTGCGACTATTGAGAATTTTTATATATGCATGCTGTTTGAAATCTGTTAAAGACGTAGCATCTATTTCTTAAATATTTAGATTATTCACGTGTTTTATCGCTTGAATACAAATATGGCGTTACAAGAGCAAGTTTGCCACGGTAATGGATTTATTCTCAGTTAAATCAAATAGCCGACTAAAACGCTCATAAAGGGGAACACCTCCAATCCACCTATCATACCGAAACAACGTATCAACCCCATCACCAACCTTCCTAGACACATTCTTCGTAAACCAACTACTACCATCACCGCCACCTCCATCCTTAATCCTCCCCACCTCCCTCCATCAAGTAGAAACACTTCGGTCCCCAACCTCCTGCCTAATTCGCCATAACGGGTGACTAAAACCCTATACCACAAACCACATGTATCCACCAACATCCTCCAACACCATTTATCTAGCAAAGTGTTGTTAAACTCCTTCAACTTTCTCACCCCCAACCCTCCATACTCCGTTTTGGAGCACACAATATTCCAACTTATCCACGTGATTTTTCTATGATCACCCCCCCCCCCCCCCCCCCCCCCCCCCCCCGACCTCAAAAAAAAAATATTTAACAAAGATTCAATGGAAGAGATTATACTTGTTGAAGCTTTGAAGAAAGAAAATGCATAGACAGGCAGAGAGGTAAAGACATATTTTAAAAGAACCAAGCGGCCGCCGAAAGAAAGAAACCTACTATTCCAGCTCGACAGTCTAGATTGAATACGATTCACAGTATGGTCCCAAAAGCTAAGACGCCGTGGATTACCGCCAATAGGCAAGCCTAGATACATGAAAGGAACCTTACCCATTTTACAACTCGAAACCGATGCCGCCTCACATAACCAAGAATCAGAGATATTAACCCCCATCAGCATACTTTTGTTAAAATTCACCTTCAGACCTGACATAGCCTCAAAAATAAGGAGAGCTGCCCGAAGAGCACGGACATTGGCCCAAATATTAACTCCAACCAACAACGTGTCATCTGCAAACTGAAGGTGAGACACCACAACTAGATTAACCGGTCCAACACCATAACCGACAAACAAATGAGCATCTACCATAGCCTTCATCAAAATATTTAGACCTCGTATGGCTTGTTTTAAGAGGGTATTTTTGATTTATTTATAAAAAATGTTAATTGAAAATGATATGATATGAGCATATTGCACACACAATTATTGATCTTTTGGTTTTAAAATTACTGGTGAATATTAACAATGTGACACGTTATGTTTTTTTTAACAAACCAAAATGGGATCTATTAAATCACAAGAAGTGGTTCAACTCGCACAAGACGTGCAAAAAAGAACCACCCACCAAAATACAAAGTTTAGTGTTTGCTGCCAAAATACAAAACACAATGGAAGAATGATAGGAAAAAAACTACACAATAACACCCACACAGAATAACGGGTGTCGTCACTGGTCAGTGTAATTGAAAGCGAAGTTGGACATATTTGCCTTTAACCAAGAATAAGACATAAATTTGACGTTGTCAGCTAAATGATTCAATTCGTCATTCTTCTGTTTAAAAATCCTATTGTTTCTTTCCTTCCAAATAACTCAGACACTATCCATCCAGATTATTGTCAGAAAAGAGTGAGAAGATCGCGGGAATCCAGCCATATTGCCAAACTGATGAAGATGATCTCTGACGGAAGCTGGAGCGACAAAAGAAGTACCTAGCCACTAGTAAAGACGATGCCACAACATACCAAAATGATCGCATCGAAAAAGAAGATGGTTTGCAGTCTCTGGGACGCCGCACCCACCTATACAAGAAGTGTCGTCATGATGAATGATTCTCCTACGGAGGGGATTGTCTTTAGTTGGAAGTTGATTGTGGAGTAGCCTCCAGACAAACACATAAACCTTAAACGGGACTTGCTTAAGCCAGAAATCGTCAAACAGACGCCGCTCTGAGGAAACACCTGCCGACGTCAGATAGTTATAATCCCCCTTAATGGAATATCCATTAATGGGGTCTAGAATCCACCGCCACCTGTCAAGAATATGGTCCGACAAAACAACATTACACAACAAGGCCGCACACTCAGACACCGCTATTCCTCCCACGCCAAGAGACACCTCCTCCACACCCATACATCACCACCGACACCCCACCCTCTCCTTTCCATCTCTTGCACCGTCGCATTTTATCAACGGCTAGATCAAAAAGGCGGGGAAATTGCACCCTAAGAGACATGCCCCCTGTAACACCCCGATATCCCAACTTAAAAATTTCATGCATTTAATCAGAGTATATCGCAATATTCAGGATGTCACATTTCATAAAATCTTTAAAACAAAACGAATAATAATTTATTCTTCATCAATATTCAAAACATAGGAGCGGAATCATAAACGTCTCAAAATCCTTAAATAATTAATTCTTGGCACAAAAGCCTCATAAAACATCTCAAAATCAAAGTTACGTAGCAAACATCATCATTAGTCATCATGATACATAGAGGAATAGAATTTAACAAAAAACCCCATCCCGTTACATATCAGAGCATTTCCTACGACACCACAAGGACCTCTCACATCGTCGAACCTAAGCTTGATCACCTGCACTTGCCCACAAGGCGGCAATTCCAACAGAAGGGGTGAGATTCACAACAATTATATTAACATATAATTCAAATAATTATGCTTAACAACAACAACAATAATCGTCACATATAGCGGAAACATCTCAAACATCTATGTATAATAAATCGTCTTAAAACATCTTCACATAACAATCATCTCATAACGTCTCAGACACAAGACTCGACAAATGCAACTCTAACATCTTAACATCATGCATGTGGTACCAATATTTTAGCTTAAATAAGCTTCACCGTTGCTTTGAGCAAATGCTCCACCATCGCTTTGAGCAAAAGCTCCACCGTCTCAAATTATGCAAATGCATGGACTCGACTCTTTATTCTTAAACAAGTTAACACAACATCTTAACATCAAATACGACTCTTTATCGATACATGCAATTATACAATACATGGCAGCAGCTCAACATACTTAACATATATATTTACAGCACATAATTGTCGTCGCAAATATCATTTATACTTCATTCATATAACTCACTTAATAAGCATATAATCATAGATTAACGCCAACAATTAAAATCATCTTACAGCGTCATTACAGGTTGTAATTTAGGTCTTAAACATCTCTAATACTATCCAAAGGTCTACCCTCAAAGCCTCGCTCAAAACAGAGTTATAAAACTCAAGTTATAGTGGTCTGAGACCACATTGCTCGCTATGGCGAGTGGTTCTGCTCGCCTCGCGAGTTGCTGAATTAGCATTTTGCCAGTGCTCGCTACGGCGAGTGATTTTGCTCGCCTCGCGCGCACTAAAGGGTCGCTCGCCTCGCGAGTATCTACCTAACTGCTCGCCACGGCGAGCGGGTCTGCTCATGTTATGGCTCTAATCCTTCAGAATTATAATCCTAGTGATCAATCTAGGTTCTGTAACAGGTTCTACATAAATTTGCATCAGTCTCTCATCAATTCCTCACAATTCAACATTAACCCTAACTTATGAAATCTCTCAAACTATTTCCCAATTCCTTAGTTAATCATAAATAGATGAATTACAGTAAATACAATTGAAGCTAGGCTCACCCTTACATGGTATGTTTGCAGAATTGGGGTTCCCTCTTCTCTGGCCACTTTTCTCCCTTTTTGCAAAAGTCTGTAATACGTACTCACTGTTTCTCTCTAAACCTAATTTCCTTTTATACATCTTACTAATCTCACTTATCCCCACAACTCTATCTTATTATAAAAACAACCCCATCTCTCAAAATTATTGTTATTATAACACATCTTAATTTTCATCTATATATATATATATATATATATATATATATATATATATATTAACATCACATATTTTATTTTATTAAACAATAAAATAAGCATTATATCACAACATCATCTCATACGTCACAAACATCATCAAAATCATATAATGTATAATAATATACTATATACTCTAATAAAATAATTAAATAAATAAACTGGGCGTTACACCCCCACCCAATTGTCAATCTAAAAAAGTGTGCTACCTCCCCCACCGACCACCCTACGCACATTATCTTCAAGCCAACTCCCCTCCGCCAGCCCCACACCACGGCGAATACTGTAACGCTCGTTTTGATTATTTAAATTATTTTATATAGTATAGAGAATATTTATATGACTTTGTGTGAATTAAGTAAATTATATGATTTATAGGATTTTATGAGGTGTTGTGATTTATTTTATTGTTTAATAAAATAAGATTTGAAAATAAAATAAATATTAAGTTGTGAGGTTGTTTTTAGAATTAGATAAAATTATGAGGGATTAAGTGAAATAAGATAAAATACAACAAAAGTGATTTAAAAGGGAAAATTAGGTTTAGAATTGTACAGAACGTACAATTCAGTTTTTGGGAGAAAAAGGGAGAAAATATAAGAGAAGAAGGGTGAGCCTAGCTTTACAATTTCATTAACCTTGTGATTCATGATTATAGTTAACTGATTTTAGGAGTGATTCATGAGAAACTAGGAATTGAGAATTAGGTCAAAAAGTGATGAATTGATGATTAGATGATGAGAAATTGTACCAATGTTGTAGAAATCTGATTACAGACCATAGGGTAACCCTTAAACAGCATTATAGTCGAAATTGAGGAGGAACATGATGAAAATTGGGGTTTTGGGTGAAAATTGTCGTAACCCCGTAACTTACTGTCAACGCTCGCCACGGCGAGTGCCCTTCAACAGCTCGCGAGGTGAGAAACCCACTCGCCATAGCGAGTACTGCCTTAAAGGCCCGCGAGGAGAGCAACCCCACTCGCCATAGCGAGTAGCACCCTGATGCGCGCAAGGCGAGCAACCTAACTCGCCATAGCGAGTGACCCTTGAGGGCTCGCAAGGCGAGCAACCCAACTCGCCACAGCGAGTGACCTCTGATGGCTCGCAAGGCGAGAGATCCCACTCGCCATAGCGAGCAGCTCGGTATCAGACTGCCCTTTAGAGTTATGCGACTCTTGTCGCACGAGTTGTTATGAGATTACCCCTGGATTAGAGATAGGCATTACTGAATTGTTAAAGACGACTGAGGAAACGGTTAATTAATGTTTGATTTTGTTAGTAGTGAAAGGTATAATTGTACATGTCTTTGTGAACCATAAGTGATGAAGAATGTGATTTGTTTATGATATGAATATATCCTGGAATATTTTATGCTCAATAGCAACGAGGGCTTATGCCCTAGGAGTATATTTATACTCAATAGCGACGAGGGCTTATGCCCTAGATTGGTACCACATGCATGAATAAGATGTCTAAGTTGCATATGTCGAGTTGAAGTTGCATTGTCGAGTCGAACTATTAAGTTTAACTAAGATGCTAAATTATGGTGTTAATTAAGATGTTATATGAATAATGTTATGAATGTATTTGATGTTTATGTTGTTAAATATAATTATTGAATTATATGTTTAATGCCATTGTTCTGTGAATCTCACCCCTTCTGCTTGGAAATGTTGCTCTTCATATGAGTAACTTGCAGGTGATTAAGCTTTAGCTGCTGTTTGCTGTTGTGAGTGGCTACCCTCACTGTGTCTTTAGGTGCTCTGATACGTAACGGGATGGGAACCTTATAACTATTTTCTATTCCTTACGTATTGATTATGAGTTAATGTTATTAAGTTTTCAGTTGAATTTAAGTTAAGAAGTTTTGATGAGGCTTGCGCGCCAAAACTATTTTGTTAATTTGAATCATTATCCGCTGCGAAGTTTTGAATAATTATGATTATTATTTTATGAAGGATAAATTGTTATTTATTCCGTTTTGATATTTTTAGAAATGTAGCATTTCGTTTATACGAGAAACTCTGATTATTTATTTATGAAATTTTTACTTTGGGAAAACGGAATGTTACAAATACTAGAGACCATTCGCCACCACGAAGAGCTATCACGGCCACCCTCCTTCAGCCGCCCCCTTCCTCCCCGTATCTAGCCCTTAAGACATTGTACCATAAACCCTCCTTATCCGTCAACATACGCCAACACCACTTCCCCAAAAGAGCAATATTAAACTCACTCAGCTTCCTAACACCTAAACCACCCTCCTCCCTCGACAAACAAACAGAGTCCCAATCCACCCAAGCAATTTTCCTAAAATCCTCACTACCCCAAAAAAAAAAGATTCATTGACACGTTATGTATTTTCATACAATTTGTTGGAAGAAAAAAACAGTATTTTCGTACAAGAATATGATAACATGTCATTGAATATATAGGTAAAATATTTATATCGAGAGTACAAACAAATTAAATCCTTGAATATTATTTAATAGATTTGATGAGACATCTATGTAGGTAAAATTACGCACGCAATCCTATAAGTTTAACATTTATCTTGTTCAATAGAAAAAGTTCAACATTTATTTCAGAATTATCCTTTAAGTTTTATTTGTCTCAAATTAATCTTTGTGATCCATTTTCTTTGTAATGTTAGCCTTTTAGTTATCATTTTTGTTTTTTGTTTTATGTTATATTTTATGATCGTGTGAACCACGAGTTTTCTTGCACAATTAGATATGGGCAATATTTAGGTGTCCATTCATACATAGTTTTAAAACTCGGACTGGTCATCAACTCGGCAGGAGTATTGTGTCACTGAGTTAATGGTGACTTGCATGCCTGAATCGGATTAAACTGAATAACCCGGTTAGATGACTCGGTCTTATGATTAATATTTTATAGATATTTAACCAGATTAAATTTGATTGAAACGATGACTCTGCCATTTAAAAACTAAAAAAATTAACATGTAATATGTATATTAATATTTGTATAGCTATATTTTGTTGACAAAAAATAAATTATGTTTTGCATATATATTTACAATATGTATATTTTCTAAAAATATATATGATGTGTATATTATTATTATTGTATAAATATTATATTTAATAACAATGTGCTCTTTTTAAAAGAAAAAAGCGATGTGTTCTTTTCTCGTATAAAATTAAAATGTAATATATTTACATATAATACATAATATATTTCATTTGATAATAAGGATTACATGTTGTTGTAGTGGTTAAGTTTCCAACTATTTATTTTAATGTTCACGATTCGATTCCTATTGTCTTCAACTTTTTCATATTTTGGATTTTTCTACAAAAGTCCTTGAAGCATTAATCCCGTATTAATTAGTACATAAATAAGCATTAATCGGTATTAATGACTAATTATGAGAATAAATATAAAATAAGAAATTAAACCGATTGGCTTAGAAAACCGGCCGAGTCACCGGTTTTTAGCTAGTCAAAGCGGTGGAAACCGGTTTAAATGCATAATTGATCTAACATGTGACTCAGACCGGCATACCCATCAGTTCCCGGTCGAATCGGTTCGCCCTGACGGTCCGAACCGATTTTTAAAACTATGATTCATCACATCTCACACCCAAAATAAATGACTTAAAACTTTTACGTTTGTCTTCAACTTTTTCATATTTTGGATTTTTCTACAAAAGTCCTTGAAGCATTAATCCCGTATTAATTAGTACATAAATAAGCATTAATCGGTATTAATGACTAATTATGAGAATAAATATAAAATAAGAAATTAAACCGATTGGCTTAGAAAACCGGCTGAGTCATCGGTTTTTAGCGAGTCAAAGCGGTGGAAACCGGTTTAAATGCATAACTGATCTAACATGTGACTCAGACCGGCATACCCACCAGTTCCCGGTCGAATCGGTTCGCCCCGACGGTCCGAACCGATTTTAAAACTATGATTCATCACATCTCACACCCAAAATAAATGACTTAAAACTTTTACGTTTGTAAAATTTCTGCCAAATGAATATATTTTTTTACGAATAATGAGATATTTTGATTTTTTAAGTTTTTGAATTTGAAAATTTAGATTTAAATAAGAAGTGATAAGAGAAAGGACATGGACATATACAACATGTTTGTATAAGTTTTCTCGATATTAAAATGTCACACATGTTAGTAAAATGCGAGGGTTCCCAGGGATGATCGGGAGTATTGACTGCATGCAATGGGAGTGGAAAAATTGTCCTAAAGCATGGGAAGGTCAATTCACCAGGGGGGATAAGGGAACCACCACAGTTATTCTTGAAGCAGTTGCATCTCATGATCTATGGATCTGACATGCATTTTTTGGATGTCCGGGAACGTTGAACGATATAAACGTTCTAGATCGGTCACCAGTGTTTGATGATGTGGAACAGGGAAAGGCTCCAAGGGTGAATTACTTTGTGAATCAACGTCCCTATAATATGGCATACTATCTAGCTGATGATATTTACCCTTCTTATCCAACTTTCGTCAAATTAATTAGACTACCTCAAAGTGAACCCGATAAGTTATTTGCAAAACAACAGGAGAGTTGTCGGAAGGACATCGAACGTGCTTTTGGAGTGCTTCAAGTTCGATTTAAAATCATCCGTGAACCAGCTCGCTTGTGGGACATAGCCGATTTGGGTATCATCATGAGGTCATGCATCATATTACTTAATATGATTGTTGAGGATGAACGAGATACATATGCTCAACGTTGGACCGATTTTGAGCAATCTGAGGGAAGTGGATCTAGTACACCGCAATCATACTCGACCGAGGTGTTACCCACTTTTGCAAATCATGTGCATGCTAGATCCGAGTTGCGTGATCCAAATGTTCATCACGAATTGCAAGCTGATCTAGTGAAGCACATATGGACAAAGTTTGGAATGTTTCGTGATTGAAGATGATTTGTATCGTACTAAATAAATTAGCTATTTGTGTGTCGCGTGCTTAGTTTGTTGTATTGCATTTTAAGTTAATAAAATAAAATAAATTATTTAAATAAATTTTGTTTTTACATAAAAAACAAAAAAAATATTGTTAAGTGTTTCTTTATTTTAATTTAATTATAATCGATAATTGTAATTTTATGTAATTATAAAAACAAAAATATAAAATTAAATAAGAATAAGAAATAAAAGGTGGTGGGGTAGAGTGTTGAATGAAAAACCATTGTAGAGGTAAAAATTGAATGGGTGTTGAATTAAGAGAGAGAAATGATGTGGAGTGTTGAGAATTGAAAAAGTGGATATTGAAGGTTGTTGAATGGTAAAAACCTTTGTACATGGTCTAATAGTGAAAATATTGATTGATGTACTAAAACTGACCGATGGATTGATTGCTTTCACAAAATCACAATTTACACTTTCCAAATCCTACCTATATTTGGTTTGGTGTGATAGATTGGGATGTTTGACAGCACACCTTAATATAGGTGACAGTGAGGGATTGTTGAAGAATCGAGTGTCAATGTCTCTCTCTGTTACTCCATAACCTATCTAGTCCAATTCTCACTAGAACATGTAATGTGACAACTAAAAATACTTGACTTTTTAACAGCAAATATCTCTCAAATGACAAAGCCAAACCTGTCACCTATTTCCATTTTAAAATTTATTTATTTATTAATTTATTAAATTGATCTCATATAATGCAACTGAAAATTCACGGATTCAAATCTTCGAAATAGTCTATTGTTTAAAAATTTGGTAAGACTACGTATAATACACTATGATATGACCTCTTTCCAAACTCTACGTATGTGAAAACTTTGGTCACAAGCTTACCTTATAGTATTTACATTTTGCAGAGCCTTGAAGATTCACATACTTGGACAATTTTGGTGTGTTAGAGTGAAATTATATAAACCATGTAATGGTTAATGATAGTAACTAAATAGAAAGAAAGTTCTCTCATATCAATAATCAATATCAACACCATACTAAAATACAAACAAAATTAATGTAGCAGCAAATCCCTCAAAATGGATTTTCATTGAAATCCTAACTCTACCAAATATATTTTTTATAGGAGAACTCTACCAAATAGTAGCCACTATAAATTGTCAATTGACAATGCATCACAATCATTAGTTGCCTTCTTCAGTAGTCTTATTCTAAAGATTTTTTTCCTTTCTAACTTATCTGTATTAAGGACCAATTAATTTGATGAATCCAATTTCATCGTGTATTTACGGAAAAATAGTTCTTTATGGATTTGACCCATAAATATTGACACAAAAAAGAATCAAACTTGAACACGCTCTAAGGTCTCAAACCAACACCACTAGACCAATCCAAATGCGTTGAAACCAAAAGAAATTAATGTTTTTAAGGAAAAGCAAAAGAAATTATTGTTGAGTTAATATGAAACCATTTTTCTTTAATTTAATCAGCCTTCTATAAATTTTGCATGGTGATCAATGTTGGAATCTGAGAAACCAAATAATGAGTTGCATTAGAACCATGAACTGAAATAGTGACAATTAAAGCTAATCAAAATGTTAAAAGTAAGATAAACTATGTATTTTTTGTTTGCATGATTCATCAGTCAATAAATAATTGATTCATCAGAAATGATCTTACATTTGAAAATTGTCCTTCTTTTTTTGTTTTTGAAGTGAAAGACTTTCATTCAGAAATAACATAAGAAACATTACAGTCCAAAATGAAAGACTATTTCATTCAAGTTTTGGACAACCTAGCAAGGTTATGAGCTACAACCTTAACATGGAAGACATACACTACCTAATTGCTCAATAAGCAACTTACATTCCAAAATAACAGAGTTAATAGCACAAATACATAGATAGAAAAGTTATAATTCATGAGTCAATTTTTGCTATTTTTTTATGATCTAATTCTAAAGTTTAATCAAGAGCCGAAACCCTCAACCAAATCTCGCTCCTTTGACTGAACTGTAACAAACACGTCTTTGAACGTTTCATGCTGTTTCAACTGATCAAGAATTTTATCTTCAAAGTTAACAGCGCAACTCTTGGACTTATCTTTATCAGCATGTTTAGCCGGAAAAACCAGTTCCGATAACCTGTCCTTTTCAGCCTGTTTGCGATGTTTTATTTTCTCGGCAGTCCCTTCAGTGAGCAGATGGTAAGTGTATACAACCTTTTTCTGGCCAATCCGATAAGCTCTACTGATAGCCTGTCGATCGACTGATGGATTCCAAACAACATCAAGTAGTACAACCCTCGAAGCCCCAACCAAGCTAATTCCTTCGGAGCAAGCATTCGTCGATGCAAGGAGAATCTTCGCTTGGCTGTTAGCATCATTGAAGCTATGGATTAAGGATTGTCTGTCTCTTGGACCAACTTCTCCATGCATGTAAAGGATTTCCTTCCCCACCGTCCAGTTTAAAGAGGTGTGCAATAATTGGTCGATAATTAAGCGTAAAGGACGGATTAATTGGCTGAACACAAGAACTTTCTCTTTAACAGCATCACAAAGTCTAACAAACTCAACCAGAAATTTGGTTTTCACACCTACATATGGATTCAATCGAAGCTTTTCTAGCTGGTCCTTGTCGACAACAGATTCCTCTTCTTCCAAAAGTTCGCATTCGAGGAAAAGAGACGGATGGATTGATGCCATTGTCAGCTTACGCTCAAAGATCAATGCGTTCTGACGACTTTGAATGCCGTCAAGAATTTGCTTCTGCAAACTGTCCGGCTTCAAAGTCAGCTTACAATTTCTTATCCCAGGGAGCTTCTTTTGAAGGATCGCACCTTTGTGAACATGTACAAAGTGATCCATAAGCAATTTTAATTGTTTGATCTTATCATCAGAAGGGTTACATGTTGAGTTGCCAGGCTCGGCTTCCCAACTCCATTCTTCAGATGCTTTTTTATATTCCTGCTTCAGGCAAAACTTTTTCAGCTCATGCGGTATCGTGTTAGGAAACGAAGGCTTCACTAAGCTCAAAATGTTGTACAGTTCCAAGAAATTGTTCTGGAAAGGAGTTCCGGAAAGGATGATCCGCTTCCGGGTTTGAATTTTCGACAACACCTTCCAAATAAGACTTCTTTCGTTTCTCGGTATGTGTCCTTCATCTAGCACTAACAAACCAGGAGATTCAAGTAAAGCATTTCTCATATCACCATTTTCTTTCCTCTTCTCCACATTTGCATGTTTTCTCTTTCTCCTGCGTTTGGATTCCCCTCCTCCAGCTAGCTTCTCGTACAAATTATAACTGATTCCCAGAATACTCTTTTCTTTGTACCACGAAATCAGTTTCACCATCCGCATTGTATCCTTACTCAGCCGCTTATTAGACCAATTAACGAAATTAACAGCATCGTCATGCTCTTTACCGGATAATTTGGGATTGTTCAAATTGTGAAATGGAACTCCAATGTCCCATTTTTTGAACTCATCTTCCCAAGTAAGTAACAAACTCGCAGGAGCAACAATAACCGGCAAGCATTTAGGAAACACTTTCAGATATGACATGAGAAACATTATAGTCAACCTGGTCTTCCCGGTTCCGGGAGCATGGGAGATAATGCAGCCACCCTCCCTGCGAGGATCAATTTTACTCAACTTGTGAAGATCGATGTGTCCTGTCAAGTTTTTCCAAATGAACTCAAATCCTTCTTGTTGATGAGGATACAAGGTTTCTTTCACATCATCAGGAATTAGGTCCCAAACAGTGCCTTCATTATGAGAGAAATCAGTCTCTGATTCACCATCAGAAACATTGAACTGAGAGCCATCAAAGTGTGAAACATTTACTGAATCATCAAATGAAGCCTTTTTTCCAGAACCTTCAGAGGGAAATCTATCCATCTATGTCATGAACAACATGAGTATGCAAAAGTTAGTGCCTCTTATCAAAATATTTCAGTGTCAAATCACAGAAATCAGTGGCTGTTTTACTCATTAATTATTAAATAACCTGAGAAAAAACCAAAGGAATTAAACATACTGAACTACTATATTGAGCATCATGGTTCAACATATAGCAATTCAAATTAAAAACATGTCCAACACATGCTGGTGTTTGACACTTCACAACATCAACACATAGTTATGTTCAATCACTTCTATTATTTTAAACTCTTACCAATAACAGTGACGTGTCCGATATGTTATAAAGAATAAGCAAGTTAGTTTTTTTTTTTATTTCATTTTTTTATATAAATAATAATCATCAAACCATGCTTATTACAAGGGTGCAAATATCAGTTCCTCCTATGAGTAAATTCCATCAAATCAAAGAAACCATATAACATCCAAGGTAATTGCGATTAAATGAAAGCAAGATGCCATAAATCACAATGGAACCAATGCAACTCAAATTTAAGCAGATTATTTGGATCCTACAAGAATAAATTGCTGTTTTACACATTAATTTCTACAAAACCAGAAAAACAAGTTAAAGAACTCAAAATTACTTCAATACTATCATGGTTCAGAAGATAACAAACTTATTTAAACCATCTGGATCCCACAATAACCAAGCCCAATAAACAATAATCAACACTGAACAGGGAAAATAAACTACTATTAAAAAACTCCCTACTATTAAGATGCCAAAAACTAGCTTGGCTCAGAGTCTGCTAAAAATCCACGAATTACGCATAAGTGTTCCTATCAACAAAACACATAATCAAATCAGAAAAAACATAAAACAACTAAGGTCCTTTTCCACTACAACATTCCACTACAATGACAACATAATGCCATAAATCATAAAAAAAAAAATCAAATTAAACTTATATACATTTAACCTATATATATATTACATAAAACATATTATTTTAAATAAAAATCAATATATAACTGTGCTTACCACCAGTGGTGAGACATATTTGATCTCAGTGACAACCACACCACACCATCTGCAATATACACCAATCTGATCGTCGAGACGAGTGTCGTGTTCACAAAGAGTGGATGGATTTCCCATGTCATTTGTCCCTAAATTTCCAATCTGCAGATAGTAACACAATAAGTTAATCACTGATTTCTTCCTAAAAATATCATTGATTATCTTATACAGATAATTTAGATCAAAGTTTAATATAAACAGTTTAAATTAAAAATCAAAACCACCTTAAGCACTAGTCCTATAGTTCACAAATTAAAATTGGAATGTTCAAATTTAAATGTTCTTAAAGAACAGGATTACCATGGATTCAGCTTCTGATTCTCTAAGGGCTGTATCCATTTGATCCCATAACGGTTCCTGCTCCTCCTCCTCCTTGGTCTTTTGCACTTCTTCCACCTTTTTAAGGCTCCATATCGATTGGGGTGTCTCAATATAAACCGGTGGTGACCGTGTATCTCGCCGATCATCGCCGCCATCCTTCACCTCCAACACAATTGAATCCTTCTTCATTGTATTCTTGTTGCCCCAAAAGCAATCTGCAAGGAGTTTAGCTAAATGCAGCTCCTTCGGCATAAACATTTTAGTCAAACCATTGTTATCCATAGATTCCTTCTTCTCACCATTACGAATCCTAACTCTGCCTTTACAATCCCCCCCTTTATTCTCCGTCGTTTTTGGTTTATTTGAATCCATCATCTTTTCTTGTTTTGCTTGAGGGGAAGAAACAACTCCAACACCTAAACCTTTGCCATGTTTCTGTTTTCCTTCAACAGAATAACCAACATTCACATTCTCATAAGCTTTAGCATCATCTTTGGATTTTGCTTTTGCTTTGGCATTGGCATTGGCATTATATGACTCACCCTTGTGAACCTTAGAATGACCAAAACTTATAGGTTGATCAGCAACAAATTGAAAATCAAATTCGTTACTGACATTTTGCATTTTTATGCCTACACTCTTTGATTCGCGTTTCTTCGATGCTCCATTCCGGTTGGAAGAACAACCCTTCACTGGATCAGAATAATCCTTTTTCTCAAAGGTTACTAAACCAGAATGATCTGCATGTTCGGATACATCATTGCAAACAGAAGAAGGACTATTTTCAATGTTTACCTCCACATTATTCGTCTCAGAAAGTACACTCTTTTGATCCTTCACCTCTTTCACCATCTCCAATAACCCATTGGAACATTCTTCCCAAATCTTACTCAAATCCTCCCTTTTGTCCTCCTCCTCCTCCTCACCACCACCATCATCATCATCAACATCATCATCATCATCATTATCATCATCAACATAAGAGGATTCACTGTGTCTATCGTTCGCCTCTCTCGCTAACTCCTCCACTACATTGAAGTATTTTTGCCTACCCTTTTTCTCCTCCTCCTCCTCCTCCTCCTCCTCCTCCTTATCATCATCATCATCATCAACAAAAGAGGATCCAGAAGAACTTTCATCATCACTTTCAGAAATCTCATTCACCTCATCAACTATAAAATCCTCATCACTAGTCTCATTTTCTTCACTTTCATCATCATCTTCTTCTTCTTCAGAATCATCTTCATCAGAATCAACTACATCTTCATTATCATCAACAATGTTTCCATCTTTAGCATCAATTTCATCACTTCCTCCTCCACTTTCCTCACTATGTACTTCTTTTTCAACATCACATTGCACCGACCCTTCTTCATCTTTATCATTATCGTCAATGGAAACAACCTTCGCATTCTTAGGAACCACAAAAGGTTCTTCTTTTACTTCTTTTTCGTCTTTTTCTCCAATTTCATCACTTTCAACTTTCTTTTCAGCATCATCACAATGCTCTGACCCTTTTTCATCTCCATCATCATAATCAATGGAAATAATCTCAACATTTTCAGGAACAACAAAAGGCTTTCCTTCTTCTTCTACCTTCCTTTTCTTAGAACCAGAAACAGAGTCCAAACCACTCTTTCTACGTTTTAATGAACCAACAAGTGGAACACAACCAAACAATGGAACATTTTTGCTACGAGTTCTGCTAGAAACACCAAATAACAAAACATTTTTGCTACGAGTTCTACTAGAAACACCAGCCATAAGTAACAATAAAACAAACAGAACAAGAACAAAGGGTTGTGTTCTGTGGTATGAATGTGATGTGATAAGATATAATGAAAGAAGATCTTAATGGAAGAAACAAACGCACGTTGATGTGTAAGAATGAAGAAAGAATGAAAGAAAGGAGGGAGAGAGAGAGAGAGAGAGAGAGAGAGAGAGAAAGACGCCACTGAAGACGTAGTGTTATTATGGCGCCAGAGTAGATTACTGAACACCAAACTAATTAGTCTCCAAGATCTTCTTCCTATGTTGACTCCTTTTATTATAACCTTTTTGTAAATATCAACATAATAAATGAAAATAAATAGGAAAATTTTAACAAATGACCTTGAGATAATAGTTATTCTATTGACGACCGATTACAATAATTTTCAATGTATCAAAATAGTTTTATATATTAAAATGTTTTGTTCATTCAATAATAAATATATTAGATCTATAATATAAATCAAATAGATCATCGTTATAATAAAACCAGAGAATGTATTTTAGAAAATATTTTCTATTGTACTACAAATTGGTTGAAAAGAAGTCATTATGTATTTCAAGTTATGTTAATGTATGTGGAAGGATGTAAATATAAATATCTTTATAAATATTATTTGAGTCTAAAAATCTTACATATTTTAGATTTCGCATCATTCTCTCACCTTAAATTACTACCGTAAGCAAAAATAAACGATATTGTATAAAAAAAATTAGAAATTGTGTCATTAAAGAAAGAATTTTGGAGTATTTGTTGTTTTTGTTTAGAATGACCAAAGATATAAAATATTTTGTCTTTAAGGAAAATAAAAAAAGTGGATAGTGATACTTGTAATGACACTTTATCTAAAAAGCTCAAATAACATTTGGATGGAATACCAAAGCATGTTTTATAAGTATGTATAAAGTAGTTTTTGAGGTCCCATGCTTGCACATCTACCATTGTAAAGAATCTACACATTAAAAGCTTGTTAAACACTACATGACAACTAAAAACCAAAAATATGTCCAATGGGTTGAAAACAGTAAACATTGTCTTCACTTTATTAGCTGGCTTCATGACCACTACATGACAAAAGGAAACATTGTTTCTAATGACATCAAAATTCATAAAAAGTCATAATAAATGCATTCAAAAGATAAAGAAGTAGTACTTAATACTCTCATCATCCTTTGTTATAAACTTCCTCGACTAATTTCACACATATTAAAAAAAGTTGATAGTGTAGTTAATGAGTCTAATTTGCGTGTAAATTTTACTAAATTGTCATTTTTTTGTGTAAATCGGGTATCCTCCGCGCGCAACTGCGGAGACTAATCTCTCGAGCATTGTGGAGCCCAAATGGGCGGCAGACTCTCCCTAAGAGTTTTAACGTTGTTGCATGCCCAAGGCTGGATTCGAACTCAGGACCTTGGTTAAGCTAGAAGAGACCCCTTTCATCTCACCTAAACGCTCTTGGGTTACTAAATGCAAATTACTAGTATTAATTAAGGGTATGTTTAAGAGGAAAATGCACCTAGTAATTATATAGGGACTTATATTTAGGGAATATACTTTTTTTCAAAAAGAGCTTATAATTAGGGATGAAAGAAATATATTTTATGAGAATATTCCCTCTGGTCCCATTTATAAAAAGATTTTTGGAGAAATTCTTTTTTTTTGAACAAGCCAAAATGAAATTATATAACAAAGCAGCCCCGAAAGCACAAGGTGTGCCCCAGAACTACTACAGGAACCAAGAGTTTACAACAAATACAAACTGAACACCGCAGCGCCACATTAGCCTATACCCAAACAAACAAGAGGGCATGACCACCACTGTTGGGTACCAAACACAAAGGTAGCTTTTTTAGCTTTCAACCAACCTAAAGACAACATTTTAACCTTGTCTAATAAATGGGGAATGAGAGTTACTACATTATTAAACAGACGATTATTTCGTTCTATCCACACCACCCTGACACATAGAAACCAAATGAGTTGCATGAAAGAACGTCTAGAATTAGCACCCCCTGTCAAATAAGTAAACTGTAAAAAATGGTCAAAAATATTATCAGACTCCACCCCACAGCAGCCAATCTAGTCACGCACCAAATGCCAGAGCGAACCAAAAGAGTTACACAAAAGAAAGAGATGTTGTGCTGTTTCCGGTTGACCATAGCCAGCAACACACAAAGACAAGTCAGTCGTCAGCACCTGTCGATCAATCAAATTTGTCTTTGTTGGTAAACGATCCTGGATGAGTCTCCACGCAAAAACTGAAACCTTCAAGGAAACCTGTTTGTGCCACACCAAATCCGAAGTAGAAGCCTCGCCAGAATGAGCCTGAGAGGTTAGCAAATCATATGCACCACGAACTATGTATCCATCTGATGGAGCTGTAAGCCAAACTCATCTATCTGAAACATTAGGATACAATAAAACATCAAGGAGTAAAGTTATACACTCCGCTAACTGTAACACCCCGAAATCCCGACTTAAAAATTTCATTCAAATAATCAGAGTATATCACAATAAATCAGGATGTCACATTTCATATAATCTTTTAAATCAAATCGAATAATAATTTATTCTTAAACAATGTTCAAACATAGCAGCGGAATTCATAAACGTCTCAAAATCTTAAATAAATAATTCTTGGCACAAAAGCCTCATAAAACATCTCAAATTAAAGTTGCATCGCAAACATCATCATTAGTCAACATGATACATAAAGGAATAGAAATAATGATAAATCCCCATCCTGTTACGTATCAGAGCTCCTGAGACTCCACAATAACCTCTCACGTCGTCGAACCTAAACTTGGTCACCTGCACTTGCCCACAAGGCGGCAATTCCAACAGAAGGGGTGAGATTCACAACAATTATATTAACATATAATCCAAATAATCATGCTTAACAACAACAACAATATTCGTCACATATAACTGAAAACATCTCAAGCATCTACGTATAATAAATCATCTTAGAATATCTTCACAAAACAAACGTCTCAAAACATCTCAGACACAGGACTCGACAAATGCAACTCTAACATCTTAACATCATGCATGTGGTACCAATATTTTAGCTTTAATAAGCTTCACCGTCGCTTTGAGCAAATGCTCCACCGTCGCTTTGAGCATAAGCTCCACCGTCTCAAATTATGCAAATGCATGAACTCGACTCATATACTTAAACAAGTTAATACACAACGTCTTAACATCTTATACGACTTTTTACCGACACATGCAATTGTAACAGTACATGACAGCAACTCAGTACACTTAACATATGTATATACAGCACAAAGTTATCATCGCAAACATCATTTATACTTCCTTCGTAAACTTCGCTTATTAAGCATTTAATCATAGATTAACGCCAACACTTAAATATCATCTTACAGCGTCATTACAGGTTCTAATTAGGTCTTAAACATCTCTAATACTATCCAAAAGTCCACCCTCAAAGCCTCGCTCAAAACAGAGTTCTAAAACTCAAGTTATAGTGGTCTGAGACCACATTGCTCGCTATGGCGAGTGGGTCTGCTCGCCACGGCGAGCTACTTAAATTGCATTCTGCCAGTTGCTCGCGACGACGAGTGTTGTTGCTCGCCTCGCGCGCACTAAAGGGGTTGCTCGCCACGGCGAGCTCAGCTGCTCGCCTCGCGAGTTTATACCTAACTGCTCGCCACGGCGAGCGGGTCTGCTCGCCACGGCGAGCTATCGCAGAGGGGTTACGGGTTCGCTCGAAACCTCGCCAAAACTTGTCCAATTCTTCATGTTATGCTTCTAATCTCTCAGAATTATAGTCCTAGTGATTAATCTAGGTTCTGTAGCAAGTTTCTACATCAATTCACATCATTCTCTCATCAATTCATCATAAAATCTACAAAACCCTAACTTATGAAATCTCTCAAACTCTCTTTCAATCCCTATGTTAATCACAACTAGATGAATTATAGTAAATACAATTGAAGTTAGGCTCACCCTTACCTGGTATGTTCGCAGAATTGAGGTTCTCTCTTCTCCGGCCACTTTCCTCTCCTTTTTGCAAAAGTCTGTAACGTACTGACTGCTTCTTTCTAAACCTAACTCCCTTATATAATTCTTTCTATTCTCACTTATCCCCACAACTCTATCTTATTTATGAAAACAACCCCATCTCTCAAAATATTTGTTATTATATCACACCTTAATTTTCATCACATATTTTATTTTATTAAACAATAAAATAAACGTCACACCACAACATCATCTCATACGTCACAAACATCATTAAAATCATATAATATATAATAATATACTATATACTCTAATAAAATAATTAAATAAATAAAGTGGGCGTTACAACTCTCCCCCACTTAAAGGATTTTCGTCCTCGAAAATCTTACCTCGATTAAACAACTCTGGATATGACTCCAGCATCTTACTTTCAAGCTCCCAAGTTAAGCTTTCACCAGTCGCTCCACTCCAAACCACTCTCACTAGAGGTATCTCTTTGCCTCTCAACAACTTCACCTTGTGATCATCGATCCTTAAGGGTAGAGTTTCAACCGTAAGGTTGTCCCTCACTTGTACATTGTCACTTTGGATCACATGAGATGGATCCGGAACGTACTTCCTCAGTTGCGACACATGAAAAACATCGTGCAAATTCGATAAATGCGGTGGTAATCCAACACGATAAGCCACCGTCCCAATCCTCTCTGATATCTGATACGGACCAATAAACTTTGGAGTCAACTTCTTCGACTTCAAGGAACGACCTAAACCGGTCATTGGAGTAACTCGCAAAAACACATGATCTCCTTCTTGGAACTCAAGGTCCTTTCTACGCTTGTCATGATAACTCTTTTGTCGACTCTGCGACGCTTTCATCTTCTCTTGGATCATTCTTACCTTCTCAGTGGTTTGTTGCACAATCTCTGGTCCTAAAACCACACTTTCACCCGACTCAAACCAACACAACGGGGTTCTACATCTTCTTCCATACAAAGCCTCAAAGGTGCCATTCCAATACTAGAATGGTAACTGTTATTGTAAGTGAATTCTATCAACGGGAGGTGATTATCCCAAGCTCCTCCTTGTTCGAGTACACACACCCTCAACAAATCTTCCAACGATTGAATCGTCCTCTCGGATTGACCATCTGTCTGTGGATGATACGCCGAGCTCAGCTTCAACTGAGACCCTAAAGCTTCTTGCAAACTTTTCCAAAATCTAGAAGTAAATCTCGGATCTCTATCTGACACAATGCTCGAAGGAACACCATGCAATCTTACTATCTCTTGAATGTAAATCTCGGCTAACCGAACCATAGGAAAAGTGATATTGATCGGTAGAAAATGAACTGACTTGGTTAACCTATCAACAATCACCCAAATAGCATCGTTCCCTCTTTGAGTAGTTGGCAAACTCGTCACAAAATCCATGGATATGCTATCCCATTTCCACTCTAGCACATCCAACGGAACCATCATACCAGCAGGTTTCTGATGTTCTATCTTCGATTTCTGACAAACTAGACAAGAGTACACAAATTGTGCCACATCGCGTTTCAATCCAGACCACCAAAACAACTTCTTCAAATCATGATACATCTTCGTAGCTCCTGGGTGAATACTCAAGCTACTTCTATGGCTCTCTTCAAGGATTGCCTTCTTCATCTCATCGTTGTCCGGAATACAGATTCTACCTCAGAACCTCAACACACCGTGATCATCGACTCTAAAATCACCATCTGCAGTCTGGTTACTCGCAACAAGCAAATCTACAAACTTAACATCTTCTTTCTGCGCTTCTTTAATATTTTTCAGAAACTCATTGTCAATCTTCACCATTCCTAGCTTTACACTCTGATGTGATCTTTCACAAACCAAGCTCAAATCTCTGAATTGTTCCAATAGTTCGAACTCTTCCGCCATCATAGCAGACATATGCAACGTTTTCCTACTCAAGGCATCCGCAACTACGTTAGCCTTACCCGGATGGTAACTCAAATCAAAATCATAATCCTTCAATAACTCGAGCCATCTCCTCTGTCTTATATTTAATTCTTTCTGATCAAACAGGTACTTCAAGCTCTTGTGATCACTAAACACTTCAAACCTCGAACCATACAAATAGTGTCTCCAAATTTTCAACACAAATACCACTGCAGCCAACTCAAGATCATGGGTAGGATAATTTCGTTCATGAATCCTCAACTGCCTGGATGCATAAGCAACCACTTTACCGTCTTGCATCAGTACACCACCTAAACCCAACTTAGACGCATCACAATACACCACAAAAGGTGCTTCAGGCTTTGGCAAAATTAAGACTGGAGCTGTCGTCAACCGCTTCTTCAACTCATTGAAGCTACTCTCACATTGAGCATCCCACACAAAGGCTTTACCCTTACACGTCAACTGCGTTAACGGAAGTGCCAACTTAGAAAATCCTTCTATAAATCTTCTATAATAATCAGCCAATCCCAAAAAGCTTCTAATCTCGGTAACCGACCTCGGAGTCTCCCATTGCGATACTGCCTCAACTTTAGACGGATCAACCGCTATACCATCTCCAGAAATAATATGACCGAGAAAACTAACTTCCTTCAACCAGAACTCACACTTAGACAATTTAGCATACAACTTCTTCTCTTTTAATACTTGCAAGACAATCTTCAAATGTTCAGCATGTTCTTCCTCGGATTTGGAATATATCAAAATGTCGTCAATAAACACCACCACAAAACGATCCAAAAATGCCTGGAAGGTCCGATTCATATACTCCATAAATACTCCCGGCGCGTTCGTAACACCGAAAGGCATCACTTTATACTCATAATGACCATATCGAGTTCTAAAGGCCGTCTTCTGCATATCTTCATCCTTCACTTTTATCTGATGATAACCCGACCTTAAGTCAATCTTGCTAAACACACGTGCACCCACTAACTGATCCATCAAATCGTCAATTCTCGGAAAAGGATACCTATTCTTTATAGTTACCTTGTTCAACTGACGGTAGTCAATACACAACCTCATGCTCCCATCCTTCTTTTTTACTAACAGTACAGGCGCTCCCCAAGGTGAAACACTTGGTCTTATAAACTTCTTCTCAAGCAGATCTTCCAATTGCTTCTTTAACTCAGCTAACTCAGAAGCTGACATACGGTAAGGTGTCATAGACACAGGCTTCGTTCCAGGAACAAGATCAATCGCAAATTCAACTTCTCTTTCAGGAGGCACATCAGGAAATACTTCAGGAAACTCGCACACCACTTGCAATTCATCAATCTTCTCTTGATTCTCAATAGATAAGGATGCCATCAGAGAAAACATCAAAGCTCCATCTCGTTCTAACTGTTTCAGCTGTTTGGTAGATAAAAATTCTGCTCCACTTTCTTCCTCTTCAGACAAGAAATACACCGTCTTGCGAAAACAGTTGATAAGCACACGGTTGTACTATAACCAATTCATCCCGAGAATTACATCCATACCAGTCAAAGGTAGGCAGACTAAATCTATCTCAAAATTACGATCAAACATAGACAACGGACAACTCAAACACACACGAGAAGTAGTCACCGAACCCTTAGCTGGAGTTTCGACAACCATCTCTCCATTCATATCAGACATAACAAGACCCAACTTAACAGCACAATCATAAGCAACAAAACAATGCGTAGCGCCAGTATCAATAATAACAACTAAAGGTATATCATTAATATAGCAAGTACCTCTGATCAAACGATCCTCGTTCTCAGTCTGAGTACCGGTCAATGCGAAAACCCTTCCAGTAGTCCTAACTTTCTTTGGCTTCTTGCACTGCGAGCCAATATGTCCTTGCTCATCACAGTTGAAACACACAACATCATCAAACTTGCAGTCTGGGGTAATATGCCCTTTCTGTCCGCATCGGTAACACCTCTTCACATCAACAGGACACGCATTACTCTTGTGGCCTTTCTGCCCGCAATTATAACATGTAATCTCAGCAGGAGCATCCTTCTTCTGTGGTCGTCTCTCATCATTCACTCTTTGCTTACCCTTATCTCTGGGAGCATCATAAGGTTTGGGACGACTCTGCTGACCCTTAGCTTTTCTATCATTCACTACCTTGTAGTGAGCCTTGGTATCCTCCTCATAAATCCTGCAACTACTCACCAGCTCAGAGAAATTTCGAATCTTCTGGTAACCAATTGCCCTCTTAATCTTAGGACGCAAGCCATTCTCAAACTTGATGCACTTGGAGAACTCAGCATTCTCAGCAGTATAATGGGGGTAGAACTTTGCCAGTTCCACAAACTTCGAAGCATACTCAGTCACGGACATATTTCCTTGCTTCAACTCAAGGAACTCGATCTCCTTCTTACCCCGGACGTCCTCAAGAAAGTAACGGTTCAGGAACTCCCTCCTAAACACCGCCCAAGTCACAGCAGCACCTCCTTCTTCCAGGATAGGTCGGATACCAACCCACCAATCATCAGCCTCCTCTGCCAACATATGGGTACCAAACCGTACTATCTGACCATCCTCGCACTGCATCACCCTAAAGATCCGCTCAACTTCCTTGAACCACGTCTGAGCCCCATCAGGATCATATCGCCCTTTGAAGGTAGGCGGGTGGTTCCTCAAAAAGGTCTCTAACATCCTCGTCCCATCATTTCCACCAGCATTGTTCTGATTTTCCACAGCTTGGGCCATTGCTTGCAAAGCGGCAGCAAGAGCAGCATCATTCCTTCCAGCCATCTTATTCCTCTACAAAGCAAACATAAGTTAGAATAATATAACTATAATATTCTAACTCTAAGACACCGTCACTCGACTCTCTAATTGGCCGGACGGACCGACCTGCTCTGATACCAATTGTAACACCCCGAAATCCCGACTTAAAAATTTCATTCAAATAATCAGAGTATATCACAATAAATCAGGATGTCACATTTCATAAAATCTTTTAAATAAAATCGAATAATAATTTATTCTTAAACAATGTTCAAACATAGCAGCGGAATTCATAAACGTCTCAAAATCTTAAATAAATAATTCTTGGCACAAAAGCCTCATAAAACATCTCAAATTAAAGTTGCGTCGCAAACATCATCATTAGTCAACATGATACATAAAGGAATAGAAATAATGATAAATCCCCATCCCGTTACGTATCAGAGCTCCTGAGACTCCACAATAACCTCTCACGTCGTCGAACCTAAGCTTGGTCACCTGCACTTGCCCACAAGGCGGCAATTCCAACAGAAGGGGTGAGATTCACAACAATTATATTAACATATAATCCAAATAATCATGCTTAACAACAACAACAATATTCGTCACATATAACTGAAAACATCTCAAGCATCTACGTATAATAAATCATCTTAGAATATCTTCACAAAACAAACGTCTCAAAACATCTCAGACACAGGACTCGACAAATGCAACTCTAACATCTTAACATCATGCATGTGGTACCAATATTTTAGCTTTAATAAGCTTCACCGTCGCTTTGAGCAAATGCTCCACCGTCACTTTGAGCATAAGCTCCATCGTCTCAAATTATGCAAATGCATGAACTCGACTCATATACTTAAACAAGTTAATACACAACGTCTTAACATCTTATACGACTTTTTACCGACACATGCAATTGTAACAGTACATGACAGCAGCTCAGTACACTTAACATATGTATATACAGCACAAAGTTATCATCGCAAACATCATTTATACTTCCTTCGTAAACTTCGCTTATTAAGCGTTTAATCATAGATTAACGCCAACACTTAAATATCATCTTACAGCGTCATTACAGGTTCTAATTAGGTCTTAAACATCTCTAATACTATCCAAAAGTCCACCCTCAAAGCCTCGCTCAAAACAGAGTTCTAAAACTCAAGTTATAGTGGTCTGAGACCACATTGCTCGCTATGGCGAGTGGGTCTGCTCGCCACGGCGAGCTACTTAAATTGCATTCTGCCAGTTGCTCGCTACGGCGAGTGTTGTTGCTCGCCTCGCGCGCACTAAAGGGGTTGCTCGCCACGGCGAGCTCAGCTGCTCGCCTCGCGAGTTTATACCTAACTGCTCGCCACGGCGAGCGGGTCTGCTCGCCACGGCGAGCGGGTCTGCTCGCCACGGCGAGCTATCGCAGAGGGGTTACGGGTTCGCTCGAAACCTCGCCAAAACTTGTCCAATTCTTCATGTTATGCTTCTAATCTCTCAGAATTATAGTCCTAGTGATTAATCTAGGTTCTGTAGCAAGTTTCTACATCAATTCACATCATTCTCTCATCAATTCATCATAAAATCTACAAAACCCTAACTTATGAAATCTCTCAAACTCTCTTTCAATCCCTATGTTAATCACAACTAGATGAATTATAGTAAATACAATTGAAGTTAGGCTCACCCTTACCTGGTATGTTCGCAGAATTGAGGTTCTCTCTTCTCCGGCCACTTTCCTCTCCTTTTTGCAAAAGTCTGTAACGTACTGACTGCTTCTTTCTAAACCTAACTCCCTTATATAATTCTTTCTATTCTCACTTATCCCCACAACTCTATCTTATTTATGAAAACAACCCCATCTCTCAAAATATTTGTTATTATATCACATCTTAATTTTCATCACATATTTTATTTTATTAAACAATAAAATAAACGTCACACCACAACATCATCTCATACGTCACAAACATCATTAAAATCATATAATATATAATAATATACTATATACTCTAATAAAATAATTAAATAAATAAAGTGGGCGTTACACTAACATCTCCTCCTCCCACTGCCATAAACCGCGTCTCCACCTCCACAAAACCCCCCACTACTCTAAGTCAACAGGGGATAAGTTTGCCACAGTCATGAACTTATTATCTGTTAAATCAAACAATCTACGAAAACGAACACAGAAAGGAACGTCCCCTATCCACCTATCATACCAAAACGACGTATCAGACCCATCTCCAACCCTCCTCAACACATGACCATCAAACCAGCTACAATCCCCATCGCCGCCCAAATCCTTAAGCCTACTCACTTCCCTCCACCAACAAGAAACACTCTGGCCCCCAACCTCTAACCTGCCACCTAATTCGCCATACCTGGCAATTATAACCCTATACCACAAACCACATTTGTCCACCAACATCCGTCAACACCATTTGCCTAACAAAGCATTATTAAACGCCTTCAACTGTCGCACCCCCAAACCTCCATACTTCTTTTTGGAACAAATAGTTTTCCAGCATATCCAAGTAATTTTTCTATTATCCTCAATACCCCCCCCCCCCCCCCCCCTTTTTTTTTATTTTATTAAACAGAGATTCAAGGGAAGAGATTATACCTGATGAAGCTTTGAAGAAAGAAAGAGCATAGAAAGGCAGAGAAGTCAAGACAGATTTTAAAAGTATCAAGCGTCCGCCGAAAGAGAGAAACCGGCTATTCCAACTCGACAGTCTAGTTTTAATTCGATTCACAATAGGTCCCAAAAACAAAGACGACGCGGGTTACCCCCGATAGGCAAGCCTAAGTATAAAAAAGGAACCTTACCCACTTTGCACCTCAAAATCGAAGCAGCCTCACAGAGCCAAGAATCAGAGATATTGATCCCCACCAACATAATTTTATTAAAGTTCACTTTCAGTCCCGACATTGCTTCAAAAATAATAAGAGAAGCACGGCGAGTACGAACATTTGCCCAACTTTTAACACCAAGTAACAAAGTATCATCCGCGAATTGAAGATGAGACAAGACCACATAATTTGCCGCCCCCACCCTATACCCTTCAAACAGCTGAGAGTCGACCATTGCTTTCATCACGATGTTAAGTCCCTCCGCCGCTAACAGGAACAAGAAAGGGGAAAGAGGATCCCCTTGTCGAAGACCTCTAAACAAACGAAACTCGTCAGTAGGACTACCATTCACTAACACAAATGCAGTTGATGTGGTAACACACTCTCTAATCCATTTTCTCCATAACGAGCGGAAAGACATTCGTTCCATAACTGCATCCAAATAACCCCAGTCCACAGAGTCATACGCCTTTTCTAAATCAACCTTGAATAACATAAGGTCCTTCTTGCACCGATGAGCCTCATCCACCACCTCATTAGCTATCAAAATACCATTAAGAATCTGTCTATTCTTCACAAACGCTGTTTGGGATTCAGAAACAACACTGCCAATCACCACTTTCAAACGATTTGCAAACAATTTTGCCAGAATTTTATACAAACTCCCCACCAGAGAAATGGGTCGAAAATCATTAAGACGACGAGGGCTTTCAACTTTTGGGATAAGAGCAATAAACGTAGAATTAATGCCTTTAGTCAATTTACCGTTACGATGAAACTCAGAAACAAACCGCATAATATCATCTTTTAGGATCGTCCAAAACTCCTTTGTGAAACCAAAATTAACGCCATCCGGGCCTGGACTTTTAAAGCTATCACAATCCCAAACAGCCGCCTTCACTTCCACAACCGAAAAAGGAGTGATGAGACCATCTCCTTCTGACACAGACAAGGTGCGAAACCTGAGGTTCTCCACACTTGGTCGATCAACATTTTGCGCCTTAAAGTGACTCGCAAAATGAGAGAAGACCGCGTGCCGAACAGCAAGCACGCCCTCAACATCCACACCGTCCACTAAAACAGAGCTCAAAGCATTACGCTGCCGTCGAGATGACATAACAGAATGAAAAAACTTTGAGTTTGCATCACCTTCAGACAGCCACGGGTTTCTAGACTGCTGCCACGAAATACTAGTATTCAGCCTTGATAAAGAATGAATATATGTCGTAACCCCATGCAACTCCTCACGTTCGACATCCGTCAATGATTCCACTTCCCCTTTACCATCTAACACAGCCAAACGCTCTTTCAGAGAAGCAATTTTACCAGGAAGATTTTGAGCATGAGCTGTGTGCCACTCCTTCAGAGCCACTTTCATCAATTTCATCTTTTCTTTTAACACATAACCACCCCAACCGTCGATCTGAAAGGACATCCACTTGTTCCTGACAAAATCCGCGTAACCAATAGTATCAGACCAACATTTCAAAAATCTAGAAGGTTTGGGTCCCCAATTCTCTTCATCCACAGATAAAATTAAGGTGCAATGATCAGAAAGACCTCTCAACTGAGCAACCTGAAGGCAGTTCGGCAACTTCAAACACCACTCCTCGGAAAGAAGAAATCTATCTAGACGACTCATCGACCTACCATCGCCTTTGAACCAAGTAAAATTTCTGCCACACAACGGCAAGTCACAGAAAAAGTTATTATCAATGAATTGATTAAAAGGTGCACTGTCTGAATAACCTCGGGACTCCGACACATATCTGCTTTCTTCCCTGCTACGAACAGCATTAAAGTCACCACAAACACAAACATGAGTACCACGTAGAGGAGCAAGGCGCAAAGATAAGGAATCCCACAACACCTTCCGAGCCCGATTGTCACAAGGAGCGTAAACATTAAACAAATGGAACTATTCATTAGATTTCAAAAACCGCCCATGAATAACCAAGACATGCTCAAAGGAACCAGTAGACCAAACCTCTACCTCCGACATATCCCACGCTGTCAACAAACCACCTGATGCCCCTTGAGAAGGACGAAATGAATAAGCCATCGATTGCACATCCCACAACAACGAGTCACACACTTGCAACTTAGTTTCCTGTAAGCACACAATAAACGGCTGATTATCCCTCACCAAAGCCCGCACCTCCCTTTTCTTCTTTAAACCACCCAAACCCCTAATCTTCCAAGACACCAACTTCATCTTGCACACCCTCACCTCACGCACCACCTAATACCAACCTCACGCACTCTCTTGGAGAAATTCATTGTCATATTTATAAGAAAAAATCATTAGTTTTAAAATGCATTTATTTGATAACAAACTTTTTTATCCTCCTTTTAAAATGAATTTTTTGTACAGTGGCTTTTCCTTATCGTAGATGTTCTTATGAACCCTCTCTAATCACTAGATAGGGGTCGATCAAACTACGAGATTGAAACCGTGTTAACATTTTATGTGTTGCAAAGGTTAATTTGCATTGCTCGTACGCCTTCAAACCCTTCTTTGTGATCACTCATAGATAGCATATGCAGTTAGGGTTCTAATGTTTGCAGGCTCTATATTGTTTTCTCTACCGGGACTGCTCTTGCGATTTCGCTACAATCAAGGGACATAGGTCGATCACAGTTCAGGAGCAAAACCATGTTGATGTTATAAGTGTTACAAAGGATGAACCATCTTTCATGTGCATCTTCGTACTCCTCTCTATGATTTCTAGTTTAGAACAATATTGTCTTGGTACAAATGTAGGGGGTCTCACACTGCCATCACATTTTCCCTTGGCTATGTGTGGCAGCGACTACTCAGATGCAAACTACAACACCATGTTCGTTTTCTCAAGCCCTCAATGGCAACCATAAGATTGATGACAACACACTTCTGATACCAACAATCAAGGGAGACTCTTTGTGTACCAAGTTTAACAAGGATGAATATGAGAAGGGTTTGACTAACTGTTACAAAACGGAGAGACTATTCTAACAATTTTGGATGTTATTGATAGTCACGTTCTAGATTACTTTTAGCATATTTCTCGCGGTCCCAATAATGGCATTGTGAATGAAATGGTATCACAATCTATTCCTAATTTGGTGTATGATTTAACGCCTTACTTCTATTAAAGCGATAACACACGTGAATAATACAAATATTCAAGAAATAGATGTCACGTCTTGAGCAACCCTCAAATTAACATGCATAAAAATTAATTTCAAAAACATCGCAGCGGATAGATAACATATATCTCCAAATTAACATGCCATAAGCATCATAATACATCAACAAAATAAACTTCAGTCTCAACATATGAGAGAACAAAATATCAACAACATACATAATAGTCAACAAAAAAAAAGATAGACCAACATCCTAAATCAGAGTCCTAAACTAAGACTCCAAAAAGCGGTAGACGAGGTAGCTCCAAAGCTATCCTCCAGCAACTCACCAAGCAATAACAAGCTAATCATGCACACCGTTTACACCATATTTAAATATAGTGAGACGGTCAACCGAACAACCACTGAGGGTTAGTTCACATTAACAAACATAAGCATAATCATATGAAGTTTAAAACATCAAAGTTAAATTCAAAAGATTAAGCATTCTCAACACAATTATTCTTCAACACTTATATAATCATATCATCACAAGTTCGCCAACAATCGAAAAATATATCATTCACCAGTATTATAATCACCAAAGAAAATAATCACCAAGCAGGTATTCATCAATACACTTTCATCAAACACATAACAAGTATGACTCATGTCATATCATGCAATGCGCCTAGACTCGACACCTATATGCATGTGGTGTAACACCCCGTTTTCCCAACATATAAATAATATAAAATAAATCAGAGTTCATCATAAACAGGATGTCACATTTCGTTCTTCAAAACATCATTTAACACAAATAGAGTTAAAATCCACTAATTAATTAAACAAATGCTTTCAATAATTAAATCAATGTCGCAGCGGAAAATATTCAATGTTTTAAACAATACTTGGCCCTAAGGCATCAACATCAACAAACTTAATAAAATTCCAACTTTAAAAGTGGTCCAACATCAACTTATAAAAAGATATGTAACAAAGGAAAACAAAACACATAAATATCCTCATCCCGTTACGTATCAGAGCAAGACTCCTATGACGACACGAGGATCAACTCACATCAGCGGTTACTCCTGGAAATTTGCACGTTACCCACGTAGAGGCAACATTCAAACAGAAGGGGTGAGATTTCACATTCAGTAATAATAAGCAACAATTCATATAAAAGAATTAATCAACATAAAACAGCAACAAATTATCATCAACAATGTTTCATATAATTTCAACTATAATCATCAATTAACTTTGTTCAACAATGCAACAACAACGACTCGACAAATGCAATGTAGTTATGCATGTGGTACCAACAGAGCTACAACTCCCTTCGCTAATGTCGTGATTCGGCTTGACATGCTACAACCCCCTTCGCTTAAGAATCAACAGAGCTACAACTCCCTTCGCTAATGTCGTAATTCGGCTTCACAAGCTACATCCCCCTTCGCCTAACAATGCTATGCAATGACACATCTCAAAATGCAACAACATTAACATCATATAAACATGTTAAATCATCCATAAAAGATTTCACGTCAAACCAGGACCACTGGAGAGATAACAGAATCATCAACAACTTTCATATTTAAATCAAGGACCAACTCAAAACAGAAAAATGTGAAAAAGACACAAGAACGTGAAACAGGGCAATCTGCCACTGAACAGTTCGTTGGGCGAGCACAGCTACTCACCGCGGCGAGCTTACATTTGAAGCACTCGTTATGGCGAGCATGGTCACTCGTCGTGGCGAGCTAAAACAGGTAGGTATCGGGAAATTGAACATTTTTCACCCAAAAATCCCAATTTTAACTTCCCAATGCCCAAATTTGATTCCAAAAGTTGTCTAATCATTCCTAAACAATGAAAGACACTCGAATTCATATAGGATTTGACCCAAAACATCATTTCTACAAAAAAAAAACATCGTTTTTCTACTGGACAGCTCGTTATGGCGAGGAAAACACTCGTTGTGGCGAGTGACATCAGAGCCACTCGCTAGGCGAAGAAAACTACTCGTTGTGGCGAGTTGATCTCTACTCGCTAGGCGAGTAAGATTACTCGCCGTGGCGAGCGACGACAGACAGTTCTACGAACATCACGAACTAACATCAGTTTTTCACCCAAAAACCCCAATTTTGACAACCCAAACCCCAATTTTGATAGGAAACATTACCTACTGTTAATCTACAACCTGAACATCAACTTCTACACATTAATTCATGGTATTACCTATACTTTCAACAATCTAATTGAATTCAAAACCTAACTTCTATAACATCAAAAATTCAACTACAACAAGATTAAACCCCTTTTCAGAATTATATACTTATGATTAAAGAAGGTTAGTCCCACCCTTACCTTAGATTGGTTGAATTTCTGAATTCTACAAGCTTCCTCTTTTTCTCTCAAAAACCGCTTCTACAAGCTTTTCTCTGTTTTCTATTCTAACCCTAATTCTCTGATCTCCTCCTCTATTTATAACCTAACAAACAAATTCCCCTTATTCCTAAACTTCCCTTATGCCTCACTAATCTAATTTAATTATATTCATTACCATTAATGTCGTGACAAGCTACTAATAATTATCAACTAATAAATACCAAAAATCACACATCGCAATTATTCAAATAAAATATATAAAAAGACACTAAACTCGATAAAATAAATAAATAATAAAATAGAGCGTTACATGTGGTACCAATCGTCACCAAGGTCGTCACCTCATGATACAACAAAAACATCATAATCAACGGCTATATGGATACAAGTATCCGGTCAACGGAAATATGGATGTAAACATCCGACTCGACTTATGATTCATGAACATATGACTCAATCAACCATCCATATGTTCACGACAATTTCATTGGCTATAATCAACGGCTATATATATACATGCATTCATCACTAGTCACATCAAAATTAGCATGTATGTATGCACCACCAACAATCATCATTTTTCATGTTCATTAATCAATGTCAACGTCATCGACAACATCATTACTATCAAATTATGATTTAGCAATCATCACAACGACTCATAGTTCAAATAAAAGAATTATATATATATCACACCATGATAAACATCATATTCACTTGCCTCAACAAAGCATATGCACTACTCACATATGATCATAGTAGCTTAGGTATATGAGTATTGTCGCGTCATTTTTCGGAGATCAAAGCTATTTGATTAGCATTTGGCTCACTAATTTATTTCATGACTGAACTCTTAAGAAAAGGGGAAAAAAGTTCAAATTACCCCATATTTTGAAAAGATTAAGGGTTCGGGGGTTGGTTACATAAAGGGAAGGTATTAACACTTTTTATGTTCGTAGTACTCTACGAGAACCTCTTGGTTTTATTCAATTTTTATGCTATAAACTTGCTTGCTTTTGAAAATGGAATTAAAGTGATAAAAGAAAAGAAAGAATCATATTATCTACATTTTTTATTGATTTGGAATGACGAGTGTCCTTTGCCTACGTACCCGTGAGGGATCAAAACCTCGTAGTTTGGAGTAAAAATTGACGTTTGATTGGCTTTGTATTTTTTATTAGTTTTGAACAAAGTTTTAAAGTGAAAAGCCAAATGGCGAAATAAGCTTGTTTGTATTTTTAATATTGAAGGAAACTACTCAAGATAAAAGTTAAATTGATTAAACATTTGATTAATAAAATAAAAATAAAAAAAAGAATCACTTGATTTTTGAATCAAGGTTTATTGAGAAAATATTTTTGTGAATTGTGATTGTTTGCTTTAAATTAAAACTACAACTAACGGAGCAAGAAAAATAAAATGTAGGTATTTTATGATGATGTTGGATCACCACAAAAACCTTTAACCTACACTAGAAGCATGAAAAATAAAACCCACACACACACACACACATTTTTTACATTAAGCCTAGGATACATTCTATGCATGAGAAATAAATAAAGATGATGGTAATAAATTTAAACTAATAAATATGCATGAGAAATAAAAAAAATGGTAAAGAGGACTAAAAATGCATGAATAAAAACCAAGGTTTCAATCATAAAGGTGGGGGGTGCAGAATAAAAAAAAAAGCTAAAAATGGGCTTTGAAAGGAGGGAAGGCGCATGGGCCTTCAGATGTGATATGAGGAGCCTGGAAAGCGAGGGTGCATGGTAATGCAGTGCACCTACGCACACATGAATTGAGATCTAATGGCTTATGGCATGAGGGTGCACGCTAAGACGTGGTCTTGCACACACAGGAAGAGAACAGCCTATAAATAGGCTTGAGGTCAGACTCCCATTCATTTTTCTCTTCCTTTTCTCTTTCTTCTTTCTCTCTCTCAAATCTATCCTCTCTTCTCTCTCCACTCTCTCTTTTTCTGTTCTTCTTCTTTCTCTCGCCAAAAAAAAACCCCAACCCAGATTCCGGCGCGGCGGTTGGCGGGTCAGGATGGCGGCGCCGCCACGCCGGAGTTAAAAATAACTTCATTTTTTAAATTTTCGTTTTTCAAAACCTCTTTCACTTCTCTTTCCGATTTTAACCTCGAAACCCCCTAAACTACAAACACAAAGCCCTAGATCTAAACGTTAAGAAAACTACCTTTTTGTCTCTGGATTCGATTCGGATTTGGTCTCAGCTTTGCTATTTCTTCCTTCTTTTATCCAGTTTTGCTTCAGATTTGTATTGCGGGGTTATGATGTTGGACGTTTGTGCTGGTCCGATTTGATCCCGGTTTCGGTGTTAGGGACTGATGTGATACAATTGATTATTTGATTGAAATTGTGGATCGGATTTGGTGGTTGGGACTTACTGATTCGTGTTCGTGTGTGATGTTGTTAACTGTTGAGTTGGTCGATTGAGGTGTTTGTATTAGGTGTTTGGATTCGAGAAGGGTTTTTGATAAATGATGGTTTCGATTGGACGTTGATGATGTACTGTTGATTGCTGGGTTTTTGTTCGTGAAAAATGTTGTTTTTTTATGTGAATTTCGGCCCCCCTTCTGCAGGTTTATGTGTATGGTTTTTATAGTACCACTATTAATGTTTTAGGGTTTGTTAAAAGAGAAGAAAAAACGGTGGTTTGGATTGGAATGGAAGGAAACGCGTGACATATTGCAATGTTGGATTTGGGACAGTTTTTTGGAATAAAAGGAAATACATATTTTGGACATTTTTGGTACTTATCATCTAAATATATGAATAAAAATAAAAATAAATAAAAAGGATAAATACTAAAATTAAATTAAATTTAATTAAAAAAGGTGAAATAAAATGAAGATAATGAATAATAATAAAATGAAATAAAATAAAGATGGAAATGAATTAAAATAAAATTTAAAAATTAAAAGGAGTAATAATAATAAAAAAATGAGAGAAGAGGGCCCGACTCGGAACCAAAAAATGAGGTATTTTAAAATACCTTTCTGCCGATTTTTCACTGAAAAGTCAAAGATTGATCAAGTCAAATGGCGTATGAAAGTGGGTTCTTAGGTCAAAAATTGGGGTATGACAAGTATCATTGGCCAATTCCAAGAAATCACAAAATCACGCCAAGTTCGTCTCATTTTTACCGTTTTTCAAAGAATTCATGTTTTCAAAGCAAAATCAAGTTAGAGTCTATGATTCCCATCCAAAACATTTTTACCAATCATAACAGTACTAGACAACCCTAGTCCTCCTCTTTTTCGTTGAGAAATCGAGTTTTTGGAAAATCTCACGTTCTTGACGTTTTTCAAAAGTTTGAGGTACGATTCACCAAACCATGTTTGTGCTCTCGATTTTCGGGTATCAAAATCATTGATCGGATTTGAACCTTTAATCATTGAACTCTCAACTTTTATTCGCGGGAAGGGAAAAAGTGAGTAAAAACCCTTATAAGACCTTGGATCCGGGGGTTGGTTTCGATTGGGGAAGGTGTTAGGCACCCGAACCGACTATGGTATCCCATAGGAACCTTCTACCTATTCTTTAATCTTGCGCTAAATTAATTTTACTTAAAAAAAAGTTTAAGAGTTAAAAGTGAAAGAAAGGAGAAAGATGAGGCATGTTTTTGGTTATTTTTATTGATTTGGAAGGGCCAAAACCCTTTGCCTACTTACCCAAATAAATCGGGATCAAAATCAAGTAGTTCAGCTAAAGAACTTTTTGATGGGTTGAATTAATTTTAACATTTTTGAAAAAAAGTGATTTTAAGAAAAGATGAGAGGTCTCAAGGCATGAGAAGAAAATACGATGAAGTTGGTTAATTTTAATTGCACGAAATCCATGTCTAATGTGGATATTAAATTGATTAACATTTGATTAAGGAAAATAAAAGGAAAAAACACTTGGGTTACAAGCCAAGGTTTACTTTAAAGAAATTTGAATTTGATTTTTTTGATGAAAATATTTTTTTAAAACTAACGGTGAACTCGCGTAACGGCGGAAAAATAAATAAGCGTAAAGCGATAAATAAAGTGGAGTGTCGGTGCGCGTGTCAGTGCGTGTGCCGGTTACATATTACATACCCTAAATACATTCTATGGTCTCAAAAGAAAAAAAATGCGCAAAAATAAATTACATCATTTCCCTAATTACAAACTAAACCAAAAATAAAATAAATGACGAAAAATTTAAATATGCATATAATATTTCTAATGAAACCTATCATGCACACTAAAAATGCAATTTAAACAACATAAAAAAAACAAAACAATAAAGTGCAAACACATGAAATAAACTTAAATGCAAGATAAACAAGATCAAAATAAACAAATATTCATGAAAAGATTTTTTAATGCCTAAATAAACAAAAATTATATGAACTAAACAAAAATATGCATGATGTGAAGATTAAGATATTAACTAAAAATGCATGAAATACAGTTCAAGTATTATGTGAATTACTTAAAAAAAAAAAAAAATGCATGAAATAAAAATAACAAAAAAAGAGTTACTATATAAAAAAATATATGCAGGGAGGGGGGTGCAGGCAGCGAAACATGGGTGCAAATAGCAACAGAAATAAGGAAAAAGGCCAAGAGAAAGAAAAAAATGGGCTGGGCTAATGGGTAACCGGTTCGGTTCATCCTGGATCGGTTCAGGTGAACCGAACCGGTTTGAAGGGGAAGTATAAAAGGCTTTCATGTCTTTTTTTCTTTCATTTCTTTCCTTCTTCCTCTCTCTAAAAAAAAAAAAGAAACAAAAGTGTTCTCCCTCTTCTCTCTAAAGCCTCGCCGGAGAAGATGGTTGGGGCGCCCGGAAGTGGTGCTCCGACGCGGTGGCCGGCCGGAGCGCCGCCGCGTCGGAGCGGTAGATCCTTTTTTTTAAAATTTTTTTTACATCAATCTCTTCCTCTCCTTCTTCTCTTCATGGATCCGGACTTAGAATTCAAAGGGAAGCAACAACAAGTCCTAGATCTAAGAAACAAAGATACTAAAAAAACAAAGAAAAAAAAGAACTTCTACCTCTTTGTATGGTTCGGATTTAGCCGTTCCTTCTTTTCCTTTCGTTTTTGTTCGCGTTTTCTTCTTCTTCTTTTCTTATTTTCTCACGTTTTTGTTCTTTGCTTGCGTTTTGGTCCTTTCCTTTGCGTTTTTGGTCCGAAATTGTGGCGTTTCGTTTGGTTTTTTTGGCTTACAATGAAAAGTTATGATGGTTGATGGTGTAGAGTATGAGTTTGGATTTTGCTATGTGTTGTTTTGGAGGAAATTTGAAACTGTTGTTGCTGGAAAATGTTAAGTGTTCTTGGTGTTCATCATGATGTTCATCATGTTCATGAGTTTTTGATGGTTTTGATCTGAAAAAATGGAAATAGAAAGTGGAAATGTGTTTGTTGATGATTTAATGCCTTTCTGACTGATTGTGACTTGATTCTGACACTAGGGACCTTTCTGACGCGTGAACAGTACTTTTTATAGTACAAAGTCTCTGATACATTAAAATGACGAAAATACCCCTGTTGAAACTTGGAGAAAAAGTTGGACCAGGACCAATGACAAATTGACAAGTGGACTGAGTGACTTAAAAATAATAAAACAGATAAATAACTAAATAACAACAACTAAATAAAATAAAAAAAGAAATAATTAAATAAATAAATAAATGAGAAACGAAAATTAATAATAAAAAGAAAAAAATGTCCCGTCGGAACCAAAAAAAAATGAGGTATTTTAAAATACCTCTCTGCCGAAATTTCGTCTGAGACGACTGAAGTACGCGGCTTTTTCTACACTAATAAAATAATAAATCAGCGACGTGAATAAAATGAGTTTTACGAACGTAGACTTTACGATAAATAAAATACGCATAAAACGCGGATAAAAAATGAAGAAATTAATACGCGAGTGACATTAAAATATAAACGACGTAAAAAAATAAATGCGATCACAATACGAATAAAAAACAGATATTACGGGAATTAGAGCGCGTACGGAAAGCTAAAACGACCAACGTACGAAAAATAAAAAATAAATTGGTCAAAATTTGGGGTATGACAATGTTCAAATTAATTCAATTGATGTTTGCAAAGGTTTAGAAAACTTAATTACATCAAAAGAATCAGTTTAGTATGGTCCGGGTCGGAAAAAACATGGGTGCTGGTCTGGGCAACTCGCCACGAGCTCGCCTCACGAGTTGCACCAGACATCAACCAGAATTCTGGGTTTTCCTCTCGGGAAAACCATCCCTTTTCACACCAAAACCCCATTTTCGATCCCATTGACTCCAAATTCGACCCCAAAACTTATACAATTGATTACAAACATAAAAAGACATACAAAACCCCAACAAACATCGGATTAAAACCTCAATTCGTCTCAAATCATCATCTAGTTCATTTGGGTCCTTCACACATAAAAATCAACACAACTTCACAATTCAAACCACAACTTCACCAATGAGAATACCCATGACATAATTCAAAAACAACAACATCTTACAACAACAACAACATCATTAAATCATGAATTTATCAACAATTAATAATGACAACATCATTTTTCATCAATTTGAGCATAAATCAACAAAAATTCATATAACCACAATTCAAACATGAAAATTCAACAACAACAACATGTTTAGCATCAATTTCACATACATAAGCTTAGTATCAAAATGGGTACACGAAATTCATCATTTGAAATTCACAAAAACACAATTTCACAAAATAAGCACTTATTGAATTAAGTTGAAAAAGATATTAAAGCTTAAGTTGTGAATGTATATTATCCCTCTTACTTCAATTGAACACAATTCTAGCTTGAGCTTCACTTTTGCTCCTCAATTCTCTACTCTCTTCTTCCTCTGCAAGCTCTTCTCTTCTAAAACCCTTTTCTCCTTTCACTAGCTCTTTCTCTCTCTACCTCTCTCAATATTTGTGAAAATGAGTGTGTAAGATCTAACTTCTCTTAATGAGTAGAGTTTATATAGACTCTACACAAATGAGCTAAGCCCTCAATTGTCTTAATGGGCTTAAGGTTTTGTCTAATTAATTCACAAAGTTTCTACTCGTTTAATGGATAAAATAACATATAGTTATCGACTCTTAATGAATTATTCCAACTTAATAGTAACTAGGTAAAAATAATTACTGCCACTAAAACTACTAAAATAACTCTTGTAATCAAAAGACTATTTTACCCTCGCTCACCAAATGACCAAAATACCCTTGAATCCAAAATGACTAAAATACCGTTTCTAAGCCAAAATACACACAAATACAAATAATCACATACAAGCATATATACACACACATTAAAATTAATTAAAATAAATCTAACGAAAATCGGGCTGTTAGATAATTTGATGTTGCATACCATTCTGTTAATTGATGAGATTAAAGCTACAATTTGTGACTTTGATGGGGATGGAGCACCTGGTTTGGATGGTTTTGGTGGCTTCTTCTACCACATTTTTGGGATAATGTGGCGAAATATGTAGTTCTTTCTGTTCAAGATTTTTCTAGCATTGGCATATTACTCCCTAACCATAATTCTAATTTTATCGTTCTTATTCCCAAGGTGTCGAGGGTTTGCGCTATATGGGATTTTTGTTCAATTGCTTTAGCTAATTTTCAGTTCAAGGTTCTGTTGGACCGTATTTTATCTTACGTATATTCGACAGGTAAAAGAAGGTTCAAAGCTGCAAAATTCTCTAAGTCCATGATTGAAAGTTGCCAGGTTCAACTGATGTTGAGATCGTTCGATAGAAGCCACGATTCGACATGCAGTTAATTTAGTGAAGAAGTTGGTTTCAAGCGTCTAGGACGTGGGAGGCATGCAGTTTCTGATCGAGAGAATGTGGCTCCTAACAGTTTTAGTTTTGCAATTATTTCTTCTATGTATAAATAATAGTTTTTCATAGGAAAAACGGGTCACAAATCGTTTATAGAATTCTAGCACTCTAAGTACCATCGTCTAGAGAAAAGAGTCACATAATATATGTAACTTGATTTGTCGAACTACCTTTACATTCAAATGCAATTCAATTTACATTTCTTTAAGTTTCTGTCTTTGAACTTTTAAGTCATCAACACTGAAAAAAGAATATTTTACTTGAGATATTTGACTCGTTCACGAGAATAATTGATTGTTGGCTTGCTTAGATTCAGCGCAGGTGAAATTCCCTTGAAGTATTTAGGATGTCTTATTTTCAAAGGAAAGCCTAAATTCATTCATTTTGGAGCCATTACTGATAGAATTAAAATTAAAATGGTTACATCAAAAGAGGCCCTACTTTCCATCATGGTTCATACTAAACTAAACTGATCAAATCCATTATTCACGGTATGCTTGTTTACTATTTTCATGTCTATATGTGGCCGGTTAAATTATTAGATTGATAAATACGATTTTTTTTGTCCTTGTACAATAGTAAGTATTATGTTGGTTTTCTCAAAGATAAAATTATCAAACCACAGAGACCGCGCTTAGCTTAATTTTTGCTCGCTCGTACAACAAAATTTCAAAACAAAGTTTTGTAAAATTGTTTTTGTTGATGTAATCAAAGTAAACTGAAACAGAATAGATAAAGTTATTCTTGGATTGAATTTCAATAATTATTCCTAGTATGTTTCCTATTAATCGACCATTTTCTTTTTATGCCTCAAATATAACTCCACACATCCCTCAACATACGTCTCCATCCTTGTTTAACGACGCGAGATGCATTAAACCAACTGATTTCTGATTCGTCGGTGGCAAAATAGTCGATTGTATCAATGGCATACACGTGAGAGTTATACATGAACATAGACCTACCCGCTATTTCTAAAGTGATAGCACACATACATAATTTAAATTATGTTCCTTAGATAGTAAGGCCGGCTAAGGTCAAACTAAATCAAAATATCAATTGTTGAACACTACGTCGTCAGCAAAACATTAAGAATGGATTTAAACTAAATATTATATTGAACACATAAAACAATGTCTTCTGATTAAGGCTAGATAAAGAGTACTACATAGATTTTGTTGTTTGAGTGCGGCGTTGTGTTGTTCGTTGTCTTGTGCGGTGTTGTTTGATTTTTGCGTCTTGTTGTGGTTTTCGTTTGGTTCTTATTGAAAGACCGTCTTCTGTCAATTACTGATTCAATCAATGATTTGGACGTCAACGTTGCAGATCCAGAAACACAAATATTTTGATGACTTAAATTTTATCCTATTATATGTAGACATTTTTATTGTTGTATGCTATTAACTTAGATGTTGTGAATTTGTTCACATATTCACACTATCGAAAGTGGTTGGTTCATTGATATGTTTAAGCGAACACGGTGAGTATTTTACTTATCAACTAGCAAGGGACTTACATCTACAATTGTCAAAAATTCAGCAATAAAAAAGGTTATAAATCCTCCAATATCTTATTCAAAAAATTGGGAATTTCTAAATTATAATAGTTTGATTTATTTTAAAAGAATTGATTTAGTTTATAAAATTATCTTTGTTGTATTTATCAAAGAATAATATATTTTTATATATTATTATATACTAGCATCATTTAATGAGTAAACCGAAATTAACTTATATATTTTTAATATTTGAATATTTTGCTTGTTCCAATTTTTTTTGGATATTTTTAAAATAAATTGTTTTTTCACATGTACTAAGTGCAAATAACTGGGCACCTAAAGATTGGTAAAAACAAATCATTATGTATCTTTAAAAAAAAAAAGTCATCGTGTATTTGTTAATGGTTTTGGAGGAAGGTAAAGAGCAGAGGTCATAGATTATAACTTGAATGAAAGAGAAAAAATTAGTCTACCAACTAACTGTTGACATTTGAAGAAAAAAATCAGGAAAAACAAGAAAAAGACTAAGCCCGAGGGAAAGCAGTTCCCATGGCGTCGGTTCTGATCAAAGAAAGGATGTTGTCATACCTCAATTTTTAACCCAAGATACCACGGACGCGCGTCGTTTAACCTTAATCAGTCTTTGACTTTTCAGTGAAATATTCGACAAAGAGGTATTTTAAAATACCTAATTTTTTGTTTCAAGTCAAGCCCTCTTCTCTTTATTTTTATTTAGTCTTTATTTCCATCTTTTATTTTTAATTAATTTTTTCAATTTTTATTTTAATAAGTCATTATTTCTTTTTATTTTTATACGTCCAAAGATCCTCCAGGTCTGACAGTTATCCTTTTTATTTTTTATTTTCATCCCTTTTTTTTTTACTACTTTTCCTTATTTATTATTTATTCAATAAAATCCAAAAAATAGTCCTCAAATCAGCAGCAAACGTCCAAATCCAGTTCACACAAGCCTCATCTGCAGGCAAATCAGTTCACGCGCATCTCTTCATCCCAATCCAAGCCACACAATTTTCTGCAGTTTTCAACAAACCCTAACCCAGAATCCTTCACTATAAATAATACCTGACAGTCAAAGGGGGCCGAAAATTCACAAAGAAACGAACCATTTTCACGGCCGATTTTTCAACACCTTTAACTTGCAAAAATAACACAAAGCCAAAGAACATATGCATGATAGATAAAAGGTCAAACACAGTTACACAGAACCAAAACCATCAACATCATCAACAACACAAATCGGCGAGATCCAACCCCATTCAATCGGCCAGTTCGTCAACCGGCCGTGTCAAATTCGAAAAAACAGGAGCAAATCTGAATCGAACAATCACGGTCTAATCAAAAGGTAATTTTGTTTTTTTTATCATTTTTAGGAAACTTTAGATATAAGACTATCGATTCGGATTTTTGATAGTAGGAATAGAAAAGGAGAGGAGTAGGAGAAGAAATAAGCTAAATAAAAAAAATAGGGTTCCGACGAGGTGCGCCGCCGTACCGGATGGCCAGCCACCGCCGGAACCACCCCTTACCGTGCCGAAAACTGCAAAACATGGCGGCTTGTTCTTCAAGCCCGTCGGAATCTTCATCAATGAAGATGAACACTCAAGGTGTTCAAGAAGAGAGAGAACAGAGAAGGTTTTAGTGAGAGAGAGAGGGAAGAGAGAGAAATGGATGTTAGAAATGAAAGAAAAGCAGCCCACATCCTATATATATATGCCCTCTTTGAACCTGTTCGGTTCTCCTGGTCCGACCCAGGTTTGAACTGAACCGCCCCCCAGCATCCTTAGGCCAAATTCCCTTTTTTCTTAACCACACACATACCTGATTACTGCTGCACCCCCACCTTGTGATTAGACACTTTTTTTCCAAGACATGCATGCATTTTATTTTTATCTTTTAGCATTATAATTGTTTTTTATATATTTCCTCATGCATATTTTAGGATTAGATTTATTATTATTCTGTTCATATTTATTTACATCTTCTCGCAGACCTTAGCATGTATTGTAGGTTTAACGTAATAGTTGTAAGTGCATGTGTGCGTGTGTGGGTGTATGTTTACTTCTTATGCTTGGTAGTTTAGTTTAGGTTTAATGTAACACCACCATGAGGTACCAACGCTTTTATTTTTATGCTCCGTTAGTTTAATTTTAGCTACTTATTCAAAAAATATGCAAATAATCAAAATCACAAAAACATTTTCTCAATAAACCTTGACTCTCGAATCAAGTGATCCTTCTTTTTATTTTCTTTCTTAATCAAACTTTCAATCAATTTTAATCATACTTAGACCTTTACTTTCTTCAAATTTAAAATCAATCAACTCCACATTTTGCCACTTTGGCTCTTTCTATCTCTCAAAAACATTTTCAAAACATTAAAATCAAACAAACACATCAAACGTCTATTTTTACCCCGAACTACGAGGTTTTAATCCCTCACGGGTACGTAGGCAAAGGACATTCGTCCTTCCAAATCAATAAAAATGTAGATAATTAGGTTTTTTTTAATCATTTTAAATTCCATTTTTTTTCAAACTAAGCAAGTTATAGCACATTAATTAGATAAAACCAAGAGGTTCCCGTAGAGTACTACGGACATAAAGGGTGATAATACATTCCCTTTGTGTAACTAACCCCCGAACCCTAAATCTCTTCAATATGGGGTATTTGAACTTTTTTCCCCTTTTTCTAAATAATAAATTAAATGTTCAGTCGTGAAATAAATAGTGAGTCAAAAGCTAACCAAATAGCCTTCATCTCCGAAAAATGACGCGACAGAGGTCATCTGGTGGTGAAGTATAAACCAAAAAGTCTTCATTTGAACTTGCTCCAAGCTTTTCCATGAAGTCATCACATTGATTTCCTTCTCTGAGACAATGATGAATGGAGAAGTTTCTTGATGAGAGGATGTCTTTGATATCTTGGATTATAACAGCATAGGCATGATAGTTAGAAGCGACTCAGTGATAAGCTTAATGGACAACAGGGAATTTGAATATCAAACCATTTCCTCAATGCCCTTTTCTACTGCCAGTAGCAGGCCTCTGTGAATAGCAGTAAGCTCAACAAACAATATATTTGTTGTTGTTGCGATGAGACCAGAAAATCCTGAGAGGAAGAAACCTGCAGAATTCCGGATTATGCCGCCATAACCAGCCTGAATCGGCGATCCCAAACAGTTGTCATCTGCATTCAGCACAATACAATTGCAATCATTGTTGTTCCAGCGAACCAAACGTTCTGCGTGAGGGACAGGCGTTGACAGAAAGGTGGTCTTAATCGTATCAGCCATATTTTGAATGTGCAAATTAATCCTTGGCAGAGACCATGTTTCCTGACTAAGACACATTAAATTACGGTGTCTCCACGTCCACTAGAGGCTGGATAGAAAGATGGAAGAACGCGTGCTAGCAGCATTGTTCTTAATCCAGATATACGTCGAACCTACGTTAAAGAAATCCTGGTCCGTGAAACCGAGCATCAGCCAAATGCTAGTGGAAAAACGGCAGTCACGGAGGCAATGCATGAGGGTTTCATCATCGTCTCCACATCTCGAACAAGTAGCAGAGGTAGCCATGTGACGATGGTGAAGAAGAGATAAAGTAGGGACCGTGTTGTTACAAGCGAGCCAAACCAACAGTTTGAATTTTTCAGGAATTTTAAGCTTCCATATCCATGACCAAGCTAAAGGAGATGAAGGATTGGTATCGATATCCAAGTTGCAAAGAAGCCAGGAGTAACCACTCTTAGCGGTGTAGACACCATTTGTATTGTGGTTCCATATGAGAGCATCTTCAACCCTCTCATTGAACTTGATGTAAGTGTTGTTTATGGAATCTGCAATTGACTGAGGGAGGTTAGTGTAGATCGCCTGAGTATGATGTCCGTTTATAGTGAAGACATCTCGAACGGTAAGATGGATGTCATGAATGTCGATGATGGGAACCAATGAACCAATAAGACCATGAGGGCTCCAGTTATGGAAACAAAAGGAGGAGGATCCTGAGCCCACACGCCAAAGATATCCATTGCGAAGGATATTTTTGGCTTTGATAATGGAAGACCAAGAAGGGGAACTTCTACTGTTGGTGTCCGCCTGAAGAATGTTTGGCCCTGATGTGTACTTGTTAGAGAGGATGTTGACCCATAATTTGTTTGTTGATTGAACCATATCCCAAACAAGTTTGCCAAGCAGACAAGTGTTAGAATCTCTAGCCATTCGAATACCCAAACCGCCAAGATGTTTTGGGCTAGTGACCTTCTTCCAATTCACCAAATGGATTCCTTTATTATTAGTGCCTTTCCAAAAGAAATTCCGAGTTGTCTGATCAATATCATCGCAAATATTCTGAGGAAGCCGATTAATCTGCATGTAGTAAGTAGGGGTGGAGGATAAGACAGAAGTTGCTAGAGTCAATCTACATGTTCTGTTTAAGAGCCTATTCTTCCAAGATGCCAATCTAGTTTGCATTTTTTTAATGATGAAGTTGAAATCGCTTTTCTTTGGTCGGTCGTGGAGCATAGGGAAGCCCAAGTATTTCCCAAGAGAAGTTGTGCTATGAATTTCAGAAATAGTTGCGAGGTTTGTGATTTTACCATGAGGAGTACCTGATGAATAGTAAGCTCTTGATTTAGAGATGTTGATTTTCAATCCCGATGCTCGGCTGAATCTTTCAAACAGGTTGTGAATGAAATGGAACTGAGAGCTTTTGGCTTTAGTAAAAAGAAGGACATCATCTGCGAAAAGGAGGTGAGATATATGGGGGCCCGTATTTGTTAATTGGATCGGCTCCCATCTTCCCTGATTGACGACAAAATTGATGGCTGCTGAGAGCTTTTCCATGCAAAGGATGAAGAGATAAGTAGACAACAGATCACCTTGTCGAAGACCGTGAGAAGGCTTGAAAGATGGCAATTTGTTCTCGTTCCAAATAATAGAGTAGCTTGATGAAGATACACAATGCATGATAAGTTTAATGGTGATGTCAGGGAACTCGAAATCATGAAGGAAATTGCTAAGGAAGTCCCAGTTGACGTTGTCGAAAGCTTTTTCCAAATCGAGTTTGAAAGCTACAAAGCCCTCCTTCTTTTTAGATCTCTTCATGAAGTGGATAATTTCATGCACAACAATAGAGTTATCTGAAGTACCCCTACCAGGCAGGAAACTGCTTTGATAGGGGCCAATAATGTTAGTAAGAATAGGTTGTAGCCGATGGACTAAAACCTTTGTAATAATTTTGTAAACAATGTTACAAAGACTGATAGGTCTGAAGTCTTTGTAAGTAATGGGTGGGTCAATTTTTGGGATAAGTGCAATGAGAGTGTTTGAAATCTCTGGATCAAAGTAACCTGTTTGAAAAGTTGTTTGGACAAGTTGAAAAATATCATCACCAACAATGTGCCAATATTATTTGAAGAAGATGCAATGGAAACCATCTGGGCCAGGGGCTTTGTAGGGATTCAAGATAGATTTGAATGCCTTTGAGACGGTTTTCAATATGCTTCTTTCTTTTGAAAATGTTGTCAAAGACTTCATGATTGAAAATGGTAGAATTCTCTTGCACTTTGTTTAAAGCCGAAATGATGATTTGGTGGGGGAAGTGCCAATAATTTTTTACCAACTCTTCATAGTCATTGTGGTCTATCCAAACTGCTTCAAACCGAAACGGTCTTTGTCCTCTAGCTAAAGGGAGACCACCAAAATGGAGGAGAAGAGGATTATGATCGAAGTGGAGTCTACACAGAACCTCAACAAAAGCTTCAGGGAAAGACATGCGCAAGTCAACATTAGCTAGCCCTTTATCGATCTTTTTAGAGAGGATGCGGATGCCATTATTATTTCTATGCCAGATAAACCAACCACCTGTGGTAGTGAGATCGAGAAGGTTGCAAGTTGTCATGAAATTAGAGAAAGAGGCAGCTCTGTTGTGATGAAAGACACCACCTATTTGGTCACTAGGGAGAAGAGTCTCGTTGAAATCACCTATCAACATCCAAGGTGCTTCAATGGTATGGTTGATGTTCACAAGATGGGACCAGAGGGTGGGGCGCAGGGTATGGATAGGGCTTGCATAAATACAACTGCAAAAGGTGGAGGCGCTGCCACGGCTAATAGTGAAGGTTAAGGAGTGGTGGTTGGAGTCAATGATAGTAGTAGTGATGTTTGTAGCTGAGTGTTTCAGGAGGAAAATTCCTCCGGAATGGCCATTGGCTTCTATAATGTGGATGGGGGTGTAACCAGTGTTGGCCCAAAAAGAGGAGAGTCTACTAAAAGGGACATGAGTTTCATAAATAGCTATTAGAGTGGGATTGTGTTTTCTTGTCAATTCTTTCAGATGTCTTCTAGCATTGATATTTTGAGCCCCTCTAATATTCCAAGAGAGGATGGTTATATCTTGGAGAGCTTCCATATCAAAGTAGACAGATGAGAACAGATGAAGGTAGCAGTTACGTAACCATGTCCTCCTCATTAGCATCGCATGAATCCTGATTTTTTGTTGTAGCGACAGTGTCATCATGAACATCTTCATTGGAATCACAGGTTGAAGCTTTGTGGAAATTGTTGGTTTCCTGTTCAGTTTGTTTGGTAGGGCTAATATTCATGATATTTGGTTTGTGAATTTGAACAAGTGTGGGAATGTTACTTTCAGTAGGGACATGTTTGTGTTTTTCGTTGATGGCTTTTTGGCTATTGGGCAATTTTGGAATGCTTTTTGCCACGTAGGCGGACTTGGCAGGGGTCATGTGGTTGGGGATCGACAATATGGGAGTGTGGTCAAGAGAAAAATCAAAAACACGTTCATAAGCAATGACATCATCATGACGGCGTCTTTTTGTCTCTTTTAGGATTTGTGGAACACGTGGTTGTTCAGAGGTATAATGGCAAGATGAGTGGAAAGGTGGGGTGGGCCAATTTTATTTTTTTGAGTCATACTGTTAAGGGCATTAAAGCGATTGGTTTTAGGAGTAACAGGTTTTAAGGAAATTGAGGTGGGGTTTTTTGGGAGTTTCTTTTTTCTAGTGACAAGTAACCAATCACCATGCAACTCATTATTCTCTCCATTATTTTCTCCATCAATGCTAATAACTTTATCATTATGAGCTAATGATTCTCTAGGAAAAATAGTAACTGCTGTACCTTTTTGTGATTCTGAAATTAAATGTATTCCGGTGGTGGTGGGGCTTGGCTGTTAAGACTGACGGATGTCTCCATGGTGGTTGATGGCAGCATGATAAGGTGGGGGTGCTGTAGAGGTTGGTTGGATCGGCATGTTTGGACAGTTCCTCCCCAGGTGACCGTGGCATCCACAACTTGTGCAAATTAGGTGTAGGCCCTCGTACTGGACTTTGTACCAATGACCGTTGACCCAAATCTTTCCAACTATCGGCATAGTGAGATCAATTTCAACACATACTCTAGCGAATTTACCTCGTTCAATTTTCAGAGTGTTCTTGTCTACTTTAATGGGGCGGCCAAGTGCAGATGCCATAGCTATCAGGAAGCTCTCGTCATAGTACACTAAATTCAATCCTGGAAATCTAACCCAAACAATTGTTTTGTTAACTTTAGCGTTCGGGGATGCAAATTCTGGCGACCAGTGGGTGACTGCGAGACAGTGATCAAAAATTAACCAAGGGCCCCCACTGATGACTTTTTCTTTATCTGCAGCTTGATCGAATTTTACCATATAGAAACCGTTGTCGTTATCCATGATTTCAAAACTCCTTGGGGCCTCCATATTTTTTGTAGTCTTTCTTTCATGGTGTGGAAGCCGAGATTTTTCCCCATCAACTTGACAACAATGGCGTCCTTCCATGGTGTACAGAGCTCTTGAAAGACTGATGGTTCCAGGTAAACCTTGGGTAGGAGCTGATTTCCATTCTCATGTTCGATACATACCAGCTTTTTTCCGATCATGTAAAGATTTTGGAAGGCTTTGTTTTTTAGTTTGCTTTTGAAGGTCTTTTTTATTTTATAGAGCTTTTGAAGGTTTTTTTTGAGTGAATGTTATTTTTAATGTAAAACTTGTATAATTCAAGTTGTGAATTTTTTTCCGATCCTGTTACCAATTTTTTTTTTCATCTTTGACCCCCTTTCATATTTATTTCCTAAAATGATCCACTTTCTAAAAAAAAAAAAATATTGTCGTTGCAGGCGTGGCAGGCAGTGCAGGTTGACCATTTTTTTCATTACCGCTATATGGCTTGCCCTATTGAATTTTTAATTATTTTTTTGTTTTCTCAATTTATCATATAAACGTATTTTAAAATTAAATACTAATAATTATAAATAAATAAATATTAATGATAATAATAATAATAAATATTAATTTATTAATTTTAAAACACTAATATATTATTCATATAATTAGAAATAAAAACAAAAACTACTTTTTCCACTTTATCCAATTACGCCAATTTAAATTATGAAGTCCCGTACCATAGAGGGATGAAGACATCCAAGACAACATTCAAGAAGAAGAAGCTAGTAGTGAAAATGACGAAGATGAATCACTTCAGCATGAGGGAGACGAAGAAGACGAACAAAACGACGAACACGGACACAACAACAGAGACGAAGCATTTGGCGCAACATTTTGTCTGGCACACATCCACTACCACCGCAAGAGGCAGTACCGATCAGAGCCGCTTACTGTCCCCCGCTGCATATGTGTAACCTTGATGTTGCTGCATTTGATGCTCTACCCATCGATGATCAATGGAATATGATTGTTCTCGTTGATAGAGCGATTGCGGAAGGAATGACATTTCACAGCAAAGAAGAAATTTTATACACTCTGATCTTGGAAGATATGTCATTCAATGTACCCACGACACATGTCGATTTAAGTTGAGAGTGTCTTACAGAAAAAGGAGTGGCAAATGGAAGATTGGGAGTGTGACCATGATCGGTCCACACAACTGCACATCGTCTTCAATGTCACAAGATCATCACAAGCTCAACTACAAACTTATAAGCGATATTATCAAAACCCTTGTGCATGCAGATGCCTCGACAAAGCCAAAGCTGATCATTGCGCACTGATGGTCGGATTAGACAAGTGTACCAAATCGTTTACCAAGTAATAAAGTGATAAGTAGAGTATCGTATCCACATGGATTTTCGTTACGTCCAAACAATTTGCGTTACTTATTTTAGTTTGACGATATTTGAGTTAATGGCAATTTGCGCCCACATGGATAGTCGTTTCTCAATCTTTTTTGTCATTTTCCTCATCGCTGCAACTTGAGATGGCGGTATTGAATTGTCGTTGCAGGTGTGGCAGGGTAATGTAGGTAGACCAATATTTTTTTTCAATACTGCCATATGGTTTGGCGCTATTGAATTTTTATTTTTTTTTCCGTTTTCTCAATTTGTCATATAAATGTATTTTAAAATTAAATACTAATAATAGTAATAAATAATTAAATATTAATGATAATAATAATAATAAATATAAGTTTATTAATTTTAAAACACTAATATATTATTCATATGATTAGAAATAAAAACAAAAACCACTTTTTCCGCTTTATCAAATTACGCCAATTTAAATTACGATGTCCTGTAACACATAGGGACGAAGACATCTCAAACAACATTCAAGAAGAAGAAACTAGTAGTGAAAGTGACGAAGACAAATCACTTCAGCATCAGGGAGATAAAGAAGACGAACAAAACGACGAACACGAACACAACAATAGAGACGAAGACAATTGGAGCAACATTTTTTCTGGCACACAACCATTAGCACTGCAAGAGGCGGTACCAATCATAGTCGCTTACTGTCCCCTGCTGCATATGCGTAACCTTGACGTTGCTGCATTTGATGCTTTACCCACCGGCGATCAGTGAAATACGATTGTTTCCGTCGATGGAGCTATTACGAAAGGAATGACATTTCACAACAAAGAAGATTGTTTGCATGCCATCAAGTCTTTCCACATTCGACGATCTCTGGATTACGATGTTATACACTCCGATTCAGGAAGATATGTCATTCAATGTACCCACGAAACATGTCGATTTAAGTTGAGAGTGTCCTACAGAAAAAGGAGTGGCAAATGGAAGATTGGGATTTGGGACCATGGTCGGTCCACACAACTGCACATCGTCTTCAATGTCACAAGATGATCGCAAGCTCAACTACAAACTTATAAGCGATATCATCAAAACCCTTATGCATGCAGATGCCTCGACAAAGCCAAAGTTGATCATTGCGCACATACGAGAAAAGTTTAACTACACAACCACATATAGAAAGGCTTGGCTGGCAAAGAATGCAGTAATCAAATCTATTTATCGGAATTGGGAGGAATCTTATAATGTTCTTCCGCAGTGGTTGAATGTGATAAAGGACACAATTCCAGGAACCGTCTTTGATTTAAAGACGTGAATTGGCGATAAGGGAGAGAAACAATTTCATCGTCTATTCTAGGTCTTCTATCCATGCATCCATGGGTTCAAGTACTGTAAACTAGTTGCCCGTGTCGACGGGGCGTGGTTGTATGGCAAGTAAAAAGGGACATTCTTGCTTGTGGTAGTGCAAGATAGGAATAACAAAACGATTCCAATTGCATTTGTGCTTGTCGAAGGTAAACAAAGGAGAGATGCAGTTTTTTTTTTTTGAAAAATCTTAGGAAGAACGTCACACAAGGACGTTCCGTCTGCATGATCTTCGACAAACATGAATCAATTAAAAGCGCATTCAATGACCCACTAAATGTTTGGCAAGAAACTGGTTCAACTCATGTGTACTGCATCCAACACATCAAGCAAAATTTCATGAGGACAATCAAGGATGGCGATCTTAAGAATGTCGTAAATAATATAGGTAAAAACCTTACAGTTTTTTTTTAATTCATGTTATTATTAACTGGATTAGTTCACTATCTAACTAATTTTTTTCTTAACATACATGACATGCCCTGAACATACTCTTGTTCGAATACTATCATGGTATAATCCAAGAGGCAAATCAGCGTGCAATAGATTGGGTGGAAAATATACCGAAATAAAAAATGGACTCAAGCATATGATGGTGGTCGATGATGGGGCCACATGACAAGCAACATCGTTGAGTCGTGGAACTTTGTGTTTAAGGGAACACACAACCTACCTGTTACACCTATTGTCCAATCAAACTATTATTGGTTGGCACATATTTTTACTGAAAGGGCTCAAAGTGCGTTTCAAAGGTAGGTTATGGAGATATGTTCAGTGAATATTGCAAGAATGCGATTAAGGATGACATTGTAAGTCCAACACCCATCATGTCGATAAGTTTGACGGAGAGGGGTATACCTTCTATGTACGTGAGACTGTCAACTATAGCGAGGGAAGGACAATGGGAACTTTCAAGGTGGACCTACAAGAGGGGTGGTGTGGTTGTGGGAAATATCAAGCTTTACATTTGCCTTATTCTCATGTCAAAATGGACCTTCTACATTTTCTTCGTACAATAAACATATCTTGAACATCAGCATCATTCTTGAGAAGTTTATATTCGTAATAGTAGTCAAAATGTTTATGGGATGCTAACGAGATAAACGAATCTCCATGATAAATTTTACTGACTTTTCGAAAAGGCTCATTAGCTACACGAAAAATATGATTAAGCTCATTCTTCAACTCCACTAAAGTCATACATGGAGTTATTGATATTTCAAATGGTTGTATCCATTGATCAAATTTAACAGTGACCAATCTTAAAGAATGAGAGGAATAAGGAGAAGAAATAGAATCTGAAGCAGAAGTAGACATGATGCAAAAGAAGTATAAATGTATGAAGAATTGATTGTGAATTTGGATGAAGGGTAGGGTGTATTTATAGAGGTTAAGTGAGAAAACAAATATATTCAAATTTCAATACCGCCATACCATATGGCGGTAATGAAAAAAAAAAAGGTCAACCTGCGCTGCCCTGCCACGCCTGCAACGATGGTTCAATACCGACATCTCAAGTGGCGGTAATGAGGAAAACACCAATTTTTTTTTTGAGAAATTGGGTCATTTCGGAAAATAAATATGAAAGGGGGTCAAAGTTGGAATTTTTTTGGTAACGGGGTAGGAAAAAAATTCAAGGTGGTGGTGTGATCGGCCTCTATGCAGCATCACCACCAAATCCCAACTGGGGCAGCACAAAATCGGCAGCGGCAATCTAGTTGCTTCAATTTTTTTGTGTCTGTTTTTCTTTCAAACGAAATATGTCGTTCTTTTGATGGATCTTCGTCATCTGTTTTTCAAAACCTGCAAAGGGTCTGATTTTTCTAGTTATTTAGAGCGACGTTTCACACCAGTGAGTTGTGGTTGCTGGGTTTGTACGTTCGAGGTTGATTTTCGGTGGTGGTCGCCTCCTCTTCCTGAGGCTGATTTTCGGCGGTTCTGTTTTCACTTGCAAGATGGTTGCGGTTTATTTTTGGCTTTGTTATCCTGATTTCATTACAGGTTTGTTGAAATCTACATGGGTTCAAAGCTTCCGATTGCATCCCTCGTGCATGAGAAGATGAGTGTACTTGTAAAAAGCACAATAAAGGATACTAGGGTTAAGTATCGTATTCTAAGGTTTAGACTGATTATTGGATTTTTCTAATTGTGGAACCGTGATCTATGGCCACATGAATCTTTCTTGAGGAAGGTATGTTACGTAGATAGAGGTTTAATTGAGGAAGGTATGTTAAGTAAACTTAGAATTTGTTCATATCTAGTTATTGCAATTAGTGATGGGGTTGGACGGTTGGGAGCTGACTACAAATGAGAGAAAATTAATATATAGAAATAGTGAAAAAAGCTAGGTATATTATTACTTTTTCATCTTATAATAATATATACATACGAAAGAAAAATAAATTGTTAAGGCATTATAATTTTGAAAGGTTGTTTCCAATTAATTTTGACAATAAATATTTTATTTTGTTATATGTAAAATAAATAACTAATGACGGTGTGGTTTGGAAGAATTCGACCCCTTTTAGGATAATTGTCTTTTTTGTGGAAATTACTTTATAATAGGGTTCCCATGAACCTGAATGTATTCAGAGGGTGATAGTCGTCCCTAGTGGTATCGGGTGTGATTTTTGTGATTCTAATGTGGAGTCTTCTTGCCATCTGTTTGTCACCTATGATTTTGTCATTCAAGTTTGGTATAGCATTTTTAAGTGGTTAGGTTGAATTTTAGTGACGCCTCCACATTTGGTTAGTTTGTTCTCTTCTTTTCAAGCCCTCGAGTCAGGGCTAGGGTTAGGAAGTGTTTGATTTGGATTTAACATTCGGTTGTGTGGTCAAATTGGTTGATATGATTATTTTCTCCTCTTAGAAATGTTTTTTTTAGGCAAGACCTCTAGGCATTTTTGTTCCTACTACGAGTGAGCTGAACTTGTTCTGTGTTGGGGCCGATAGTGAGTTCGAGCCAGGTCTTTATGTGTATTGAGGCTTGGCTGAGTTCTGTTCCCCCCCTCTAGTGAGTGTTTCTGGTTTGAGTTGTGGTGTTTGTCCCTCTTTTCTTGCCCATAGCTAGTTTTTCTATGTTATGTTTGTTTTTCTTATTCGGTTTATTGTTTGGTTTATTAGTACTCTTGTACTCTTTGTATCAATCTGTTTCTTTTTTGAGTACTCTTCCCCAAAAAAATAGAATAATTTTCTTAATACATTTTTATTTTTTGTTATAAATAGAAAGAAGAAAAACAAAAAAATTCAGTATTTAAAACTGAAGGCAGAATGAAAAAGTGATAGGATTGTCCCATGACTTATAAACAATGCACGAGGAGTGGAAAAAGTTAAACATTATTACTTGAGCAATAGCTTTTTGTACAATAGTACTACTAGCTTGTACTTGTAAAAAGCACAATAGAAGATACTAGGGTTAAGTATCGTATTATAGGGTTTGGACTGATTATTAGATGCCTTGAGAATGCTCTCAAGAGTGGTATTTATAGCCTGCTATGGCTTGGGTTTCGGTTGCTTAGTCACCAAGCAACAAGGGTATTTTAGTACTTAAGGTGCTTCTAGAGGCTTCTAGAAGTAAGCTAAGGCGACGCCCTGGGAAGGACGCGCCTTGAGCCTTAGAGCCCTTCTGGAGGGCGTTAAGGCCTTTTAGAGGGTCTAAAAGTCTTTATGGAGGTCTTTTAGGTCCTTGAGAATATTATGACGGTCCAATGGGTCACATGTCAGAAGAGACTGATAGTTTGGTCAGAAATGGTTGTATTAGCTTGCTGTTGTTTAGACACGGTGAGTAGTTGGTTGTGAGTTGGTTATCATGTTGGCGATAGAGATAAACACCATTACGCAAATGTTCGAGTTCAAAGAATTTCGAGCCTGTGTACTTTGTGGTTTTGTATCCCAGTCATCCTTTGTTTGACATGGGACAGTGTGGACTCGAAAGAGTCGTTAAAGTTTGCTGCCGTGTAGCAGGGAGTTGATGGTACGTAATTCGATTTCGTGCTGACGATCGAGTCATTCGTCAAATATAGACATGCTTGGTACTCAAAAACGTCTAGTGTTCGTTTGTTAGAATTGATTAGGGTTGAATCCACTGTTGTTCTTTATTGATGTATTACCCGTTATGGTCGATTCGCATTGATTGACCGGTCATGTTTTATGTCCCCCCGTTTTAATGTAATTCTTTCCATTTTTTAATAATAAATATGAGCAATCGACAAAAGGTTACAGTACAGTGTCAACTTAGTTAGGGGGTCTCTAATTTTGATGTCATTTTTCTCTTGCCTTATAAAAAAATATTGATATTTTAAAAAAAGTCATGAGTTTCTAAAATTTTATAATATTGACTTTCTATTACTTTTTTTTTGTTAGGGAAATCGACTTTCTCTTACATAAATACATAAAATCTGTAACGGATGCGGTGCAAACATTGAAAAAGAGTATTATTTAGTCAAACTCACAAATTAACATTTCTCAAACTAAAAAAAAAAAAGGGTCGTGCTAACTTCTGTCCAAAGATACATATTAAGCAACCCAAAAATAAAAATATTCCTTTAAAAATTATGTATTCAATTAATTAAAAGTTAAAAACAAATTAAATTTGAATATATAAATTCCAACAAAAAGTTTTCAAATTTGATTCATTAAATTGTACATAGAATCACTCATATTAATTCCAACAAAAATGTTGACATTCCTCAAGAAGCATCGGAAAAACATTCCTAAAAAAAAACATTCCTCAAGAAGAAGAAAAAACACAAATTAATATTATTGTATTTATGGTCTTTGTTGATCTTGAGAATTCCACCGGCTGCATAAAATCATCAGCAACTCAGACCAAACTACGAAACGCAACAAAACGGTTTGTCTCTCATCGTTTTCGGTAACTTCTGTTTTTTTTTTCTTTGTTAAAATTTCATTCTCTACCTTCTTATAATTATGATTTATGAATGAATTGTTGAATGTAAAATGGTTTGTGTATAAATCTCTTTTAAAATCAAAAGCTATGATGTCTCTAGTGCTAGGAAACCGAAAGTGTCAAAAACAAATTGTATAAAAGCACGTTGATTGTCATAACACGCTTTCTCATGTTTGACCATTTTGGTTGACGCAGCTTTTAGGGCATTTGTACTTGCTAGTTTGATGCAATAGTAATATACTCAACTTTTAGCATTCAGTGCTCTTATGATGTTTGTATTGGACTTAGCATGTATATCAGCCTTGTCAAATAGCAAGTGCAACGTTTGTATTGGACTTAGCATGTATATCAGCCTTGTCAAATAGCAAGTGCAACGTTGCGAAATTTGAACAAATTGCTATTGTTTCAGGGTATGCTATTTAGTTCTAAGTGTTACCACTATAGCATAGAGGAATTTAAAGGTTTAGTCGAATTGATATTATTCTGCAATACACTTTTTGTACTAACTGTTGTCGAATTGTGGCTATAGGCCTATAGCACTGTAGTGTAATTTGAACAAACTTATATTTTCTATATTTTTTTATTTTTTTTTAAGAAGCTAAACTAGCCTACCTAAATTGGCACCAGAGGAAATCAAACCTGAGACCTCGAGGAAGAGCACACTCCCAGGTCCAAAGCCAATACCACCAGGCCAACCCAAACGGGTTTTTTCTAGAATTTGTTGCTGACAAGAGTGGTTTATATTGGACATTTGGACTTGTTTGTTTCATGCCCCTTTATGCAGCATCTTTCAGAATTTTAAATGGAACGCTGGAGTGGAGTTTTGAGAGTCCCGTTGCTTTCTAACAGTGAGACATTCCATAGAGTTGGTGCATCTCTTTGCCTTTCTTCTAAAACAAGAACTTTGAGTGTAAGTTTGTACCAGCTTATGAAAAAAATCCGAAAGCTTATGGTCTATACAGAATTTTCATTTCACATTATGAAAAAATGAAACAGTTTTCTTACCTGAGATTGTTCTGATTTGTTACAGGTGCCTATAGCAAATGCAATCTTTTTCTGTGGTGATCGAGTTGAAAGGACCGGTAACACAGTGATTGAGAAACTATCAGATTTACAGAAACTATCTGAAATTATCGTGTCCAAATTTGGTCCTTCCATAAATGCTTGGGTTATTGAAGCTTCTGTGTTCAATGGACCGTTTGCTGTCTATAAGGACTTTATACCATCTGTGAATCAATATGGAGAGCCAAGGTCATACCATCCAACTGGATTCTCGGCATCTACATCAACCGTCTCACTTCTATCTAATTTTCTTCAAGAAGTAAGAAATGGTTCTTCCCTTTCTCATATGCTCTACAAAGTCCTACCTTACTGTGTGGTTCGTTCATGATTGAAGTAGACGAATATTTGTATTAATGGTTTAAAATGTAAACCATTATTAAGTATCCATGTCATAAAGTTTTTATTATCAACGTTGTTAAGTAGCGGTGCAGAGAAATTTGAATGAAAAGCTATTGTCTGCTCTATGCTATTTAGTACCAAATGTTGTCAAATAGCAGCACTATAGCCCTTTTGTTTAGCAGAATTTGAACAAAGGGCTATTTTCTGCGATCTGTGATTCACAACGTTGCTATACTATGTCATGAGCCTAAAGGATTCTAACTTGTAATGCAGGTAAAAAAAATCATTTCAGATAGTTACTTAATCAGATATAGCCAAGGCGGGACTGCACTTAATCAGATAGACATTCCATCTTGCTTCACCCCTAAGACAATCATCCTTGGATTTAGCAAAGGCGGGACTGTACTTAATCAGATAGTTACTGAACTTGGCTTCGCAGATATTGGATCTAATGTGAGTTCAGCTCATGACATTTGCATAGTACCTAAAACAAAAGAGACCTTACTAAACAGCATCAGTGAGATTCATTATGTTGATGTTGGTTTGAACTCAACTGGTGCATACTTAACAAACCATGATGTATTTGAGAGAATCTCCAAAAGGCTCAAACAAGGATCACGTCCACTCCGTTTTGTGCTTCATGGAACGCCGAGACAATGGACTGACGAGCAGCGAGTCTGGATACGGAAGGAAAAGGATAAAATGTTGCTTCTGCTTGAATTGGAAGCCGGTAAGAGTGGAGCGAAGTTAGATGTTTTAGCAAGGTATTATTTTGGTGATAAGCCTCCAAATATGCAGATGCACTTTGAAATAATTGAAAGCTTAGATGTAAGTTAGAACTTTACATAGGTCTGCTGAAAATGTCTAATTTATCAGGATGATTGCGAGTATTTGGTGAGGGCATAATGCACTTATTTGTCTACTAGTTAATGATTTATCATTTTGATTTTGCATCACAGGATTGTCAATTTCCCATGTGTTGAGTTTGGTAATGAATACATTGTATAAGCTATTTATTGAGAAAGATATCAAAGAGTTCGAAGCATTCCATGTTGCTATTCTTGATACCTTCATGTAAGCATGAGCTTCCAATGAAAAAGTAATCATCTGTTAATTTCTTACCTTTGAATGTTTAGAAAAAGAAGATAATTGAAAATAAAATTTAATAAAAAGGTTATGTTTAAGACTTATGAATTATGATAATATGCTAATTTGATCGAATCCATAACCAATAGTTATAACTGAGAAAATATTTTTAATTGATTTTTTTGACAAAGATATAATGTCAATTGAATGGTGAGGGAGACTTTAGGAACTGATTCAACATTGAAAAAAAAAATTAGATTTTAAATTTTGCACAGATTCAATTCTATTTAACAAATTCAAATATCTTAAGCAAACTCTCAAATTCAAGACATAAATGAAAAATACATGGTTATGAGGAGAGATTCCAAGGAAGGTGGTCACTCCGGATGTACGATATAGATGAGTAATCGTTAAAGACGGTGAATACATGGCACCTATAACATAGTTAGAAAAAACCACAATGAACCATGATAAAACTGCATCAGTTTCCAGATGCACAACAAGAGATGGTAAAAACTGCATCAGATGCACATCAACTCACGCCTAAGGGAAATTAGTGTGCTTTGTGTAAAAAAGCCCATGATTAACAGTTAGACATACATGAACTTGTTTGTGTATATATATGCTATTTTATGTTTCATGCTATGCTGCACAGGTAAGAGTACCGGTATGATAATACAACAATTTTTAAAAAAATAAGGTATGGCTACGCCAATATCCAGCTAAAACTTCAGAAGCAATGGAAGACGACACAGACCTGGACCATGCTATCGTTAAGAAGGGGATATTATGAATTCTCATTTGACTCCGAGTCTGATTTACGCTCTGTTTGGGCGATGGGAACGGTGAACTTGAAACCTGGAGTATTACGTCTGTTTGAATGGTTTAAAGATTTCAATATGCACACGCAACGTAATACTCATGCCCAAGTGTGGGTTCGTTTGTTGGTACTACCTCAAGAGTATTGGATGGAAAGGACTCTCCGTGAAATCGCTAGTGTTGTAGGCACCAAGCTTCTTATTGATAATGCGACGTTTAAGCGCATTTTTGGCCTATTATGCTAGAGTACTCGTGGATATGGACTTTACTCGCAAGCTTTTCCATGAAATTGTGGTGGAAAGGGAGGGTTATGCTTTTACTATGGAGGTGGCCTGTGAGCGTTTGCCGGATTTTCGCACTCATTGTCAAAACATAGGTCATGATGTTACCGCTTGTCAGCGGCTATACCCCCAGAAGGACAAGGACAGTAACACAACTAGGGAAAAGGTCGCCCTAGGGAAAGAAACAAGTTCCGTCAAAGAGACTAGAGTGGGTAACTCTCAAGGATAACCCTTCTGGTATAGGTTCGTCTGAGGCATTTCAGGTCCGCAGCACGTCCAAATACCTACAGTAGAGGACCCCATTCCACAACTGCAACAACAAGCGCATGACTCTCCACAACCGCAACAACAACCACGTGACAAGGAAGTGCCCATGTAGAACTGTACCTCAACCAAGGCTTTAGCTTTGGAGGCCACTATGCAAGCCCATGATGACACAACTCAGAATATGGTAGAGGGAAACATGGTGCAACAATGTCCCACGTCGACAACAGAAACATTTCCTCATGAAAGTATGGCAATTCCTTAAAACTCTTTTTCTTTGCAACTCATTAATGTTACAGATGATGTGGTTAGAAATGACCTTGGGGTCGAGCATGAACCTACTTTATTCCTAGTCACGAACAAATCTTTAAATGACCTTGGGGCCGACACACCTTTTTTGCCGGTTATTTCGAAGTCGCAGAAAAAGAAAGTGAACAAGACGAACAAGGCTGCTTATCAAACCCGTTCATTGGGTCCCCCTCCGCCTTCTCAATGAATACTATTTTTTGGAACATCCGGGGAATTGATAATGATGATTCCTGAATTGTTTTTTCTAATATGTGCCACCATTCATAACGGATCTTCCACCATTACTCCATAGCGTCTCCTCGACACTATATAAAGGCATCTTGACAAGCTCACAAGGTATGTATGTCTATATGCTCCAATCTCTTGCTCGTATACTGACCTGAGCGTCGGAGCGCCTGCAGGTACAACACCCCCTTCTTCTCAAGAGGGTTGCGGCCACAATATCCTCGAAGCACCGCATCAACAATCGGAGCACCCACTTCCATGGACCACCACCACTGTAAGTATCTTTATCCTCCTTAGGTAAATTCATATGTTTGTTCTGAACAAGTAGATGTATTTTTATATATAGCTACCCCTAATAATATATCTTTGATACCCGAAGTTTGATTTTATGTGAAATAGTCTGACTTAGGTTACTTTCACTTCAGATTACTTCATCCCGTCTCCCAAAAACTAAAGGATTAAAAAATAGTATTAATTTTTTATACAATCCTCGTTATTCTTGTTTTTTCTTGTAGAATTTGTTGTTTTTTTGGTATAATTCATTCTTGTTGCTTTAAGTGTTTTTTATGAAGTACTTTTTTATTAGTAATAGTTATTGTGATTTTTTTTATTGGTTAAAATTACTATTAATTTTAAATAAAAAAATTATATGTGATCATCTCATGAAACTATTGCTAACTTCACCACCTATTAGTATTATTGTGTAAATACGCATACCCCATTTCTTTATAATATACCCATGCCAAATTATAGTTTCACTCCTAATAGTAAATGATATTAATTATTCAGAAGTCCTAGCTCAACTGATAAAATGCCGAAAATGTTAGATCGGATGTCATGATCGGGGTTCGAACCCCGGTACCTCCACTTATGTGTGTGAGTTTACAATGGCTTTGCCATTTCGTCTATCTACCAAAAAAAAAGCAAATGATATACTTTTCCCACCCTATGCATGACTAGCGCGCCTTATAAATTTTCCAAAAATGCCCTTGTGTAATCTGGATTTTAAAATTTGGAATTCTTGTTTTCCTTTGTTATAGGGCAAAAATTTGAGTTTTTCACAAATTCAGATTTTTCCAGATTTTGTAATCCGGAAACTTCAAAAAATAGGGCGCACTACATGATTTTCCTAGATTACATAATCCGAACACAAACACCTTTTTTCAAGGGAAAATAGTTCGGATTATATAATCCGAACTGTATCAGCACAAATTTTAAACATGTTTGTAACATGCATAGTCATTTTTATGAACAATATTAATCTTTCTAACTCTCATCCTTCTGTTTTGAGTCATTGTTATCTGTTCTTAGTCAAAAATCGGGTTTTTTGGCTACTTGATCGGATTGCTCCGAAACTTCCACAGTAAATCAAAAAAATCAAGGATCATGAGTCCCCTAGAAGAACTTCTTACGGGACTCCGCCCCTCAAAATCCAAAATTTCATCGTTTAGACCCGTTTTTCATTTTTTTAATTTTTTCATATTCTCGGAAAAATTCGTAAAAAATTGCAATAGTTTTATTTGATTTTTAGAATTTTGTGATGGTATTTTTATATTTTTATGATTTTATTTGACTGGTTTTAGCATTTTTTACTTAATTTTTCCTTGATTTATTGAAAAACAATGATAAAAACCACAATGACATGCAAATTTGTTCCAGTTCTGTGTACCGGTGCATTCCGGATTATATAACCCGGAATGTACCGAGGGTAATTTTAGAAAAAAAATAAGGCGCGCGAGAAAAGGCATAGGGTGAGAAAAGTAATACTCTTTTAAAAAAGTTGTTTCCCAAACTCTCCACATCTATGAAGAAAATGGGACGATTTCATTCAAGGCTATTTTATTTAATATCTGCACCCTATTTTAATTAATATTAGCACCCTTTTTTTTCTCATTGTTTGTGTCAGTGTCTTTTCATATTGTTGATATGTTTTCGTTATATTGGCGGTTAGGGGAAAGGATTGGAATTAGCGGTGTCAATTATTTGTGTGGGAGGAGAAGATGTTGGGGAAATGTATTGTGCTTTTAAGTAACATTTTTCTTCAAGTTGGTGTGGAAGACAAGTGGAGTTGGCAATTCATGTTCGACAAAGGGTACAATGTTAGTGGTGTGTATCAAGTGTTGACAGCGGTGGAGCAACATAATCGAGACGAACTCCATGTAACTATATGGAATAAATTTGTACCGTTAAAAGTGTATATCTTTACTTGGAGGCTTTTGCTGAACCATCACCCTAGAAAAGACGATCTGATAAGGTTAGGTATTATTCATTTACATTTGAATCTTTGTTCTGGTAGTTGTGATCTAGAGGAGAATATGAATAATTTATTTATAGGTTGTGGGATTTTTGGCAGCTTGGATGTTATTGCGACATTGGATGGGTATACATTCAATTAACCCCTCATATCTGACCGATCATATTATGCAATTTAGTGCGCTAGGGATGGTCTAAAAACATGAAATCTTCTTTGCATATATTTTGACTTGCTTGTGTTTGGGTGGTTTAAAAATAAAGGAATTTATGTTGTTTTCGACGAAAGGAGGAAACGGTTGCTCACTTCACTTTGTCGACAAAGTTCAAATTTATCATTTTCATGGATGAAAGCTCATAATTCTTGTTTAATTTTTGACATACACCATTGATGGGTTATTCCTTCAATGTTTATGGGATTAACTACTTAATGATGGTCTTTGATTTGTTCGTTCGTCGCACGTTTTGATGTAAATACCTTCGTGTACTATGTTTGTCTTCATTTACACTTCTTATGCTAGGGAGACGGTATTAAAAAAAATCTTCATCAATGCAATAGAAATCAAATCTTAAAAATAAAAAAAAATATTAACACCCCATTTATATAAATCATGGAATTGAATTGGGCATGCATCATGCATCTCCTGCCAGTAAAAACTAAATTTCAATAGAATTTAATTTCATTGCGACAAATCATTGATTGATCTATTTATAGTAAAATTAAATTTCAATAGAAAAGGCTTCCATTAAAAAATAAAAATAATGAGAAAAGCCACATTTGTAGCTTTGCAATTAACTAATATCCCATTGAAATTGTAGAAACAAATCATCTCTAGTTTCAACTAAATCAGTTATCCCTAATATCTAAATATTAACCTTTGCAATAAAAAAAATTGGAGTTTAATGGTGTGTTTGTGGGTTGAATATATATTTAATATTAATACATGGACATATAATAGTAGAGAGTTTAATTATGGTGGATTAACAGTCCAAAACAATTTTGCACATACGACCAATCAAAACATTTTAAATTGACACATGAATTAAATTATTGCTCTTTTTAATTGACGTAACAATTCAAAATATCTTGATTGATTGTGTGTGTAAATTATTTTGGACTATCAATCCATCACAATTAAATTCAATATTATATTGTTCATCTTTTCTTAAAAACATTATTGCACTACCAAAAAAAATATAGATTTAACTCTTTAAACACATCCCCCTTCACCTTTCAAAAAAAACTCTCCAAAACCCTTAAAAAACCTTAAATGAATAATGACCTAGTACCTACTCTAAATAAATTGAAAGCCAACTACTTGGTTACTCTGAAAAGGATAATATGGTTGATCACAGAAACGAGATAGCTGTAATGTAACTGAAGCATGTTTGTATGAACAAATAGTTGAATATAGAAATAGAAAGATTTTGTTTAGAGAGCTCTTAAAAAAGATAGTAGACAGAGACCACTTTGAGATTACGTGCTGAAAATAACAACTATAATATTGACACTTAAAAATAAATAAACCAAATCATTTGGTCCAAGAGAGAGAGTGTTGTAAGAAAGTGTGTCTATGAGTTTCCCTTGTTTTTTCAAGTCCCCAAGACAAGTTAATTCATTGACCAATGTTTTCATATTTTTGGTACGTTGAGATTTGATTTATTTCCATAAGAAAACGCTAACCCTCTATTTTGGATGAATGCGAAATGTAAAAAGTGATTCACAATGAATAGGATCAGTTATTGATCTTTTTGGATGAATGTGAAATGTAAATCAACTAATTCTAAAGGCATGATTTAGTAGTAAAATTACATGTATTTTAAGGTTTCAAGTTTGAGGCTTGTTAATTTTAGGCTAAATTGCATTTTTGGTCCCTTAACTATTTAGGTAGTATCGCTTTGATCCCTTAATTAAAATTTGATTTATTTCAGTCCATTAACTTCTCTCTGTTACACATTTTGGTCCTTTCCCGTTAGTTTTAATTCAAAAACGTTAGATTTTCATCATCTTCTTCTCCTTTTTTTCATCTTCATATCATCTTCATCAACCTTTAACAATAGGAATCTCAGAAAAATTTCAGAAGAAAATGAAGAAAACATAATGTTTTTGAATTAAAACTAACGGAAAGGACCAAAATGTGTAACAGAGAGAAGTTAAGGGATCAAAAATGCAATTTAGCCTTGATTTTATTATAGAAAGGTGAATATAAATTATTTTGTTATTATTGAGTTCTATGATTTTTGGATTGTCTAATCAACCAATCTAGATTGGACGTTTTAGATGTAGTTGATTTTGCACATAATCTTTTGTACTTGAATAGCCTCATTCATGGTCATAACATTTGTACTTGATATCAAAGCATGCTGCATTGAAAATAACCATAGGTTTTGGAAGATATGTATTGTGCCTAGCTTACCATATTTAGGACCATATAGTATTAAGACAAATCAATATACCTCTCAAACAGCCTGGAAAATTTACAATTTCAATTGCTTGTAGTAGCTCAGAATTTTTATGATGTAGCTGTACTTGTTCAGGTTGAAAGCAGAAAAGAAGCAAAGAAATGGCAAAAATGATAATAAAGAGATGTTTGAAGATAAATGAGTTTTGTTTGCTCAAAGTGTAATGTGAGAGAAGTCTCAAAGCCTTATGTTAAGGAAAAGCATTCAATGCTTCTCAGAAGAAAAATTGATAAAATATTAAATTGGCTAAACCTTTGTTGATATATGCAAAATCATATTACATGTCAATCAAGACAAATTGTAGCATTGCTCTCCAATTCAATATACTGACAGTGTAATATTGAAGTTAATTGTAGCATTCTTTAAATACAAAATATGCAGTGATGTGCAGATACCAAATAAGAACTTGAATATAATGTCATGTGCTGATCTAATCAAGCTTTACACATTATCTATGCTCTTGGAGACTTTTTTCTTCCATCTGGATTAGAGGTCTCCTGAAAATCAAGAATAATAATTCAAATTAGATTACAGTGAAGTGATGATTTATGAGGTAAAATTTTGTTAAAATGAATTCTGTAATTATTAATTTCCTTTCTACAAAATTAAAAATATAATGAATTATGTAATTATTAATTGATGAGGTAAAGTTTTCATAAGCCATGAGTCCTAGCAATGAAATAGCATGATTTTGCAGATAGTAATAATAAATGAAATCAGGGAAACTACAAGAAAATATAAAACCTTTAATACCTTTGAAAGTAGTCTTTGGCATATAGACTAATACTTTAGAAGTTGACATTCATCTAAAGTTTAATCAATAGCCGAAACTCTCGACAAAATCTCGCTCCTTCGGCTGAACCACGCACTTAACAAACATGCCTTTAAGTTTTTCGTGCTGAAGCATCAGATCAAGAACTTTATCTTCAAACTCCACAGCACAACTCTTGGACTCATCATTATCAACATGTTTATCCGAAAAGACGAGTTCAGATAACCGGTCCTTTTCGGACTGTTTGAAATATTTTTGGTGCTCCGTGGTCCCTTCAGTGAGCAGATGGTATGTGTAAACAACTCTCTTCTGTCCAATTCTATAGGCTCTGCTGACAGCCTGCCTTTCGACCGAAGGATTCCATACAACATCGAGCAGCACAACCCTTGATGCTCCGACTAAGCTAATTCCCTCAGAACAAGCTTTGGTCGATGCAAGTAGAATCTTTGCTTGGCAGTTTGTATCGTTGAAGCTATGGATTAGCTCCTGCTTCTCTTTTAATCTAACCACGCCATCCATGTACAAAATTTCCTTGTCGGTCCAATTAAGAGAAGAGCTTAATTGGTCTTTAATTAAGCGTAAAGGACCAAGTAGTTCGCTGAACACAAGAACCTTCTCGTTAAAAGCATCACAAAGCCTAACAAACTCCACCAAAAATTTGGTTTTCACACCTCCATTTGGATTCAATCGAAGCTTTTCTAGCCGGTCCTTGTCGAGAACAGATTCCTCTTCTTCCAAAAGTTTGCATTCGAGCAAAAGAGATGGATGGACAGATGCCATTGTCAGCTTAGGCTCAGAGATAAAAATGTTGTGAGAACTTTTAATGCTCTCAAGAGTTTGCTTCTGAAAACTGTCCGGCTTCAAAGTCAGCATACAATTTCTTAACCCAGGAAGCTTCTTTTGAAGGATCGAACCTTTGTGAACATGAACAAAGGGATCCATAAGCAACTTCAACTGCTTGATCTTATGATCAGAAGAATTCCCAGAAACCAGTTCCCAACTGGATTTTTTTGATGTTTTTTTACGTTCCGGCTTATGGCAAAAGTTTTTCAGCTTGAGCGATATCGTACTAGGAAATGAAGGCTTCATTAAGCTCAGAGTGTTGTACAGTTCCATGAAATTGTTCTGAAAAGGTGTTCCAGAAAGTATAATCGGTTTGTTTGTTTGAATCTCCAACAACATATTCCAAAGAAGACTTTTTTCATTTCTCGGTGTATGTCCTTCATCGAAAACCAACAAACCAGGAGCTTCAAATAAAACCTTTCTCATATAAGGGTTTTCTCTTCTCTTCTCTGCACTTGCATATTTTTTCTTTTTCTTATTTTTGGATTGCCCTCCTCTTGCTTGTTTTCTCTTTTTCTTATCTTCATCATCAAATTCACCCCCTCCTCTTGCTTGTTTTCTCTTTTTCTTATCTTCATCATCAAATTCACCCCCTCCTCCAGCTAGCTTCTCGTACAAACTGTAACTGATCCCCAAAATGCTACTTTCTTTGTACCACGAAATCACTTTCATCATCCGCGTTGTATCCTTACTATGCCGTGCATTAGACCAATTATGCAAATTAACGGCGTCACCATGCTCTTGACCAGATAACTCAAGATTGTTCAAATTGTGAAATGGAACACCTATGTCCCACTTTTTGAACTCGTATTCCCAAGTAAGCAATAAACTTGCAGGCGCAACAATAATCGGCAAGCATCTTGGAAAAACTTTCAAATATGCCTTGAGAAACTCTATTGTCAACCTTGTCTTACCAGTTCCAGGAGCATGTGAAATAATGCAGCCACCTTCCCTTCGAGGATCGGCATTCTTTAACTTTTGAAGCTCAGTGTTTCCTGTTAAGTTTTTCCAAATGAATTCAAATCCTTCTTGTTGATGAGGATATAATTTTTCTTTCACATCAGGAATTAGGTCCCAAACAGTGCCTTCATTATGAGAGAAATTAGTCTCTGATACACCATCAGAAACATTGAACTGGGAGCCAACAAAGAGTGAGGCATTTGCTGAATCATCAAATAAATCTCTCTTTCCATTACCTTCATTGGGAAATCTATCAATCTGTGTCATGTACAAAACAAGTATGCAAAAATTCAGTGCCATAAATCATAAATGGAATCAAAGCAAACACATATTTATGCAAATTATTTGGATCCCTCAACAATCAATTTCTGTTTTACTCATTAGTATTTACATAACCTGAAGAAATAAAAAGAGTTCAAAAATACTACCAGTACTATTTAGACTCATGGCTCAGCAGATAATAGATTATTTTAAATTAAGTACACCCCACAGTAAATCAACATGAAACCTTGCTTACCACTAGTGGTGAGATATATTTGATCTCAGTTATAACCACGCCACATGATTTGCAAAATTCACCAATCTCTTCATCGAGAAAAATGTTGTGTTCACAACAAGATGATGGACTTCCGCTAGCTTCATCTGTCTCTAAATTTCCAATCTGCAGATAGTAACACACTAAGTTAATCAATGTCACTGATGTCTCTTTACAAATCTCATTGAGCATCTTACCGATATCGTTTAGACCAAAGTTTAAACATATAAACAATTTATATCAAAAATCAAAATCATCTTAAGCACTAGTCCTATAGTTCACAAATTAACATTAAAACTGCAAAGTTCAAATTTTAATGTTCTTAAAGAGGATGATTACATTGGATACAGCTTCTGATTCTTTAAAGGCTGTTTCCAATTCATCCCATAACACTTCATTCTCTTCCTCCTCCTTAGTCTTTTGAACTTTTTCCACCTTTTTGAGGCTCCATATCCGTTCATGAGGTGTGTCCACAGAAACTGGTGGTGGCTGTGTATCTTGCCGATCAACGCAATCTTCATTGACCTCCAACACAATTGAATCTTTGTTCATGGTATTCTTTCTTTCCCAATAGCATTGAGTAAGGAGTTCGAGTGAACGCAACTCCTTTGGCATAAAATGCGGGCTTTTGACACTTTGATTGAAACCATTGTTATCAATAGATTCCTTCTTCTTCTCAATAGGAATGTTAGCTATACCTGTATAGTCCTTTTCTTTGTTCTCCATTATTTTCTCTTTCTCTGATTCCTTCATCTTTTCTTGCTTCGTTTGAACCGATGAAACTCCTCTAACACCAAAACCTTTGACATGATTTTCTTTTCCTTTATCATAGTCAGGAACATTCACACTGTCCATAGGTTTGGCATTGTCTTTGACTTTGAAATTGAATTTGGTTTTGGCAACATTTACACTTTTTGCTTTTTTCCCCTCAGATGCTTCATTCTGGTATGAAACAGAAGAACCAAAGTTTAAACATATAAATAATTTAAGTTTAAGCACCAGTCCTATAGTTTACAATTAAAATTAATATGCAAAGTTCAAATTTAAATGTTCCTAAAGAGAAGGATTACCTTGGATACAACTTTTGATTCTCTAAGGGTTGTCTCCAATTCATCCCATAACACATCATTCTCCACAGGAACCGGTGGTGGCTGCCTATCTCGTCGATCAACAGCATCATACGCCTCCAACATTTTTTGAACTGAAGAAACTCCTCCAACATCTAAGCCTTTAACAAATTGATCTTTTCCTCGATCAGAATCACCAACATTTTCTTTGGATTTGTTTTTTGATTTGGCATTCACTCCTATATTCACACTTTCATCAGAGAGATTTTTCACTTTCCTTTCTACACTCTTTGGTTTCAGTGTCTCTGATACTCCATTCAGTTTAGAAGAAGAACTACCCTTCTTCTCAATGGTACAGGAGGAAACACTAGCATGATCTGCTTGCTCATCAACATTTGTGGCAGATGGATTATTCTCATTCTCTACCTTCTCATATTTCCTCTTAAAAATTCCACTTTTTTGACCCTTCATCTCTCTCACCATTTCCTCATCATTATCATAAGATGGACTATTCTCAGCATTATTCCTCTCAGAAATTCCACTTTGTCTATCCATCACCTCTCCAACCAGCTCCTCCACCGTAGTAAAGTATTTCGGCCCACCCTTTTTCTTCTTCTCTACTTCTTCTTCCTCCTCCTCCTCCTCCTGCTTGTCATTCACATAAAAGGAGCTAGAAGAACTGTCATCATCATTGTCAAAAACCTCAACCATCTCATCAGCCCTAAAATCTTCATCACTAGTCTCATTTTCTTCACTTTCAGCAGAATCATCATCACTCTCACCAGAATCACCCAAATCAACAAAGCTTTTATCTTTATCATAAAACTCACTGTTCCCTCCAACTTCATCACTCTTTACTCCATCTTTAACAACACCAGCATCATCATGAGCGTCACTTTTTACTCCAGCATCATTCATTACTCCATCATTAACAGCATCAGCATCGTTCATTACTCCGTCTTCAACATCATGAGCATCACTTTTTACTCCATCTTTAACATCATTGGCATCAGCAACATCAGAATCAGAACCATAGTGTTCTTCATCATACTCATCTGAATATATTGAAATAGGATTGTCTTCATCACCAACAAAGTTTTTATCTATATCATAAAACTCACCGTTTTCCCCATCACTCTTCGGCTTCGCTACATCTTTAATATCATCAGCATCAATTTTTACTTCATCTTTAACATCATCAGAATCAGAACCATTAGAGTGTTCTTCATCACTTTCACCATACTCATCTGAATGTATTGAAATAGGGTTATCTTCATCACCAACAAAGTTTTCATCTTTTTCAACAAACTCATCACTTTTTTCTTCCTTTTCAACATTCACACATTGCTGCACTGACCCTTCTTCATCACCATAATCATCATAACCATCACTTTCACCATACTCATCTGAATGTATTGAAATAGCGTTATCTTCATCACCAACAAAGTTTTCAAAACTTTCCTCATCACATTGCTCAAACACTTCATCATCTGTATCAATGAAAATAAGAAAAGATTCTTGTTCTTTTAGCTTCATTTTTTTAGAACCAGAAGAACCCGTATCATCTTCGTCACTCTTTCTTCGCCGCTTCGATTTTGATGGAAGATAACCAAACAAAGGAACATTTTTGCTACGAGTTCTGCTAGAAACACCAGCCATTTCAAACAGAACAAAAACAAGGAAAAGAAAAACGTTGGTTTAGTCGAAAAGACAGAGAGAGAAAAAGAACAACAAAAAGTGTTTGAAGGAATGAAAAGGTTAACTTTAAGAGTTTAACACGGACAGTGCAGAGAGAGAGAGAGACGTGTAAATGGCGCCAAACTAGAAAAAAAAATTGATTTGATATCAAACTAAACAAATTAGTCCAAGATCTTCTTTCCTAGATTGACTAATTTATTATTTTTAGTTTTTTAATAAATGTTTAAATATATTTTTAGTCCCTAGAAATATTCATAATTCTCTATAAAATAAAATCACACTTTTTAGTCTCCGTAAAATTTTTCGTTAATATTTTTATTCCTTATAAAATATTTCATCAACATTTTTAGTTCCGTAAGAAATTTACGTCAGCATTTTAATAATACAGGGACCAAAAACTTTATTAATCTTTTAATAAATATATACACATGTTTTTTTTTGAAGTAAAATATATACACATGTTAACTATAAACTTTATATTGGTCATTCTTTATTAATTTATTTCAATGTATTTCTTTAAGAGGGTTTTCAGTTAAATTGTGATTATAATCAAATTAAATTCAATATTTTAAACGTATTTGAATTTTAGCAGTTGAGTTTTGGTTTAGCAGGCAAATGTAAAGAGGTTATGGTGTCTGGAACCATGAAATTGTAAAGAGGGACAAATCAATCAGTGAAGGAGAGAAAAAATTAACAAAATTTAATTTATTATATAAAATAAAAATGACAAATGTATATTACAATTCTACCCTTTGTTTATGTTTGTGTGTTCAAAGAAAAATTGGGGTTTCTTGTCAGCTGAAAAGATGCATAATGATATAATACACCTTCATAATAATTAGTACTTTGAAGTTAAAGTTAAAGTATTTTGGTATTTGTTGTTTTTCTCAGCTTAATTATTACTTTTAAGTCAAAATCTATTTGGTAAAATATTTTTAAAAGAGCTTTGGGAGTTTGTGGAGAACAAATTATCATAAATAAAATAATAGGCATTTTGTTTATAAACATGTAAATTTTGTAAAGATCTCATTTTTTTATAGAAAATGAAAATTCATAAATTATTATATAAAATATTATCATAAATTAAATTAAAAGAATTTGAAAATAATCCAATATCAAAAACATAACACATCACAAAATTGAATGATTTTTGTTTTCCAACAATTTGGTGGCTATTGGTGATAAAAAAAACTTTGTGGTTATTTATTTTTAACTTTATTCATCTGGCTCCTATTGATTCAGTATTGGAAACATAACATATCATAAACTTGAATGATTTTTGTTTTCCAATAACTTGGTGTCTATTTGATTTCTAACTCTATCCACGTAGCTCTCATCTTGTACTCTTAAATTGTATGAATTCGAATCTTCATTAATGTTTCTTTTTTCTTCGTGTCCGGACATATATCCAAGGATTTGGTTCCATTTGTTGAATTCCTCATCCAAAACGCCAAATATTTGAATAAAGTTATGAAGTGTTGATATTGCAACTATGATCTTTTCTTGTTTGATTAGTGGAAATAGTCTCATATCACATAAAATATGGCACATTTTTTTTCTTTCCAAACACCAATTGTTCTTTTAATGACATTTCTAAGTAAAGAATATGCATGATTAAATACTTCGTGAATGCCTTGTACTTGCCTACCATCTCTAAAATTATGAATGTGATATCTTTCGCCTTGTATGGTGGTATACATCCTTTCATGTTTGGATATCCTGCATCAACCAAGTAATACTTTCCTAAAAATATTTTTTTTAAAAAAAATCATTGTTAGTTTATACATAAAATACCGAATAACAAATTCAAGAGGTACTAAAGATAAAACATAAAGCAAAATATAAATATAAAGTAAGAATGCTAATATAACTAGCAAACGCAACACTAATCTTAACCTAAATATTTGATGATTTCTTGTCAACATAGTTGTATAAAATCCACTCTACCGAACATGCCTTGGAATCTTTGGAGGCTATTAGTAGGACTCGATTTCATCTTTAAGCATTTCTAAAACATAGTTGAATTGTTGACAATTCAAAAAACCATCATCCTCTCCACTTTTCAATAACTTATCGCAGTTTGGAATAGAGTAGTGTCCATGTACATGAGAGGTGGCCACAATTTGAGTCTTTTCAACTTCATTATAACCTTCAGCTGCTTCAACTAACCACTCAAATATTTTGTTTTATAGTTGTTGTCATCCCAACCTTTGCCTTGCCCATTGTCAAATTCTCTCCGATATATGGTGAGACCTTTCTTTTCTTTTTGGGTTGAGTATTTTCTACCGGGCTAGAGTGATCACCAATGTCAAATTCACTATCATAAGATTCAATAATTTCTTGTGGCACATTTGTAGTAGTATTTTTGCCCACTATTTTTTTTTTTTTGAAACAGCATATAACATAAATGAAACTTTGCACAAGAAGTACAAAATCCAAAATTACAGAAAGGCCAAAGCAACTGGCAGTAGAAGAAAAACTCCTAACAGGCGTTGATGACTAAACAAAACCCACCACCTGAAGAGCCTAAAAAACTCCTACAAATACGGGACTACAATAAAAACAGACAGCTTTACCAATTAATTGTTTCCATGTCGTCCTATCAATTCTACAAATAAATATCCATTCTATTGTTTTTCAACTGCTTTTGGTTATAGTTTTTATCAGCACGATTTAATGAATTCTTCACATATTTCCTCTCATTTCTTATTCTTAAAAGCAATATTGAATCACACTCATGCAAATGTCAAATAACATTTTAGTATCTGATGAAATTTTCCAAGTTGCATTTACTAAATTTTCAATTTTACATGCAAAGATTTCTTTAGTAGCCAAAGGTACAATGTGTTTTGAAATTATAAATGATTAAGCGCAAACTCATATTTTTATTAGGTAAGCAAACTGACTATCATTCAAAACGGAAGAAAAAAGAGATCCAAGAGGATGAATAGGTAAGCAAACTTAATGGATCCACATAGATAAAGATCCATATAATCATATGTAATCAAATAACATAATAAACTTAATGATGATGTACCTGCACAGTGGTCAGCGGCGGCAGCAAGGATAGATGTGGCACCAAAAAAGGAAAAAGGTTTGGCCTTGATTTTGCCAAAAAATAAAAATAAAAGAGTGTGGGAATAGAAGGTTAGAAGCCAATATCAGCTTTGAAAAGTTGTCAAAAAATTCACTTATCCCCTGTTTGGTTCTGCGTTCAGATGCCTTAATCGTGCGTCTTTCACTGCAAACGGGATTTCATAGTATTTTAAGGATGTTTTTCATTACGCTGATTTCAATATGTTATGTCTAGAGGTTAGGGACGAGGAATATAATGGACTGTTTTGGGGTAGTAATTAAAAATAAATGGCTATGAAGACCCATTATTATGTTGATTGCCCTCAGATTTTTTTCCTTTCTTTCTATTATTAACTTTTTACTTAATCAACGTAGTATTTTTTATTTTTACTTACTACCCAATCAACGTCTTGGGTAGTAGTTTATTTAAGGGTTAATTAAGTTTTTGATCTCTATAAATATCTACAGTTTCGTTTTTAGTCCATATAAAACAAAATCACACTTTTTAGTCCCTGTGACATTTTCCTTTAGCATTTTAGAGAGCAAAAATGCTGACGTAAAATTTTTACAAGGACTAAAAATGTTAATGGAAAATTTTATAGGGACTAAAAATGCTGACGAAAAATTTTACAGACTAAAAATAATCAATTTTGCTTTGAGAAAAAATAAACATAATAAATGAGAAAATTGATCTACATGTTAAAACCCATTTTGGTAATTTCCACCTTTGAAATCAATTTTGACACACAATATCCAAACATCATCTTACATACAAATCACTTTTGCTTTGATGTATCCAAACATAAATCACTTTACGTTAAACTCACTTTTAATCAAAATCAATTCTACAAAATCAATTCATTCAAAATCAATTCTCGCCGCCGCGTAACCAAACACACGCTTAGACATCTTATTTTCAACGTCACTTCTATTGGATTAAAAAAAAATACTTATATTTTCCTTAAAAAAAATACTTATTTTATTAAGAGCTTCATTAATGAAAAATAAGCAGGACCAAACATGCTCTAAAAATTAATGGGTTTATTCTAAAAAAAATATATTATTATATTTTTTGAGTAATATTTTAGTGTGACCGTAGTCACATTAAGCTTTACACCCTTCGGTCACTATTATAAACAAAAGTTAACTTTTTAGATTCATTCATCAAATGATGTATGTGGTCTATAATAAAGATTATATACATCATTAATTGAATGAATGCAAAATGTAAATTTTTGCTTATATTAATGATCGGAGGGTGTACGTTGGATGATTCGTTCATATTACAACAATTGGTTGAGAAAGTGATTTTTGTTTATGGTTAAAAGCAACAAAAAAAACATAAATTTATCGTTTGATAATCATCATTGATGGAATAACCTCATTCAATGTTTTACCCTTGTTACTGGTGGCATTTAGCATGCACAAGCAAAAGATTTGTGCACCATGCACAAGGGAGAAGTTTTTGGACAGCTGGCGGTAAAAAGTAATTTTTTACCTGCTGGAATATTTTAATGAAACATATTATATTGTAAGATATTCTATTTATTGTTTCTGCTGCTCACACCCCCTAAAAAACCACCAGTTATCAGCAATTCCTTGTATACCCCCTACCAAAATTGAAACATGGAGAGTAGTAATTCAGATTTTCCTTATCTTCACACGTGAAACACCACAAAATCTCATTTTGAGCTTTGTTTCCCTTCTCCTTCATGCTTAACATTATTCTTCATCTCCATAGCCACCCATGTTATTGACATTTCCAGATATGCTTTCTCCTTCATGCTTAACTTAAAGTTCTTCTTCATCAACACAATTGTTCAACATTATTTCAGTTTCCTTCATTGATCTGGAGATTGCAGCTTAGTTTGCTTTATAGATCTAGATTCATTTTCAACTAAAAGGTCTGAATAAATATTTGTTTATCATTTTAAATTTTTTATTATGAGCATTGTTGTTGGATAATAAAAGAGTCTAAGACACCATAACTGAAATAATTAATCATTAATTTCTGAGTTAGTTTTTGGTCAATGAAAGAGGGTAAGAAGCCAACAATGGTTGCAACACAAAGTTTTTGAGAAATAATTTGGAGCTGGTTTCGTGCACGGTCGTGCTTAATTTACGCACGACCGTGCTTAAATGCACTGGAGGGTGGATGTATTTTGGAGCAGGTATCGTGCACGGTCGTGCTTCATAATGACACGGTCGTGCTAGTCTTAATGGAAGTAAATATGGTTGGTTTAGGCTAGTTTTGTCTAGACAGTTTTTGAATTGCATTCATGCACGGGCGTGCGGTTTACTGACACGACCGTGTCTAAATTCCATGCATGAAGTATATTTTTTGATTGGTTTTCATGCACTAGAGGGTGGATGTATTTTGGAGCAGGTGTCGTGCACGGTCGTGCTTCATAATGACACGGTCGTGCTAGTCTTAATGGAAGTAAATATGGTTGGTTTAGGCTAGTTTTGTCTAGACAGATGTTGAAATGAATTCGAGCACGGGCGTGCATTTTATTGACACGACCGTGCCTAAATTCTATGCATGAAGTATAATTTTTGATTGGTTTTCTTGCACGGTCGTGCTGATTATCGAAACGGTCGTGCCTGACATCCTGGAAGTAATTGTTTTTGCTTTCTACTAGTTTTGCTATGTAGTATTTTATTTGTTTGGTTCCTGCAATTTTCTTAATATAAAGGAAGTGTGTGTTTTGGTGAATTTGTGAATGTGATTATTTAAATCCATGTATGTATTATGAACAGGAAGATGGATATTCATGAAATTCTTGAAATTTTCCGAATTCCCAATATAAGCGACATAACTGAGGGATGCAACCTTAATGCGGAAGGTTCGGAGGTAGAGGTATGTTGATGTGATTACATTATTGCGTAAATTATTTTTGAAGTTAGCGAAAATCGTAGGGTAATTCTGCTTTGAGGATTGTCAATTACTAAGTTATTTTGCAATTTTTATTGTACAGGACATGGACAATAGCTCTTGTTTGGAGAGTGATGTATGTTCCTCGTATGAAGATGTTGAAGACATGTACACTTCGTTGTATGGGTGCAACTTTGACGATGAAACGGCGGTTGATTGCATGGCTGACCTTGAGAGAATTAATTTTAAGGAAATAGGGTCCGATGAAATCATGAGGTACCATTTCCCGGATCGTTTAGTTGCATTCAAGTTTTACAATTTGTACGGTTGTGTACGTGGATTTGCTGGTAGAAGAAGTCGTGTTGTTAAGAACAAGGAAGGCGATGCTGTTCAACAAACCTTTGTTTGTCATAGAGAAGGTCTCAGGGTTGCAAGTAATGCCGATAGGAAAAGAGAGCACAAGCCAACTAGTAGGTGTGGTTGCATGGCAAAAATTCAAGTTCACGTTGACGCTGTTAGCGGTCGATGGTACATAAAATTGTTTGACGATATTCACAATCACACCTTTCTGGATGGAAAGTATGAGGGAATGCTACCTGCACATAGGAAAATGAGCGATTATGACAAATACCAAATGAAAACGATGAGGAAAGCTGGAATTCCTACGTCACGCATCTATGGTTTTTTTGCTTCACAGGCTGGTGGATTTAAAAATCTGGGATATACAAGAAGAGACATGTACAACGAGCAATTCAAGAACAGGGAGAGGAAGAGTACAGATGCAGAGGATGCAATTGATTTCCATAAGGGGTTGTGTAGTACGGATGATATGATGTTTTGGAGGCACACAGTTAAAGAGGATGGAACACTTCGACATTTATTTTGGTGTGATGGGGTTAGCCGTATGGACTATTCTGTGTTTGGAGATGTTTTGGCATTTGATGCTACCTATCAGAAAATTAAGTACAATACACCGTTAGTTATTTTTTCCGGTGTAAACCATCATAATCAAAGTGTAATATTTGGTAGTGCGATTGTTGGTGATGAAACTGAGGAAACTTACGTGTGGCTGCTGCAACAATTTCTTGAGGCAATGGACGGGAAGGCACCTGTGTCAGTTATAACTGACGGAGATCTATCAATGAGAAATGCAATTAGAAGAGTATTTCCAAATGCTCATCACCGTTTGTGTGCCTAGCACTTGGCTAGAAATGCAACTAGCAACATCAAAAATCCAAAATTTGTCCCGAAGTTCAAACGGTGTATGTTCGGTGATTTTGATATCGAAGAGTTTGAAAGTATGTGGGTGGAGTTGGTTGCAGAGTTTGGGTTGGAAAATAATAAGTGGATTCATGAGCTGTATGAGAAGCGAGAGCAATGGTCAACTGCCCATATTCGTGGTAGATTTTATGCTGGTTTCAGAACAACATCAAGGTGTGAAGGTCTTCACTCTGAATTTGGAAAATATGTTACCGTCTTGTCGAATTTGGTGGATTTTTTACAGCATTTTTTGCGGTGGCTGAATTATGTTAGATACAGAGAAATTGAGGCGGATTATGCATCTTCTTTTGGTGAACCCGTTTTGCAAACTCAGCACAAAAAATTAGAGAAGTCGGCTTCAAAAATTTATACAAGGTCAGTGTTTAAGCAGTTTAGGCCCTTATTGGAGAGATCTTGTCGGTGCAAAGTCGAAGGTGATGTGCGCAGTGGTTCCATTTTTACATATACTGTTTTCAAATACCCTAGAAATGATATTCATTGGATCGTGACATTTTGCCAAGAACGATTGACATTTAAATGTTCTTGCAAAAGATTCGAGACATTTGGTATTCCTTGTGAACATATCTTACATGTTATAGTGCATTTGAACATTGTTGTACTGCCAGAATGTCTCTTGATGGAACGATGGACCAAACGTGCTAAAGATGGAATCAATGCCCAAAATGCTAATAGTTCAAGTCATCGTGATCCTGCATTTGTAACTACGTATGTGATGTTTGTGGAGCGATGTAAGAGGATGGCCAATGCCGTGTTGAAGTGTGGAGATCCTGAATATATACACAAAACCATGGAAATGGTTGAAAACCACACGGAAACATTGAAATCATTAAGCAGGGGTGAAGTTGATGAATTGCCCGTGTTCGGTTCAGTGACAGGAAAATTTTTAGGTAATCCACAACAACTTAAGAAAAGAGGTGGAGCAGCAGTTGCGTCGTCATCTCGTAATGTAAGTGGAAAGAAAAAGCGGAGTTCGTCTAAATGTGGAATATGTGGATTTAAGGGCCACTACCGGCAGTCCTGTCGTCTACGAGAAGACTTTAATGTACAGTCACAGAATCATTCATCACATACCATTAATGATCAAGGGTATGATGAAGACTCGGAAGATTGGAACACACCTATGGTAAGTATGAAGCCGTTATTATCTAATTTTTGATGTTTTTATTATTTATAAATTAAATGTTCATATTAGTGTCAATATTGTAAATAATTTATTATTGTTCAAACAACGTAGGAGTAGAATTAAAAGTGAAGATTGGAGGAGCACGATGAATTGTGAAGTATGATGTTCCATTGAATATGTTCGTAACTGATGAACCGGAGAACGGTGTATGATGACCCTTTGACGAAGATGTATGTCGTTTGTTTCAATTCTTGCTTTGCGTGTGTTTAGGCGCGAACTTAAGCATTTGTATTAAATTTGAGATTATGTTGTTTGAAAGCGTTTAATTTGTTGTGGATTGTTTGATTTGTACACGATATCAAAGTATTTCGTGAATATTTGTGCAATATCTTTATGGTCGGAATGTGTTTAATTAGTTGTGCCGCCTCTTTTTATAAGCAATGTGTAGTTCATGTGTTTGTTGGGTAAGAGCACGACCTTACATACAAACGGCACGGGGGTGCGTAAATTTGATGCTTAAATTCCTAGTAAGCACGGTCGTGCGTAATATTGGCACGGGTGTGCGTATGACTTATGGTACAACATTGAAATTTAAAGGAAATAGGTCGCACGACCGTGTGTAAGTATTGCACGGGCGTGCCTTTGAGTACTGGAATTCACAAAATTATAGCTGATAAACACGCACGGGCGTGTTAATATATAACACGGTCGTGTCACTATGATCTGGTACATAATGTTATTTGAATCCGATCAACACGATCGTGTTTAAATGTGACACGGTCGTGCTAGAGCTATATGAAAAATTTGTAACTTTAACATGCTCAAATTGTATATACATATCACACACGTAAATGATTCATCTTTACTTCCATTAGATACTACAAACAAGGGGGAATTGTTTACGGCACTAACTCAACACGATTATAGATTACGACACCGACAAACATTTACATGTAATAATATAAACAGTACCAAACCTTACACACAGAATTAGATAACATTGTAATTAATATTACAATAGCATTGTTCATAGTGCATGTTGAAACAAACTTATAGAAAATTAAAAGAGAACATTGTTCAAAGTGCATTAACATTACAACTCTCTCCGAAAGAGAACATTGTTCAAAGTGCATTAACATTACAAACTTATAGAAAGACATGATGTCGGTCGAAGCAAACAAAAAAGATGCATTAGATAGCAAAAAACATATACCCTTCTCCGAAAGTCACGAACACAGATGACCAACATTAGAATCCACCGGGAGGTTGGTATTCAATGTTCAGATGCTGCATCATTAAGTCGAGCATATGTCCTTGCCTTTGGTTGTCCCGCCTAATCTGTTGAACATCAGACCTTGTACCTTCAACCTCAGCCATCATCATTGCACGCCATTCCTACTCCTCTTGAAACTGCCTTTGCTGCTCCAGCCTCATCTGTTGAAAATCGGACCTTGTCCCTCGAACCTCAGCCTCTATCCTTGCACGCCAGTCCTGCTCATCTTGAACCTCCGGGAGTGGTTGATGTTCCACATGGTGATCAGTCGGTATGTAATCTTCATCATGCTGCTCTCCAGCAACTTGTGGACCTAAATCAGAATAAATCTAATTTTCTGGAATTGACGTGTCAGTCCTATCAGGATTTGGCAATAAAAATGAGTCTTGGTTCCCAACCCTCAATTGAAATTTTTCTCTCTTCCCCCTACTTACATCCTTAATCATTTTCATTTGAATAAGTGTATCAATTTCAATTCCCTTGTAATCCTGAATTGGAGGTTGATCAGAATAAAATTTTATTCCTAACTTCTTGGCAATGTACGCTATCGGACCCCCGACCACAATCTTACCAGTGTCTTGTGTCGCAACAGCCGCCAGATGGCTTAAAAGATAGTATCCTGTGTTTACTTGAAACTTATTTACCATAGCCCATAAAATAAAAAGTTCATCTGTCATAACCGTCCCCGTTTCCTTCCGACCGAAGATGGTGCATGCCATGACCCTATGAATGTAGCGAAAAACAGGGTTGTGGATCCAACTAGCCTTAGCAGATTTAGCCACAAATTTCCTCCTCCCAGTTATTTGACGCCAAAACTCATCATGATCATAATTCTCAGGCTTAGTGTTCGGGTTACGAGAATCATGGATTAGTCCCGTGCTTGCAAAACCCATCTGATCACAAAACTCGGTTAGTGACATGCTAAACTCTCTGTTATCCAGGCTAAATGACACATTGTGTTGTGGGTCATCAACATTATATTTATCTTTGGTAAAAACAAGGATACTAAGGAATTCTAGGGTAAAGTATATATATGTGGAGTATGGACTTCCTACAAATCTCTCCCATCCTATGTTAGCAACCAAAATTCTAACATTTTCTCTAATACCTAATGCATTCAGTGTAGTTTTATCGGGATACCTGCTCGAATCGATTCCTCTTCCAGCAAGTACGCCGTACTTCTCCCTTTCCTACTGCTTCTTCAGAATAATTCCTAGATCATTAGGTTTACCCTTCTTTTTCTTGCCATTAGAAGAGCCAGCATCTTCATCAACATCCCTTCTCTTGCCATCATCAACAACATTATCCTTTCTCTTGTTCATCATTGTTGAATTTGAAAAAATGAAGAAAAACGGGGATTTGGGAAAAAAAAATTGGTTTTTAAGGTTGATTTTGGTTGGGAAGGTTGAATTTATGTTGGGTTTAGAGAATGGGGATGAGGATTTGTGTTTGATTCATGTTTAATATTGAATTTGGATGGTTTTGAGTTAGGTTTTGAGGGTACAAGAAATTGGGAATTTGTTTGAAGATTGGATGATTTTTTATTTTGGTTTTGGATTGAATGTGTTATACTTGTTGGTTGTTGTTGTTTTTGTTAAGATTTGATGAAGATTGAAGATATGTAGGTTGGGTTGGTAGAGAAGTTGAGAGAGGTTAATGAAAGTTTAGGTTTGGATATAAGTTGAATGAGTGGTGGTGGGAATGTGGAACGGTTACCAAGGGTTAATAACATTAGCATGCGAAACTCACACGACCGTGTTGTATAAAGACACGGTCGTGCGTACTTGTTCTGGTATGAATATATAAATCCAATGCCATATCGAGCACGGTCGTGTGTTCAAATGACACGATCGTGTCTGATGTATGCTGGATGCACTTATAATATATAAATCCAATTCCATATCGAGCACGACCGTATGTTCAAATGACACGGTCGTGTGTACTTGTACTGGAAATACAAAAAAAAATGAATTCATAAAAATGAATTCAAATGTATATAACTTATAAATTGTACAAACATTTTAAAAGACACGGTCGTGTGTCTATGTAACACGGTCGTGTCTGATGTATATTGCTCTCTTTTAATCAAAGTTTTTAATACCATATTTTAATAATTCAAAACAACAATGTCTCATACAGGCATGCTCCTTTCCAATGATATTGAAGTTAAGATTTTTACATTGTTCAAAGTACAACAATAACTATAGAAATTTTCTTATTGTAATAGTTATAGATTAAAGCCTACTAATAATTGGATGGCACATACATTTGCCTTTGAATATGATTGGATGACACATACATTTTCCTACACCATGCATATGTCTTTCAACTGCCATGGCAGAGATTCCATTTGGTGGATGCTCCCTCACTCAACCTTTTAATGTTTTATATATGGTTTACAAATTAATTTCAATTGCCTTCTACTATAAATACATTCACATTGTTACACTAGAGTATACCTCTACTCAACTCTTTATTCCTTCCCTTAAAAAAAACCAAGTGTTCCACTATGGCTCTCACCCATACACACACTCATATACATGTTATGATTTCAAATTCCCCAGTTGAATTCTTTTCTACAGTCAAATTATCCTTTAAGGTCTACTTTTCTCCCTCTATTTTATCAACATCCAAACATTTATTTCGGCTTCAGTTAGTATCTTCTTCCTTATATTTAAGTTTCTAATTATTTTTTATATATTTTTCTATTTTTAGGCACGTGTTGAAGTTGATCCGAGTTTTGTCGAGAGATACACTGCTGATTTTGATGACGAGTGGAACATTTTTACACCTTATGGAAATATCGTAACGCTTGAGTTAACAAAAAACTTCTATAATCCAACTATAACCAATGTTTGGAATACACTACAACAATACCACAATTTTCCAACCGACGTGGAGGTAATGTTTGCTTATTATGGAATGAATTTATTCAAAGTCCAAGACTTTCGTCAAGTCAATCTCTTCAGCCAACTGCCTGCCTTTCACAGTAGAAGTTTGAAGCGAAATGAAACTAAGTATTTTGATATTCAATTACGGGATAGTCTATCAACGAGAAACAAGCTGGTAAAGTCAACTATACTTGCTTGATAATATTAAGTATTGGCAACAACTATTAAATATCTTTTTATTAATAAGTTAATGTGTTTGTTTTTAATGTGCTCATGCAGAAGTTACCTTCGGACTTTAGTCAATATATCCAACACAATATATGTCAAACTTTAACATTATGCGGAGATAATGGAGATCATCAGCTTTTCAATATCATTTCAAGCAGTGACGGAAACTGCAGTCCAAACTTCACTGCAAAAATCGGACCAAAGTGGAATAGATTTTGTCGAAATAATAATTTTCGAACTGATACAACGATTAGATTTAAGTTTACCCATAATAATTATGATGTATGCCATGTTTTTATTTTAATCTAGATTATAATCATCGTTTTATTATTTTCAATATGTAACAACCACCATCATATATTTAACAACAATTTCAAACAAACAGACATGCACGATCATGCTAATTATTAGCACGGTCGTGCTTAAACGTACTGGTCAACATATATTTACCTTTATATTATTGAACACGACCGTGCGTGACAATTGCACGGTCGTGCTTATAGATTCTGGAAAAAAATGTTGTTTGCATTCAATTTTTGTCACGACCGTGTTTTTATATAACACGGTCGTGATTTAAACATCTGGTTAGAATCAGGTTTTCCTGCATCATATCATGGACAATATATCATACCTAAAGGAGAAATATTATAAATTTGGTCTATCAAATTCATGGTAGATATAATATGTGTTCATCAACAAACATTAAAAGTACATCTTAAAAAGGTCACCAGTACTAACCAACAAAATATATGGACCCTTTAATAAAAACACAATAATAAAGTTCAAAGTTCCGATAAAACCATAAGCGCTGAGGATATTATAGCTTCCGATCAAACCACTAATCGTCGTCCAGGGGGATGGGTTCATTAGCCGGGCTCGCTATGGTCTTCAAATATGCATTAGTCTTTTGCATAACCTCGAGGCGTAAAATGTTGTGGTCCCCAATGAGTAAGTCAGCTGCAATCTTCATCCTTACCGCCCTCTCATTCAGCTACATATGATAAGTTTAAAGAATTAATCAACAGTCAACATGGAAAAGGAACATCGACTGTATTGTATACCATAACAGTATCAACCTTTAATTTATTACCACTTACCGGCTGAATCAAACAGTCCGGGTGGAATAGGTGTTCCATGTTCATCCAGTGCAGCACCCATACACCTGAGTTGTCCCTGTATGGACAACAACTTAAGTTATCTATAGAATCTTATTCCAACCCTATGAAAGATGCATAAATATGTAACGAGTATAGTTTAATACCAACTGGGAGGACTGGGCATTCCTAGACTAGCCTCAACAATTTTGTTGTGCTGAAAACCAATGTCCTTATTGCGAAAGAAACTGCTGTGTCCACCCGCACGTACAATGTGATACAGCAACACCCCCTATAATAAAGTTTGCGTCAGCTTTTAAAGTATAAAACTAACGAGACGTATAAATTTTAAGTTCAATCGGGTTCATACCACTTCATTAATGGGTTCACCAGGCATTAGACATTTAAGTTCAGCTCTTGTTGCCGTCAAACCCATTGTCTAAACAAGTGTCTCGTTTCTCAAATTACCATCGGATGCATGATGAAAGAGATAGGTGCACACTTGTGCATCTCTAACAATAAGTCTTTTCTTTTGTAATGAAGTTGGTTCAGCAATATTCTTTCCCTGAAATGTTACAAATAAAAAAAAAGGTTGTTATATGCATGTAACCCATGTACATCATTATCATATTACATGTTTAACGTAAACATAAGTTAAATAATAATAGTAATTTTTTACCTTTGACATTTCCCCCACCGACTTCCTTGCTCTTTTTGTTGTAGCTTCCTCCAGTTTTACCGTGACCTTTTTCCCGGATTGAGACACTTTGGTACTTGTTTTCAACGAACCGCCTAGTGTTGGATTTGGTGAAGGGGTTTCTGTAAACAATTTCTTGTTGACACCATCTCCAGAGAATGTTGGAGGTGTCTGACTACATCGCGTGTGTCTTTTGAAGTCGCTACGACTTACCATCAAAGTTTGTTTATCAATCTTATTGCTCTTAGCTGGTGTCTCTTCCTTCAACCAGTAATCCGGAACGAACAGTCGCTCAACAGTTTTCAAAACATTCCTCTGCAACACACTTACGTCAACACTACGATCAGTCATACTTTCCACTCCAGCGAACACACTGCTGCTACAGCCAAACCTACCTACCCCGAAGTAATCATCGTCATTTCTAGATTTAGAACTCCAATCCATGTCGGCAAGTTCCTTTTCGAACCGTTCTTGTTCAGTAAGAAAGTCTGGGTCATTTCTTGGTTGCTTTTCACAATTAGTATATGTATCGTTCCCTTGAGAAACTGCAAGCACTTCTAGAGCTTCAACAGTGGCTTGAATGGCAAAGATAGAACCCCGTAATCCTACAACCTGATCCGTAAGTCTCTGTTATACAACAGAAAAATTAAATACAAATCAACATTGCCGACATAGTACCATACTTGAAGAAAAAAGAGGTATACCTTTTCAATTGTGTTTTGTTTATTAGCTACTTCATACACAATTAGTTTCAAGCTTTTGATCTCTTCCATTACATCTTCCAGAGTTAATCCTTTTGAGGTACGAGCAGGCGAATCATTATTCGCGGAGGATACATCTTCGCCATCCATTGTATGTTGTCTACAAAAAACATGTTTTCAAATGTGTTGTTATGATTTTCAAAAAACAATATTATTAACATGAACTTCGTACACCACATAACCATTAGACATGATCATTTGTGTTATGTTTTGATTTATTTCACAAAAAAACAACAAAGTAGGTCACACACGACCGTGTCGTTATTGAGCACGACCGTGCCTGTGAAAATTAACACCAAAGCTCTACAATTCCAGTAACTTTAGACACGGTCGTGCCGTCAATACACCCGACCATGCACATGATGCAGCACAAAAATACAACACTATTGATTTATTTTCACTAAAAAAAACACAGGTCACACACGACCGTGTCGTTATTGAGCACGACCGTGCCTGTGAAAATTAACACCAAAGCTCTGAAGGTGAGAAAAACACAAGAAGGGGGGGTTGAATTGTGTTTTCTTTTCGCAACTCTTGAAGAGTGAGAATCTAATTTCTTTAAACTCAGAGTCTGAATGAGATCAGAGTCTGATAGGAGATTAGGTTCTGATTGCAGCGGAATAATCAAGAGATAAAGAGAGAAGAGAGAACACAAGCAATTATACAGGTTCCTTCCACAAACCGGAAGTAGTCCTGTCCCCCTTGTACTTCCAAGGAGAGTTCACTAAAATGTAATATCAAATTACAAGTTGCTCAAACACACAGTATGAGACTTCCTTGCTCAAGCACACAGGCGAGATACTTCCTTGCTCAAAGACACAACTAAGAGACTTCCTTTGCTCAAGGACGCAACTAAGAGACTTCCTTTGCTCAAGGACGCAGCCAAGAGACTTCCTTTGCTCAAGCACAAAAGCAAGAGACTTTTACACAATTACAGAAAATTGAATACAGTTGAAACACTTGATAACAATCAAAATGTGTTTCAATTACAACAAAGACAGACTCTGTTTTACACAAAAGACAGACTCTGTTTTTCTGTGAAACTTAGAGATTCTAGAATACTCAGTTTGTAAGAATCTAAGTTAAAGATGTGCTTTTGTTAAGACTCAGTTGAATACGAAAGCAGCGCAATGCAGTTTTTCTAAGTTGTAGAGTCCAACAATTCTTCAAGTCTTCTATCCTTTATATAGGCGTAGGAAAGAGACGTTGAGTCATCCAGCGCATCAAGATGATTTCTGAAGCTTGATCAATGACTGTTGATCTGTTGCTTGATTTGGTAATAGTCCTTCAATAGCATCATTTGAATTCCATTCCCTTTGAGGATTAATACCGGTAGACACAGTTGCCAAAACTGTACGAGGTAGTGGAGTAGTGGAAACAGAGTTCGTACAACGTACTCTGTACTGGCCTGCAATCTTTGTCTTTGTGCTTCCCACGCTCAAGTTGACTTAGAAGCTAGCCGTTACTCCATTAGAGTTTCTTTGTGCATAGCAATGCAGTAGAGATCACTGTTAGCAGATTATCAAATTTGTGGCTTCATACTCACTGTAGCACTATGCTTCTGATAATCTTCAGACTCTCTTGGTTCTCAGATTCTGATGGTCTTTAGACTCTGATACAGTCTTCAGACTCTCTTCGGTACAGTCTTCAGACTCTCTTCAGCACAGTCTTCAGACTCTCTTCGAAACAGAATCACAAGCAACAAGCTTCTCTGGATTTATTGCTCTTTAACATTGTTCACACAGAATACTTTCTAAGATACAAATCTTAATTGATATCCTGCATACTTAAACAAATATTAGCAATATCCAATTGACAACTTTTTAATACCTTGTTATCATCAAAACTCAAAACTTGGTATTGCTGAACACCTTTGTTCCAACAATCTCCCCCTTTTTGATGATGACAAACATTAGTATTTAAAAGGTCAATTGTAGTTAATCTAATTAACAAGTTGACTTAAAGGGTTATGAGGTTTGTAAGCTCAGAGTCTGAGGTTTGTAAGCTCTGACTCCCCCTGAGTCTGATAGTTCTTAAGTTGAGGTTTGTAAGCTCATCTTGAGTTATATCCAGGTTAATTAAATTGTCTTTCATAAGCAATCAAATTCATACTCAGAATATTTAGCAAATTGATTCTTAAACAGGGCTCAGAGTCTAACTAAGCACCTTTCGCAGATTTCCCTTTAACTTTTACATATACATGCAATGTAAATAAAGAAATTTTTTTTTCTCCTCCCTTACATAAATACCTTCCCTTCTCCCCCTTTTGTCATCAACAAAAAAAAAGTTCAGAACAGGTTCCTCCCCCTTTTTAAATGACTTAAGGTAAGGGTGTAAACATGTTTTAAGGAAGAATGAGATTCAGAGGGAAAACATAGAAAATTCAGAGCATAAAAAAATTGAATGCAAAGTAGAATCAAAAACAACTTGTATAAAATTGAAACATAACGTAGTAAACAAGAATTACAAAAAAAATAAGCAAGAAAAAATGAAATTAAACTAAGGTTGGTTTTGTTTGGCAAGATGATCCATCAGTTTCTGGAGATCCTCTTGCTGTTTCTTTACCATCTCTTCCAGAGCCTCAGTTCTTTGCAAATGTGCTTCTCTTTCTTGTCTTGCTTCTTCTTGAATTCTATACATTTTCCTCTTCAACGAATTGTAAGCCACTGATTCTCTAGGAATATACTGATCTTCATCAAAGAAGGGTGTATCTCTTATCCTCAGAATAGGAGCATTTTCCAGAACTGCAACTTTCTCAGCCCGCTTTACTTCTTCAACATGCTTGGCAGTAACAAAAGCTTGTTCCCTGGTAGAAGCCTTTTGAATTTTGGTGATAAAATCCAAAAACTCAGTCTTCACTGAAGAAAACTTGTCCTCATAGCTCACATTAAGTATTGGCATGGACCTTTGCTCAATAACTTCTTTGAGCTTATTGCATGAAGAAGCATAAAACTCATCAATCTTATTTGAATCAAATAAGTCACTTTGAGGTTCAGAGGTTGAGGGTAGAGAAGCTTTCAAAGCTAGAAAAGTTTCAAAAGAGAAATAGGTTATGGGGTCACAAAGTGGTTGAGAAACTCTTCTGGTCTTAGCTTTACAAGCTGTTACAGTTCCTGATACAATATCAGAGGCTTGTTCCAGATTTTTAGAAGCTGGTTCAACAACAGGTTCTGAAGGTTCAACAGAAGCTAAGGTCAGATTCTCTGTAGGTTCAGGTACAGGGTCTGGTTTGGAAACGGATGAAGTAGCTTTTGTTGGTTTGGATTTTGCAGGGGTTTTTGGTAGTTCTCCTCCTAGATGTTTTTCAAGAGAATCTAGAGTGTCTGGAGAGTCTACACAAATGGTTTCAGTTTGGGGGGATGGCTGTTTGGATTGAATGGTTGCTTCAGGCTTTTCAGAAGGTTGAATTACCTGAAGTGGTTTGAGAAAAGAAGGTTGAGCAGGATGGTCAGCAGGAAGATTCATAGACACTGTGATTGTGTCTTGAATCACTCTGTCCATAGTTGAATCAACATAATCAACTACTGCCTGGTCAAGCGGGTTATGGGATGATATGGGTTTGATTGGTGAGGTAGATGAATTTTTGAGAGATGGAAGAATTTGGCTCAAGGGTTTGTTGTCAGATTCTGAATCTGATTCTGACTCATGATTCAAAGAAGAAGATGAGCTAAATGCCACGTTGCCAGAGATGCCAATGCCAGCTTCTGGAGAAGCATAATGATCAGACACAGTAGCTTCTGATAACTCAGCTTCTGCAGGTTCTGAAGGATTCTTCTGTTTAAGAGCAGAAGCAAGCAACTTAGCAGCTTTCTTGACAGTCTCTTCTTTCAACTCTTCAGCAATCAAATCTGCTGCCATAACCTTGCCAGCAGTGTGTTCATCCTCAATCATAGATACAGAAGTACCTATCTTCTGTGCTACATCCTTAGCCACAAGAATCACATCCACCTTTCTCTTCTTGATCTGACTCTCTTCACCTCCAGAGTCAGTGTCAAGGAAATCAGCAATATCTTGAGCTAACTTGTCATAGTCTCTGTCAGCTTTGCCTGTTATTGCTTTCTTCTCAGCTTTCTTAGCCTTCTTCTCATCTTTCTTAGCCTTCTTTCCATCCTTAATTTCACGAAGTGCAGAAGATGCAGAAGGAAAACCAATTGAAACTCCCGGAAGAGCAGAAGATTTGATCTTTTTCTTGAGAGGCTCCTGCTTCTCTTCCTCTTCCTTGAGAACCACTTCCTTGGTCCTTTTTCCTTTGACCTTAAGAGGGCCTCCTCCAGCAGTCTCAGGAATAGCAGAATAGTTGATTATTCTACCAGTCTCCTTGAAGTAATCCACCACAAATCTAGCAAGAACTTCAGGATTATCTTCTTTGGATATGGGAGGGAAGTCCATCATCAAATCAGATTGTACATAGGATTCTCTCATATCATGCTTAGAGGGGTTGAATCTCTTGACAATCTTCATGTACTGTAGAGTCTTGCCATTGATGATTCTACCGGTCACAGTTCCTAGATGAATATCTGATACCACACTAGATTCTGATAAGACCTTCAAGAGGCCTCCTTGATACAGAATCTCAGATATTAATCTTCCAAAAGGAACTTGCCTCCTGGTTTCTGATTGACTCTTCTTGATGGCCCAACACATGTGGTGCATCACATATCTGAGGAAGTTGATCTTTATTTTGTTGATAAGAAAATAAAGAAGAACTTTGTGATCCACAGACAATGTATCTGTTCCTCCTCCTTTCTGAAGCATACTGTCTAGTATAATCTTCAGAAGCACCCTATGCTCAGGATGCATATCCACCAATTTATTTGAGGGTCTCCCTTCAAATAACAACTTGTTGCAGACAACGGCCCATTCACTTTTATTGTTGACATTCCACTGAAATTTACCAGCGCTCTCCATCTGACAAGCCCTGGCTACCACCTCTTCAGTGATAACTATTGGAATTCCCATCACAGCAGACCTTATTTCAAGACCATTGTACGGTCTTAAACCCATTTGGTCTCTGTTCTTTCCAACAAGCTTGGGGTTGTTTGAGATTGCTACTGTTTCTTCCAAAGTAGCTTCAGCTTTGTCGTAGACTTCTGACCTAACCCAAAAATCTCTAACAAGCTCCTGATATGTTGGTCCATTCAACATACCAAAGTATCTCATCATTCCTTGTGATAAGAAATGAGGTGCAACGTCAACTCCATTACGACTGAGTGAACCAAAATCTACTGGAGATTCAACTTGAATTTCCAGAGTCTCCTTGATGATGTTCATTGTTCTGGGTTTGATAACATAGGATCCTCCGGACTTGATTATAACACCAGATTGGATGAGATCACTTGCCATTAGGGTTTTCTAAGAGTTTGATTTGAGAAAAAAAAGGTTTTGCAAAGTATTGAAAAACAAGAAATTTGTTCAGAGAGAAAATCAAAGAGTGAAAAGAGAAGTGAGCTGTGTGTGTTATGTATTTATAGAGAAAATGTTTGATAACTGTTTGGAAAGAGTAGGGGACAAACAAACACAAACAATAAATACATATAGCATGCAACCGTAAACGTATTGGGACAAAGCGAAGGTAACTTGTTTAACATAATGAAATCATTGCCCTTTGAGTTCTTACCCAATACAGACAGGCCACGTCTGAGAAACTGTAAAGTAACTGTCACCATAGTGGGGCAGGTGTTACTGAACTTAACAGTCACGCTTCCACTAATACGAGCTTTTGAGAGTCTAAAGATTCCTCACCAGAGTCTGAATAATTTATCAGAAGCTTTCATCAGAGTCTCCAAAAGAGAGTCTGATTCCCAAATAGCTTCTGAATATTTTTCAGAGTCTGAATTCTGCTTTCAGAGGCGCATATTACTCAGAGACATAGCACATGTTCAAATTTTTCTTTATGAAATCAAATCTTTCAACAGTTAAGGGTTTAGTAAATATATCAGCCCATTGATGATCAGTATCAATGAATTGAATATCTAAAATTCCCTTTTGAACATAGTCTCTTATAAAATGATGTTTAATCTCAATATGCTTTGCTCTTGAATGCAGAATTGGATTCTTAGACAAACATATAGCTGCTGTATTATCACAATAAATTGGGATATGATTTTCAGTTATTTGATAGTCCTCAAGCTGATGTTTCATCCAGAGTAGCTGTGTACAACAACTAGCAGCTGAGATGTATTCTGCTTCTGCTGTAGACAGAGCAATGGTTGCTTGCCTCTTGCTAGCCCAGGATATCAGATTATCTCCCAAGAATTGACAATTGCCACTGGTAGATTTTCTTTCAATCCTGTCTCCAGCATAGTCAGCATCACAGAATCCAACTAGCTTGTAGTCAGAGGATTTCTTGTAAAGAAGTCCAAGATTGGTTGTTCCTTTCAGATATCTAAAGATTCTCTTAACAGCAAGTAAGTGAGATTCTCTAGGATCTGATTGAAACCTTGCACACAAACATACACTGTACAAAATATATGGTTTGGATGCAGTTAGGTATAACAAAGAACCAATCATACCTCTATACAGCTTCTGATCAACTTTGGTCCTTTGATCTTCTTTGCTCAGAGTGCAGGTTGGATGCATTAGTATTCATTTCTTTACAGTCCTCAAGATTGAACTTCTTCAGAAGCTCTTTCGTATACTTGGACTGATGAACGTAGACTCCATCTTTGCATTGGTTGATTTGAATTCCAAGAAAGAACTTCAATTCTCCCATCATGCTCATTTCAAATTCATCCTGCATAACTTTCGAAAACTCTTTGCAAAGTGAACTATTTGTAGAACCAAAGATAATATCATCAACATAAATCCGAACTACAAGAATGTCTTTCTTCAGAGTCTTTCTGAATAGAGTAGTGTCAACTTGTCCTCGTTCAAAGTTGTTTTGAATTAAGAAATTACTTAGTCTTTCATACCAAGCTCTGGGAGCTTGTTTCAAGCCATAGAGTGATTTCTTTAATTTATAAACATGCTCTGGATGCTTTAAATCTTCAAAGCCAGGAGGTTGTTTGACATATACTTCTTCAGAAATGACACCATTAAGAAATGCACTCTTAACGTCCATTTGATACAAAATTATGTTGTGATTAACTGCATAGGAAAGAAGTAACCTGATTGCTTCCAATCTTGCAACTGGAGCAAACGTTTCTGTGTAATCAATGCCTTCTTACTGACTGTAGCCCTGTGCAACAAGTCTGGCCTTGTTTCTGATTACTTCTCCTTGTTCACTAAGCTTGTTTCTGAACACCCACTTGGTTCCAATGATGTTCTTGTGATTAGGCTTAGCTACTAGATCTCATACTTCATTCCTTTTGAATTGATTCAGTTCTTCTTGCATTGCTAGAATCCATCCTTCATCTCCAAGAGCTTCTTCAACAGAAGTTGGTTCAATAACAAATAATAATCCTAAAGCAGACTCTTCTTGTCTGAAATGCGATCTTGTTCTCATAGGACTTTCTTTATTGCCAATTATCTGATCTTCTGGATGTGAAGACTTGTATTTGAAAGATTGTTTGGATTGACTAGCTTGCAAAGAACCATCTTGAGCTTCATCAGAAGCTTCTTCATTAGGAACTTCAGGGGTTGTTCCAGCTTCTGAAGTATCTTCAGATTCTGGAATCTGATCAGATTCTGAGTTATCATCAGAATCTTGAGATTCTTCATGACTTTCATCTTGCACTGGAGTTTCACTTCCAGACTCTTTGTCATCGAATCTTACGTGCATAGATTCTTCCACACATTGTGTTTCTGAATTATACAGCCTATATGCCTTAGAGCGTTCAGAGTAACCTAAAAAGATGTAGAGAGATTAATCTCCAGTTAGCATGTCCCAAACTCAAAACTTGGTATTGCTGAACACCTTTGTTCCAACACAATGACTGATCAAACTCTTGTTATGGAATAACCTATCGGCTTGCAACTCTAAACATAGCTTCCAACTATCACCTTAATGGCAAGACTCCTCGACCTAAACTAATTCAAAGATTCCAGCACGACTGATCAAACTCGCAACTCTAACCCTAACCGGTAGGATTTAAGAGTCAAAGTACATGGATGAACGTTTAATGCTTTGTGTATGCTTGCATTTTGAATGTCCTCTTTTAATTATGGTATGAACAATGATCCAAATGTAAATATTTTGTAAATTAACGCTGAACTTGTTTGCATGTACACGACTCGTCCTCTAAAATGGCATGCTCTGGTATGTCGTGTACATTTTTTTTACTTATGATACGTACACGACCGTGTCCAATTCACACACGACCGTGCACCTTTGGCAGACAACTCACCAGAAACTATCTGACTATCACACACGACCGGGCAAATTACACGCACGGTCGTACGACTGTCGCAATATATTCAAAGCTACCTCCAGTGAGTTTAAGCACGACCGTGTCAAATGAAAGCACGGTCGTGCACATGTCCACTAAAAATTTCCAAGCAACAACCAGTGGTTTAAAGCACAACCGTGTCTACCTGCCACTAAATTTACAAATCCATCTTCATTGAGTTTATGCACGACCGTGTCAACTGACAGCACAGTCGTGCGCACCTGACATTGCTTTCTATTAACTATTTTTTTTTAAACAATAAATTTTTTGTCAACAGTTATTTCTTTCGATAACATACAAAAATATAAATTTTCATATAAAATAATATCTAATTTTTTGTTAATTCAATGTTACATCTTAATAATATTACTCCAAGGTATGACTATGTACTTTACAATGCTACCATCTCTCATGCATACTAAAATTAACCGATTAAACTAAACATTTATGAAAATTTCTAATAACATAATTTCTCATAATTCAATCATTCATCGTTCATCATTGACTTATAATATAAATAAACATTATTAATATTATGTTATAACAACAAAACATATTTTATATTTTATATTTATACATTCATCATTCAACCAATTTCTCATATTTATACACACAATTTATTCATCTTCTAATTTTTCCATAACAATTTTACTACCCAAATATTACACACAATTTATTCATCTTATAATTTTTTACAAAAAATTATAATTCAATTACAACCGTCCAATTTAATAAAATAACTTCTACTAATTATTAATTCTTTTTCAGGCTTTCATATAAATTTGGCAGCCCATAAACATAAATTTTACTCTACATATGCCAAGACCAAGCCCAAGCCCAATACTAAATCTACCAAAAAAATCCAATATAAAATTCTGATTTAATCAAAGAGGTGGGTCCCGCGTGGGACCCGCATGCCCGAGGCAGCAAGTCACCCACTGCTAAATCCAAACAAATCTCAACCGTTGGCATTAAAATAATGATATATGAACGGTCCAGATTTAATTTGGGGTCATATTTGCACAACTTTTGCATGGCGCACAAATCTTTTGCTTGTGCATCGTAAACCCCACCCTTGTTACTTGTCTAGCTAAGGGTTGTGTTTGCTTTCTTGTGTACTTCATATCATAATTACTCGAATCACAACCTAACACTCTTTATATAGATAAGGAACTTTTTTATTTAATATATCATATTTGATCTTCTTAAAAAAAATATCAAACATCTAGATTTAAAAATCAGTGTTATATATATTTAAAAAAATAATTAAAATGTACCTTAAAATTTGTACTATCTGATTGTCCGGGTACAACTTTGCTTGAACAAAACCATGTATAAGTGACTGTATATTGCTACACTTTACAGTTTACACTATCCAATATTTACCTTTTTGGTGGAACTGTTGATCTGATAGATTGTTATGTTTCATAGCACACTTTTGTAGTTCGGTTAGGTAAATTAAAAAGTTCGTTCGAATAATCGAAAAAGACAATTGAAGCCAAATTTAAAGAAGCTTATGGAGTACAGTACTACTATATGAATGAGGTGGATGAGGATTAAAGGGTTGGTCCACTCAATTGCTACTTCTTGGGAGAACTAAGAAATCAATGCCCTTATAATACCTCAAAGTTCTTGTAAAAAAGAAAGATTAATTATGTTTTGATTCCTATAAATATATCAATTTTTTATTTTAGTCTCTATATTGAAATAGGCTACACCAAAAAAAACTATACAATGTACCCACTTTATTAGTAGTATAGATTTAATTGATCCTGTGACATTGTAAATTGCATATAAGATTTTAATAAAATTAATTTAGAAAAAATTCTCTCAAGAGAATCAATAGTTATTGTAACAGGTAATATTTTTCTAGCTCTAAGGTTTGCATTAATCTAGAAAAAATAATATTTGAACTTGCAATTATTGTTAATTTTCAAAGTGATTAAAATCTAATACTATATGAATTGTGATGCTTCCAAGTTACTACAGGCTAGCATCACATGACAGTAGAAGTGAGTAGGTGAAAAGTGAAAACTATAGTTCATTGATGATGCAAATTGAATTAGTACTAATAATGACATAAAAAATAGAAAGTTAGCAAAAGAATTACATTACTTAACAGATAGTGATATATATCCTAAGTTGCAAGTCCTAGGAAAGGAATTGCATTACTTAACATATAGTAATAAATGTTATCCTAATGTGTTTACTTATAAAACCTAGTTTCACCAATTTAAGAGGCCTGCATTAAATTTTGTACAGTGACCAATGTTGAAGAATCTGCAAAACCAAATAAAGAGCTACATCAGAAGCATGATCTGAATAAAGCAACAGAGATAATTAGAGATAATCAAAATGGTTAAAGTATATCATTGATTCATCATGAGTACTAACAAAATACAAAGACAAAAATATTCTTACCTTTGCAAGTGATCCTTGGTCTATACACAGAAACTGAATTGATTGAAATTTTGATATTCTTGCGATGCAAACACATAAATGTATCCAAGCACAGCATTGGATCTACGGCCAAAACTCTTAGACCACATCTCGCGCCTTCCTCAGTACTACGCATTTAACAAATATGCCTTTGAGCTTTTCGTGCTTAGTCATCTCATCAAGAACTCTATCTTCGAAGTTCACAGCAGAGATCTTGGACTTACCATCATTATTGGCGGCATTTTTTGCTGAAAAAACGAGCTCAGATAACCGGTCCTTTTCGGCCTGTTTACCATATTTTTCTTCCTCAGTAGTCCCTTCAGCAAGCAGATGGTATGTGTATACCACTTTCTTCTGACCAATCCTATAAGCTCGGCTGATAGCTTGTCTTTCGACTGAAGGATTCCATACAACATCTAGAAGTACAACCCTTGAAGCTCCAACTAAGCTAATTCCCTCAGAACAAGCTTTTGTAGATGCAAGTAGAACCTTTGCTTGGCAATTTTCATCGTTGAAGCTGTGGATTACGGATTGCTTGACCTTTGGAGGATCCTCACCAGACATGACCAGCACTTCCTTTCCCTCAGACCATTGAAAAGCTGAGTTTAATTGGTCTTTAATTAATTGTAAAGGAGCACGGAATTGGCTGAACACAAGAACTTTCTCGTGAAAAGCATTACATAGCCGAACAAACTCGAACAAAAATTTTGTTTTGACACCTTCATGTGGGTTCAGTCTAATCTTTTCAAGATGATCCTTGTCAAGAGCAGATTTTTCTTCTACCGAAAGAGCACATTCAAGGAAAAGCGATGGATGGACCGATGTCAATGCTACCTTACGTTCAAAGTTAAATATTGTGTTATGAGAACGTTTAATGCTCTTCAGAATTTCATTCTGCAAACTACCAGCCTTCAAAGTCACCAAACAGTCCCTTAACCCGGGAAGCTTACTTTCAAGGATCGCGCCTTTGTGCACATGCACAAAGGGATCCATTAGCAATTTAAACTTCTTGATCTGATCATCAGAAGGGTCTCTTGTTTTGTTGAGCAACACTGGTTCCCAATTGCATTTTTTAGATGATTTATATCCCTGATTTTGGCAAAAACTTTTAAGCTCAGGTGGTATCGTGTTAGGAAAAGAAGGTTTCACCAAGCTTAAGGTGCTGTAAAGCTCCCAGAAATTGTTCTGGAATGGAGTTCCGGAAAGGATGATACGCTTCTGCGTTTGAAGCTTTGAAAACACCTTCCAAATATGACTTCTTTGATTTCTTGGTGTGTGTCCTTCGTCTAGAACTAACAAACCAGGAGAATTAAGCAGAACCTTTCGCATATCACAGTTTCCTTCTCCCTCCTTCACATTTTCATGCTTTTTCTTATCTTGGCATTTTTTACCAAACAAATTGTAGCTGATTCCAAGAATGCTTGCTTCTTTGAACCACGAAATCAGTTTTGCCATCCGTGTTTCATGAACATTATGTTGTGTATTAGACATATCAAATGTTTGAACCGCATCAGGATGCTCTTTACCACCTAACTCGGGATTGCTTAAATTATGAAATGGAACTCCAATGTCCCATTTCTTGAATTCATCCTCCCAAGTTAGCAGTATACTAGCAGGAGCGACAATAAGCGGTAAGCATTTGGGAAAGGCTTTCAAATATGCCTTGAGAAACACCATGGTCAGCCTTGTCTTTCCGGTTCCGGGAGCATGAGAAATAATACATCCACCTTCGCTGCAAGGATCGGCATTCTTTAACTTTTGAAGCTCAGTGTGTCCTGCCAAGTTTTTCCAAATGAATTCAAAGCCTTCTATTTGATGAGGATATAATTCTTGTTTCACACCAGGAATTAGGTCCCAAACTGTGCCTTCATTGCGAGAGAAATTAGTCTCCGAACCATTATCACAAACATTTAACTGAGATCCATCAACACGTGAAACATTTACTCCTTCAAACGATGCTTTTTTTCCTGAACCTTCACCGGGAAATCTATCCATCTGTGCCATGTGAAAAACAAGTATGCAAAAATTCAGTGCCTCTTATCAAACATTATAACAGCATGATGCCAAAATATGAATCTAACATCAACAAATTTATTTGAATTTATTGAAATAACCTGAGAAAAAAACAAATAAACGGGAAAATACTTAACTACTCCCTCCGATCTTTTCTAACTGTCGCTAATGTAATCCTATTATTAACAATGTTTCATATCAGTATAGTGTAAAGTATTTGTGTCTATGCCGGAGCTTCATAGTTTAAGCAAATTTCATAATAAAATCAGAGATTTGGGATTAAATTACAGTATGATGCAATAAATTACAAAGGCATCAATGCAAAAGTTATGTATGCAAATTCTTTGGATGCCATAACAATCATTAGTTTTTACATACCCTGAAAAACAAAAGAACTAAAAAATACTTAACTGCTGCTAATAGTTTTTACATAGTTCAGCATATAATAAGTTTATTTCAACTTACTCTTCAGTTTATACATATCTTAAGAAAAAGAAAAGAATACAAATATAGTTAAGTACTTAGCATAACGATTCAAACATCAATGCCTCCTAGCACCGACGAATCCCATTATCAAATCAGAATAAACATAAAACCACTAAGGTCCATTTCCGCTACCACATGAGGACTCAATGATAAAATAATACCATAAATATATTTAAACTACATGGATAGTACAACAATTAATTTTTATTTTGATCTTGAGTTTTTACATATATTGAGAAAGACAAAATAATGTGAATCAGTTTGTCAATTGCAGATCGCAAAATATAGTCGTATATTCAAAATAGCACTGCTTTAGCCGCAATTAGACAACCCTTTCCATTGAATCGCCACATGTTGCAGAATTATAGTGGTTTGTTCAAATTTCACTTATCAAGATAAAAATAAAAAAGTACAAAGTTATTTTAAATAAATCAACATGAAACCGAGCTTACCACTAGTGGTGAGATATATTTGATCTCAGTAATAACCACGCCACATGATTTGCAAAATTCACCGATCTCTTCATCGAGAAAAATATTGTGTTCACAACAACATGATGGACTTCCGCTAGCTTCATCTGTCTCTAAATTTCCAATCTGCAGATAGTAAAACACTATGTTAATTGCTGTCACTGATTTCTCTTTAGGAATCTCACTGATAACGTATAAACAATCTAAATTAAAATACGAAGTTCAAATTTAGTTGTTCTTAAAGAGGAGAATTACCATGGATACAGCATCAGATTCTCTTAGGGCTGTATCTAGTTCATCCCACAACACTTTGTTTTCTTCACCCTCCTTAGTCTTTTGTACTGTTTCCACTTTTTTAAGGCTCCAAAGCGATTGGGGTGTCTCCACCACAGGAACCGGTGGTGGCCGTGTATCTCGTTGATCAACTCCATCGTCCTTGAACTCCAACACAATTGAATCATTCTTCATGGTATTCTTTCTTTCCCAATAGCATTGAGCAAGGAGTTCGAGTGAACGTAACTCCTTCGGCATAAAATGTGGGCTTTTGACGCTTTGATTCAAACCATTGTTATCAATAAATTCCTTCTTCTTCTCAATAGGAATGTTAGCATTGCCTGTATAGTCCGTTTCTTTATTCTCCACTATTTTCTCTTTATCTGATTCCTTCATCTTTTCTTGCTGCGTTTGAACCGATGAAACTTCTCCAACACCTAAACCTTTGAAATATTTTTCTTTCCCTCCAACATTCACACTGTCAATAGGTTTGGCATTGCCTTTAACCTTGAAATTGAATTTGGTTTTGGCAAAATTTCCAATCTTTGCTTTTTTTCCCTCTGATGCTTTATTCTGGTATGAAGAAGAAGAACCAAAGTTTAAACATATAATTAATTAAGATCAAAATCAGCTTAAGCACCAATCTTATAGTTCACAAATTAAAATTAATATGCAAAGTTAAAATTTAATTTTAAATGTTTCTAAAGAGGAGGATTACCTTGGACACAGCTTCTGATTCTCTTAGGGCTGTCTCCAATTCATCCCATAAAACATCATTCTCCTCATCCTCCTTGGTCTTTGGCATTTTTCCCACCTTTCTAAAGCTCCATATTGATGGAGGTGTCGCCTCAGGAACCGGTGGTGGCTGCCTATCTCGTCGATCAAAGGCATCATACTTGAACTCCGACACAATTGGTTCATTCTTCATCTCTTCTTCCTTTGTTTGAACCAAAGAAACTCCTCCAACATCTAAACCTTTGACATATTTTTGCTTTCCTTCATGAGAATCAACAACCTTCGCGGATTCATTAGGGTCTGCAATGTCTTCAACTTTGACTTTGAATTTTGAAACATCAATATAACCACAAAGATTCACAGTTTCTTTGGCTTTGGTAACACTTACATCATCATAATTTACAACATCAATATCATCACGAAGATTCACAGTTTCTTTGGCTTTGGTAACACTTACATCATCATAATTTACAACATCAATATCGTCACGAAGATTCACATTTTCTTTGGCTTTGCCAACATTTACATCATCATAATTTACAACATCAAGATCATCATGAAGATTCACACTTTCTCTTGCTTTAGTAACATTTAAATCATCATCAAAGACATTTTGCACAAATTTTGCCTTTTGTATCTCAGATGTTTCCTTCTGGTTTGAAGAAGAAGAAGAAGCCTTTATTGGATCTGAATGCTCCACTTCATCATTGTTTACAGAAGGACTTTTATGCTTCATCTCCTCACCATAATCTGAATGCTCCATTTGTTCATTGTTCACAGAAAGACATTCATCCTTCACCTCCTCATATTTCCTCTCACAAATTTCACTTTTTTGACCCTTCACCTCACTCAACATTTCCTCAACTTTTACCTCCTCATCATTCATCTCAGAAACTCCACTTTGTCTATCCATCACCTCTCTAACCAAATCCTCCACCACATTCAAGTATTTTCTACCACCCTTTTTCTTCTCCTTCTCCATGTCCTCCTCCACCTCCTCTTCCTCTTTATCATCATCATCATCATAAAGAGAGCCACAAGAACTATCATCATCCATGTCATTCACCTTATCAACATCAAAATCTTCATCATCAGAATCATCATAATCACTCTCATCAAAAACAGAATCAGAATCATCACTCTCTGCAGAATCATCCAAATCAACACTTCCTTTACTTTCATCATTCTTTACTTCTTCTTTAACATCAACACCTTCTTTTTCATTTTCTTCTTCTTCTTCTTCTTTTTCATTATCACCACCAAAACCAACCGAATGTTCTTCATCATACTCATCAGAACATATTGAAATCGGGTTATCTTCATCCAAACCACATTTTTTGTCAACAAAGCTTCCATCTTTAACATCAAACATCATCACATCTTCATCATCATCAATGGAAATAACCATAACATTCTTTGGAACAACAAAAGGTTTTTCATTAATCTTCCTTTTCTTAAAACCAGAAACATAGTTCAAACCCATATCATCTTCATCACTCTTTCTTGGCCGCTTCGATTTTGCTGGAAGATAACCAAATAATGCAACATTTTTGCTACGAGTTCTGCTAGAAACACCAGCCATTACAAACAAAACAGAACAAAAACAAGAGAAAAGTGTGTTTGGTTTGAGTGGAGAAAAAGTGTTGTCTAAGGATGATGAAGATTAATGTTAGGAAAGTGATGTAATGAGAATACTATAAAAAGATGTAAATAGAAAAAAGAATCAAACATTGGTGTGTAACACAAATAGAGCAAAGAGAAAGAGAGACGTGTAACTGGCGCCAAACTATATGAGGAAAATATTACTCATGAACACCAAACTAAATAAATATTCCAAGATCTTCTTCCTATGTTTAATAAATGTCAACATCATAATAAATTAATAGTTCTTTTTTTAATTTATTTAAGGTGGTTAATGACTTTGCACTGACGGTGTAAAATGTTTTATTTTTACATCGTCATCCAATATGCATGGAACCAAAATCATCTTGACATGTATTTTGTAGCTGGCTTTTAAAGATATCTATCAAATATTTTATGTTTATTGGATGTTGTTGTAAAATTAGTTTACACGTATGTTCTTTTTTTATTTGACTTATTTAAGAGGATTTTTAGTTAAATTATGATTATGATCAAATAAAATATAATATTATGAACGTGTGTGAATTTTAACCCGTTGAGTTTTGCATTGTTTGAGGCATGTTGAGTTTGAGTTCATAAATTATAATGTTGTTAAACTTTAGTAGATTCGTCTTCGCCCTATTCTCGATTCTATTATTGGCCCCTACCAAAGCAGCTTCCTGCCAGGTAGAGGTACTTCTGATAATGCTGTTGTTTTGCAGGAAATAATTCATTTCATGAGAAGATCAAAAAAGAAAAAGGGTTTTGCTGCTTTCAAACTTGATCTTGAAAAAGCGTTTGATAATGTTAACTGGGCTTTCCTTAAATCTTGCCTTCAGGACTTTGGCTTCCCAGACATCACCATTAAGCTTATCATGCATTGTGTTACATCATCTTCGCTCTCTATTCTTTGGAACGGGAACAAATTGCCTCCTTTCAAGCCTTCTCATGGTCTTAGACAAGGGGACCCTTTATCTCCTTATTTATTCATTCTTTGCATGGAAAAGCTCTCCATTGCCATCAACAAAGCTGTTCTTCAAGGTGATTGGAACCCCATTCAGCTCTCTAACAACGGGCCTTAATTGTCTCATCTTCTCTTTGCTGATGACGTCCTTCTCTTCACCAAGGCAAAAAATTCTCAACTCAGATTCATCACCGATTTATTTGACCGTTTCAGCAGGGCTTCTGGTTTGAAAATTAATTTGTCAAAGTCTCGAGCTTTTTATTCTTCAGGTATTCCTCAGGCAAAAATTAATAGACTTACTTCTATTTCTGGCATAAGAAGTACCACATCTCTTGATAAATATCTTGGCTTTCCTATCCTTAAAGGAAGAGCGAAGAGAAGTGACTTCCTTTTTATTATTGAAAAAATGCAAACGAGGTTAGCATCTTGGAAAAACAGGTTGTTAAACAAACCCGGAAGATTAACTCTGGCATCATCCGTCCTTTCATCGATTCCATCTTATTATATGCAGATTGCTTGGCTCCCTCAAAGTATTTGTGATAGCATTGATCAAACCACACGTAATTTTATTTGGAGAGATAGCAACAATAAAGGTATTCATTTGGTTGGTTGGAATAAAATTGCCCGCCCTAAGAATCAAGGCGGCTTGGGAATCAGAACAGCTAGGGAAACTAATATTTGTCTTCTTGGCAAGCTTGTTTGGGATTTGATTCAATCTTCTCCAAAACTTTGGGTGGATCTTCTCTCTAATAGGTATGTTTCTGGGCATAAAATCCTGCATGCTACAACTCATCCCAAAGATTCACCAACTTGGTCTTCTCTCATGCATGCTAAAAATGCTCTCAAAGATGGTTTCACTTGGCGCACAGGTCTGGTAATTCTTCCTTTTTGTTTTGTCCTTGGAGCTCCCTTGGCTTCTTAGGCTCCATTGTTCCCTACATAGACATTCATGATTTGCACTTGACTGTTAGAGATGTCCTCTTCACCAATGGTCCTCATACTCGGGACTTGTACTCTCATCTACCTCCTATGGCAGCTGATTTTATTAACAACATGCACATCAAGTTCAATCCCTCCGTGGAAGATGTTTTTATTTGGAGTTCCAACAAAAATGGTGTCTACACTACCAAGTGTGGTTACAATTGGTTGTTGTCTCGTACCAACATGGTAACTCATTCTAACACTATTTCCTCTTGGTCTTGGATCTGGAAATTAAAACTTCCTCAAAAGCATAAATTTCTTTTTTGGTTGGCTTGCCACAACTCTGTCCCTACTCTCTTGTTGCTCAACCATAGAAATATTGCTCCTTCGCCTCTTTGTTCGCGTTGTGGTCTTGAAGATGAGACTTTCCTTCACTGTGTTCGCGATTGTAATTTTTCTAATATTATTTGGCACCATGTTGGATTTCATGATGTGAACTTCTTTGCGAATTTGGATGTGATTGATTGGTTGAAGGAATGGTCTATGGGACCACACTCTTTCCTTTTCGCTGCTACTATTTGGTGGGCATGGCGTCACCGCAATCTTATGTGTTTAAGCAATGAGAATTGGCCTCTATGTCGTCTCTCCTACAATATTCATAGCATGGTGGACTCCTTCATCTCTTGTTTTGCCACTAATCCCAGAATCGTGTCAGATGACATTTTCATAAAGTGGAACAATGGCAACCATTCTGGCGTCATCCTTAATGTTGATGGTAGTTGTTTGGGCACCCCCTTGAGATCTGGTTTTGGTGGTGTCATTCGAAATAATGCTGGATTTTATTTATCAGGTTTTTCCGGATATATTCCTAACTCATCTGACATCTTATATGTTGAGCTTTATGCTATCTACCAGGACCTAATTTTGACAAGAAACTTAAATATTGATGATCTCGTCTGCTACAGTGACTCTCTGCATTGTATCAACCTCCTTACGGGTCCTACTTTGAATTTTCATGTATATGCGGTTTTGATTCAAGATGTGAAAGATTTGATAGAGCAAAATAATGTCACTGTTTACCACACTCATAGGGAAGGTAATCAATGTGCGGATTTCATGGCCAAACTTGGAGCCTCTTCGGATACTGAGTTGCTCTACCATTCCTCCCCTCCGGATGACCTTTTGAATCTCCTTAGAATGGACGCAACTGGAACTTTCTTTCCTAGATATTAGTCCTTTTTGTGTTTTGTTTTCTGTTTTTCTTTTGCTCCTTTTCCTTCCCTTTTGCATTGTAACAAAAAAAAAACTTTAGTAGATTATGTATTCGGATCATTTATTGTTATATCGTGTGTAAAAGGGGATTTCTTTTTTTATTCTTCTTTTTTCTCGCAGACTCTTTGAATTATAAAATCGAAAAAATGGAGGTTTTTGAGGGTGTTTTAATGTGTTTGAAAGGTTTTAAAGGATGTGTAGCACTTTTCAAATTATAAAATCCGAAATTTGGAGAGTGCGTGAAAAACTAACAAGATGGAAAAAGAAACCGTCGAATTATTTATATGGTTGATTGCAAGTCAATCCTCAACACAATTTACAGGAACTAAATCCGCTCAATCGACACCTATGTTTACCTTTTTGGTTGGACTGATAATATGATAGATTGGGGTGTTTAATGGTGCACCTTAGTGTGTCCAATTAATTAGGATATTTTCAAAGTCATTCTTTATAGAGTTGAAAATTCCCTGTTAGAGCCAACTTTATAGCTATACCGTGAACCAGGTGGATGAAGAATAAGAGGTAAGCTTAATGGTGATACTTTTGTAGTATGGTTAAGGGAATGATGGGAGTAAGAGCTCATTCTTTTATATAAATGATATTTGTACAACTAATATTAGATAACTTTGGTGACAGCCATTTTTCTCCTCTTGTGATTGAACAACAAAAACAATGGAGAGAGAAAGAATAAGAGAGAGAATAAAAACATATATGAGTATGAGAGAGATAGTTGTTTCAAAAGTTGTCAAAAATTGTTTGTATAAATATCATTTCTCTTCTTTTAAAGGAGTATATTATTTGATCTCGAGACATAAAAAAGTAATAGCGCCGAATAAGGTTTTTATTTCTATGAATATATTTTAGTTTTGGTCTTTATAAAATTTGTCTTCAAACAATTATTCTTCAAATATTTTTTGTCTGTATTTTTAAAACAATTCATATGTAAATTGATTAAAAGAACAAAATTGAAATAAAGTATTACCTAAAATTAAGTTAAAAGACTGAAAGTGTTATTTACAAAATTCTGAATTTTTAATGAAGGATGAATTAGATATGAATTTTTAAGTTTTTTACTGCTTCAAAAATCATATTTAATTTATTTAATGGAACAATACTCTAAATTTTTGTTGAAGAGATTTTAATACTAATATTTTACACATTCTTACATAACGCTGACTAAAAAAATTTAAAAACCTTTATTTAAAAAAAGATTATAGAATGACTAAAAATGAAATATGATATATTTTTATGGATTAAAAACTTACTATTGAGAAAAAAAATTCCAGTTTTTGCAGCTCCCGGTTCACTTGTGCTAGTGCTTTCCCTGCCGCAAGAAAATTTCAAGTAATAACAACAAGCATGATCAAATGGCCCAATTTACTCCAATGAAGATTTAATTCCAATCGTGTTCATGGTGAACAACGAGTTTCTTTTTTAGGTGATGATACGAATAAGGTTTTAAAAGCGGATTTGTTATAGAGAAAAAATACCGCGACAAAAAGGTATAAGTAGTTGTTGTTATCATTTTCCCGTTTTTACACGGTGGAAAAAAGTCATGATGAAACATCGTTTCAACCAGGATGAAGCATTATTACGGCCACAATAAGATGTCATTCATGAAAATAGATAGAGAATCTCGTTAGTTTTCAATTGAGATGGATGAAAATCACATTTTAAGTACATATTTGAACATAAATCACATAATGTTATCTCCTTTAGACGTTTTATCTAGTTTAAAACTTCAAATACATTTAAGAGTTGTGCAATGTTGTGATTAATTCACACCGCGACGACCGCAATCCCTGAAGCAACATCTATATCACCCAAAATCACAAAATTCTATACACAACTGCGACCTTGACCGCGGCCATTATTTAAAACCTTGAATGTAAAAACTATGTTGTTTATAACATGTGAAAACCTTCACTACGACCCTTATTTAAAACCTCGTCAGATGTGAAATTTGAAAATATTAATGTTGTTCAAAATCCAGCGCAAATTTGGTGGTCTGCTAGCAGAATGGGTGTAAGGTCAGATTATGGTGACCTAATTATAGGAAATCAAGGAGAATACATATATGGTTTCTCCAAATATTTCAAGGCGGTAGATCGCATATATACTCAACGATAGTGGTTCGCAATGGTAAAACGAGAGGCGATAGTAGTGTTTTAGGAAAAAGGTTGCTTCAATGTATCAAGAGTTTGCTTGAGTTGGATTGAGAGTCAAATTTGTCATTCTTACATGAGAAACAATTTTTTGGCAAATGTGTTAACTAATACAGCGCGACAAAGATTCTACTATGATTTTGTATGAGCAAGTTCGTGTTCAACATAGTCTTTTAATGTTAGCTGATAAAGTCCTCTTGTTTCTAAAAACAAAACTTACATTTATATTTCAAATGTGGAAGCTTAGTGTTACCATTTTAAAATCCATATATTGTATTTGCATTTAGAGTCCTAAAAGATTAACATGATCAATTTTAGTGATTTAGAGTGAAATTAAATGAACTTGCAATTATTCTTAATTTTCAAAGTTATTAAAAGTTAATAATACTAAATGAACTATTAATTTTTTATTTATTTGTTTGATAAAAACTTATATGCTTCCAAGTTAGAGTAATAATAAATTAATAATAACAGTACAGGCTAGCATCACATGACAGTAGTAGTAATGAGTAGGTAAAAAGTGAAAACTAGAGTCATTGATGATGCAAATTGCTAAGAATTAGTGATAATGACAAAAACAAAATAAAAAACTCACATGTCAATATCAATACCAATACCATATTGATACAAAAACGAAAATGAATGTAGCAGTAGCATACCCCTCAAAATAGAATTTCATTGAAATTCTAGCTGCACCAAAAACTAGCACTAGCAAATTGTCAATAAGTCGTAATCACTAGTTACCTTCGTTAGTAAAAGTAGTTCAGAGAATTGTGTACAAGCATCACTGTATTTTCATTGGTTCCTATAAATATTTGCACTTTCGTTTTTAGTTCTTATAAAATAAAATCACACTTTTTAATTATTGTGATATTTTTCTTTAGCATTTTAAGGACCAAACTGTTCACACTCAATAATATTCGAGCCATTAATTTATTGGATATATAATTCATTTTAGTTTTAAAAAAAATTAAATTGGATAACTAAATAAAAGTATAGATAGAAAAAGGACTCTGATTGTTCCAAATTATTAGATTTCAGATAAAAAAATTAAATGTTCCAAAAAAATATATATTTAGAAGTAAGATTTTTTTATAAGCAAAATTCATGGGACTATAGGACTACTAGGACCTAGGGGTTTTGTTATCCAAACAATTCCAAGAGTGATTTACAATTCACTTGGCCTTCCTTTTGCTCCCAACAATTATGCAAGAAATTATTTCATCACAGCAATCATACAAGAAATTAACAAGAAGTTTTTGTTTTTATTATTTTTAAATAGTTTTTATCAAACAAATAGACTAAATTGTTGTATTTAACCTATTTCATATGTGTGTGCGTCTAACATGTAATATTTAGTGTTGTGCATAACCAAATATTTCTCTTATAATAACTAAATTACAAGTCTATCAGAACAAATTGTAGCACTGCTCTCAACTTAAAGATATTGAAAGTGTGATGAAATTAATAATTAATTGAAGCACAATTTCTAGGCTCTTGCTGGCATTTTATTCATCATTTGCAAATTAAGTGACAAACACTAAACACACACAACTTTAAGCTTTTAGATTAAAATAGTGAAGATATCCAACTTAACAATGTCAAATGGTACAAGTGTCAACTTTTCTTATTTTTTAATACTATAATTTTTTTTTAAAAAAATCTTGTGTATTAATTATTGAGTAAATCATCAAATTGATCTCTGTCTTTGTACCAAATTCTCAAATTGATCTCTGACTCTATTAATAACTCAAAATGATCCATGTCTTTGTCAAACACTTTTCAGATTGGTCCCCGATCCTATTATTAGTTGTTTTGTATTTTAAGTCATTAACATACCAAACAAGATCCAAAAGGCATAATGTCATTAACCATTAAATAATATCCAAAAGAAAAAATCAATTGCAGTTATATTTGATATGTTTGAGCGTTGATTTGAATATGCAATTTCTCGTTTTTTAACACCTAAGGTGTGTGATACTCGTCACTAATCTTTTGACTCCAAAGAAAAAATTACCATTGAAAATGTAAAATTCTATTTATTTTCTGAACATAGAAGGTAGGACTATTTCTTGAAAAGATTCGATGAAGGTATGATGTAAATAAACTATTTCAAATGGAAAAGTTTGTACTCAATTGCTACCCTATATATTTACCCTTTTGGTGGGACTGTTGATATGTTAGATCGGTAATTCCTCCGTTTCTAAATATAAACAAAATTCACTTTTTAATAATGTATGTAGTCCATATTATGAACCACATACATCATTAAATGAAAGAACTTAAAAAATTAATTTTGCTTATATTTAAAAATGGAGGGAGTATGTCTTAAAGGAAATAAACTTCATCGTTTTCTCTAAGGTCGAAGCCAACATTAGAGTGGTTTATAATGTGAAGAGACTTGATAAAAAAAAGAATAAGTGAAAATCCATTTTAGTCCATGAAAAATTCTTCAGGGATCAAATTAAACCAAGACAATTTATGACTAAATATATGCCTCTACAGAAATTGTCAAATTATTTTAGGAACCGTATTTGTAGTATTTTTTTTTTTTTTGCAGCCTTGAGATTAACAGACCTGGAGCAATTCTAATGTGTTAGAGTGAAATTAAATCATTCTTGACCTTTCTAAGTTCCAAGTAACAGTAATAGTAGCAATGAGTTAAGTTCAATGATGCAAATTGTTAGTAATAATAGTTCTTCAAAGTGTGAACTATATAGTTTAGAATATGTAAAAGTAAAACCAAATAAAGAGTTACATTGTTAGAAGTATGGTAGCAATAAGGTCAACTATGTTTTTTGTTTCAATAATAAATCACTGACAATGACAATCAAAATAAATTATTGATTTATCATAAATACTTACAAAAAAAATCACTGATTCATCTCAAGTACTTAATCAAAATAAGAACAAAACTTAGTCCTAAGAAAATAAGAACAAACTAATTGAGTCTGATCAAGCAGAAGTCATCTTAGCCAAAACTCTCAAATTCTCGCTCCTTCGGCTGTACCACACACTCAACAAACATGTCTTTGAGATTTTCGTGCCGAATCATCAGATCAAGAATTCTATCTTCAATGTTCGCCGCACAGCTCTGCGGCTCATCATTATGATCAGCATTTTTAGACGAAAAAACTAGTTCAGACAACCGGTGTTTTTCAGCCTGTTTGCAATATTTATCACACTCTTTAGTCCCTTGAGTGAGCAGATGATATGTGTACACTACCTTCTTCTGTCCAATTCGATAAGCTCTGCTGATGGCCTGTTTTTCAACCGAAGGATTCCATTCGACATCGAGTAGTACAACCCTAGAAGCTCCAACTAAGCTGATTCCCTCGGAACAAGCTCTCGTTGACGCAAGGAGAATCTTCGATTGGCTGTTTTCATCATTGAAGTTATTTATTAAGGATTGCCTGTTCCTAACCTCTCCAGACATGTAGAGAATTTCCTTCCCCTCGGTCCATTTAAGAGCAGAGTTTAATTGGTCTATAATTAAGCGTAAAGGATCGAGGAATTGACTGAACACAAGAACTTTCTCATTGTGAGCAGCACAAAGACTAACAAACTCCACCAAAAACTTTGTTTTGACGCCTGCATTGTGGTCCAATCTAAGCTTTTCTAGACGGTCCTTGTCGAGAACAGACTCTTCTTCTTCTAAAAGTTTGCACTCGAGGAGAAGAGACGGATGGATCGACGCCAGTGTCTGCTTATTCTCAAACATGAATGAGTTCTGAGAACTTTTAAAACTCTCAAGAATTTGCTTATGAAAACTGTCCGGCTTCAAACACAGCACACAATCTCTTAACCCAGGAAGCTTCTTTTGTAGGATCGCGCCTTTGTGAACATGAACAAAGGGATCCATAAGCGATTTCAACTGCTTGATCTTATCGTCAGAAGTATTACCTGTTGTGTTTCCCAAAGCCGGTTCCCAACTCCATTCGTTTGGTGCTTTTTTATGTTCCTGCTTCTGGCAAAACTTTTTCAGCTCTTGCAGTATTGTTTTATGAAAAGAAGGCTTCACCAAGCTCAAAGTGTTGTATAGTTCCAAGAAATTGTTCTGGAAAGGAGTTCCAGAAAGGATGATTCGCTTCCGCGTTTGAATTTTCGACAACACCTTCCAAATAAGACTATTTTTATTTCTCGGTGTATGTCCTTCATCTAGAACCAACAAACCAGGAGTTTCAAGTAAAACCTTTCTCATACAACTGTTTTCTTTTCTCTTGTCTGCCCTTGCATGTTTTCTCTTTTTCTTATCTCCGTCTTCAGATTCCCCTCCTCCGGCTATCTTCTCGTACAAACTGTAACTGATTCCCAGAATGCTCTTGTTTTTGAACCACGAAATCAGTTTCATCATCCGTGTCTCCTCTGTACTTTGCCGTGTATTAGACCAATTATTTGCATTAACAACATCGTCATGCTCTTTAACAGATAACTCAGAGCTGTTCAAATTGTGAAATGGAACACCTATGTCCCACTTTTTGAACTCGTATTCCCAAGTAAGCAACAAACTTGCAGGAGCAACAATAATCGGCAAGCATCTCGGAAAAACTTTCAAATATGCCTTGAGAAACTCTATTGTCAACCTTGTCTTACCAGTTCCAGGAGCATGTGAAATAATGCAGCCACCTTCCCTTCGAGTTCGAGGATCGGTGTTCTTTAACTTTTGAAGCTCAATGTTTCCTGCTAAATTTTTCCAAATGAATTCAAATCCTTCTTGTTGATGAGGATATAATTTTTCTTTCACATCAGGAATTAGGTCCCAAACAGTTCCTTCATTATGAAAGAAATTAGCATCTGAACCACCATGAGAAACATCGAACTGAGAGCCATCAAAGAGCGAGGCATTTACTGAATCATCGGATGAAGCCCTCTTTCCAGAACCTTCATTGGGACATCTATCATCCTGTGTCATGTACAAAAAAAGCATGCAAAAAAATCAATACCTTTTATCACATATATCTCAGTCAATCAGAACAAACATACAACATAGAAATTTATGGAAATAAACACTACATCGTCAGATATAGTTACCGTCAATCACTTCCATTTTCTTAATATATCAGTACATTGTCAGGTATCTATGTCGATGTCGGTGTTTTATAGATTAAGCAAATACTTTTTTATATAGTAATTATATCAAAACATGTTTATCACAAGGATGCAAATACAGCCTACTGTAAACAAATTTCACAATCAAATCAGAAAAAATATACAACATTCAAGGTCCTTTCCTAAATGGGATAAAATGTCAGCATGCCATAAATCATAATAGTACCATGCATGAATATCAGAGCAATTGGTCATTTCTCTTCAGTTTTAACATGTATTGCGAATTTTAATGTATTGAGAATGAAAAATTAATGTGAATCAGTTTGTCAATTGAGGATCACAAAATTTAGCAGTATGTTCAAAATAGCGCCACTTTAGCCACAACTAGACAACACTTCATATTGAATCGCCGCCTAATTGCGGAACAATAGCATTTTTTCAAATTTCGTTATCCAGATCAAAATTAAAAAATAAACACGAAATAGTGCTTACCACAAGTGGTGAGATATATTTGATCTCAGTAACAACCTCATGACACAATTTGCAAAATAGACCAATCTCTTCGTCGAGAAAAGTATCATGTTCACAGCGGAGTGATGAACCTCCGTTTTCTCCTAAATTTCCAATCTGCAGATATTAACACATCATGTCACTGATTTCTCCTACAAATCTCATTGAGATTCTTATAGATATCATTTAGATCGCCAAAGTTTAAAAACATATAAACAATTTAAATTAAAAATCAAAATCAGCTTAAGCACTAGTCCTATAGTTCACAAATTAAAATTAAAAAGCAAGAATCAAATCTAAATGTTCTTAGAGGAGGATTACCATGGATTCAGCGTTAGATTCTCTACTGGCTGTATCAAGTTCATCCCATAACAGTTCCTCCTCCTCTTCCTCCTTGGTCTTTTGCACTTTTTCCACTCTTTTAAGGCTCCATATCCGTTCATGAGGTGCCTCCACAGAGATTGGTGGTGGCCGTGTATCTTGCTGATCAACACCATCGTCGTTGACCTCCAACACAATTGAATCATTGTTCATGGTATTCTTTCTTTCCCAATAGCATTTAACTAGAAGTTCGAGTGAACGCAACTCCTTCCGCGTAAAATGTGTGTTTTTGACGCTTTGATTCAAACCATTGTTATCTATAGATTCCTTTTTCTCATCATTACAGATGTTAGCTCTACCTTTATAATCCCTTCTTTTGTTCTCCATTGTTTTCTGTTTATCTGATTCCTTCGTCTTTTCTTGCTTTTTTTTAACTGAAGAAACTCCTCCAACATCTAAGCCTTTAACAAATCGATCTTTTCCTCGATCAGAATCACCAACATTTTCTTTGGATTTGTTTTTTGATTTGGCATTCACTCCTATATTCACACTTTCATCAGAGAGATTTTTCACTTTCCTTTCTACACTCTTTGGTTTCAGTGTCTCTGATACTCCATTCAGTTTAGAAGAAGAATTATCCTTCTTCTCAATGGTACAGGAGGAAACACTAGCATGATCTGCTTGCTCCAACTCATCAACATTTGTGGAAGAAGGACTATTCCTCTCAGAAATTTCACTTTTTTTTCCCTTCACCTCTCTCACCATCTCCTCATCATCATTATCATAAGATGAACTATTCTCAATATTTACCTCATTATTATTACCCTCAGAAATTCCACTTTTTTTACTCTTCACCTTTCTTACTAATTCCTCCACCACATTGAAGTCTTTTCTATAACCCTTTTCCTTCTTCTCCTCCTCGGCGTCATCATCACCGTCGTCATCAACATAGGAGGAGCTAGAAGAACTGTCATCATCATTGTCTGAAATCTCATTCCGCTCATCAACTTCAAAATCTTCATCACTAGAATCATTTGCTTCACTCTCATCAGAATCCTCCTCCTCCTTCTCACTCTCTTCAGAATCATCCAAATCAATTATAGCCTTTTCACCTCTATCAGAAAACCTACCAATTCCCTCACTTTCATCACTTTTTACTCCCTCTTTGACAACATCATCATCTTCCTTTTCTTTTTCTTCTTCTTCATTATCAGCATCAGAATCAACAGAGAGTTCTTCATTACTTTCACCATACTCATCTGAAGTTATCGGAATCGGGTTATCTTGTGCCCTATCACACTTTTCATCAACAAACTTTCCATCTTTAGCATCAAAATCACCACTTCCAAAACCACCCTCAGACATCTTCTCATCACTATGCTCCAACCCTTCTTCACCAACATCTTCATATTCATCATCATCGATGGAAACTACCTCAACATATTTAGGAACAACAAAAGGCTCTTCATTCATCTTCCTTTTTTTAGAACCAGAAACATATTCCAAACCCTTATCTTCTTCATCACTCTTTCTCCGCTTTGATGAACCACCAAGTAAAAGAGAACCAAACAACGGAACATTCTTGCTACGAGTTCTGCTAGAAACACCAAATAAAAGAACATTCTTGCTAGAAACACCAGCCATCACAAACAACAACAACAACAAAAAAACCAAACAACTTGTATTCTTTTAATGTCTCTTTGTCTGTGTTAGGGTTTTTAATGAAAAGGGTTTGAAGATAGATATATAATGAATAAAAAAGTTGACAAAGGAAAAAGAATCACACGTTGGTGAAGAGAAAGAGAGATCGATAGAAAACGTATGGAAGAAGTAGAGAGAAAAAAGAAGTGAGGAAGTCAAGAGAATGCTAAATATGTAAAGTGCTATAATGGCGCCAACTATATATAAGAGAATCGATCAAACTAAATATTACTCCAAGATCTTCATCCAATATTCACTCTTTATTTTAGTTATTTACTTCTATTTTATAGCAAGATTTTTTCTTTTTTTATTATTGATTTGAATATATATTTAAGTTTTTTTAGGTTATATTTATGAAGAAAAAAAAATTTGAAGGAAAGATTAATTTTAGTTAAATCTTGATTCAGAAAGATTAATTTTAGTTAAATTTTGATTCAGATTAATATACATCCCTATATATGTGTGTGTGAACGTGTCTGAATTTATTTTTGAATTTTAACAATTGAGTTTTGGATTATATATATTTTTAGGTTATTTTAGGTTTTTTTCTTAATTGCCGTTATGTAGCATCAATCGATGGTGTGCAACGAGGGTCTCGTTCCTTCGCACCAACCACGGTAGCTTGCACCAACCACTGTAGCTTTTCTGACGCGGTTTCTTTCTCTCTTTTCTTCCGATGGCGGTAGATCCACATGTTTAACCCTTCTCCATTGTCGTTCCTCTAACTTGTCGTCGTTAATAGGGACGTGATGGTTTGGTCGGCTTATTGGGAGGTTTATGGTTTTGATTGTTTGGAGCTAGATATGGTTTTTTGGACCGGTTTCTCTTTTTGTTTGTTTCCTTCTATACCAGTGGTGAAGGAGTGTGATTTCGTTGTTGTAAAGGGTCTCCGACTTGTTGGTTTTGTGTTTTCGGGTTTGGGTTGGTGCGCCTTCTTTTGTTGTTGGTTCTTGTTCGCGACGAAGGTAGGTTTGGTTGGTAAGTGGAGTTGTCATGGCTGGTGGTTGATGTTTGTTTGGATTGTTGGTGGTGTGTGTTACCAAATGTTCTTCATCAAAGTCTGGTTTGTTTGTGATGTTCGGGATCAAAGACTGGGTGGTTGAAGACTTTTGGTCTTTTTTTGATGTGGTTTGGTTTCTAAACCTGAATGAGTATGGCTATGTTAACCCGAAAGGGTTTGATTACTAATGTATTGGACTCATCCCTCAATTTGAGTTCTTACGCGTATGTTTGAATCTTGTTGTGTTTGGTGGTCTGACTGTTTCAAGTGTGGGATGTTCAGGTCTATTGAGATCTGCAGGTTTTAAATCGTCTTATTTGCCTACCTATGGTATTTGCCTACCTATGGTATTTGATGCTCGAAAGAGCTTTTACGCTTGCTGCTTTGTTCAGGGAGCTGTTGGCACTTGAGTTTTCGAGTTGGCAGTCAATTAATCCATCGTGTCCATACGCGAGTTCTCCGGGTTGCGCCGTTATTAGTGGATTTTTGTTATGATAGATTAGGGTTGATCCACTAGATCTGGTTTATTTTGATGTATCCCATTTTGGGTTGTACGTGGGTCATATTTCATGTCTAACAGTCTATGTATCTCTCTTTTCTTATTTATTTTAAATTTCCTTTTGTCTAAAAAAATTAGTTATAATTAATTAGAATGTATTTGGTGTTGAAATTGACTCAAAATTTGATGGATGAAGAATATTGTTGCTAAAAATATAAAAGATATGTTTCAAATATATTTTGTGCTTCCAAAAGATTTTATATATTTACGAACAATAAATATATTTTTTTACCGAAGGAAGATGCCAATATATTTTTTAAAAAGGGAATATTTGATGCATATTTTTTGCTAAAGGAGAAAAAAAAGTATCTTCAGCATGATATCGATTCCAAATTTACGAGTTATATTTCTCTATAAATATTGATCATGTATTGGATGAAATATGAAAGAGTGAAAAAAACAAGGGTTTGAAAAATCAACAACACAACTAGGGTTTGTAGAGTTTTCTCTTCGCAAGAAACATTATGGTTAAGATTGAGCCACCATTGATTCACTTTTGAGAAACACTATTAGGATTGAGTCTCCTCGTCACGGGAAGAGTTCAGAGCTTTGGGTAGAATTAGGTTTGAAGACTAACTATTGTAACCCTTTCATATCTCTTTGAAAAGAAACTCAAAAATTATAGTGGAACTGAGAGCTAATCTTTTCCCCATAGTAGGTCAGTATTAGATCGAACTGGGTAAATTTTTGTGTTCTCTCTCTCTCTCCCCCCTCCCCCCCTTTGTTGTTCTATCTTTTGCTTGTGTTTTATAACTGTCACCCATGTTGTTTTGGTTGCTTGATTAATTTGCTTCACACATCAAGTATTTTATAGGTGTGATTTTTAACGAATTCACAACAATTGGCACCCACCGTGGGGCAAGGATCAAATCGATAATCAGGTACCATGAGTTCTAAGTGGGATATTGAGAAGTTTACCAAGCGGAGAAGATCGAGATGGTGGACAAGGCTAGGAGTGTCATCGTCTTGTGTAGCGCCCTATTTTTATTTAATTATTTATTTAATTAAGCTGAGAGTCTTTTGTTGAATTTATTGAATTTGCTGTGATATATGCTGATAAATGTTGATATATGTTGAATTTAGTATTTGTTGGTAGTAGATGTTGTTTTGTTATATTTGGTGAAGAAATATAATAAAGTTTGTTTAAGAAAAATAAAATAAATTAAGCAGGGATGATTTGGTAATTAGATGAGTTTGTTAGAAAAGATTAAGAGAGGTTATAAATAGGAGGGAGTGGTAGAAGATTAGGTTAGAAACCAGAATCAGAGAAAACAGAGAGAACGTGAAAGTGCAGTTTTTGGGAGAAAGAAAACTGTAGAGTTCTGTAAAACCAAGAAAAATCCAAGGTAAGGGTGAGACTAGCTTTCTTTAATGATTAGTATATGAATTCTGAAATTAATTTGATCATAATGTTGCTGATTTATGTTGTCTAAGAAATTAGGGTTGAATCAATTTAAGTTGTCAGAAGCTTAGGTATCCGTTGAATTAATGTAAGGACTGTTGAATAGGTTGTAGATAATCAATAGATGATGTATCCTACCAATTTTGGGGAGTTTGCATGTCAAAAATTGGGTATTTAGGGAAAATTCTGAGTCGCTGTTCGTACTGTTCGTCCCCCTGTTCGTCGTCGCTCGCCACAGCGAGCGATTATCCTCGCCTCGCGAGTGACCCCAGTTGTCACTCGCCACGGCGAGTAGTTTACTCGCAACGGCGAGTACATGGCAGAGAGTTATCCTCTCTTTGCCACGGCGAGTAATCCCACTCGCCACGACGAGTTAGGCAGTAGATGTCCCGACCTAGTGTCTTGAACCTGTTTCTGTTTCGAGTTGGACTTAGGTTTTAAATTAGGAAATTGTTGTTGGTTAAGTAGAGGATTCCAGTAGATGTAGCTGATAATAAGAGTCTTTCGTGGATGTTTGATTAAGTGCATTATACGCTATATAGTTGTACGTTGTTTAAGTTGTGTTGTTGCATGATGTCCAAGTTGTGTTGTTGCATGTTGTTAAGTGGTCGTGTCGCATAACCATTGGTCTGGTAGAGGGCTTGATGCCCTGTTAAGTTGTTAAGTTGGGGGCTTGATGCCCTGTTTAGTCGAATTACGACATTCTGTTGAGAGCTTGACGCTCTGTTGGTACCACATGCATATATATTGCATATTGTTGAGTTGTTGTTGTGTCGTTGTATAGTTGTCGTTGTTGTTGTTGATGCATTGTCGAGTCATCATTGTTGCATTGTTGAATGGCCGTTGATTTGTAATTCATTAATAATTGTTAACTGAAAATCACATGAAGTTCTTGTTAATTAATAAATGTTGTAGTTGTATGTTGATTAAATTCTGGTTTTTGAATTTATTGCTTATTATTAATGAATGTGAAATCTCACCCCTTCTGCTTGAAAATGTTGCTCTTCATATGAATAACTTGTAGGTGATCCAGAATAGTGCAGATGTGAGTTGATCCTCGTGTCGTCATAGGAGTGTTGCTCTGATATGTAACGGGATGGGGAATATCATTTATTATGTTTATCTTTATTAATTACGTAACTTTTTGAAGTTGTTGTTGAACCATTTTGACTGATATTTGATTTATGTTGATGGTGTTGAGGCCTAGTGCCAAACCTTGAATTTTATAAGTTGATTAAGATTAAGTTTTCCGCTGCGATATTATTTAATTGTTTGAAAACAGATGTTTTATTTAAAAACGGGTTTTAAACCCTATTATGGTGAAAAGATTTTTGAAGTATGAAAATTTGACATCCTGTCTTATGTTGAACTCTGATAAATTATGTATTATTTTACATGTTGGGAAAACAAGGTGTTACATCTTGTGCCTCAAGGATAAAATCTTGAGGGTTGTCGTGATGAACCAACCGCAAAATTGATGTGGTCAAAGTTGGAGTCGTTGTATATGACTAAATCATTGGCTCATAGGCAATTCCTAAAGCAACAACTTTACTCATTCAAGATGGTGGAGTCAAAGGTCATCATGGAGCAACTTATAGAGTTCACCAAAGTCCTTGATGACTTGGAGAACATTGAGGTGCATCTTGAGGTTGAAGATAAAGTTATACTCTTGTTGTGTGCTCTACCGAGATCTTTTGAATCTTTCAAGGATACCATGCTCTATGGCAAAGAAAGCACTACCACCTTGGAAGAAGTTCAAGCGGCTTTGAGAACCAAGGAGTTGACCAAGTCCAAGAACTTTAGAGCTGATGAAAATGGTGAAGGCTAAGTGTCTCAAGAAGGAATGGTCGAGGTAGGGGTAACCAAGGAAAGAGTGGTAACAAGTTAAAATTTAAGTGCTTTAATTGTCACAAGATGGGTCACTTCAATAAGGATTGTTTGAAGAATAATGGAAACTCCGCGCAAATTGTCTATAAGGGTTATGAGGATGCGGGTGTTTTGGTGATGTCTCATTGGGGTGATGAAGAAGGTGATGTTTCTCACCTTGGTAGTGATGCCTTGTAGAGAGGTGTTCTTCTGGAGAGACGTTAAACACTCAACATCAGCCTGGAGAGGCAGTGGGAAGAATACTCATGGTTAGTCTGAAGAGACGGATGTAAGAATACTTGTGATCAGCCTTTGAGATGAAGTTTCAAGGTGAAAGGCACAATGGACGTACTCATTTGGAAGTTGAGGTAGAGAAAGCTCAGCTTGAGGTGGAGTTGATGACACTGTGAATGGTAGGACTATGGAGACCTTTGGTGCTAGGCTCTAATTGTGAGCAATGGAATTCTTCTAAGAGGGTGAAAGACATTTCAGGGTTTGAAGAATGTATGACATGACTTGTGGGATTATCGGAAAAGTCCAAAGGTAATTAGAGGCAAGTGAATCTTCAGGATGACAAATTTGATCACTCCGGAAGCTCGAGGTATATGATGTAGACTTGTGGAACTACCTAAAATTCATAGTGTAGTTGGATGCAAGAATCTTCAAGAGGGTGAAAGACATTCCGAGAGTTGAAGAGGCAAATGGTGGAATCTTATGGTGCTACATGATGTAGTTAGACGCAAGGGAAGATGAAGCATGGAGAGCAGTAAAGTGATTGATGGTTAAATTGTCATCATCACTAATTTAGAGTCAAAGTGGAGAAATGTTGAAATTGACTCAAAATTTGATGATGGAGAATATTGTTGCTAAAAATATTAAAGATATGTTTCAAATATATTTTGTGCTTCCAGAAGATTTTTACTGAAAATAAATTTATGGACAATAAATATATTTTTGTACTGTATGAAAGAAGATGCCAATATATTTAAAAGGAAATATTTGATACAAATATATTTAGAGAAACACTAGGACTGAGTCTCGGAAAAGATTCAGGGCTTTGGGTAGGATTATGTTTGAAAACTAATTCTTGTAACCCTTTGATATCTCTTTGAAAAGAAACTAAAAAATATTATAGTGGAACGGAGATCTGCTCTCCCCCATAATAGGTAAGTATTAGACCGAACTAAGTAAACAAATTTCCGTGTGTTTGCTCTCTTTCTTTCTCCTTTGTTGTTCTATCTTTTGCTTGTGTTTATAAGTGTCATAACATTTGTGCAAACTCTTTTTTTAGGGGGTGTTTGGTAACCCTTAGGTAGCTCTCAAATTCATTCAATTATATCATATTTTATATTATACTATGTTATTTGAAAATAAAATCAAATTTTGTATTTGTTTTAATCAAAATTCATGGTAAGAATTCACCTTATTTAATTGTTTTTCCAGGGAACCAAATTTAATTGTTTAATGTGAATGGTTTTTTTTCAAAGGTGTTTAATTTTTTTTAGGAAACCAAATTTAATTTGGACTACAATCTATGTTTGATGCGGAATCGCGCAAATAGTTTGATACATTTTTTTTTTTTTTGGAAAGAATTATATAAAAATTAATTTGGAATACAATATGTTGCAGAAAAAATTTGCAAAGGAAAAAATATCTGTTTTGTCATATAATTTAATCGAATTGTGGTAAAAAAAATAGTATCGATAAACAATTTGAAGTATGTCTTGTAAGTTAAGTTACGTCTTGATAGATAATATCTCAAATGTAAGTTGCGACTTTAATTAGAAGGAAAAAAAACTTTATTATAGTATTTTCCAAGACTAGAGGACCAAGTTGCGGCTTTATAAATAGAAAAATTCCAATATAATTTTATATCAAAAAAAAAAATTCCAATATAATTTTATACGTGGGTGAATCAGGAAATATTTTTTACCCCTTGTTTAAATTTCTAACAAACTTAAAATTCAACAAATAGTTAACTAGGAGATTTATACATTAAATATGATTGATGTATGTTGTAGAAATATTTTTCAAGGAAAAACTTATTTTTTTGTCAGATACTAATATAATCAAGTGGTTGTGAAAGTTATTATCGACAAATAATTATTTAATGGATTTATTTACTCTGAGATTTGTTTGCTTTGAGTTAAGTAACTAAGTTACGCTAGGATAGATAATTCTTCAAGAATAATGTGAATGACTTGACGATATGAGAACTAAGTAGGGTTATATGAGCCTTTAACTAGAAGAAAAAAGACCTATTATAAACTTGGGGACCAAGTTGTAGCTTTATAAATAGAAAAAATCAAATATCATTTTACTAGTATTAGGTGAATTGGGCAAAAAAATCACCCCATTGTTTAAATTTCTAACGAACTCAAGTTCAACGAAAATTTTAAATATGAGTTTTAAACATTAACTGTGATATATCATTTTGCCTTTTTTTTAAAAAAACATTAATTGTGATTGATGTATATCATAGAAATATTTTTCAAGGTTTTTTTTTTTTAAAGAATTCAAGGTAAAAAAATTTGTTTTGTTAGATAATAATTTAATCTAGTTTTTGTTGAAAATATCATCATCAACAAATAATCATTTAACTAGCACCTTTTATTTTTCTTTAATAATGGATGTTAAATTAGCACTTTCTGCAAATATGTAGGTAGAGATTTGATGATGACATAGGAATATAGGACCACACAGTAGGTAGCTAAATAATAGGAAATAATCCACAATCTTTATCTTTATTGAATTATACATTGAGACTGTATTTTTGGGAAACAAAAGTGACATGTACTTTAAAATAGGAAATGTGCGAAAGAGACGTCAAAGGAATACAATGATGAATACTAGCATGGCGATGACATGATGTATGAGACAACTACCAGATTATAATTAGTAAAAGTGTATAGGACAATTCCCCAATTTTGTACTAACTAATTAAGAAGTTTTTGGGTGGGTGTTTAATGGAAAATATTTTTGACTTTTGGTTTTTATGATTTTAGTGTACTTTGATGAAAGAGACTATATTGGAAGAGTTAGGATCCTCTCTATTTAAAGCTAAGAAGGAGGCACAATGGAGAAAGGATAAGGACGGTCTTGCTTGGCGCAAAGGCTGCTGGTTCGGGGGTAGGGTACGGTAATAAAGGTCCTCGGACTTCCATCAACTGCAGAAAAGTGGTGCGGAGAACTAACCAGAATTGTGTCTACATGATTAATTATAGGCCATGGTGATCTTCGATCTCCACCATTGCGCTGTTAGATGCAATGGTGGGTATGCGGAATGGATTTCTCGCAGAAGAAGGAACATGTCTCGAGGCTAGCCATGCGGGCTCAAAGGTTCAAGTCAGGGGAATTTGCTTCAGCCCTTCTTCTCCCACAGACAGACCTGGGTGGGCGTGACCTAATTTCTTAGGCGGGTGTGTCAAGTCAGTTCTTTGATCCATGATAGATAAATGATTAAAATAAAATAATTGGTTAAAAAATAGAGAAAAGTCATTAAAAACATCGAAACTTAAAGTTATCAAGTCAAATTTGTGTTTTAGAGAGGTTTATATTGTGAATGGGGTGGAAGAAGATGAGACAACTTTAATTTGAACCAATTTATGATTATCCTACGAATCACGAACTAAGTCGTTGGTGTTGGTACTGGATATGTTGATTGGGGGTTAAGGAATCCAACTGATTTGAATAAGAAATAAACAGTTGGAAGTTCTGAGTTCAAACTCGAATAAAAAAGAAAAAATTAACACTAACGATTAATTTTTAACATTTGTTATTAAAAAAACGACACATTGATCCTAGTAACAATTTCAAACAAAAAGAAAGAATATTTGAGTAAACTTTGAAAAATTAAAAATATAATTTTTATAAAGTAATAAACAACGAGAAATATCGTTATCAAACTAATACAACTTTGAATACAATAAAATAGCGTAAGTAAACTTATTGAAACTTCACTAAGACATGTAAAATTATTGAGCTTAAGAATACTTCACCGTCACATGTCAGTTATCCGATGTGATTGAACTCAAAGCTGATACTCAACAAAATACAACAATCAATTCTTAACATTCCTAGGACTCATTAAAAAGAGAAATAATTAATATAATAAGTATAATAATTAACTTTAAAATAAATTATTAAATAAAATTACAACAACAATTACACATGAGTTGGATACCGAGTTTTCATATGAATGTCGTGTGTGTCAGACACCGACACTTGTCGAACATCAAACACAGCTTTGGATGACTCCTTTCATATTACTCCATAAACTTATCTAGTTCAATTCTCATTAGAACATGTAACAAATACTAATATGGAATTTTAAACAGAATATAAATAGTTATGTTTCATATACTTGAATTAATATTAAAGAAACTTACATTATATTTCAAACGTGACAGTTATTGCCTGTTACAACTTTAAAATTCATTTATAGTATTTGCATTTTGCAGCCTTGAAGATTAACGGCTTGGAGCAATTTTTTTACAATTATTCCTAAACCTTCCAAGTTCCAAGTAACAGTAACAATAAGTAGAGTTTAATGATGCAAACTGCTTAGTAATAATGACAAAAATGGATTTTCATTGAAATTCCAATCAAGCTTTGCACATTATCCATATGCTCTTGCAGACATTTTAGTCCCCTGGAAAATCAAGAACCATAATTCAAATCAGACTACAGTGATAATTGATGAGGTAAAATTTGGTTAATCAGAACCATAGTTTAGATTTTTTCAATTAAAATATAAATAATGTATATTAGGAACACAAATGTATTTTCTAATCTATTTAATTATGAGGTCAAGTCTATGGTGCACAAGGGACACATGTGTTGCACCGTGCACAAAGTTGTTTATACCATATGATCAATAAATCGTACTATTAAATTAAATTAAATTAAATATGATGAAATTTAATGATTCAATGGTGGAAAATAAGTTTGTTCACGGTACGGTGCAATACTAATTTGCTTGTGCACATAAGACCAACTACGCTTTTATGTTTCAATAATCCTTCTGTCAAAATAAATCACTGATTCATCATGAGTACTGACAAAAAATAAGAACAAAACTCCTAATTGAATCTGATCTACCAGAAATGATCTTACCTTTAAAGAACTGGACTGATAGAAAAGTTAGCATTCATCATAATCAATACCAAAACTCTTAAATTCTTGCTCCTTCGGTTGTACCAAACACTCAACAAACATGTCTTTGAGCTTTTCGTGCCGAATCATCTTATCAAGAATTCTATCTTCAATGTTCACTGCACAGCTCCTCAACTCCTCATTATTATCATCATTTTTAGCCGAAAAAACTAATTCAGATAACCGGTCCTTTTTGGCCTGTTGGCGAAATTTATCACACTCTCTAGTCCCTTCAGTGAGTAGATGGTATGTGTAGACAACTTTCTTCTGCCCAATTCTATAAGCTCTACTAATAGCCTGTTTTTCAACGGAGGGATTCCATACGACATCGAGTAGTACAACCCTTGAAGCTCCAACCAAGCTGATTCCCTCGGAACAAGTTTTTATCGTTGCAAGGAGAATCTTTGCTTGACTGTTTTCATCATTAAAGGTATCGATTAAGGACTTCCTGTCCTTTACCTCTCCAGAAATTAAGAGGATTTCCTTCTCCATCGACCATTTTAAAGACGAGTTTAATAACTGCTCTATAATTAAGTGTAAAGGACTGAGGAATTGGCTGAACACAAGAACTTTCTCATTTAAAGCAGCACAAAGTCTAACGAACTCCAACAAAAACTTTGTTTTGACGCCTGCATTGTGGTCCAATCTAAGCTTTTCTAGACGGTCCTTGTCGAGAACAGATTCCTCTTCTTCCAAAAGGTCGCGTTCGAGCAGAAGAGACGGATGGACTGATGCCCTTGTCTCCTTAATATCAAAGATCAATGTATTCTGAGAACTTTGAATCCCCTCAAGAATTTTCTTGTGAAAGCTGTCCGGCATCAAACGCAGCACACATTTTCTTAACCCGGGAAGCATCTTTTGAAGGATCGCGCCTTTGTGAACATGAACAAAGGGATCCATAAGCAATTTTAACTGCTTGATCTTTTCCTCAGGAACCGGTTCCCAAATCCATTTTTTAGATGCTTTTCTATGGTCCTGCTTTTGGCAAAACTTTTTCAGCTCGTGTGGCATCGTGTTAGGAAAAGAAGGCTTCACTAAGCTCAAAGTGTTGTATAGTTCCATGAAGTTGTTCTGGAAAGGAGTTCCAGAAAGGATGATTCGCTTCCGTGCTTGAACTTCCGACAAAACTTGCCAAATACCACTTTTTTTGTTTCTTGGCGTATGTCCTTCGTCAAGCACCAACAAACCAGGAATTACACGAAGAACATTTCCCATAATTTCTTTTCTTTTCTCCACACTTGATTGTTTTTTCTTTTTCTCATCTTTCCCTCTCTCATCATCAGATTCCCCTCCTCCTCCAGCTAGCTTCTCGTACAAATTGTAACTGATTCCAAGAATGCTCTTTTCTTTGTACCATGAAATCAGTTTCACCATCCGCGTTGTATCCATACTATGCTGTGAATTAGACCAATTAAGCAAATTAACAACATCATCGTGCACTTTACCAGATAACTCATGATTGTTGAAATTGTGAAATGGAAGGTCCCATTTTTTTAACTCTTCTTCCCAAGTATGTAACAAATTCGCAGGAGCAACAATAACCGGCAAGCATTTCGGGAACACTTTCAAATAAGCCATGAGAAATACTACTGTCAGCCTTGTCTTTCCGGTTCCAGGAGCATGGGAGATAATGCAGCCACCCTGTCTGCAAGGAACGGCTTTCTTTAGCTTGCAAAGATTGGTATTTCCTGCCAAGTTTTTCCAAATGAATTCAAAGCCTTCTTGTTGATGAGGATATAAATCTTGTTTCACACCAGGAATTAGGTCCCAAACTGTGCCCTCTTTATGAAAGTAATTATCGTCTAAATCACCATCAGAAACATTGAACTGAACGCCATCAAAGAGTGAGGAATTGACCGAATCATCAAATGAAACACTTCTTCCGGAACCTTCATTCGAAAATCTTTCATGCTGTGTCATGTACAAAACAAATATGCAAAAATTCAGTGCCTCTTATACAGTCATTGTTAGGTATAACTATATATCAGTACATTGTTAGGTATTTGTGTCTATGGCGGTGCTTCATAGATTAAGCAAGTCGTTTTTCTTATACAAATAATAATGATCAAACCATATCATAATCAAATCAGAGAAAACAATACAAAATACAAGGTCATTTACTTTTATTATATGAAAAGGGATTAACTGACAGCATACCATAAATCATAATGAAATCAATGCAAACACAAAGTGCAAAGCAATCAATTACTGTTTTACACATTAATTTTGACAACCTGAAAAAACAAAAGAATTCAAAAAGACTTCACTACTTTTGTTTAGTATCACGAGAAAATGGATCCATGAGAAAATGAAAAGAATGCGAACATAGTTAATAAGTACTGTCTAGCATCACGATTCAAAACAAATTACTATTAAAGGTGTGAACAGCTAGCTCGGTTTAGAGTCGACTAAAAATCCAAAACTTGAACTAGTTATCATAAAAATGAAAATAAACCCAAAGGTACAAACATCAGTGCCTCCTACCACCAACAAATACCATCATCGAATCAGGATATCGGTTTAGAGTCGACTAAAAATCCAAAACTTGAACTAGTTATCATAAAAATGAAAATAAAACCAAAGGTACAAACATCAGTGCCTCCTACCACCAACAAATACCATAATCAAATCAGCATAAACATAAATCATAATAAAATAAAACTAAACACAAGAATATTTAAACTACATGGATACCACAGCAATTAATCCTTATTTTGATCTTCAGTTTTTACATATATCAAGAAAGACAAAATGTGTATCAGTTTGTTAATCGCAGATTGTAAAAAATAGCGGTATGTTTCAAAATAGCACCGCTTTAGCCACAATCAAACAACACTTAGCAATGAATCGCCCAGTATTGCACAATAACAATAGTTTGTTAAAATTTCACTAGTCAAGATCAAAATTAAAAAAATAACCAAGTTATTTTATATGATCAACATGAAACCTTGCTTACCACTGGTGGTGATATATCTTTGATCTCAGTAATAACCACACCACATAATTTGCAATATATACCAATCTGTTCGTCGAAAAAAGTGTCATGTTCACAATGAGATGATGGATTTCCGTTTGTTTCTTGTGTAGCTTCGTTTGTTCTTAAATTTCCAATCTGCAGATAGTAACACACTATGTCACTAATTTCTCCTTACAAATCTCATTGAGTATCTTATAGATATCATTTAGACCAAAGTTAAAACATATAAACAATGTAAATTAAAAATCAAAATCAGCTTAAGCACTAGTCCTATAGATTTCAAATTAAAATTAAAATGCAAAGGTCAAAATTAAATGTTCTATAAGAGGAGGATTACCTTTGATACAGCATCTTCTTCTCTAAGGGATGTATTCAATTCATCCCATAACGGTTCCAGCTCTTCCCCCTCCTTGGTTTTTAGCACTTTTTCCACCTTTTTAAGGCTCCATATCCGTTCATGAGGTGTCTTAACACAAGTCAGTGGTTTCTGCAAATCTTGCTGATCAACGCCAACATCCATCTCCAACACAATTGAATCATCCTTAACGGTATTCTTGTCGTCCCAGAGGCATTTACCAAGCAGTTCAAGTAAACCCAACTCCTTCGGCATAAAAAGTGTGCTTTTTCCCCTTCGATTCAAACCATTGTTATCAATAGATTCCTTCTTATTCACAACAGGGATGTTTGCTATACCTTTATAGTCCCTTCCTTTGTTCTCCATCATTTTCTCTTTATCTGATTCCTTCGTTTGAACCAATGAAACTCCTCCAACATCTAAACCTTTGACATAATTTTCTTTTCCTTTATCACAGTCAGCAACATTCACACTGTTATTAGGTTTGGCATTGTCTTCAACTTTGGATTTGAATTTGGCTTTGGCAACATTTACACTTTTTGCTTTTTTCCCCTCCGACATTTCATTCTGGTATGAAGAAGAAGAATAACCAAAGTTTAAACAAATGAATACTTTAAGTTCAAAATCAGCTTAAGCACCAGTCCTATAGTTCAAATATTAAAATTAATATGCAAAGTTCAATTTCAATGTGCTTAAAGCGGAGGTTTACCTTAGATACCGCTTCTGATTCTCTAAGGGCTGCATCCAATTCTTCCCATAGCACTTCATTCTCTTCTCCCTCCTTTGCACAATTTCGGATGTTAGCTCCAATTTTATAATTCTTTTCTTTGTTCTCCATCATTTTTTGCTCATCTGATTCCTTCTTCTGTTCTTGCTTTCTTTGAACCGAAGAAACTCCTCCAACATCCAAACCAACATATTGATCTTTTCCTTCATCAGAATCACCAACATTGTCTTTGGATTTGGCATTCGCTCCAACATTTACACTTTCATCGGAGGCGTTTTTCACTTTCACATTAACACTCTTCGCTTTCAGCCCCTCTGATATTCCATTCAGTTTAAAAGAAGAACCCTTCTTCACATAGGTACTAGAGGAAGCACTAGCATGATCAGCATGTTCCAACTCATCAGTACTATTCTCATCATTCTTCTCAGAAATTCCACATTTTCTATCCATCACCTCTCTAACCAACCTCTCCACCACATTCAAATCTTTTCTATAACCCTTTTTCTTATCCTCCTTCTCATCAACATAAGAAGAGTCAGAAGAACTATCATCATCATTGTCAGAAATCTCATTCAGCTCCTCAACTTCAAAATCTCCACTAGAATCATCATCCTCAGTCTCATCAGAATCATCATCGTCGTCGTCGTCACTCTCATCAGAATCTTCATCAGCAAACTCGCCAATTCCTCCACTTTCATCACTTTTTACTCCCTCAGTAACATCATCATCATCTTGTTCATCTTCTTCTTCTTCATCACTTTCATCATCTTCATCTGTATCTATTATAATAACCGTGTTTTCTTGTGCCAAGCCACACTTTTTATCAACAAAGTTTCCATCTATAGCATCAATATCACCATTTCCTCCACTATCTTTAACATCATCATCTTCTTTTTCATCCTCTTCTTCTTGATTATCACCACCAAAACCAACCGAATGTTCTTCACCATACTCATCAGAACATATTGAAATCGGGTTATCTTCATCCAAACCACATTTTTTCTCAACAAAGTTTCCACCTCTAGCATAAAAAATCTTCCCATCTTCATCATCATCATCATCAATGGAAACAACCTTAGCATTCTCAGGAACCACAAAAGGTTCTTCTTCTTCTTCTTCTACCTTCATTTTCTTAGAGCCAGAAACAGCGTCCAAACCCTTTTCACCTCCATCACTCTTTCTCCGTTTCAATGAACCATCAACAGAAACACAACCAAACAATGGCACATTTTTGCTACGAGTTCTGCTAGAAACACCAAATAACGGAACATTCTTGCTACAAAAACCAGAAACAGAGTCCAAACCTTTATCATCTTCATCACTCTTTCGCCGCTTAGATTCTGAACAAAATGATCCATCAACAGAAATGCTACGAAACAATGGAAAATTCTTGCTACGAGTTCTGTTAGAAACACCAGCCATAACAAAAACAAAAGGATAAAACGTTGTTATGTGTGAGAACGTAGTTAGAGAAGAGAAAGAAAAAGTGATGTCATAAGATATAATGAAGAAAGATAACAAAGGAAGAAGGATCAAATCAAACGTTGTTGTGATAGAAAATAGAGAGAGAAAACGTGTTCGAGAAGGGGTTATGACTTATGATATGATGGCGCCAACCTAAACTAGAAGAAGAATCGATCATTATTCCAATATACTAGACTCTTAGCTTTACATAACCCTATTTTTTTATATAATTAATGAATAAATAAATTCTTTTTTATTATTATTATTATTATTATTGATTAGAATGTACAGCAGTTAAGAGGAGTTTCAGTTTTTTCTTGAGAGAAAGAGGAGTTTCAGTTCAATTTTGAACGTATTAGAATTTATTTTTGAGGAACGTATTTGAATTTTTTTAAAATAGGTGTATTATATTTGTTTTAGGTTATTTCAAGGTTTTCTTTACCATTGGTAAGTTGAGATTGGAGCTATGAAGGCTGAATACTCTAAAATTGAGGCGTATATGTATCGGATACGTATCGACGAAGTATCAAAATTTATTATTTTAATTTATGAAAAATATTGTATCATATACTTATAAGATACTTCACATATATGTATTATAGAAAAGATGAAGAGTAAAAAAGTGAGACAATATTGTAAAAGTTCGATAAAGATGTGTATGGTTCAATTTTAGATATGCAGCATTAGAATTGTTTCTCGATGAACAACTTAAATTTATACTTCTTGTGGATGAAAATAATGAGACAGAGATGATTCAATTAATCAACATTAGATAAAATTTAGGCTAAATTACACTAGGGGGTCCTTTAAGTTTGAGTTTGCAACAAATTGGTCTTTTAAGTTATTTTGGTCACACATAAGTTCTTTAAGTGTGAGGTTTGTAACAGATTGATCGGTTAAGTTATTTTGGTCACAACTAAGTTTTTTAAGTTTGTCAACGTTTTCAATTTAGTCACAAAAACAATGATGTGAAAGGACTAAATCGAAAACGTTTACAAACTTAAAGGAGTTATGTGTGACCAAAATAACTTAAATGACCAATTTGTTACAAACCTCAAACTTAAAGGACTTATGTGTGACGAAAATAACTTAAAGGACCAATATGCTACAAACCTCAAACTTAAAGAACCTCTAGTCTAATTTAGCCTAAAATTTATGTTGAGTTCTTTTAATGATGATTCTCTCGATATCGCAATGAAAATATAATGTAGTTTATAACAAAACTATATATATTTTTTATTTTAATCAAATGTATTATTTTAAAAAAATTGCAACTTTTATAATAATATAAATAAAGAGTAATCAATGCTTATTAATACTTTTATCTTGAAGTATTTTACACACATATGAGTTTTAATATAAATTTTTTGCCAATGTATCTTAGCCGTATCGTATCCAAAATTTAAAAAAAAATTGTGAGTCCGCATACCTGTATTGTATCTTACCCGCACATGTATTCGTACACGGCTTCATAGGATAGTACACCCAAAAAGGAGAAATGTTATTTGTAGAATCATTTTATGACAGCTTTTTGACAATTTTCTCTCTTACTCATATCTCATCTCAATATATATATACATACATATATATTATTATTTATATATTATTATTATTATTATTATTATTATACATTTATTATTATTATTATTGTTATTATTATATTATTATTTATATACATACATACATGTATTCTAAGGTGCACTTTGATGATGTGTCACCTCACCAAAGCTTTCATTTTCTAATGAATCTTTCATAGTTATGCCATATGACTCTCTTTTTTCTTTATTTTTGACTTCTTTATTATGTAACTTCCGATTAATTTGTGCGACTCCTTCCACTACTCATTTTTTATAACCTACAAAATGAAAAAATTATTATGTAACTTCCAATTAATTTGTGCAGCTCCTTCCACTACTCATAGTTTTTCATTTATAACCTACAAATTGAACAACTTTAGTGCATAATTTTTCACATTCCCTTTCGACCTTTATAACCACCACTTACCCCACATTCACCTTCTACTATTTTATGCATATTTTGGCATTTATGCTAATTCTTATAGTGTTTCCTCCATGGTACTATTGCTATTATCATATCCACTTGAGCTAAAAAAAATTCCCTTTTTAACTAATTTTCTTAAGAATCAATGAGGCTCCCCTTTTCTTTTTTGTACGTTTATAGATTCATCATTCATTCATAAGCTTCTACGACCTATTAATTTGTGTAACTCTTTTTACCGTATTCATATTCATTTTTAAGGCTCCTTCTACTATTCATGTTTTTATTTTGTATTGGCCACTCACGTTAAAGGTCACGATGAGTATCATTAGACTAAGAAAACACTATTATTAACTCTTTTAATTGCATGCTTTCAATCTTATTCCCAATTTTTTTTATTGTTATACTGTTATGGCCAATTTGAATTCTATGACTCTAATAAAAAGGAAATTAAAGTAGAATACATTTAGATTTGTACCAAAATAATCCAATGGTTAGGTAATGTAATTTTCTACATGATGTATTTTCTTAATTCTTTCAAGCGTTTGTTTCTATTACCTTTCTCTAAGACTCTAAGAATTCCAACTCAATGCACATGAAGGCCACAAATGAAATAAATTGGAAATAAAAGTATAATGCATTTAGATTTGTACCTTCTGAAGTGAATTGAGTTATGAGAACTTATCTTAGTCATAACATAAATAATTGCATGTGGACTTGTCATGTAGTGTAATTTTCTACTTATTCTGAACTAAATTGAGTGATAACAACTTATATTAATCTAATATAAATCGTTACATGCGGATTTCTTTGTCTATATATGTCGTGTCTTATACAAGAGGAATCATATGTTGTTGTATTTTTTCTTATTTGGCAAAGATGTATCAAAATAACTTAAATCCAAGCATAAGGTTTACCCAAATGATAATGTTGACAACTTATATTAATCTAACATAAATTTTATTCACATTATATCTATACAAAAAATGAAAGGTGAAATATTTTACAAATTTAGAAAATGGAGTAACTTGAGTCTACAAGGCTTGTCACATAAATCAATAAATAGTTAAGACATATGTAAAGAGTAGGAAAAACAAACAAAAACCATCAAACAAAATTGAAGATTATCACCCAACAATTATTTGAAAAAAATGACAATGATCTAAAACTTCACAATTCAGTCCTTTCTTCCTATTCCATTTTTCCTAATATCATATGACATTTCTTTTGTTGGGATAGAGGGTAAGATAGAAATAAAAAAATAAAAAATTAATTAGTTATGCTTAGTAAAATATTATATGTATTAACTAAGCATAACTAATTAATTTACTTAGCATAACTAATTAATTTTTTTTATTTTTACCGTGGCAACAATGGAATTTGACTATACTTATAACAATCCTTAACTAGACAAACATGCCATTAACTTACAATTGATTATTATTATACAATTAATCAATGACTATGCAAGTTTTTAAACGTATAACTTTAAGCATACAAAGAAAATGAAAATTAGGATGAGTGTTTTATAAGTTTAGATAAGAGAGAACATGATGCATTAAATTGATATGGTGGAGAGTTACAAAGTTTTAAGAGATGTTAGATATTTAATTGATATAGTGGAAAGTTTTATAAGGTTTTAAGAGATGAAGAGAATTCTTTGTAGAGTGCTACATCACAAAGAGTTCAATGCATATTTTCAATGATGGTATTCGATGTCAATAAATGTGTCCAAATAACTTTTTTGTATCTTTTTCTTTTTAAAATGATAGTCAATTCAAAATTATAATTGTTTATTTTTTATAACTATCTCCCATGTGATTTAAACCACGTCCCTTAAATTCACAAAATCAAGCTACAACCACTAATCTCACGCTTCTTATAAATAATAGTGTTGTTTTTGTACAAAAGTAATAGTGCATTATTAATGATGTACTTAAGTAATAGGATAAAATTTTGGACTTCAATGCATAAATTTTTATGAGTAAAATAAACATATGGCTCTTAAAATATTTTAATAATGATAATTAAAGTTACAAATGTTAATAATTGTGTAAAAATACAAAAGATAGTGTTAGTACTAATTGGATGTTACAGAGATTAATATAGCATTTGAGAGGTGAGAATAAGATGAGTCAAATTAAAAGGTGAATGTAATCTATAAATAAAAATTACTATAACCAAGTGATTTGATCCAACAAGGGATGAAACGTTCGGGAGTACTCATTTTAATTTCTGGATGAAACAATTATTGTACAAACTTTATTTATATAACTCAAGATTATCATAAGACGTTGAGAACGAACTATTGACGTGTTAATATAATCTTAGTGTTGGTATAATGGTGAAAAACAAATATGGAACAAGAAACCAACATTATTTAGGGTTACAATGGAAGAGAAAATTTTAAACATATTTTAATTTTTAAAATATGGTTTGAACACATTGAATCTGATGACATGTTTATTCACTATAATTTTTACTATTTGACACGTATCTATTTAATTTTTTACCTATTGAATCAAATATTTAAATTTATAAGCGCATCCTAATAAAACCCGTGCAACACATGGGTTATATACCTAGTTATATTCTTATCCTCTTTTTTTTTTTTCTTTCTTCTCTCTATTGTTCTTGACTGATAGGAAGAGAGAAAATGAAAGTTGTCATAAATAGATGTACAAATTTCATTACTTCCCAAAAAAATTGTAAGTTGAGGTTTGGTTCACTAATTAACTAATTAGATTTTTTTTTTGTTGACCAATCTAATTAAAATGTTGGCAAAATACTTTTTTGAATTAAACAAAGAAAAATATACCTACATCTATGGGAAATGCTAACATCTTTTCTTAGAACACATGTTAAAAATTATAAATAGTAAATATTTAATGAGAAAAAACTATTTTATAATTTGGATAATAAATTAGCACAATTTCTAATATATAATTTTCATCTTTATTTTTTGAACAAACAAAAAGGGAATATATTTTCTAAAAAATTGGAATATATTAACACCGACAAAGTAGTCTCCTTAGCATAAGACGTACCAAGAAAACCACTAAAATTTACAAACAGTCGGTCAAAAGTTTCAAAATAAAATAGTCGATGCCCAAACATGCAAACGGGCTCGACCACTACCGTTGTATGTAACGCCTGTTTTAATTATTTAAATTATTTTATATAGTATAGGTAATATTTATATGATTTTGTGTGAATTTAAGTGATATTTGAAATATTATGTGATTTATATGAGTTATGTGATTTTATGAAGGTTGAGACTTATTTTATTGTTTAATAAAATAAGATTTGAAAATAAAACAAATAATAAGTTGTGGGTTTGTTTTAGAATTAGATAAAGTTGTGAGGGAATAAGATAAAATAAAACAAATAGAGGTTTAAAAGGGGGAAATAGGTTTAGAATTGTACAGAATGTACAATTCAGAGTTTTGGGAGAAAAGGGAGAAAACTAGAAGTCAAGAATCAAGAGGCTGCTGCTCCAATTTTCTCAAGGTAAGGGTGGGATTTCCTTCAATAATCATAGTATAAAATTCTGAAATTTGATGAATTGCTGTGTTCTTGAATTAGGGTTAGAAAATTTTGTTAATTGATAAAATGAGATGAATTGTGTTGTTTGATGCATGTTCCTATGTTGTTTTGATTTCTATATTACCTATTTGACCTATAAACATCATTGTAAATCATTTTGGGTGATTAAGGGATCAAAAATTGGGTTTTTGGAGTGAAAATTGTTCTTTCCCGTAAGCGAATTCGGCCACCGATTTTCTGAAAGCCAAAACTGGAAAAACACTCACTTTTCACCCGTTTCTGTTTTGAATTAGCTTTAGGTATAAACACGAAAGTTGTAGGTATGGATGTTAGCTTTTTAATGTCGTTGGTTTGACTTCTAAATGATTAATAGAACTTGAGTTATGGTCATATTACTGCACGTAGGTCACAGTGAATATTTATGAATTTTAGCACAACCTTTCCTGAATTTGAAATGAAAACTGATATTGATAGGTACAGAATTGGCCTTTGGTGTAAACATGAAAGTTGTAGATAATTGTGTTAGTTGTCCATTGGCTTTGGTTTGACTTGAAAATGATTTTTGGTGTTTAATTTATGATGAAAATACTCCAAGGAGGCTTTAATGAATTATTATATGAATGTATATGTTGATGATAATATATGATGTTTTTCCATGATTAATGGATTATTATAAGAATGTGTATGTTGATGAATATGATGTTATATGATGTTGTTCATGGTTGATGAATTATTATATGAATGTATAAGATGTTACATGATGTTGTTCATAATTGATGAATTGTTGTTGTTAATACGATGTTATACGATATTGTTTATGACTGATGAATTATGATATTATGATGCGAAGTCGTTGTCGTTGTCATTGCCACTGTTGTCGTCAATGTCGTTAAAGTTGCAAGTGTTGGTCTAAATTTGAACTAGTGACGGATGGAAGAGGAGCAAGCAAGCAGGGGCTCCAACCCTTTTCCAAAATCAATACTCTTATAAAGATCTTCGAGGATTTTTCTAAGTGTCATAAGTCATAACCTTATCATCATTATCAGAAGAATCTAAATTTGCTTCATGTGTGGTTGATGTTAATGGTGTGATCACATACTAAACATTTTCAGGTGTCTTTACTTCTTTAAGACGAGAAAATAAGTTGTACTTTTTCCCTTTCATGAGTCCCAAATTCCAAACTTAATACTTCATTGAATAATATATTTTGGCCCACTATAATCTTCATGTTGTTTGGTTTGTACAACTTGTGGCCCTTTGTGTGTGAATCATAATCGTTGAAGATGAATCTCTCGAGCTTATTATCAAGTTTGGATCTTGTCTTGTATGAAATATGAACATGTTCTACACTTTCAAAGACCATAAAGAGTGAGAAACCGGACTTTCTTCTATTCCATGTTTCTTGTGGTGTTTTTACACTTCTACTTCAAGATCAATTTGATAGATAGACTACATACGTCACAAGATATGCCTGATGAGTTTAGATAGCGGTATGAAAGATTTATAATTGTCGATCCACGCGACTTGGTTAACGAATCATTCAGTTATTTAGATTACTAAAATTAGTGGTAATAATTAGATAGTTGGTACTCCTTCCGGTCATTATTATAAATAAAATTTTGCATTTTAAATTCATTAAATTAATGATGACCACATACATAATTTAATACATGAATCTAAAATGTTGATTTTTGCTTATAATAGTAACCGAAGAGTAGTTTACAAAGGGTTGAGTCAAACAATCAATTGACAAGTTGTGGATTAAATATCATTGGATAGTTCGCTAATGTATTTCCATGATCCATTATATGTTCATCTTATTTCAGTTATATCTTTACATATCGCCCTTTGTACATCTAAGTATCTCGCAGATAACCATGAGATTTACTCTATTCTCTAACATTCGACATCTCACTCAAACACCTAATGGAGTGACATTACACTCCAACATTGTGTGTGCGTGCATGCAAACCTAGCCCGATGTGTCTGAAATAAAAAATCAACTAGAATATAACAGATGAAGAAACAGATGAAGAAGAAACTAAAGGAAAATAGAACATAAACCAAAACAAAACCGAAGAGAGACCAATTTTACTTGAGGAGGGTCTCATGTACGACAGTGACAGAGAAAATATCATACTAGGAAAAGGAGATTCTTATAGACCTAGATAAAATAAATCAATAAAGAGCAGTTTAAGAACATTAGAAAAAGTTTCCCAACCATTTTACAGGAAAACTAATTAAGAAGCTGATCATAGGAATATAAATAGGAAGCCCTAGATTCCTCCTGCTAAAGAAAATAAGTAAACAAATAAAAAAACTTTTTTTTTCTTTTTTAAATTTGTCAAAAAAAAAATTCTTTTCTTTAAATGGTGTGAAACTCCAGAAAATATTTGGGTAACTTTGAGTTTTGATGACTATGTTGACTTTAATGTATTTAATTGATAGATAAATGATTAAAATAAATTATTTTGACGAGAGACGAATGATTTATTAGGAGTGAATTAGAGACAAAGTCATAAAAGTCATTAAAGTGGAACACAAAATATACTTACTAAATATATATAAAATGTTAAGAACTAGCTCAACTTGCAATGCAATACTATTAAGTCGAAAATCTTCATCTGTGTTCAAAACTTGAGTGATTACTTTCAAATTGTATTAGTCACTATGTTTACGGACAAAAAAATATATTGTTAGCTTAGATACTTTATTTTAAAATCAACTTTTAAAATATTATCTTATTTCAAATTAAAATTTTAAAATATATAATATAGATAACAAATATAAAATTAGTAAGTTTTTTTTCTGTAAACAAAAAATTAGTTAGGTTTTTTTTAGGAGAAAATTTAGATAAGTTTAATTTGATATATGGACATTGTGGAACTAATATTTAGATGAGTTCATGTGACATAGATATCGAAACTACAATTTTTTTGAGAGGATAGGTACTGAAACTACAATTTAAATAAGGGTAAGTAACAAGAATCAATTTATAAAAAATAAAATAAAAATCGAACCTCAATAAAAATACATAAAATGCCAAAGTAAATGAAAATCAAGGTTATATCGTTATAAAATGATACAAAATTATAGATAATAGAAACGTGGACAGATAGACACGTCATTATCCATCTTTTTGCTCGTAAGAGCATCTTCAATGGTTCTTTTATTAAGATGTAGTTCAAGTGACCCTCACGCATACACGTCATTTTTTCAATCAATTTTTAAAAATAATGCCTAATAAGCATTCATTCACTCAAATCCAGCCACTCTTAAAAAATTACTAAGTGGATCCTGCTCAATAAATTGTAATATGAGTCATTGGGGAAGAGTTGGGGGTCTAGCTGTAATTTGGACCAGTGATGTATATATGACCATTATTAATGAAAATGATAGATACATTGATGCTACATCTCCTATGTTGATAGCAATTACAGTTTTTATGCTACTTGCATTTATGGTTTCTCCACTCATAATGATAAGACTAAAACCTGTGATTTGATCAAAGATGTCACCTTATACAACAGAGACATCAAAGGATCAAGCGTTTTGAACAACTTTGGATTCATGATAAAGAAAGCTACAAGGTGGTGGAGGATAGTTAGGTTACTTTTTCTGGTACAAATATTGAGAAGCTTTCTATCACATTGGATAAGCTCTCTAATTGGGAAAAACTAAGTTTGGTCAGATCCCTAAGAAAATAAGGGATCTTCAAAATCAACTGAACTCTATGAATTAAATGAGGCCTTCTAAAGCTCTTATAACGGATATTCCTAAAGTGGAAAAGGTGATGGATGACCTTCTTCTTCAAGAAGAACTTTGGTGGGGTCAAAGGGCGAAAGTAAATTGGCTAAGTAATGGGGATCAAAATACTAAACATTTTCATTTTAAAATTGGAAAATATCTATAATGTTGGTCCATCATAGACATTTGGGGTTAAACTTAACAGCCAGGAATTTATTTGGCAAACGGTGAAAAAAGTGAGGGACTAAAACGTGAGTTTTATTAATTGTGGAACCAAAATGAAAACTTGAAATTATTCAGGGGACCAATAGATCAAATAAGCCTAAACAATAATAACAAACTCTGGAATTGAAACCATCTTGTGAAGAAATTGATTGGTGCAACAACACATCTCAAGAACGGTCTCATGTACCACAATAGTGACAAATAAAATACATCATCCGGTCATTATCATAAGCAAAAATCAACATTTTAGATTCATTAATTAAATGATGTATGTGGTCTTTGTTATAAACCACATACATCATTTAATGAATAAATCTAAAATATAGATTTTTGCTTATGATAGTGACCGGAGGGTGCATTTTACTAGGGAAAGGAGATTCTTATAAACCTATATAAAATAAATTGATAAAGCAGTTTAAGAGGCTGATCATAGGAATATAAATAGGAAACCCTAAATTCTCTGTTGAGAAAAATAGTTTAATTTCATAATCATCCTTATTAAATTCATGATCTCCTTAATTGATATCTCTACCAATTAAACTAAGCTCACGGGGATAGAGCGATGAAATGTTAAAAAATAGAAATGGGAATATATGAGCACTCATTTTGTCTTTCCGCTTGTAAGATAGTTATAAGTAAAATAATAATGATGCATATTTAACCAATTATATTATAGCTAACCAAGTTGCAAAATCAAATGCCCAATAGGGGAAAAAGCTAAAACATCAATGCTTAAACATTGATGCAAGAATGGAATGTGGGTTTTTGGGGTGTCTTTAGAGGGAAAGAGAGAAGAGGGTATAGAAATGGAAATATAACAAAAAAATTCTGCTCCTTTTTTGGAATGAAAAATCATATTGTATAAGAGCATCACAATGGTAGTATACCTTTTTTAATAGGGACTTTTTTAATGGACCCTACATGCATACCTTATTTATTTATAATTTTTTTAATAAAAATTCATAGATTCAATTACTCCAATAATAATACATTAATAGAGATTCAAATGAAAAATGTTTGCATCATTATGCAAAAATAATTTATTTATTAAATTATAAATTACCTCATAAAATATTACTTCTTTTGAAAGCGGGAACAACTTATACATATTTTATTACTTCTTTAAAATGTGGGACATGTTAGTTGCTCAAGAGAGAGATGATCATTATATGTTGCCCCTTACTTAATAGATACTCTTTTTTCTTTTTCCAATGGTGGATCTTTAACAAGGAGTGATATTTGTTAAGTAAAAAACCCCATTAAAATGCTCTAAGTGCTATATTTTGAGTGGAAAATAACACTTAACTTCTTTAACTCTCTACTACTTAATTCTTCAACCTCAATCACAACAAAACCTTACTATATCTCCGCTTATCAAAATGAGATTTAGGTTCCACTCAAAAGTGTGTGACTATATATATAGAGAGAGAGATGAGATTCAAATTAGGTGGTGCAAATAGCATCCATTAACGTGAACGCCAACCTCTTTTTGCCAACTAGACTTGTTGCACTTCCAATTTTTCTCATGCCCACTCTTTTGGCTTTTTATTCATACATTATACTCTTGTCCTATAGTTAACATTTTTTACTAAATCCAAAAGTTAAATGAAATACATGATTTACCTTTAAATTTGTTAAAACTGTACTTTTCTTTAGCTGATTGACATTTGATATACCTTGAAATTTGTTTTAGATTAGCATGTTCATGGATTTAAATTACAAAGCAAACTCAAACAAGGATAAAAAATGAACTCTTGTGGTACTATTTTTAATTAAATCAATAATTGATGGAGTGGAGGTGTTAAGGACTAATGTCATTAGGAGTTTGAGGGTTCAACCCTCAACCAAAAAAGCTCAACCACAATATAATACTAACAATAGTAAAAAAATTTGCTTAAAAAATAAATTAATGATGACACCTAACTATGGATTTAAGATACATCAAGATTACAGCCAAGGAAAATATATTAAATGCCAAATACCAGCTGGACTTGAAAGGAAGTCAAGAAACAAGTATTTCTTGTTTCTTAAAGATGGTCCAATATGGTTGAAACAACAAAAGATCCCTCAAAAAACTTTTCTGTATCAATCAACTTTCTGCAAGTTTCATAGTGTCACTCCTCAGTTTACTTACTTTACAATGCCTAATTCCTTGCTGGCAGTAATGAGGCTTGAAATCACTTTTGCTAGTTTTCCTGTTTGGAGGCTGCCCACAGAGAGCTTGTTTAACTTATTTTACAAATGAAGATTTCAACCTCCCAATTCGACACGAAAGTTTCCTCATAAATTTTGGAGTGGCATGTTTCATTTCTCTAGTTCTCTTGGTTGTTGCTTGCATCTTTGATCTTGGCCATCTGCAAATTGAGAAGCTCGTTCACTCTCTGTTTCAGCTACACAATAAAAACAATGACCGAAATAATTAATCAACTTTAGCCCTATACTTCACCTCGTTCAAAAAGCAAAATGTTATTCACCAGAAAAAAGTAAGGCAGTTTCAATATAGAATCGGCATCTCATTAGAGTTTGCAACAGAAATTACTAAAAAATAAGCTTCTACATGGTGCTCTCACTCCATTATCGCACATCTCAAAGTTCTCCATTCTCTTTATTCAGCGCCAAGTCATGTAGTTACAGTCCAAGTCTTGATAGACTTTTAAGCTAGTCCTACAAGTGTGTCCTTCTTGGCTACACTTTCATAGTTCTAAATCGAAAGTGAAACCCAAAATCACACTATTTTAGGCGCTAAATTTTAGAGTTGATACACTGGAGGAAACTGGCTTATATCATCTCAAAAGATTGTCTATTGCCCTCAAAAGGATGCAGTGTATACAACATTCGTGAGGACCTTGAAGAATGTTAGTTAATATAGCGGCGTATTACAGGTAATTTTCCGTCCTTAATATTATGGCTATTTAATAGGAATAAAAAGTGGTTATAGTTTATTGTCCATCATGATACTACAAACCTTCAGAAAATCTATCATCGTATGAGTATCATAAGAAAATATAAAGGAATTTCATTATTAGGAAATGAAATTGAAGAAAAAAATTGAATGCGGAACTTGAAGGCTAAAAATAACTAAAAACTGTTTTCCTGTCAGATATGACTGTGTTTTTATGAAAACTATTCATGTTATTATGAACTTATCACATCTAGAGGTCTTTAGTATGAGAATTCTTTGTTTTATTAGACATTTCTTAGGCTTAAAATAAACAATTTGTTCATACATAATACCAACCATTACCCTCTATGAAAATTTAGTATAGATTTTTCTCACCTCATGTATTCCTTCCTCTGTTGTCACAGACACATTAATAGCTCCATCAGGACCTGATTTACGGTACTTCTCCAGCTCATGCTGTGTGAGATCACGATCTTCTGTTGCATATATCACAGGAGACGTCCTCAACAGATCAGCTTTGGAGACAACATCAAGCCATAAATGTCCATGATACCTTTCTTTGATTTCTTTGTATATTGAATACTGCATAAGCAACAATCATCAAAGAAACGTCTTAACAAAAGGCAACTTGCAAAAAGATTACAACTGTTATAACATTTTTAAATAAAGCAAATACACCTAAAAGACATAAACCCGATGTGGTACATGGATAAGATGGGATATACATACTTTACAAATTATCGGACACGGCATGGACATAATAGTTCATAAAAGTACAAATAAAAATATATTAAAATTAATATAAAATGTGAATTGTAAAATAAAAAACAATAATGAATATTATGAAATTAGCACGAGACATTTTAAACAGAAAACTTATTATCATTTAATTTATCATTGTGGTGTCCCCATCTACATTTGCATGAAAGTTCAGAAAATAAAAAAGCAAAAAACTTGCAAACATAACAAGGAGCAACCAAATTTCTCTGAAATGTCCAACATAGATACGAGCCAGCAGACAACCATAAGCAAGGAATGCACACCACAATAGACAGCCAAATGATTATTGCTCTTCATAAACTATTTAAATACAAGCACTGGTCCAACCTCCTCTTGTCACGCATGAGCGGCAAGTAAATGATGCTGATCCAACATTACCTGAAGAATCATGTCTTGCCCAATCATTCACTCATATTGTGGAGCCGCCTGACACAAATTTTGATTTTCCCATTTCTTTAAGGAAAGATATTTTATCTACCCGAAATCCTCACCCTATCGATAATGTTTTAAGTTATTACTGGTTGTCTCCTTATTTTTCATTTGTGTATACATCATCATTTGTTACAATTCCTAAAGATGTTTGAGAGAAACTTGATCATCCAGGACAGCGACAAAAACAAGCCATGATTGAAAAGTACAGGATCTTGAACATAGTGGTGAGTGGGAGTTGATTCCCCTTCCTCCAGGAAAGAAACCTGTTAGTTGGACAATGCTATTACAGTTGGTCCAAATGGAGAATTTGGTCATCTCAAAGCTAGATTGGTGGCCAAAGAGTATACCCAAATATATATGGTCCAGATGGAGAAATCTATTGGTTGCAGTTGCAGATGGGTGTATGCTATCAAAGTGGTCCAAATGGAGAAGTCAATTGTCTCAGAGCTAGACCCCAAATCTACAGTCCAAATAGGGAAAATTGATGGTTGCAGATGGGTGTATGCTATCAAAGTTGGTCGAAATGGAAAAGTCGATCGTCTCAAATCTAGATTGGTGGCCAAAGCGTATACCCAAATCTAAGGTCTTGACTTTGAAAATACTTCTATTCCTGTAGTAAAAATTACTTCGGTACGTCTTTTTCTTGCCATGGTTACTACCCTTCACTGGACATTACGTATTCAAAGGAAGCACCCAAATACTGGATTATATGATGCAGATTAGGCAGTATCACCAATTGACAGACGTTCCACTTTAGAGTATTGTGTATTTGTAAGTGGAAATCTTGTTTCATGGATAATATCCAAAAGGCGACTGCCCCAATATACATCAGAATGATTAAGCACTGAATTTAACCATAAATAGAAGCCTTGATTAATGTCTTATTTAAATACAACCACAAGTTTGAGCAAGGCCACAGACTCTAGAAAAGTACATAATTCAACTTTCTAGCAGTTAGAAGGCCACAGACTCTAAATCACATTTGCAATACAAATTTAAAAAATGAATCAGAAAACCTATGAAGCACGGACACTCTCGGATTAGGCGTGTCCTGTGTCGGACACGTGTCGGTGTCCAACACCGACACGACACCTATGATTACACTAAATTATATCATTTTCTCAAATTAATATCGGTGTCCGTGTCCGTGCTTCATAGCAGAAAACCCTCTCGATAGCTATTTAACGAAGATAGGTTTAACGTTAATTTTGAGTAATTCAAAAAATTCATTTTAGCCATTTAAAGATCAATTTCACTTTGTCAAAAAACAAAGAGATCAATTTCACATTTAATTTTTGCTTATTTTAAGTCAAATGTCATAGAAGCACACCTGATCAGAAGGTGAGGTCCCACATTCCCCTGAAAGGTCATGAACATACAAAACTGCTGTTGGTAGATACGAAAGAACAGCAAGCGTCAACTTTTCCAAATTATTTCTGTCATCTACGAATACAAAACACAAATAAAAGAAAATTATATAAGGATAGAATGGTTATGCTAAAACTACACTAAAGACCAAGAAATCAATTATAATTTACTAGAAATGATTATGAGGAACAGGAAAACTAACATCCGCCAGCAACCCATATTGATTAGTATAAGAATCTGTAGTTAGTTTGTAATCTGTAATTACGTTAAACCGGTGAAAATGTCCTAAATCAAGGGATTATTGGTAAGAGCATGGGGGATATTTTGTTTTCCTATACTAGTAATAGGACTTCTATACTTAGAATACTTGATTGTTTTTGAAATCAACATTCAGACCTTGCTCCTACCATCAACTGAAAACTACCCTAAAACAACCCCAATCGAAATCAGTTGGCCTTTATTGCAAAGAGTTATTTCTTCACAGTTTGAGCAAAGCTTTTAGAATTGTCTAAGATAATTCATGAGTCATTTTGTTCCAAAACACCACAACAGAACAATTATAGCCCAAAGGAAAATGGACAAAACATTGTTGTATTAGAAAGGAAAAAAATGTTCCAAAAATTATCCATCGGTTGCGGCAAGGCAACTATAATCCGTAATCAAGAAATGGATAAATATAATTAAAAATTAACATGCTAGATAACAGCAAGTTAATCCTAACATCAATCCTAAAAGCAAGAATGGAGGAAGAAATTTTCTACTGAGAAAACCTTGGGTATGTAAAGGTCTGACAAACAAGTTGAGCATATACTACTAAAAAATTGAAGGAAACGAAAAAAGAAAAGAACTGTTACCGTCATGTCTCTTCAGCAGCCCTGGGGTATCTGTTACCTACAATCATATCAGGCATGCCATTACAACTATGTGATATGTAGTTAAGCGATAAAAATATGCAAAAAAGCAAATAAGTCAAAGATTATATTGTTAACCTGAAACTTCTGATGGTTAAAAACAATATGACCCATAAGAATTCCTCTTGTTGTGAAGGGATAGTTACAAATCTGAAATGTTAAGTAGGGAGGGAAGGCGTAAGCATGAGAAAAGATTATATGGATAGCGTAATCTTCAAATCTTCCGTAAATGATTAGATTTGCTGAAGCCCAAAGCAAAACATTTGTTGAATTTAATCTAGCTTAGGCTAGTATCTGCCAAAGACAACAATCAACAAAGGATTTCAATGATGATGAAATTTGGAACTTGGTGCATTTCTAAATTCTTTTTTAATGGCAATTGGGAGGTCCAGGTCATCTTAAGATGTCTGGGTTTCAACTTCATCCTGTAAATCGTAACATTTGAAAATTGTTACCTTATTTGAAGAGTTGAACTGGACTCTTAGACCTGAATATGTATAAATTTTGTAATTGGAATGACTTCTGACCTGTTTGTGTACACTAGATTTTTTCCAAATCACACTTCATTTTCAAACTCAATTCATTGGGAAGGTTGACTCCAATTAACTTAGACTCAGCTTCAAAAGAAGATAGAGATGGTTGAGAAACGTGATTCACTCGGGGTTGAATTTTGGGTTGGTGTGGTTCAGACTGATGTGGAAGATTAAATAAACTAAGATGTATTTCCTTTATCATTCCAAGATTCATCTCCATAAGATAAGTTTTAGTGAAATAAGCTTTTTCAATGAACTATTTCAAAGAACTTAATGGATAGAGGGTGAAAATTCCTATAACCTTTATGAGTGGAACTGTGGAAGACCCTTAAAAAATGAGAGATGCATAAAACACAATTTCTAAGGACTGGTTACCTTGGCCAGATCAATATTTCAATTCAAGCCATCTAAGAAGCGTAAAATAAAAGCAGGGTATGTAAGAAGGATTTTAAAAAACAAATATTCAAATTCAGCTGCATACCTCAGGCTTGCCAGTAGAGAGTACATGGACCAAAGAAGATTTGCCTACATTAGGGGCTCCAACTAGGCAGAGAGTTGGTGTTTCCAAATTTATTACAGGCATTGCCCTCAGAGTCTGAAACATTTATCAGCAATCAGGCAGATGATATGGATTAAGCTCGGGTGGCAAATAATTGAAAGAAACAAAATTAAGATTCACTGACCACCTAATTAAACATAGTGATATGTATATTACAGAAAGTGCACGGGTGAACACAAAAAAATAAATAATAAAAAAACAGATAGACAGACCCATGAGGATTTCAGATGTTTGAAAGCAGATTACCTTCGCTATATTTAACAAATCATCAACAACTTTCCGTTCTTGACCAAAACTCTCTTCAATTATTTTAAGACCCTGCATAACATCAACGTATATTGTGAAATCACAGAAATTAGAAACTAGATATTCCTTCACAAGATATACCCCTCACCTCGGTCAATCTTTCCTCTGCTTCTCGCTTTGTCAAAGACTGTCCACATGGTAAGTTATAAGTTAGAGCAACAGACGGCAAAAAAAAAAATATCACCAAAGTAAAAAGGTAATTACATAAAGAGACATCAGAACTCTCCATTCAAAAGAATTTATTTGCAGAAAAAATAAAACTGACAAGAGCAATGCTACCTACCATTAGGATGAAATAAATAAGACTACAAAAATCATATAAAGATCTCTTTGACAAATTTAAACATCATAAAATCATATATATGTGAAAATAAGATATTCATCCACTCAAAAATAAAATAACAAATGACGTCTAGGCCTGGCAAAAGGGTTCGTAATTTTTCCTACTAAAACTTCCTAAATGAAAACACCAAAATCATCCAGCAAAGAAACGGGTCAAAATAAAAATGTAAATTGCTAAATAAAACCTTAGCGCAAAGTGAAGCATGTTCCTTTCCAACAGATACTACCCTCTTCCTCAAACCATCTACCTTCCCTAGCACCTGTTGAACAATTTTAAATCCACAATTAGAAAATGACTAAAAAACAAGTTTGTATGTATTCAACTATTCACGCGGCCTTTTAAAATGAGAATAATGAATAGTCAAAACAGTATATGTCCTTCAAAAATTAAGGGAAGGTGCTAGCCAAAGTTAAAAACACAAGTTCAGTTCTGCGCTGCAATTCTAATGACATACCTTTTCATAGTACCCATCTCCAAGCGTCAGCTCAATAAGAGACCTTTCATAAGGATGAAGGTGTGTTTTGTTAGGGAAGTTCTCCACATATGTCCTCAATGGAACAGCAAGTTCCTAAGATGAGCTTTAACATTAACTTTTGCAACATGCATTTTTATAAAATGGACAATAGAAGTTGAAGTAGACATTATAGCTTGAATCATGACAAGTTCAGAAATTTTAAGAACATACTTTCATCAACGCGTCAAGTTGTTTTGCACCTTTGTTTTTCTCTCTTTTTGCAATATTGACAATTCCTACAATTTGTGCGAACTAAAAAATTAGCGTCAACCACAGGGTTTAGGATACAAATAGAAATGTTTATTTGGGATTGAAGAACAAAAACCAAGAACCTTTTGTTGCAGATATCCTCCTCGCCTTTTTCAGTGCTGACCCCAGAATGTCAATAGATGGCATCACTACAGGCAACTTTTGAAATGCTCCAACAGATTCAAATGTTCTAGATGGCTTTTCCTACAATTTGAATGTTAACATGAGAACGCTGGTAAATCTTTTTTTCTATACACCACACAAACACTCTAAGAGGGAATAAGACATTGGATAATGGATTAAAAAACCAAAAAAAAGGAGTCTTTGAATGTTAATGCCAAAACATAACAATGCCACTTCAATCTGACAATATTAATGATTTAATATCACAAACATAAACAGGCTAAAAAAGATGTATAACAGAAACAGTGAAAACTCAGCATCCTTGAAATAAAGCAGAAATAAAAAAATCACGCCCAATGATTGGCCCAAGTGATCATGGTCAAAGGTAACATTCTAAAAATAAATCAGCTATGGAAATCTTTACAATAAGATATGTCCAAGAGCACCCTTCTTCTCTGTTTCAATATAATGTCCATATGGGACAACAATTCCCTCTTATTTATCCACACTCCCCAGTATACATCGAGACAAACAAAAAAAAAAAAAGACAGGCAACAAAAATAAAACCTTATCCCATCAGGTGGGGTCAGTTTCAAGGATCAAACAATGCCACTTATTTCTATCGAAAATCAAATTTCCAATTAATCATACAGAGCAAGTTTTTTTTGTGTTGGTTCTTCTAAAGTTTTCTTCAATCTTGCTTTACTTCCTTTAACCAAACTAACTTTCATTAGTTCCGGTGTTCTTAATTAGGCTTCTGTTAGTCTTGTCCTAACATGACCAATCACCTTTAAACAAATTAAAAAAGATACATCAAAACACTGAAGCTATCCAAGTAGTTCAAACACACACCAAAAATATATATCCCCGACAATATCCACGAGTACGCGATAAAAATAATTTACACACTTAAGTGTGATAGTTATTGGCAAAAAGCAAACCAAGTCTCCTAAAATGTTCCTCCAAAGTATAAAGGAAGCTTAAACATTTTTGAAATAACATGATGCTGGCACAGAGCTTCAAAAGAGCATGAACAAATATGGAGTTAATGTTATATAAGGTCTTCAGATTATAACTTCCAACTCATATTAATCGTATTTGCGACTGTTCACGTGTGTTTAAATTCTCAGAATCAGTCACCAAGGCCAAAACTCTAGGCTAGTACAATGCGTGTCTTTTCTCTGCCCCTTTCACGTCAGGTGTTTAAATCCTCCCAAAACCCTATTAATGAAACTCATATTAGGGCAAGGCCAATAAACAGAAATATCACGAATCCCAAGATATTTCATGAATTCAATGATCGAAGAATTGAACATAAGCGTGAGGGAAGACATTCCGTTGCGGGAGGTGATACGTGGATGTCCAGAAACATACTCTAAACCTCCTTCCCCCGTTTGGCCTATTGAACTAATATGTCAGCTCTAGGTTTGACCAATCAATGACATGATGACGACACACAGTCTTCCAAGAGCAGAGCCTATAAGGTGAAACCAATTTATAAATGCTACATTCGCCTAACCAAATCATTCATTAATTCTTTTGTCATTGAGATAATTCCCAACAAAGATAGCACAAACCTCTGTAGCACCGACACTTCTGATAGAAGGTTTGTCAAGTGTCCAACACTAACACGACACAAACACATATGATTACATTCAATTAATTAATTTTTTTTCACCAGTGTCGACGTGTCAGTGTCATGGTTCAAAGAAAGCAAAACATACCATGACATTATTCTCTTTTATCTGCTCCAAAGTAGGAGTGGGAACATAACTTCCTTTAGCAACTTCATAAGAACTAGTTTGAATACTCTTACAGAAGCATAAGTGTGGAAGCAATTTAGCATTACGCGTTCCTGCAATTTAGACATTATGATATTGAAATTGTTACGCTAAAATGAAGAAAAAGGAATCAGAAATTTACCTTTGGGGTTTGTAAGGATTGAAATTGAAGAAGGAAAATGGGTTTTGAGGAAAAGAGTGGAAGGGGCTTTCATTTCTTCCAAGACTGTGTTTGGAGATAGAAAAACCTTCCTAACAACAACAGAGGGACAGAACAGTGTTCCTTTTCTCTAAATTATTAATCTCTCGTTAATTAAAAAATCATTTTTTTTTTTTCGAATAATCTAGTAGCCGATTAGAACTCACACATTTTTAATGCGGAGAAATAAGATGTCCACGGTTCGAACTCCGACCCTACATATAATATAAAACTAGCAACAAACCCGTGCTAAGCACGGGCAAATTCGAAAGGGGATATACAATTTAATTTCAATCATTTTTGTTTGTTTTTATCTGTTTTCTCTTTTCACAATTAAGTTAAATGAGGTTTTTTTATTTGTTTGTATCTGTATTCTCTTTTCGAAGATTTTTTTTTTACAATGGAAAAACAATAACATTTGTTTTTACCACCAAATAAAATCAAACATCGGCAATTACAGAAGAGATCAAAAGAGAATATAGAAATGAGAAGAATCTCGGTGGATAGACATTGTGGTTGATCAATGAAAAAGAAATAATCTTTGATATATCTGTTTTATTACATTAGAGTTTAAGAATTAAAAACCACCTTGACTGAGTAACAATAAGTTGAGAAAAATCACCTAAGTGAAAAATGGAAAGAAAAAATGGTCGAAAATTAAATGAGTTTATACACGTAAGAAGAAGTTAATTGCTTAAAATAAATAGAATTTACAAAGTTTAAACAGTGTTATATTATAAGTGAAATGCTTGTCAATATGATTAAAAAAAAGGAGATTAGTGTTTAGTTAAAAAATAGAGTGTGTGTTTGTGTAATTTAAGAAGACCCTAAGAGGTTAGTGTAATTTGCTATGATAAAATCATTGAAATATTTATTATTAAATATTATGAAATGGTAAGCTAAAAATATGTAGAAATATTAAAAATAGTAATGATTTCATTATTGATAAAGATGCAGTTATGAGTCTCGTGTATGAATTGTACAACAATATTATTTTGTGACTCATTTATTTTCACTGTTTTTATAGTCATATTTCTAAAAGATATACTTCCTCCGTTCTTTTTTAAGTGTCTTTTTAGAAAATTACCATCAAAATAACGATGTGTATTTTTGCATATTTTATTTCTATTATACCCTCATTTTAATCCACAATCTTTTCAATAAATTTAATATGATATAATTTTGGTGACGTGTCAAAAAATTAAGAAGGCGTAAGATTGTATTTTTTGTAGACATTAAGTTTCATAATTTTTTTTTGGGTACAAAGTTTCATGATTAGAGAATTAGAGAATAGAATATTCTAATTTTTTTTAACTCTTTAAATATTTAGAAGTTGAATTATAGGAAAATTTGTTTTGATTGAGATTAAGATTAAATTTGTTTGTTCTTTAAAACAAGATTAAATTAGAGTATTTTATCAACTGAGTTTGTTTTAATTTGTTTTTAGGAGAGAAATTATAGGGGGGTTGAAGCAAAAGACACAAAAGAATATAATTTTGATGACGTGTCACAAAATTAAGAAGGGTTAAGATTATATTTTTGGTAGAAATTAAGTTTCATATTTAGATAATAGATATCTATCTTTAAATATAAGGTTATCTACAAAATTTTAAATGTATTTATTATTCTTTTTCAAATATAAAAAATTAGTTTTAACTATGATAATTTGATAAAACATGTACACTTTTATAAAATAAAAATATTATTACATCAATTTTTGTTCATACTCGATTTTTGTAAAATAGTCTTGTAAAAAGAGATAGAATACTAATTATTATTGTCAACGTTGTTTGATCTACTTTTTTTACTATCTTAATACATATAAATTAAGAACAATAATTTTGAACAATTTTTTATTAAAGTTATGTATATATAGAGTTTAATTGTGGTGGGTCGACAATTCAAAACTGTTTTGCACAAACAATCAATATAAACATTATGAATTGTCATGTTTGGTCCATATTAATTAAAAAAACATTAATTGATTTGACAATTCTAAATGTTTTGATTGGTTGTTTGTGCAAAACAGGTTTGCACTGTCGACCCACCATAATTATATATATATATATTGCTTTCATATTGTAACAAACTATAATTATCTTCTTTTTTTTGACAAAATAGTTATCTTTTTCAACGACATCACTAATATGTTATAAGTTCTTATATTTTTTTAATGACACTAAAATATAGCACTCTTATAGACAAATATGTTTAATAGTATAATTGGAAGTTTATAAGTCATCCAAAAACTATGTATTTCTTTTATATAGTATAAATATTATTACTATTACTAGCGAAAAGATGGGCACTCCGTACCCGTTTTTCCGTTCTTTTTATTGCGTTAAAGTTTGAAAATTATGAACGGTGTTTTTTTTTATGAAATTTTGGTTTTGATTAAAAGTAAAAATATAAATGTTTGTTGTTTTTCTTAATGAAACAAATAACAATCTTTATTATAGAAAAATTGATTTAAGAGTACAAAATTTTAAATGTACTTATCATTCTTTTTTCAAATATAAAAAATTAGGCTTAAGTACGTTTATACACAAAGGATAGTTTGATAAAACCTATACACTTTTATAAAAAAAATTATTACAATAATTTTGAAAGTATCGAGCTAGGTTAATAACTTAAGTTTCACCAACAGAACGTTGAGACATCTAAATTTACACCAAGAAACAATAGTATCATATTGGCTCCAATAAGATTAGAAAAATTCTCTTTATTAAAATTCCATACATGCGTGATTGGATTGGTGTCACTGAGGTGGACACTAATGTTATTGTAGATCATATTGTGCAGTTTACTCATTTGACAGGTGTTGGTAAAGCTAAAAGGTCGTTCATGCAACTCATTTGGCTTTTGTGTATTTGGGTTGTGTGGAATCAACGTAACAATCGTTTGTTCAATAATTCTGTTACTATTGTGCCTTGTCTGTTAGATAAGGTCAAATTGCTATCATTAGGGTGGCTGAAAGCTAATAAAGTTATGTTTGTTTATGGCACACAGAGGTGGTGGTCAAACCCTTTAAATTGTCTGGGTATTGACTAATTTTTTCTTTTGTGTTGTGTTGTAACTGATCTTTTGTAACTTTGAATGGTCTCTTAGGCACACCTTGTTCTTGATAACTGCTATTTGATGTGGTATATAATTTCATTTTGATTTCTTAAAAAAAAAAATAAAAAAAAATCCATACATTATAAGTAAAAGAACCAAACATTCAATCATCCTAATATCTAATATCTAGGGGGGTGAACGGTTAGGAAAAAAATCAATGAAACAAAAATTATCCAATATTTTATTGTTCGGTTAAAAAACCAAATTGAATTGAAGGAAATTGAACTAAATTGATTTGTGTTTTCTTTTTTAATTTTGAAATATAAAAAATCATATGAGATATGCCTACAAAGTCCACCTTTACTTAGCACATGCTCAACATATTACTAACACTGTCACACCAAAATAACAAATACACAAAGTTTGTACATATTCATTAAGTTTACTAAGATTATGTTTCATATTTCTCAAATTTCATTGCTTCAAAGAAAATTTACATATTTTTAAACTTTTTATTTGTACATTGACCATCTATCATAGTTAACTCGTCTTTTCTTCAATGATATATATGTTTTTGTCAAATAAATATATATTTTTTGACTATTTTTTTGAACTCTATGTAAGTTGAAAATTTAAAGGTACTCATATGTAGTACTTTTGAATCCGTTCGATCCTTAATAATATTTATTTTTACAATCTTTCCGTTTGTTTTTGCAATCCTTAATAGTATGTTGGTAAGACTAAGAAAAAGTTATTTTTTAAATGCATTTTTAGACGAACTGATCAATTGAACTTAACCAGTTGAATATTATTTAATTCGGTTCCATTTCTGAAAAACATTGAAAATCGTACCAAAAGAAAACATAGATTTTGCCTTAATTGAAACTTTTTGACTGAAAATCAAACCAAAATAAATCGTTACACCCCTACTAGTAATATTATCACTATGATCAATATTTTGAAGAGTCCACTACTAGATAAAGTCTATGTTAGTGGATCCCTTGCGGTCTTAGAAGTTTAAAAAGACATAAAAATTACATTGGTGCCTCCAATCCCAATCAATCACAACAAAAAAAACCACAAAATAATATATAATTTTTAAACAAATGCTGATAACATCATTTCATTAGATAAAAACAAAAAGTACAAGAAAGAAAAGGGGGACTATACCAAAACCTTTTCAAAATGTGTTAAATTTAAAATTGGGCATTCTCAACCTATTCCTAATGTACTCTCTCCTAATGAAATCAGGGACTAGACCACAAAATATATTAAAATAATCAATATAAAGAAAAACATGTATTTTGGAGGGACTAGACCAAAACCTGAGTTTAATTTGATATACCAACATCTCTTTAAAGATTTCAATTTTTTAAAAAAAATGGTGCAATATATTATTCGGTTTTGATTGGACATCTTTTATTCTCTTAATCTTTCTACAAGATTTTTATTTCAACTAGGTATCCTTCATTGGAAACTCAAACAACATCTAGATTCCAACCTCAAAATCCATTATGCCATATCCATCTTTCGACCCATTACCATCAACATAGCCACCAACATCATCTTCTTGAGTTGTTGAATCTTCATAGTTGAAGTCATTGTTGCCATTCTCATTCCCAATATCCATAATTTCCTTTTCACATTCTTGAGCAACAATGACTTCCCTAATATAGTTTTGAAGCAATTTTCCCTTTGAACCATTTCTGCTCCTATTTTCTTTCAGCTTGGGTTTCAAACTCCTCTTAGTAGTATTCCAATGATTCTTGATGGAGTTCTCAGTACGTCCGGGTAACCTCTTTGAAATTTCTGCCCACTTGTTCCCAACTTCTTTGTGAGCTTCAATCAGAATTTTGTCCTCCTCTTCGTTCCATGGTCCCTTCTGTATTTAATGTGAATATTAGATGTACACAGAATTGAATAGAGGAAAATTATCATCTCTTTAATTTGTTAAAAAAATATTTTAAAGTAACCATCATGTCTTTTTGTGTAATATATGTATGACTTATCTAACGATACATGTTATATGAAATTAATCTTGACAGTTTATATTGCACATATAACTAATAGAATCGCGTAGTTATTTCATGAAAAAACATTTTTTGTGTACGGGGTTCGAACTCCGACTCTTGCATATAATATGCAATATCCTTACCAACTGAGATATGCCGACGGAGATTTCAATAAAAATGTTCTGATGGCAAAAGGTTTTGGATAAAAATCATTAATGCATGTTACATATGAAGAATTAATGTTTCATAAGATATATGTTTTGGCACAAGTAAATGATTAGTTTTTTATTAAAAAAAAGAAAGAAAGATTGAAAGTAGGGTCAACCTTACATATTTTGAGGCCTAAGTCAAACTATGATATGAGAACTTTAATGTTTAAAATATATTTAACTTATTTGTTTCACAAAAATTTATGTAAAAATTGATTTAGTGAAAAAAATTCCGATAAATTACATTTTTATTATAAAATAATGCAATTTAACTTATTTTCACAAAAATCTATGTAAAAATCGATTTTGTGAAAAAAATTTCAATAAATTACATTTTTTATCATAAAATAATGCATAAAATATTTATTGAATAAATATATAACATTTGGTATTAAAATAAAAAATATTACGAATATACTTTTTTGAAAATTGATATTATTTGGTATATAAATGTGTAAAAGAGAGAGACTAAAATATAACAATATTAAAATGAGAAGGACTAAAAATGGTTGAGAGAGAGAGAGACCCTAATATTTGGTTGAAGATGGTTAGTCCATCGCTCCCAACATTGTTTCCCAGTCTTTCCATCCAAGAATTCAGCAATATATGACCATTGTTTAGGCCCTAACAAATTCACGAACTGGACAAGAATGCTACAAAAATGGTAAAATACAATCAATTATTTTTCATTTGTCAACTATTAATAACAAGTCGAAGAAAACAATTATAAAACTACATTGGGATAAAATGAATAAAATTAATTTTTTTTTCTGTAAACCTATATTATAACCATAGAGTATTTAAAAATAGCTAACAAAAATCATGAATCATTGTGAGAGAGATTAAAATATTTGAAAGATTTTTATACCTGTCCTCATTTGCATTCCATTTGCCTTTGATTGTCTTTGAAGTTTTGGTCAAAATTTCATTATTCTTGACTTGATCACTCCTTTGTTGGTTCTTCTCACCAAGAACGAGTGTTTGATCAGCATCCATGAAATTGTTTTCATCTCTATCATTGGAATAAAGATGTTCTTTGAGCTTAAACATCATTTCTTGGAGCTGGGATTCTGAAGTTTTACCTGCAGATTGAAGGGAATTGTTTTGGTAGAAATTCAAGAAGTTTTTGTCAGTGTTTAGGTAGCCATGCATTGCTTCCATTTTGTTATTGTTTGGTACAAAGGCCATGGAGTAAGAATTATTAATAAAACTTTCTATAGACTCATTGGTGTGTGTAGGTTTGAATGAAGGGGTTGGGATCATAAGAAAGGGACCGGTGGAGGAATGACCTATTGAAGCCAAAACAAAATGATGGTTAGCCTCATTAAGAGGTGGAAGAGAAACCATAGTACGAATCTCTGAGTTCATGTAATGATTTTGAGGGAAAACCCCATAGATATAGGGAACATTTTCTTTGCAATTTGGATTAAACTCCATGTTACAAAGAGAAACCCACTAGACAAAAATATTTGTTGTGTGTGATGGTATGAATGTAATGTAAATTGGGAGCTTGTGCAAAAGTGAATTAGGGTCCAAAGGTTCTTATAGGCTCAAGAGATAGCGAGCCACGCACGACACGTGAACATGTTATGATAACATCAAACGATTTAGATTCATTATTAATTATTTCTTTGGACCTCGAGTATGCACGCGGGCACCTCAATTATGAAATTATTTTACGTTGACTAATTTATTTTCATATTATATTCTTTTATTGTAATTATATTTTATCGAAATGATTATGTTAAAAAGTCTTATATTTTACTAAAAGCTTTGAACAAATAATTAAATAACATCACGAAATACATGTATCGCTTTTGAATAAATTTATATGCTTCGACAGTGTAACAATATTTTACACATGCATCTTATAAAGAGTTTTCACATCATCATAATAAGTATAGCGAGTTGTATTGAAAATAGTTGTTAGTGTTACAATATTTTACGCATTCATTATTACTCCTCCTCGTTACTAAATACACGTCGCAGTTGATCACTTCACACATGTCAATGCATAACTTTGATCATTAATATCTTTAATTATCTATAATTAAAAAATTATAAGAAGTTTTATATTTCGAAAAAAACTCATTTAGATAAATCAAACAACGTCTTATACTTATTATATGATGAAGTTCAAATTTTCTTAGGGACGATTGAAAATGACAACTAAAGCCACTTAATTAATAATAGTTTCTCCCTTTTCCAGTTTTTTTTTTTCTCTAAAAAGACTACCGGTATTTAATATCAATTTGACAAAGATTTATTCTTAATAGTATTTAAAGGAAGAAAAACTATCGTGAAAATAACACATTTTTTTATGTAGTGATTCTAAATGATTTTTTTTGTCAATTTTTCATTTTAATTAGTTATAAACATGAAATGTATATTTAATTTTCAAATTGAATTTATAAAATATAAAAGAAAAATGTTCAAGTTTTGTGTTGTTGTACCACGAATTGCTATAGTTATTTCAAATACAAGTTTTATTTTATTCTATGCAAGAGTACTAGAATGCAAATTCATCATTATAAACAATTCTTCAAAAAAAAAAAATCACTATAAACAATTGAAAACTCAAATATATTGACACCCCAACAATTAACCAATTATTTACAACACACTAGAATATATTATTAATAAAAAAAAAAAAAAAGAGATGGACATAATGAGAGTATAATATTCAATTAAACTAGACCATCGAAATCACGGGTCATATGTAAGGTAATATTTAACGGTAATAGGTAACAAAATAATTTAGATGAATGTCATGATTGTCATATAGTATTTCATAATATTAAGAAACATAGACGTTGGTATTGTACCATAACATAATTTTCCATGACATCGTCCTTGATACCGTAATGTAACATAATATGTTAAGTATAGCAAAACGGATGACATTTTGCATAAATTAAATCTACGGTTAATATAGAAAAGTCACGTGAAAAAATTAGGTTAAATCTAGGGTTAATATTGTGTCACGGGTTAAAATTTAGAAATAAGAGACGACATTTTGCATAAAATAAATCTAGGGTTAATATAGTAAAGTCACGCGAAAAAATTAGGTTAAATCTAGGGTTAATATTGCGTCACGGGTTAACATTTAGAAATAAGAGATGACATTTTGCATAAATTAAATCTAGGGATAATATAGTAAAATCATGCGAAAAAATTAGGTTAAATCTAGGGTTAATATTGCGTCACGGGTTAACACTTAGATATAAAAGATGACATTTTGCATAAATTAAATCTACAGTTAATATAATAAAGTCACGCGAAAAAATAAATCTAGGGTTAATATTGGGTCACGGTTAACATTTAAAAAATAAGAGATGACATTTTGCATAAATTATATCTAGGGTTAATATAGTAAAGTCACGCAAAAAATTAGGTTAAATCTAGTGTTAATATTGCGTCACGATCGAGTTAACATTTAGAAATAAGAGATGACATTTTGCATAAATCAAATCTAGGGTTAATATAGTAAAGTCACATGAAAAAATTTGGTTTAATCTAGGTTAATATTGTGTCACGGTTAACATTTAGAAATAAGAGATGACATTTTGTATAAATTAAATCTAAGGTTAATATAGTAAAGTTACGCGAAAAAATTAGGTTAAATCTAAGGTTAATATTGCGTCACGGATAAACATTTAGAAATAAGAGATGACATTTTGCATAAACTAAATCTTAAGGTTAATATAGTAGAGTCACGCGAAAAAATTAGGTTGAATCTAGAGTTAATATTGCGTCACGGGTTAACATTTAGAAATAAGAGATGACATTTTGCATAAATTAAATCTAGGGTTAATATAGTAAAGTCACGCGAAAAAATTAAGTTAAATCTAAGTAAATATTGCGTCACGGTTGACATTTAGAAATAAGAGATGACATTTTGCATAAATTAAATTTACGGTTAAGATAATAAAGTCACGCAAAAAATTTAGGTTAAATTTAAGGTTAATATTACGTTAACGTTTAGAAATAAAAGATTTACAACAATTTTATATTTTTTTTTTTTTTGAAGAAATCAAAATGATATATATATATAACTCTTCAAACAGTAGCTCCTAAGCACAAGAAGTGCCTAAGGACCCACTGGAAAAGTACAAGTACAAGTACAATTACAATTACAATTACAATTACAATTACAAAGACAATGACAACCAAAACAGAGGAGTTAGCCAATACCCAAACAAACAAAAGGGTTTGACCACTATCTCTGCGTACCATGAACAAAAACAACCTTCTTGGCTTTCAGCCAATCTAACGCTAACAATTTGACCTTGTCTAACAGGCTTGGAACACTCGTAACTATATTGTTGAACAGACAATTATTACGTTCATTCCACAGCACCCAAGTACACATGAGCCAAATGAGCTGCATAAACAACCTCTTTGCTTTCCCGTCACCTGATAACTGGATAAACTGGACAAAATGATCAGCAAGCATATTAGAATCCACCCCAGCAACACCAAGCCATCCCCGCACCAAATGCCAATTTTATATTCGTTGTTCTTGAGTTCAACGAGAATGCACACAAAGCTTGTATAAGACAAACATAAAACATTTTTAATTTATAATTATTTATACGCAGATAGAATACTAATGATTTGCACAGTAATTATTGCATTTGAAAATTTTACCCACCAAAAACATATGATAAATAAAAGAAAAGGATAATGATTTTATTAAACAGAAGTGCTATATAGCACGAGAAAAAAGCCAACGACCATGCACAACGGAAATCATGTGGCGGAAAACAAAACGTGGGGGAGAGAGAATTCAGGTTGCTAAGGGGAAACAAACATCCAAGGGTAGCAATTAATTCGTCTTTTGTCGTGCATGCTTTTTCTCGTACCATGAAGCATTTTCCTTTATTAAATCATCGTAACCAATGAGGTATTTTGTAATCATAAATGCAAATTAAAAAAAACATATTAGGAGTGATGCACACAATATTAAATATGAATAAGATGTAAATTTAAAAAAAAAAAAACTCAAGTACGTAAACTACATTCAAAATTGAAAGTGACGTTGTTTTTTAGGAAACAATGTAATTCAATTGTGAATGTTATTATGGATCAAAAAGAGCATTCCAAATCAGAAGATAATAATCTAATGTTTCATCACCATTTTTTATTTATTTTAGTGAGGTGGATGAGGCAATTTGTAAGATATTTCCTTCTTTATCTTCTATTGTTATGGTTTTTGGAGTGTCCGTTTTTCCGTTCTTTTTATTGCGTTAACATTTGTAAATTATGAACAGTATTTTTTTTTATGAAATTTTGGTTTTGATTAAAAGTAAAAATATGAATAATGGTTGCTTTTTTTAATGACACGAACAACAATATTTATTATAGAAAAAATTGTTTAAGGGTATAATTGGGATAATAAAAAAGTAAGTATAAATATACTCATTTAGTTTGTTATATTTTTTAAATGATAAAGAGAAGGGAAAAAAACAGATATACATATATTCATATCGTGTAGGTTACATTTGTTTTAATATTTAAATTTATTCTTATCAATTTGTTACATGTGTTATTTGTATTGAAAATTAAAGATATTTTTGGAAAGAAAATTCCAACCCAAAAGTATGTTGAAAGAGATAGTTTTCTTTATATATAGTATATATATGAGAAGGGATCCATTGACTCCATATCTTGTTTGTTACATTTGTTTTAATATTTAAATTTATTCTTATCTATTTGTTACATGTGCTATTTGTATTGAAAATTAAGGGTATTTTTGAAAAGAAAATTCCAACCCAAAAGTATGTTGAAAAAGGTAGTTTTCTTTATATATATCCTATATTTTGTTGGCATTTAAAAAATATGCATAGAGAGTACAAAAATATAATAGAGGGGTAATAGAGAATAGGCTAATGCTATACACCACGAAATAACAAGCCACGAATTCCACGATACCACACAAACATTTGACAGTTATTTTTAAATTAAATAAGGAATAAATAATAATTGGTTTTTGGTGGAAAACATGGGTGGTGGTAATTGAAATTCTTGGTTTTCGTGGTTTTATGGTTCGTGGGAAAAAGTGTTTTCCTAGAGAATATACTTCAACACGAAGAGGGTTTAGCCGCTCAGCTAGGGTTTGGCTTTTCGCATCAACATGGCCGTTATCTGCCATTGGCCATGCATGGTTCACTTCCATACACAACGGTGCAATCGACTTCTACTTCTTTGCCGCAACATTCTTTTACATAAATTTTACAAATTCAATCGAGGTTTAAGTCAGTAAATTACCCAATCCGACAATTTAAGGAGATATGTTGTGCATCAAAATTATCCATGAGTAATACGAAATGACATATCTGATTGTAAAATAAATATTCACGGAAGGATGATTATGAACAAGGGAGACAAGCCCTTTTCAACAAGAGACCTGATAAAAATGCTTTCAAATATGTGGAAAACATCAAGTTAGTTGAAGATGATCTCTTTGGGAAGAGGATTTTGAGTTTAAATTCAATTATTATGAGGACATGCACACCATTTGATCGATGGGCACCATGAATTTCAAACCAGAAGTGACTCAACTATCCTAGTGGACAAAAGACTTCAATCCATAGATTCAACAAGAAATTCATGCACATGTTTGGATTCATCTAACGGAGTTTCCACAAGAATATTGGTGTGATAGGACATTATTTGGAATCGCTAGAAAAATTGGCACTCCCCTTTCGTTAGACGCTTCTACTTGTAATAGGTGTTTTGGCCACTACACCCGCATATTGGTTGATATAGACCTCTCTTGACGTTTCTTTGATGAGATCATGGTGGAAATAGAGGGTTGTGCCTTTAGGCTTTGTTTGGATTGGTGGTATTGAATGGAATGGAGTGGTATGTGATGAAATGACATTATGTTCCATTGTTTAGATATTAAAAAGAAGAATAGAATGAGATGGAACTTGATGGTATCCATTCCACTCTATTCCATCACTTACTCTCATTTTGCTTCCCCTTCAATTTGGAGGGTATGGAATGGAATGACATATTAACCTAATTAAATAATAAATTATTTACTATTATATCCTCGTTTTATTTTTTTATCGATCAGGCTATTTTCTTCTTCGTGTTATTGATTTGGCCTGTATGAAAAATCCCAGCCGAATGCAATTTTTTTTTGGTCATGTTTGTTTAGTATTTATATTTTTAACTTGTCCCTCTGCTTTCAATTTTGCACAGTACCTCATGCCTCAATTTTCATTTTGATCTTTTTTCTCGTTATAATTTGTTTTGACTAGTATTGTTTAATCTTTGAAAACTAATGCATTGATCATCTTCTAATGAAGATGATCTTTTTTCTCGTTTTAATTTGTTTTGACTAGTATTGTTTAATCTTTGAAAACTAATGCATTGACCATCTTATAATGAAAATGCTGCTCTTTTTCTTACTTCAATTTTACAGATGCTTGTCTCAATTGTTTATTTTTTTTATATAAATAAAGTTTCACATACATATAAAAGAGCAAACAATATATCCTTATATGAACAAATCATTTTTATGAAATAAATATATTTTTGAAATACATTTCTTTCTTGTAAAGTATATTTTTTATTATTAGGGGTAAAAATGGAATAAAAAAGTTTTAATTTATTCCATTTCGTTCACTTTCTAAACAATGGTATGATAATTTTATTCCGCTCCGTCGTGAAATACCCAAACAATGGAATGAAATCTTTGTTCCATTCTGCTTCGTTCCATTCCATTCCTCTCTATTCCATTCCGTTATGCTCCATTATGTTCTATTAATCCAAACAGAATGTGGAGGTTGTTTATAAACGTATTCCAGATTTAGATTATTACTACAAGGTTATAGGCCATCGTGTTTCCAGTTATAGGTGGTTGCACCCTTTGAAGGAGGACAATAAAGTTGATCGTAAGAAGATCATGAAAATAGAGCATTTGCTAGCACATTTAAAGTCCTTCTATTTTTGAAGAAAAAAAGAGATATCAACCAAGCGTAACAGCTGCAATCTCTCGATCAAATAACGGATTCTAGCTTTTTAAACGATATTATCACAATCACTCTACAATATCATTCGTGTCCAAATGATATCGTTATTTCTAAGGGATTGTTTAAATGTCGATTTCCCGCCCGATTAAATGACCCAAAAGCATTAAGTTCTAGATTAAAAGTGATTATCAAATATTAACATCTATGTCTAGCATGATAACTTAAGATAGATTGTTATTCTATTTCTTAAATCCAAAAGCATTTGTCAATATCATTTTGAATCTCAATAAAACATTAAACACAAGAGTAACAGCAATATTGAATAAATAAGCTAGAACCATATATTAAATGATCAAAAGATTACATAATAGCTTGTTTGAATACCTCAAAACCCACAAGGGTAGATGTAGCTACATATGTCTATGATAGCTTTGCAAAGGAAGAATAAGAGATGAAGATTCAATGCCTAGATCCATGATGTCTCACTAAATCTTGGGTTGAATCTACTCTTAACTACCTTGATTTGTGTTTCTCTCTCTAGAAAATGTCCTATTCTCTCTCTAAAAACCAGAAAAAGCTATAAAACAGTGAAGTTCTCCTGGAAAGAGAAGAGAAAGCTATTTATATTGGCTGAAATCGTGGCTATTCGCCTAAGCGAAGAAGTGGTCGCTTAAGCGAACATCAGTGGAATCTTCCGTTGACCAATGAGGAGTTGCCACGTGATCCTTATCTTCAGAAGTTTGATGAACTTCGCTCAAGCGAACGGTAAGAGAACTAGTAAGCGAACTTCCATTTGCTCTCGACATTTTGTACGCTTAAGCGAACATCAAGCTTACAATTGTTCACTTAAGCGAACATATGATTTTCCCTGAGCGTTCAGCAAGCGAACCGTAAGCGAACAGGTTGTGGCTTAATGGGACAGGTTCGCTTAAGCGAACACTTGATCACTTAAGCGAACTGACTTTGGATCATGAGCTTCTTTCTTGGTCTTTGCTTGTCATTTCCTGCATAAATTGGGTAGAATCAGGCATGTAAAGCACAAATGGTAAAATTACAATAAATGATTGCTTTTCCTTATATAACTTGCAAAACAAGTCACTAAAATGCCTAGATTAACACATAAAATATGGTACTTTTGAGCACTTATCATATCTCCCCGATCCTTAACTAGTATAGGAGAGAAACTTGTTTGTTAGATATGAATATGGCCTTCAGCATCGTGAGGTGAAAGGATCAAGATAAATTGTTTTAACTTTAACTTGATCTTTAAAGAGCCTGGAAGCTATAGCTAAACACTAAGATCTTGGTAGGACTCTTGTCATAGGCCAAAGGGCTCTGGTGGAGTACACTTTTATGGAAAAAGTGGTACCTAACCTAGCAACTATTTTGTGTTAAGTTCTGCGTAATCGTACCCCTAACAATGTATCATTACAACATTAACATGATGGATGAGGTAACACTCCCTAAGACTACCAGGTTGCTAGGAAGTCAGAGAGAGTTATAGCTCTGTAAATCAGAGTAGTTGTATAAAGCTATAGTTTTGTAAATCACAATAATGTTTTGTTATAAATGAACCTAGTTTAAACCACACTTTTCATCTTGAGATTTTCTAAACCTTTTTAACTATTTTTCCAACATTCAAATTTTTATATTTAATGTTGTGACAAATGATTTATTTCATTTTCTTGTAAACAAGTTTTGTACTAGGAATCTATAGCTCCCCAGTCCACCTGGGATCAATATTTTTTATACTATAATTTGGTGCATATTTGTACTTGGTCTTTCCGCCTAAAAATATTCATAGTGTTTTGGGAGACACTGATGACAAGTCATCTTAGGTTATTCTTAGCATGTTTTTTCAGTCATTTTTAGTAGGTTTTACCAGCAAAATGGAGGAGTATTAGAGCAATTGTCTATGATTTCGGGACATTTGTAATGTTTTCTATAATTGAGTATGTAATTCTATTCTTCACGAAACATAGCAATTTTAGGGTGTTTTTGATGTAATTCAAGAAGAAATCATGCAAATCGGCAAATCAAGAACATCTGAAGATTAGTGAATACCTTGGGAAGATCAAGAATGAAGATTAAAGAGGCCTCAAAAGACTTTACAGAGGAAGAAATTATGTTCCCATGTCCCAAGACAATCATATGGAAGCAAACACCCAAAACGACGGAAAAGCAGAGACTAAGAGGTCGGGACACACTCACATGTAGAACTGTCAAAACGGGCCGGGCCTGCAAGGCTGACCCGCAAAAACCCAAAAAATGTAGGGCTTGAGCATAAAAATTTAGGCCCGTTTAAAACTAGACCTTTTTAGCCCGAGCCCGTTGAGGCTTGAGTTCGTCACGGGCTAGCCTGCTAGGCCGCGGATAGCCCGTTTATCTTATAATAATTTTTTACATTATAATTTCCTACCGCCCAAGCTCAAATACATAACAATTAATAAGTGAATACTCTATACTTCTATGATCTATTCATAGTTTCACACAATCAGTAGCAGTGTATCACGTTCACGGTTCACAAAGGACAACTCTATACTTCTGGAAGTTTAATTGCATTGGACGACATTTTTATATTTACTATTTTCTATTACTGCATTGTGGTATTAAGTTCTTTTATGTTCTGCTGAGTTCTTAATTAATGCAGGTATGCAAGAATGGTTTCCTTTTCTTATTCCCTCTTTTATGTCGATTGGTATTTTTTTAGTGTAATTTTTTAATTAAAAGCTTTAAGTAACCGGGCTGGCCCGAAAGCCCATAGCCTGCAAAGGGCCGGGTTTGGACAAATATTTTTGAGCCCGTTTATCTTATGGGCCTTTTTGGCCCGGTCTGCCAAAGCTTGGGTCCGTCATAGGCTGGCCGACGCGGGCCGTGTAACGCCCGTCTCGATTATTTAATTAATTTGCCAAGTTAGAATATATTTACATGATTTATGTGATTTATGTGCTATGTTGTGATCGTATTAGGTGGTTTATTTTATTATTTAATAGAATAAGGGTTGAAAATAAAATAAATATTGAGTTGTGGGGCTGTTTTCGAATTAGGTAGAATTATGAGGGATTAGATGAAATAAGATAAAACAGAATAGAAGTGGTTTAAAAAGGAAAATTAGGTTTAGAATTGTACAGTACGTACAATTCAGCTTTTGGGAGAAAAAGGGAGAAAACAAGAGAGAAGAACAAGAGAGGCTGCTGCTCAATTTTCTAAGGTAAGGGTGAGCCTAACATTTCAATTCATTAAGCTTATGATTCATGATTGTAGTTAACATGTTTAGGGATTGTTCATGAGAATTTAAGAACTAAGAATTAGGTTAAAAAGTGATGAATTGATGATCAGATGATGAGAAATTGTACCGTTGACGTAGGAAACTGTTTACAGACCATAGAATAGCCCTTGTACATCATTATAGTCGAAATTTGGAAGGTTTAGGATGAAATTTGGGGTTTTGGGTGAAAACCCTCGTAATCCCGTATCTGTTCTGTCGCAGCTCGCCACAGCGAGCAGTCAACTTGCCACGGCGAGTGCTCTTCACCAGCTCGCGAGGCGAGCAACCCAACTCGCCATAGCGAGTTACCCCTAGCGGACTCGCGAGGCGAGCAATCCACTCGCCATAGCGAGCAACCTTTGAGAAGGCTCGCAAAGCGAGCAACCCCCACTCGCCATAGCGAGCAACCCGTGATGTCTCGCCAGGCGAGCGACCCTACTCGCCATAGCGAGTAGTACCCCTGAAGCTCGCGAGGCGAGCAACCCAACTCGCCACAGCGAGTTACCCCTGATGGTTCGCGAGGCGAGGATTCCACTCGCCATAGCGAGTAGTCCCGTATCAGACTACCTTCTTGGAATAATGCGACTCTTGTCGCACAATTGATTATGAGATTACCCCTGGATTAGATTAAGTACTGAAATATTAAGATGACCTATGGAGCTGCTAGTTGATTAGTTATAGTGACCTATACATTAGTATATGCTTTCTTTGAATTATAAGAGATGATGTATGTGAATGCTTGTGATGATTCGTTGCTGCCATGTTGCTATGTTTTATTAAATAAAAGCTGCATGTATTGTTATAAGATTTACGATGTTGTAATCCAATTATTGGAATTTATTTGAGAGGTCTAAGTTTAAGAAGTTGAGTCCATGCATATGCATCCAGAGACGAGGGCTCATGCCCTAGGAGCTTTTGCTCAATAGCGACGAGGGCTTATGCCCTAGGAGTATTTTTATGCTCAATAGCGACGAGAGCTTATGCTCTAGGAGTATCTTTATGCTCAATGGCGACGAGGGCTTATGCCCTAGGAGTATATTTATACTCAATATGGTACCACATGCACGATTAAGATGTCTAAGTTGCATTGTTGAGTCTAAGTTGCATTGTCGAGTCGAGGTCGCATTACCGAGTCGTACTAAGATTGTTGACTAAGATGTTGATTATGATTATGATGGGGATTTATGACGTTGATTATGAATAAGATGTTACTTGAATGTTGTTGTGATATTATGATAATGAAGTTATGTTGTTAAATATAATTGTTGAATTATATGTTTAATGATTTGTTTTGTGAATCTCACCCCTTCTGTTGGAATTGCCGCCTCGTGGGCAAGTGCAGGTATTTACGCTTTAGTTGCTGTTGCTGTTGTGAGTGGCTATCCTCACTGTGTCCTTAGGTGCTCTGATACGTAACGGGATGGGGACTTTTATAACTATTTTCTATTCCTTACGTATTGATTATGATTTAAGTTTTTAGTTGAATTTATGTTGAGAAGTTTTTATGAGGCCTGCGTGCCAAAACTATTTTGTTAACTTGAATTTTATCCGCTGCGAAGTTTAAATAATTTTGACTAGAATAAATTATTATTTATTCCGTTTTTGAGATTTTAAGAAATGTAGCATTCCGTTCATGCGATACTCTGATTTAATCAAGAAATTTTAATGTTGGGAAAACGGGGTGTTACAATTGGTATCAGAGCAGGTCGGTCCGTCCGGCCAAGTAGATCGAGTTGTCCGTGTCGAGTGGTAGTTTAATTCTATTTGAATTTCTCTAACCCGTTCTCGTTATGTAGTGAACTAAGATGGCTGGGAGAAATGATGCTGCTCTTGCTGCTGCATTACAAGCGATGGCTCAAGCTGTTGGGCAACAACCTAACGCTGGTGGTAACAATGGAGTTCGAATGTTGGAGACGTTTCTGAGGAACCATCCATCTACCTTCAGAGGCAGATATGATCCTGATGGAGCTCAGACTTGGCTCAAAGAGATTGAAAGAATTTTCTGAGTCATGGAGTGCACTGCACCTCAGATGGTTCGTTTTGGTACGCATTGTTTGGCCGAGGAAGCTGATGACTGGTGGGTTAGTGTTCGTCCGAATCTGGAGAACGAGGGTGAAGTTACTTGGGCTGTGTTCAAGAGGGAATTCCTGAATAGATACTTTCCAGAGGATGTTCGCGGAAAGAAGGAGATTGAGTTTCTGGAGCTGAAGCAAGGCGACATGTCAGTCACGGAGTATGCTGCTAAGTTCGTTGAGCTGGCTAAGTTTTATCCGCACTACACTGCTGAGACTGCTGAATTCTCCAAGCGTATCAAGTTCGAGAATGGCTTGCGTGCTGAGGTTAAGCGAGCAATTGGGTATCAGAAGATCCGTCAGTTCTCCGAGTTGGTAAGTAGCTGCAGAATTTATGAGGAGGACACCAAAGCTCATTATAAGGTTCTGAAGGAGCGGAAGGGTAAGCGCCAACAAGGTCGTGATAAGCCGTACAGCGCCCCGGTTGATAAGGGTAAACAGAAGGTAAATGATGAGAGGAGACCTCAGAAGGAAGATGCTCCCGCAGAGGTCGTCTGCTATAACTGTGGAGAAAAAGGCCACAAGAGTAATGCTTGTACGGGAGATGTGAAGCGGTGTTACCGTTGTGGTAAGAAGGGACATGCTACTACGGCATGCAAACATGATGACATCGTGTGCTTTAACTGTAATGAAGAAGGTCATATTGGTTCGCAATGCAAGAAGCCGAAGAAGGCTCAGACTACTGGGAGAGTTTTCGCTTTGGCTGGTACTCAGACCTGAACGAGGTAAATTTTCGAGGATGAAAATTCTATAAGTTGGGGAGAGTTGTAACGCCCGTCTCGATTATTTAATTAATTTGCCAAGTTAGAATATATTTACATGATTTATGTGATTTATGTGCTATGTTGTGATCGTATTAGGTGGTTTATTTTATTATTTAATAGAATAAGGGTTGAAAATAAAATAAATATTGAGTTGTGGGGCTGTTTTCGAATTAGGTAGAATTATGAGGGATTAGATGAAATAAGATAAAACAGAATAGAAGTGGTTTAAAAAGGAAAATTAGGTTTAGAATTGTACATTACGTACAATTCAGCTTTTGGGAGAAAAAGGGAGAAAACAAGAGAGAAGAACAAGAGAGGCTGCTGCTCAATTTTCTAAGGTAAGGGTGAGCCTAACATTTCAATTCATTAAGCTTATGATTCATGATTGTAGTTAACATGTTTAGGGATTGTTCATGAGAATTTAAGAACTAAGAATTAGGTTAAAAAGTGATGAATTGATGATCAGATGATGAGAAATTGTACCGTTGACGTAGGAAACTGTTTACAGACCATAGAATAGCCCTTGTACATCATTATAGTCGAAATTTGGAAGGTTTAGGATGAAATTTGGGGTTTTGGGTGAAAACCCTCGTAATCCCGTATCTGTTCTGTCGCAGCTCGCCACAGCGAGCAGTCAACTCGCCACGGCGAGTGCTCTTCACCAGCTCGCGAGGCGAGCAACCCAACTCGCCATAGCGAGTTACCCCTAGCGGACTCGCGAGGCGAGCAATCCACTCGCCATAGCGAGCAACCTCTGAGAAGGCTCGCAAAGCGAGCAACCCCCACTCGCCATAGCGAGCAACCCGTGATGTCTCGCCAGGCGAGCGACCCTACTCGCCATAGCGAGTAGTACCCCTGAAGCTCGCGAGGCGAGCAACCCAACTCGCCACAGCGAGTTACCCCTGATGGTTCGCGAGGCGAGGATTCCACTCGCCATAGCGAGTAATCCCGTATCAGACTACCTTCTTGGAATAATGCGACTCTTGTCGCACAATTGATTATGAGATTACCCCTGGATTAGATTAAGTACTGAAATATTAAGATGACCTATGGAGCTGCTAGTTGATTAGTTATAGTGACCTATACATTAGTATATGCTTTCTTTGAATTATAAGAGATGATGTATGTGAATGCTTGTGATGATTCGTTGCTGCCATGTTGCTATGTTTTATTAAATAAAAGCTGCATGTATTGTTATAAGATTTACGATGTTGTAATCCAATTATTGGAATTTATTTGAGAGGTCTAAGTTTAAGAAGTTGAGTCCATGCATATGCATCCAGAGACGAGGGCTCATGCCCTAGGAGCTTTTGCTCAATAGCGACGAGGGCTTATGCCCTAGGAGTATTTTTATGCTCAATAGCGACGAGAGCTTATGCTCTAGGAGTATCTTTATGCTCAATGGCGACGAGGGCTTATGCCCTAGGAGTATATTTATACTCAATATGGTACCACATGCACGATTAAGATGTCTAAGTTGCATTGTTGAGTCTAAGTTGCATTGTCGAGTCGAGGTCGCATTACCGAGTCGTACTAAGATTGTTGACTAAGATGTTGATTATGATTATGATGGGGATTTATGACGTTGATTATGAATAAGATGTTACTTGAATGTTGTTGTGATATTATGATAATGAAGTTATGTTGTTAAATATAATTGTTGAATTATATGTTTAATGATTTGTTTTGTGAATCTCACCCCTTCTGTTGGAATTGCCGCCTCGTGGGCAAGTGCAGGTATTTACGCTTTAGTTGCTGTTGCTGTTGTGAGTGGCTATCCTCACTGTGTCCTTAGGTGCTCTGATACGTAACGGGATGGGGACTTTTATAACCATTTTCTATTCCTTACGTATTGATTATGATTTAAGTTTTTAGTTGAATTTATGTTGAGAAGTTTTTATGAGGCCTGCGTGCCAAAATTATTTTGTTAACTTGAATTTTATCCGCTGTGAAGTTTAAATAATTTTGACTAGAATAAATTATTATTTATTCCGTTTTTGAGATTTTAAGAAATGTAGCATTCCGTTCATGCGATACTCTGATTTAATCAAGAAATTTTAATGTTGGGAAAACGGGGTGTTACAGGCCGGATAGCCCGTTTTGACGGCTCTACTTACATGCGCCTAGGGCACATTCCATGCGCCTAGGGCATGAATCATACACATAGGGCATGCCATACACCTATTTCATGGACCATGCGCCTAGGGCATGTGGTGTGCGCCCCCGTGCAAAGAAAAAGTGTGGGGCGAAAGCGTCTTTTCCCGTTTTTGTGGGTAAAGCCCGTGTTTTCGGATTAAACCAAGGTGAAAACTCTCCCTATAAATACCGTCTTCCTCATTCATAATTTCTCGTTCAGAACTGGAGCAGTTCAAGAGGAAGGCGATTCTAAGAGCTTCAAGAGGAGTTTTTGTATCTTCTCCTTGTTTTTCTTAGGTATGTTTTTATCTTTTACTCCTTCCGTTTCAAAATACATGTCCAATTTTTGCAATGTGCACTATTCACTTGACTTACTTTGACCATACTTTTTAACTAATGTATAAATACAAATATTAGCATGTAAGATGTTGTTTGATTTGTCTCGACAAATATTTTCAAAATATTAATTTTTTATAATTTTTTACTTTAGATAATTAAAGATATTAACAGTCAAAATTGCGCATTGGCATATGTGAAGTGGTTGACTTGGACATGTATTTTGAAACGGAGGGAGTAGTAATTTGTCCTTAGTTACCATGTGTAACAAAATCTTATTAGGTTATGGTTCTTAGAAGAAGCTATGTTTATTTTGTTGGATATTTATTTATTTTCTGTTCGCTATTAAGTTTTATTAGGTTTAATTTATTTGTATTGTAGTGCAACCCTAACTTAGGTACTTAGGTTGTGACAAGGCCTAATATTGATGCTTATATCTTGGTATTTATATTTGCTTATCTAAGAAGTAATTAGTTAAGAAACTCGACGAAAGATGCTGAAAGCATGTTGACTCTAGTAGTAAGTACGTAAGATGTGTCATTACTAATATTGAGTAAATTCCGTTGAACCTAGGATGTAACTAGTAATTCTTAATTGAGGAAGCAAGTACTGCAAGATCTAGACCGAACCTAGTAGAACCATTCTCATAAACCCTTAGTAAGGTAGACACTTGCAGGGTTGTCAGTTTGTAGAACTACTGAGAGAGAGAGAGAGAGAGAGAGAGAGAGAGAGAGAGAGAGAGAGAGAGAGAGCGCTATGAGATACTGATGGTCGGATATGACAAGTGTACCAAATTGTTTACCAAGTAATAAAATGATAAGTAGAGTATCGTATCCACATGGATTGTTGTTTCATCCAAACAATTCTTGTTACTTATTTTTGTAAGTTGATGATATAAAAGATAAGGGTTTAAAAGACTTGCAATTTTTATCTGTTTGCAACAGAGCAAGTTTACCTGTTTTGATTGCAGAAAAGTAAACATCGGTTGGGATTCTTCAAATTCCGTCTGTATATATGTTGTTGGATAATAAGTAATAGTATGTCGCATTTATTTATCTTAGGTACACTATACAAGTGATGAGGCCGTTAGGAAGTTACTAACCTACTTTGGTCTATCCTTCCGATGGCTAACTGCACCTGCTGATCGCATGGTGATCCTTACGTGCATGGTCTTGTTAATTCAAAGGTAATTGAAACATAAACTTAAATTGGTTTTTCAGTGTTTCCCAAGGCAAGGAAAATGCTAACAAGTACATTAAAAAAAAGTAACTAATAAATTATCGTTTTCTCTAGATTACCCTCTCTTGTTTAGGGGGTAATTTACTCCTCATGATATCAACCAATCAAAATGTAATATACATATGCAACATTAAATGTCAAATAAATGAGTCAACTTTTTCTTAAAAAAAGAGTTAATTTTATTCTTGAGGTAACTTTTAATACTTTTAATTTTTTTTAATTATATTTAAGTTTTCAATTTTAATTAATTTACACTATAAGGCTTATAACAATTAAAATTTTACATCAAATTTCTTTCATTTCAAAACCCAGAACACCGAGAAGGCGAGGACACAAATTTCTTCTTCATTATTCTTCCTTATCGATCACTTCCTGTTTCTTCTTCATTCTTCTTCCTATTTTAATTGTTCAATTATGTCGTTTTAAGCTGCCGCAGTTTCCAGTTTTAAAAAACAATGTTGATAATTTTCAGCAAATCAAAACAAGATAAAGAAGTAAACATATTATAATATTCCAAAGCTACACAATTTTCAGCAAATATACTATAACAAGGTGCTATTTAGCTTGGACCTATGAAGTTTTGGTCTAAGATGGACCAATTTTTTTTAACCTTTAAATTAAATCAGCTACCAATTCTTATCGTAGTCCATTCACACCAAATATAACCCATAAACTTCATCTTTAATTGCAAACTCTCTTTTACTTATGTTCTCTTCTCTTCCAAAGTGTTTGAAAGCTTAATGCTAAAGCTTGGAAGTAAAAACCGTAAAGAGCCTCCATTCACAGTCTCAAACCCAAAACCAAAATCATATGATATTCTAATTTTCTAGTGTTGTTGGACGGCTCAGCTTCAAATCCAATATCCCAGCCCTGCTACTGCTTCTCTATAGCATAGAAACAGCATTTGCAATTGCAAGGTTGAAGCAAGTTTCATCATTTCTTTTACGATGTGAAAATCCAAAACTCAAAGAAAGTCTACCATACCAATCATGTGCCAAAAAATAATGAAAATCCATAGAAATAAAGATACAATACAACCCTTTATGGCGGCACAACCTTGAGCTTGTCACTTGTGTTGCGAGTTAAATCCGGACACCATAGTCACTCATAACATTACATCTCTTATTTTTTAAGTATATATATTATTTGATTAACGTAAGACTTCTAATATCTAATATCGTTCATTAAAAAAAAAAAGATTTATAAAATTGTGGTAAGAGGTTTTAGGATTGTAGGAAATTTGAAATCCAACAAGTTTACTAGGATATTGCTTAGCGGTTACCTCACTATGGAAATCTGGAAGATAAAGGAAGTAGAGAGAGAGAAAAAAAAAATGAGAGTCGTAGACTAGAAGGATGAGATTTGGTGTTTATAGACCATGATAAGATTTGGTGGGTTCATATGATCTAACGTACAAAAAATTGGTCCATCATAGACGAATATTTTTATAGGTTCATTTTATACGGAACCCTATAACAAAGGTACTACATTATCAATATTGATTGTGATATTTGGAATCACACAAGCATCACCCTTTCTAGTGCTTGTATTTGTATTTGTTTTTGTTTTTCTTTTATCGACAGAGTCTTGTGTTGAAAATGCAACATTGACACATTCTCTCTTACGTCTAACACCAGTGTTTTTCTCAACATCTCGTCCACCATTTGACACTACTATAGAGTGTATGTCATCATTCATATGATTACTCATAGATGGCTTAGAATGATAATTGGAAACTACTACAACTTGGAACGACAGAATTAAACAACCAAAATGGGAAGAAGAATGAAGAAGAAACATGAAGTGATCGATAAGGAAGAATAATAAAGAAGAAATTTTTGTTCTCACGTTCTTGATGTTCTAGGTTTTGGAATGAAAGAAATTTGATGTGAAATTTTAATTGTTATAAGCCTTATAGTGTAAATTAATTAAGATTGAACAACCAAGTATAATTAAATAAAAATTAAAAGTATTAAAAATTACCTTAGGATTAAAATTGATTTTTTTTTATAGAAAATATTGACTTATTTATTTGACATTTAATATTGCATAGGTATATTACATTTTGATTGATTGATATCTTAAAGGGGTAAATGACCCCTAAACAAGAGAGGGTAATCCAGACCTCATCATAAATTAATCATCATCAGCTAGAAAATGATACAACTGCTATTTGACTAAAGAAAACTAGAATTCCTTACAAGTTCATAAATGAAATGTTTGTTTGCTAAATGAAATAATCATCATTTAGCATCAATTTCGGTACTCTTTCTTGTGAACATTCTCTGGAGGCATTGCCACAATTGACTTCATCCTTCTCATGAGTGGTTGTTAGCTCTGAATTTTGTCTTGTTTTTTTGCCAACTTAGCCTGCACTTGTTAATCAGATACAAATCTCAATAAAAAGTAAACAAATAAAGGATTGAACCAATAAATGGTATAGCTGAGATTCAAGAATGTAACACAACAAAGAATAGAATACATGGAGAATATGCAAATTTATTTTACATATCACAGTGAAGATCTTGGTCTGTATTGGGTGTACAACACACATTAAAAAAAATAAATACAACTTAACTCCAACATTACACTACAGAATTACATCTGGGTCAAGCCAACCCATGATTTCTATCAGTTAGTCCAAGGTGAGGAAGACATCCAGCTAGGTTCATCGTACCCAAGAAACAGAATCAATTTCATCCCTTGCTGCTTTATATAGTTCAAGCCTTTTTGCACACTGTTGTCTCCTCTCCATCAACGCAGGGTCTTCGTCCAACATTAGAGATAGTTGTTTACCCTATACCAGGTAAAATCAATAAGGATATAATGAAACTAGGTAAGACAAGTGCATAATAATGTCCAACATTTCACAATAAACATCAAAGTAGAGGAAGATGAGCCTATATCATGAAATAAAGAAAAACATAAAACAAATTCACTTGATCGGCGCTGAAGCTTGACTTAAACTATGTATACAATTGTTAGTTTGTTACCAAAACAAGGAGAAGGTGAATAAATCAAGTATCACGGAGTCAACTCAAAACTACATACTTAGGTTTGACGGTCAATTAGGGTTAATCTTAATGGGTAAGCTGCAACAACCCATATTAGAAAAAAGTGAACTCTTATCTAGCGGTCTTGTCAACAACTACTAAAATCTATCTGAAATACATGGTGAATTTTGACACTAACAATCATGGTTATATGAGATGAAGTAATAAACAGGAGACACAAAGTGAGATCAAGAGAAAAATACCTCTTTCTTCCCTATTTGTGCGTAGAAATGGTTAAGCAATGACTGTTTTGCTTGTCTGACCTGACAATAAACAACAGCCTTTGGAATTGTGTTCCTGAGTGTGTCTGCCACCAGTCCTATGTAAGACGACACATTTGATGCAATTCTCCTGAAATGGCCTTCTGCATATCGATCTACATTTGAGGGAGCAGGGCTTCCAGCTTGCTCCGCTTCTTGAGGTAGTCTCCGGAAGAAATCCACAGTGAGATATGAAGATTCCATATCTACAAGCCGGAGAGTTGTCTTCTTACTTTCTTCACGAAACCTTTCTAAAGCCTCATTTGCTGCTGTAGCTAGTGCAGCTTGAAAAGTTGGAAACCGCTTCAGTTCCTGCTCAGGCATATGTTAGTATCTCCATAAACTAAAACTTCAAGAACAAGGTAAGTACAAAATATACTCTTGAAAGTTACCTGAGTTTCAGCTATTGATTTCCTCACGAGTTCTTTTAAGACAAAATTAACCTACAGAAAAATCAAGAACAGCCTGCCCAATTCTTTAACTGTTGCATGAAAATAAAAAATCAGAGAAGACAATAAGATTTCTTACAGCATCTACTGAAGCTTCAGCTGGGCCTTTAAAGTAACCAAGAGACCCCTCAATGAGGCGCCTGTAACCTTGCTCTGGGGCAATCAAGTGAGGCTGATAACCATCCGCCTCTGACGCCACTTTCCTTACATTCTGGAGAGAAAGATGACGATCAAATGGAAGCTTTCGTAAGGCAGAGGGAAGCTGATTGTCAAAGATATTATATATCCTGTCACCTCCTGGCCGCCTAAAGATTTAAAAGAAATTTGCGTGTAAACATAAAGTCCTACCAACCAATTCACAAATGATAACAAACTTACATCAAAAACAGTCATTTCAATTTGCCTTGGTTAAGCTTGTTTTACATTATGCAGTTGGCAAACTGCAGCAAATTCAAAAGTTTCCTTTTAGTTAAAATAGTTTTTCTTCAGCATAAGTGTAGAACAGACCATCCAACATTTCAGGTAGTACACAATATTTCATCATCGCCTTATACAACAATTTACAAACAAAGGAATTTGGTAGTTTAAAGAGAGGAATGAGCACTATTGCAAGATTGTGAAATCCCAATCATGGCATGCATAAAAATAAATAACAACAGAAACAACCACTAGTGTGCACTAGGTTTCTATCTATCATAAGTGCTGGCCACAAAGCAACACTGCAATACAAGCACTAGTGTGCACTATCGAAAATCGGCTGCAATTCCAGGTTTTTGGGTATGGAAGTGTGAGCAATTGCCGAGGACAAAAAAACTGTTAAGCGGGTATGAAACAGAGCAGCATTTAAGGGATTGAAATATAATGTAAAACCATTCCCCATACAGCTTAAGATTTTGGGTTTGTGGTCCAAGAAATTGTATCAGAGCCTTTAGACCAACTAGTGAGCGAGTCTGTGTATATTACCCTTACTTCAAATTGAAAGGGTTCTTGTGTGAGAGTGTGTTTTACAATTTTATAATATAAACACCATTCATATGTCTCCACACTACAACTTAAGCTTTTGGGGTTGTAAATTCATAACACAATGCAAATATTTTTCTTGGCCCTCTGCATTCAATAACTTATGCAAGACAAAGCAGAGGCTGCTCGGTTATATACGTTGGTTGATGTGTTGAAGGATACAAAACAAAGTCATTATTCATATGAGTGAAGGAACAATATAGCTGTTTTATAAAAAGAACAGAGTAACAATTTCGGAAAAACAAATGCAACTCAAGATATGGGCTGCGATAACATCAAAATTCATGCCACAGTTAGCTGCAATATCAAACCCTATGCAAATGACCAACAGACCTCCACAATACAACGCCCTACCCGTCTACCATAAACACACTATTATTTGATATTAATCATGATTTACTACGTACTGTGATACATACGGAATTTTTATTTTTGACGAATGGTCTTATATTCAAAGTTACAGTTTCATCATTTCTGTTTACATGCCCTATTTGACCTTGATAAGACATGGCATCTTCCAGTTTGAAAAACGGCATAAGAGAGGAAAACAATAAAATATATTTACCCTCCATCTAAATGTTCCTTGAATATCCTTTCAAATGCACGGCAAAGTTCTAGGATGGTGTATAGTTGAGCCTGAAACAGAAGGTAACATTCAGCAAATATTCAAGAGGACATCAGAATAGGAGCCTTAAAAAGAAATCATCAAAAGTACAAGCCACCCACCCCAGCATCAAGAGCAATAGGTCTCCCAAGATGATCCATCTCTGATTCAAGTTCCTCAATACTTTTGTTTATTAAAGACGTTATACTAGGTATCCTTGCCCTAATTACCGACTCCAAGTGCTACAGAAATAAGCGCACATGATTAAGATGATAATCCATCTCATAAAAGATTAGCAAAGACCATACTGAACTTAAGAAGGAAACCTTTGAGAGAAGCTTTGCAAGGTATTCTGAACCCATTTTATTGGCCAAGTGCCCATAATCAGGACTGGTTGCAAAATATTCACGCTCCTTGCGTCTAGCAACATCCATATCAACATTTTTATTGATCTCCACCTGAGACCGATTTACTATGCCAACCCAGGGCTGTTGCAGACGGTAAGACCTTCCCTCCAGGACCTTGAGGGAATAAAAGTGGGTAACATGAACAAATAAGTTACATGATTTTACAGGCGCATTTCAAATATGAACATTAAAGGAATCGGCATCAACCCAAACAAGAGGGGAAGAGAAAAATTACATCTAAAGCATTAGTTCCTTTGTCCATCAAATCTAGCTTTGTCAACACTCCAAATGTCCTTTCACCTAGAGTGATCATTAGACCAGAATTTTAGTCCAAACTATGAACAAGCAAGGAAAAAATTGACCATTAAGAAAAGCATTTAAAAAGCACCTGTAGGATCAACTTCCCTGGCAAGTTTAATAGCATCAGAAGTTGCTATGTCTTGATTGGCTGGAGATATTGCTAGAATGATGGAATTGGGCTGTTGAGAATAAAGCAACCCAAAAAGAAAATATGAACCTTTGGGGTATACCACATATAGTAATTATTGAACTAGGATGTTGAGAATAAATCAAATATGAACCTTTGGGGTACACTCATGTAGTAATTTTTTTAAAAATCAACATGGAAATCAAACAAAAAGCCTACTTATCTTTCATCAATAGAAATATTGCAGAAGGAATGTTATTTAAAAATAGATATTTCAAACTGTTGGTCTACAAACTAAATGAAAAAGAAAATGAAGTAATATAGTACGAAAGAAATGTGCTCTTGTTTTAAATGAAAAAAAAAGAAAAGAACATCTAATATTACATATTTTAGCACAAAGAAAGGCAAATGAACAAAAGCCGAGAAGTTATGATAGGACTGAAGCAGTACACTCGAAGAGCATCAAAATATCACAAACAACCTGCTGACTCTAAAGGTCTGAAAGAAATGAGAAAGTTAACATACATATTATTGTTACCCATTCATACATGTCATAGAAAATAGGTTTATCATGCTTTCACAACTTCAGGTGCATAATAGGTCTTCTTTACATAATCACTACACACAAAAAACTGTTCACATCCGTTAGTATATCTAGATGTAGATCATCTGGATGTCCATAACATGGTGTCAAGCCTAGACAAAGGTCCATGATGTGTCATAGCAGTTGACATGAAAAATGATATAATGGATTGTGGAGTGGCAACTATACTCAATATGAAGGACACTGCAAAAATTATAAGCCACACATACACACCAATGCACATTCATAATTATATTCAGAAATCCTAGTTTAATATAAAGGATTTGCTAAAAACAAGTCAATACCACAATCTCTCTCATTTTTCCTAAGACCTGATATTTTGCTTTGGCTGAGATGTTGGAACAGGGGACGGAAACGAGTCATGAGGATCAAACAGGACTTATCTGAAAAACCACCAGGCTGCTGGAATTCAGCCAGAAAATGCATAGAGGTGTCAGAGAAGTGCAGAAAAAGGGAGGAGCAAAGTAAGATAAAGCGTCTGTGTAGTTGGAAAGGGTACTGCAAAACAGATGTGAGTTTGTCCAAAACTACGGAAAACGTCCATAAAATATGTGATTTACAGGCAGTTCGAACCAAGGAAATGGTGGCTTTCTTAATTGAGAAAGGATAGCCCTAACCCTGACAATCTTTTTGGGCAGAGTCTCAGCCACACTGTAATGCTCACGATATTATGCACTTTTGACAGCCAGTGGTATACCTTCTTCCTTAATTTCTCAATATCAGAAATCTAAATCCAAAAATTTATGTTGACTTTATTATGAAATGTAGATATCTTATTCAAAATTTAATCGTTAAGCTTTATCTGAGGAATTTCGATCACACGTATGTACAGTACAGTATGCGCAAGGCACAACATTGAATCACGTCATGATGTAAAAATCATAGCGGCTGATAGTTGCTCCATTACAAATCCTATATGGCGCTATTCACTGCTGTAGCATACTCTGGTAAATGAAATTTAGGGTCAGCGGTGCTTGTCTTAGGTCTAGGCAAGCATCTAAGTTCAATGAGTACTTAAGAGAACTCATCAGCATACCATATCCAACAATAGAAAATGCTTAAATCCAAAGTTCTATAGTCCAATTGGGATAAAAAGACAAGCAAACAGATTTCAATCAAACGAATATATGTACACTTTATATTGAAGAAGCTATTTTACCTTCTCAACATAAGATCGGACCATAGCTTCAATGTCTTGAACAATACTCTCGGGCTGTCCCTCTGAAAAAGTGGTGAATATTTAGCAACTAAAAATCATCATTTCATCCAAATAATTGATTTCTAATTAGCAATTAAATACAAATCATACCTACAGCCACTTTAGTCAGACCGGGTAAGTCAATCAAGGTTAGGTTGACAACTGTTCAAAAGACGAAAAGAATAAGCTTTAAGTCAGCTGTTTTAGTCTCATTATGTGCCGTATAATAATACTGCAAAGGAATGCACATTTAATACACTTGGTAATAAAAATTTATTTCAACCACACAATTATGAATGGTTTCGTTCCGCAACCTCCAAAATAGATAAACAGCTGCAATGTACCTGACTTAGAAAATCTTACAGGTTTCTAGTTATTTGAAATTTAGAAAACTAGCAGCTCTCATTTCATTAATTTTTAAGTCAAAGAAGTTGAAAATAAATATACTGCCCATATGGTCTAAAAATAACCAGGTTTTGCTCTCAAATGTCGATATTTGAGTATAAGTCAAAAAGGAGTAAATATATGACTGATTAGTTGATGTGATAGACTAACCAGATTCTACCATTTTCATCCTATTTCTATCAATAATTAGGCTAAGTCGTCTAGTACTAGATACAAATACTACAGACAGTATTAGATCATAAAATTATTCGAAAACAAGACTTAGACAAGCTAAATATATGTAAAACTAGTTCAAATCTATATTATGTAATCAATTTTAATTAACACAAAAAACCCTCTAGCTTTCAAAGCTCTCACAAAAAAAGGAGACTGTAACAGATGAAACGCACCATTCGGAGAATAGATGCTTAGATGAATAGGAATAGGAGATATCTGTTTTGTCTTCCCTGTTACTCTATCAGTTTCATCCTGAATTTCCTGGCGGACCAAGGCTGCAATAGGAAAACCAGATTGTAGTGAACATCATCTATATATTATGATAAAGAAACCTAAAAAAGATCAACTGAATACAAAATCCTAAAAATAGTAAACTAATAGGCAGTGTAACAGTTATCGCGTGATAAATTTCTAGCCAAGGATGAGGTGTTGCCGAAAAAAAATCAAATCTGTTGGATCTTGAAATTGATTTTTCATCATTATGAATATTAGGAATAGAGACAGAAAATTGAATTCATTGTAGGAATTGTTTTTTTAGAATATATTATATTTATATCATGCCATGCGCCAGTCATATTCAAACCAAGATGCTCTAGCAGTAGCTGTAGCACTGCTTCCAAAGAGCAGCATTGAGAGAAAGAAAGCCATAACGGAAACATATAATACAAAACCGAAGAAAAGGGTTCAGGTGGCAGGAGAACAACTTAATCATCTTCAACTAAGACATTAAAAAAATAGCATTAAGGTCAAAATGTCAAATAGAAAATGCCCAGTAAAGTTGACACAAGAAAAGCACAACATTAACGGTAGTTAAAAAGTTTGGTTTCACGAGAGAACCAGCTACACCCAAATTTAGACACTACTCAGAATACTCTTGTGTAACACACATCAATAATTCTTTTACTGCCAACCAGAAAACAGAAGCTATATCATTACGGTATATGTATGGAGGGTTACTTTCATACCAAAATCAGTGAACTTTCTCCTTGGCAGGTGAAGAAACTCAGCATACTCTTGTGTCCCACTTTCCATCTTATGCAACTGCAACACCAATGGACGCCTCGTCACAATCCCTACAATTCATTCACACCAAAAAACAAACATGAGCCAAACCATAAATAATAGTTTGAGGAAAAAATGAAAGAAAAAAGTCAAACCTGATCCTCTAGGCAGAAAGTCACGGCCAACAATGCTTTCCAAAACTGAAGACTTCCCTGAACTCTGCACAAATTTCAAATGAATTTAAGACGGACAGAAATTCAGACAACCCAATACACAATAATGAAAGAAAAAAATCCCCAAAAATTGGATCTTTTTTTTTCTAGAACCCCCTCCCGACCCAGCAAACAAATTTCAAAAGCATTAAAGCTGAAAAAATGGAAATTTTGATCCACACCGAAGAAACAAAAAAGGAAAATACCATTGTAAATCATGCAATGATAAACTGAAAGTTTACTCAATCTACAAAATTTGAAAGAAGAAGGTTCAAAGTTCTTACCATGCCGGGTTAAAAAAAATCTCGAGTTCAGTCAAAACTATTTTCTTGAGCTCTACTCTACTTAAAAAACAACGAGACAAAAAATTCATAACTGGACCAATATTCACTTTCGATAAAACCTATAAAGTCCTTGCAGAAAAGAAAATGAAATAATCTTACATTATTCACAAGTACTCTAACAGTTGGCTACGCTCACTATTTATCCTCCTAACTTGAAATCAACTTCTACAGCTCAATTTTCAAAAAGATATACCCTTTAATTTCTACAAACTTATAATAAGAAAGTTCAGAATTTTTTTTTCATATTTCAGGTGAAAACCCATGTTGAGCTAGAAGCTAATCCTGAACAAGTACAAAAAACAAAATAATAACACAAAAATGAAAAGTAACTAATTTCAACTATCCAATTTAGATCCAGAAAGTGAAAAATCACTAATTACCGAACAACATTCCAAAACTGAACACTTCCTGAATTCAGCTCAAATTACACACACACACACACAAATGGTTAAATATTCTTTTAGTCCTATAAAGTTCCCAATTTTTTACATTTAGTCCCTACATAAATTTTGTTCAAATTTAGTTCTATAGACTAAAAACATAGGAAGCACTCACTTAGATATGGACACCATACACTAAACACTTCTAGAGGGGACAAAATTGATTCTGAAGGTGTCAAATTGATTCTAACATGTTTGATTGCGTTCGAGTAGAATTGATTCTACGTGAAGCTATGATATGTAGCTTTTGATTCTAGAATTAATTGTTAGACAGAAATTTATAATTCAACTCACTTTTACATATGTATAGAAACACAAATCATTTTACCTACAACTCACTTTTAGTCGGAATCAATTCACTTAAAATCAATTTTTGCCAAAGCAAAACGAAACATACACTTGATTGAATGTAATTACATGTGACAGTATCAGACATTGACATATGTCGGACATCACGACCTAGTTTTCTAAGAACCAACAACATATTTAACCGAAAAAACAAACACAAAATACAAAAAATATCCGTTAACAAAAATAAATAAATTCCATTCTCACTGCAAAACTTGAAAGAACAAGAAATTGAAGAACTGAACCTGACCACCAACAACAGCAACAGAAGGAAGAGCTTCCCAGAGAGAAGAGAAAGTGTTACCATCATCACCACCACCATAGTCACCAAGTACAGTACAAGCTCTCTGAATTCTATTCACCAACCCAATCAAACTCTCCATTGTAGTCATCTTCTACAAAACCCTAGATTTTCTGAATTGACTTAGTTGAAAACGACAACGTTTAAGGTGAATTATGTTGCAGAACTTGTTTTGGTGTATATCTCTTCGGTTTAACGAGAGGTGGTGGAGTTGGAATAATTTGAAATTTTGAAATTCGAGGTGGGGTCCACTGATGTTGTTGGCGGGGACCACATCGCTTTTGTTCTTTTCGCGGTTTCATTATGAACGTTGGATTTGGATTGTAAGAATGAACACCAAAAATCATACTAAAAACTAATTGTCATATGATGAGTTTATTATATATAAGATTTTACATATACATATTACATTAATGTTTTACATGAATTTTCAATTTTTTTTAGTGAAAATATATTGAAAGATTGTTTGGCAAAACTCATTTCCAACCATCCAAAATAAATCAATTGAAATTGTTCTGCATCTTTTTTCAACCTAATTTTGCTTTTAAAGGGTCGAGATTGCATGATTTCATCATAGCAAGAAACACCTAAGAAGGTGTCGAGGGATTTCTTAATTTAAAGAGTTGGTTGATTATTCTTTTCACTATTTTTGTTGATTAGCTATAAATTGAAAAACCATAATTATTTTGTACGTTGATTTCGTTGAATATTTTGTGTTATTTTTCTCTGAATATTGTTTCAGTTTCTCTCTATATGTATGATGATGTACATCCTTAATCCAAGTATGTTTCTCTCTGCGTGTATTATAGATCCTAGAGATACAATTGCACATTCAAGGTTTGTCATCCCTATAAATGTTGATGAATTTTCAACGTGTGGAATAGCTAAAGCAAAGATAATCATATGGGATGAAGCACCAATGATATATAAACATTGTTTTGAACTTGTTGACCGTGGTTTAAGATATGTTCTTCAATCTTACAAAAATGGAGGTTTAAGTATACCATTTGGTGGAAACTTAGTTGTTTTAGGTGGAGATTTTCACCAAATTCTTCTAATTATACCTACAAGATCAAGACATGAAGTTGTTCATGCTACTGTATATTCTTGTTATCTTTGGAACTTTTGTGAAGTTCTTTCATTAACTTCAAGCTCAAGACTTATATCGAGAAGTATATGATGCGATGTTAAGAAAGGTGTTTTCGTCCCCGTGAGCTTAGCTCAGTTGGCAGGGACATTGCATAATTTATGCAGAGGCAGGGGTTCGAACCCCTGACACCCCACTTCTCCACATTTAAAATGTGTGAGCTCTAGCCACTAGGCTACTTGACAAAAAAAAAAAAAAGGTGTTTTCATTAGTGGATTTTGCTTATCCTATTGGAGAAATTAATGATGTAAATATCAAACTCATTATATGACAAATTTGCTTATCATATTCTATGAATTATGATGATCCACTCCAGCTATTGTTCGAAGTACATACCATGGCCTTTTGCGTAATATAATGACCCATCATTATTCAGGATAGAGCTACATTGGCTCGTAAGAATCCAATTAAGAAATAATTGAAAATTAACAAATAAAATTCCAAATCAACATATTAGCAAAGAAGAAGATTAGCAATTACTAAGTGTCTATAGAGAAATTCTCAACAAATGATTGGGTGTTAGTCATTGGACCTACACATATGATAAATTTTTTGAGGCCCCATTATTTTTTAGGTCCAACTCCATAGAGTTGGTTGCACACCCCCAAAGACTTCGTGTATTCATGCATATTAGTTTTGGCCATTTTGTGACATCCGAGACGATTCCAAGGATTGCCGATGAATCCTACCGATCAATATGAGTCTTTTCAGCGTGTTTTATCCTCACTCGCACGTTTTTCGGAAAACGTTCTAGAATGTCACCATTCCAAAATAGCTTTAAGTCAAGCACGCTTAACTGTGGAGTTCTTATGATTTGAGCGACCTTCTGGAAAGTTTTGCGGAAAGCGTGTGAAAGAGGAAAAAACACGCTAAAAAGACTCGTGTTGGTCTGTGGGGTCAATCGACAATCATGAAAGTCGTTTGGGATGTTACAAGTGCTATTAGAGCATACCTTTCCCCGAATGTGGTTCGGGGACGAACCAAGCGGAAGTTGGTAGAGATGTAATGCCCGAGGGTGACGAGGACGGGGAGTGGTCGCCGATGCACAAGGCATGACAATGAACGGCTCCTTGCAACTTCTAGGCAAACTGAATCACATCAGAATGAGAGGGATCCTGAGACTGTGCAAGCGTGGGACTGCATGGTTGAAGGAATGCTTATAAGAATTGTTCGGATTTTAAAATCTAAAATATTTCAACGTGTTTTTGAAGGATTTTAGGGGGTATTTTTTTATTTTAATTTTTTGGGTAGAATTTTAGGGGGTATATATGTCGTTCAGATTTCTATAATCCGAACTGCATATAGCGCGCGAAAAATTCATAAGATAAAAAAAGAAACAGTCTTAGTTTTAATATCATTCATACAAAATCCCTTAGATTAGAGTATTTTCAATGAAACTTGTCTATCTGTAAAGCATTCGGTCTTAGACAGACAACATCGGACCACGATTGAATGCAGTCGCGAAAACACGCAGTCACTCAGTTGGCGAAAATCAAACCGTTCAATTCATCAAAGGGTTGTCATTAAGTATCATCCTCTCTAGCAACACACACAGAATCAAAATCCCTTCTATTCTCTCTCCATCCCTTCGATTTCTCCCACAACTGACCCAGATGGAGCAGCAGATGAGGTCAAATTCCTATTGGAACTTTTTTTTCCTGTTGCCAAAAAAAATCCTTGCCTTCCACTACCCAACTCATTAGTTCATGCGCTCATGAAACTCCATTCACTCATATGTGATTATTATACATCATTCATTTGTTTGGCGGCATAGTAATTTCTCAAACGACACCGACACTGATTTTGTGAGATATTGGATTGAATCAAACACAAAATGAGAACTCATAAACCACCAACAATTATAAAATTAAACATGTTTTCATACAATCCGTACACATGAACACAACCAAAAAATTAAATCAGTTTTGAAATGAGGAAGTTACAGATGACGATTTTAACATTAAAAAAAAGCTGCAAACAAAGAACGAAAATAAGATGTGGTTTGATGAACACAAATTCTCGATTAGCGGCAAGATTTGAGAACGATACCGCAGTTCTCAAATGTAGATTATTAAACAAAGACCGAGACAAATGTAGATTTTGTTTCATGTGATTAATGAATAGTATAACTAATTTATATACCTTGGTCGGGATTCGAACCCCGGAAACCCTATCTCTTCATATTTAATTGTGTAAGTTCTAACCACTTAACTATTTAAAAAAAAACTAACGAGTAAGCAAAAATATTCTTCATAGGGAGGAATTATTTTCTTACATGCAAATGATATGATAGGTAGTTTTCATTGTTGTGGAGTGGCGACAGCCCCTAAATGCTTGTTTACAACTGGAAGTCATCATTGTACTATATCCCTACCTTAATACAAAGGTTTAAAGATTAATTATGCATTTTTAGTAACAAAACCAACACTAGTGTTGTGGTATCCCAAAACTTAAAATACCATAAGAAAAATTAGATGAGTAAGTTAAAATTTGAAGTTAACTCGTGCTTGGCTCGGTCACTTATATCGCATACCTTGAAGTTATTATTATTATTTTTTAAACAGCAAATTTTATTAAACAACTAAATCTTTGCTTTAGACGAACAAAGATCGGTGAAACTAAGAATACAAAATGCGTCGTATATAGGCGGAACACCTGCAAATAAACACTCTAAAATTACCTTTGAGGACAATACCCACAAAAGTACACATCACCATCTAAAATAGACTCCTTCACGAAAACGATCACTGTAAAAACGATATCCAACCACCCATTGTCACTACTCATCCCCTTATAAAAACACCTCTCAAAGTAAAACTCTCAGTCCTGAACACCAAAGCTAATCCACATCCGCAAAGCTCCCAAAAGATCATTCAACTTCACCAAATAACTTGAAGTTATTATTTGAAGTTATTGTCTCTACGTTTAAAAATGAAACCGAAGATACACTAAAATGGTTACAATGTGGCTTGCGTTTCCTTCCTATGGTTTCTCCTAAAACATTCAATTTGATGTATTCGTACATATCATTTATCCAACCTTCAAAGAAAATAAATCCTATCCATTAAGCAAAAGTCTTATAGTGTCCATACAACTAACTTCTACCACAACATTCTCTAATATAGGACCAATAGATGGCCCCACAACAAGGATACTTTGCACTTTTGTACAATAGAACCTAGCAATCGTGTCCATATTGTTTTTCTAATTTCTAATAAAAGAAATTACGACTATGATCGAGGTCTCTTTCTAACAATAGGCATGCCACAAACAAGTAGTCCACTATCATCACCAATAATTTAGGGTGAAACTTACTATCATCAATATACGTACATAATTTGGTTTGCTCCAAAAATTATTAAGGGAAAAAAGAAGCAAAGTCAAGGCAAATACCAAATCCGAAACAGAAGATGGGAAATTTGAGACTATTTTTTTATGTTGGTTCAAAGTAGTTAGTTTCATATCAATTATTAAGCATAAAGTTTAATGATGGATGTAATATGCCCAACTTTTTAGTGTTTGAGAGTTTAGGTGGGGAAAGGAGAAGATTGAAAAAGAAAATATGAGAAAATGGAAGAATTGACGGCATGGGTGAGTTTTGGAAAGTTTATTTTTATTCATTATAAGAAAAACTCCTTTTATTTTGGAGAACTAAAAAAGGTGGGTGAGTTTGAGAGAGACTAAAGATAAATTTTTTAATTAAATCTATATTGTTATAATATTTTTAAAATATATTAATTATTAACATTCATATATTATTATCTAAAAAATATTTTCTAAGAAAAAAGTGTAAGATTTCTTTATATTTTCCTTTTCTCTCCTCCCCCAATGTCTTTTCCAACCATCCCCTCCAAACTCCTAAACAAAGTCTTAAAATTTTGAGTGGAGATAGTGTGCTAAGATCTCTTGCGTTTTTAGATTATTGACTTGGTGTTGCTTCTGACACTCCTCAGACACCCCCAACAAGTAGTATTTGAGCTTGGTTCGACTTGGTGGGGGAGTGTGACTAACATCTTAGCATATTGGATTCTTGTATCAATTATTTTTCCGACGATGTAGTCAGGATGCATGTTCCATTGGTTAGCGAGGATGCAAGTATAGAAATTGTTAAATTCAAATGTGAGTAGTTAATTTCACATCTACTACAAATGAGCCAAATGTTAGATATATAAAACAAATGATCTATATATCCATTTTTTAAAGATTTTGTGTGAAGATTGATGTCAAAGTCTCTTATGTTCCTATATCATTGATCCGCTGTTGCTTCTGACGCTTCCCTTGACTCCTTCGACTACCTTATGCACCCAACAAGTTATTGTTTTTTTAACCCACATTTGCTCTGATTCTTTCCCACATTGTAGTGGTGCAAGATACTTTTTAGTTAACTCAGGTAGCATACCTCTGCATGCGGTAAGACTTTTCTACACAATCTTTTTTCCATCACATGTGATTAAATTTCCCTATAACTTGAGTGGATATTAGAAACCTCATTTTCCACATCGTGAAGTCATAATTAATGATCGGTGCTAAAATTGATTTTGATATGTTTAGTTTGTATTGATTTTGTCTTTATAATTAATTTTAATTAAGAAGCTTGAAATTATAATTTTTGATTCTAAAATTGAATTTTACACTCAAATTTATTTTCAACTCAATATTATACGAATGTATTCAAATATTAATCCGTCAATCTTCAACCTCGTTTTTAGTTAGACAATTTTACTTAATCAATTTATTCAAAATCAATTTTTAACGTATCTAGACACACATATTCTCTACCTTATACCATTAGGGGTAACATACATTAGTAAGTTGGGAGCTTAAGAATATGTGACTCAATTTTTTTTTAAATCAATATGTGACTCAATTATTGGTAGTAATTAATTACGACGATAAGTGGATTTTAACTTATCTTAGGGATTCATTTTCTTAATGCATTATTGTCTTGAACTAGTTGAAACACACACATCTAGACCTAGCTAGTTAAGGTTCCTACCAAATCAAGTAGTTAAACAATGAGTTAAGGGTTTCCAATTTTCAGACGGTAGTTGGTGTGGTTCTGTTGTAAAATGACCTATTCATTCTTTTTGGTAATGTTTTTCATTGATTAGCGGTGTTCACCTAAATTCAACCTAATAGTTGCAAAATTTTGTCTGTTTTGAAGAATTTGATTTTAATTGAACACTTTCTTTATTACCCTATCAAACTTAAAAGTACTAAAATATTTTTCCTCGAAATTTTATTTATGTAACGTATAGCTTTGGATTTTAAATAAACCCAATATTTGCGCTTAAAAGAAGTATAAATTGCGTTTTCACGTCACTTAATATACACATCAAGTTGTACATGAAAATGATTTTTTTTTTTTGATTCAGCTGATAAAAACAAATTATCACTGCTCACTCAATCACGTCTTAATAGTTAAGTTTCATAAGATTAGGAAAACTAAAGTCTCTAATATTATTGTAGAATTGGAAACCCTTAACTCATTGTTTAACTACTTGAGGATCACAATAAGAGTTACTTCTTTATAAGCAAAATTTATTGATGACTATGACCGAATATTATAGAAAGTTAAAATAAAATTGACTATCGCGAATAATTTATTAGAAAGCAAAAAAAAACCCCGTTTGTTAAGATTATACAAAATATCTTGGGATTAGCTTTAAAACAAACTTGGGTTTAAAACTAATTAGGAGAGTAATGCAGCACTGTACGGTGTTGATGTAAACATTAAGTGGAGGTCCAATCTTGTCAATATTTGATGTTCATTTGACACTTTTTTTTTAGTGGCTTCTATAAGCTTAATGTTGATGCAGCAGGTCTGATAGAATGTGATAAGTGGGGTATTGATGTTGTGGTGAGAGATAATGAAGGTGTTGTCGTTGGTTCTAGTTCTTTACAAGTCTTTTTATTACCATATTCAGAGGTTACTGAAGCTTTAACTATGTGGAAGGGTTTGGAATTTGCGAAAGACATGTCTTTTCTGAATCTTATAGCAGAATCAAATGCTTCTAACATGGTTTTAACATTGAATGTTCACCAACAATCTTCTAACTATGTTGGCTCTATTATTCAAGATTGTATTAGTTTTAAGGGTAGTTTTTGTAGTTTAAAGGTTTTGCATGTTAGGCATGAAGACAACCAAGCTGCTCATTATTTAGCTAAATATGCTCGTAAGAATTTAGATTGCATATGATTAAAGAAACTTCGCCTTGTATGTCTGCAGTCTTGACTTTCGTTAATGAAATTGTCTTTAACGTAAAAAAAAAAAAAGTAATGCAA